>CM054158.1:12291408-12303908 GCA_028751875.1 Rapana venosa
TTGGGGGGGTTTCCATTAGGAGCACACTGACAACACACAGTACAAAGACTTGCTATGACTGATTCATGGGATGTTGTTGTGTGTTGCAGTATTTCATTTTAGGAATGCTCATCTTCACCATGCAAATCGTAGCTGGGGCACTGGGCTTCATGCATAAAGATGAGGTGAGTTTTTGATCTGCATAGTGCTCACTCCTGCATAAAGATGAGATCAGTTCCATGATTATTTGTCTGGTCTGATTTGTATAGTGTTCATACGTAAAGATGAGGTCAGTTTATTTATGTCTGGTATGATTTGCATAGTGCTCAGGCATAAAGATGTAGTCAGTTTCATACATGTCACATCTCATTTGCATAGTGTTCATACATAAAAGTAAGGTCATCAGTTTTGTACATTGTTAGCTGAGATTTGCTTTGTGCTCATGCAGAAAGACGAAGGGAATTCTTATTAGCAAACTGCTTATGAGCAAAGCGATTTTTATTTCTTTTAGTACAGTGTTAGCTCTGATTTGCATAACACTGATTGATGCATATGCATAAAGATGAGGTCAGTGTGGCTGAGACGACTGCAATAGAAGTCGTAATTTGCATATATATATATCTTTCTTATGCAAACAGTTAAGATGAGAAACAGTAGTTCAGCACTATGTTAGCTACGATTGGCAAACTACCGCTGCGTAAAGATACTTTCTCTATCGTCAGGCATGTACAGAAACTTTCTATGATTAAAAAAAAAAAAAGAAGAAGAAGAATGTATGGAATTTATATAGCAGTGAATCTTGTAAAGCAACAAATCAAAGCAACAAATAAAAGATGAAGAGAATATTTTTGTTTGTTAAAGCTCTTGTTGCATACATGTTCCAGTTGCGGTCGATGATAGAGAAGGACCTGCTGAGCAGTATTCGCTGGCACTACAGATCGCCGAAGGTGAGCTCGGTGGTGGTGGTGGAGGAGGAGAATCACCGGGAGCCAGTGTACCACCAGTCAGAGGACCCTGTGGAGTGGTGGCTGATCATGGACGCCTTGCAGGCAGAGGTCAGTCAGTGCCTAGAAACCAGCGTCGGGGGTTGTGGGTGGGTGTGTGTAGAGGGGGGTGGGGGGGGGGGGGGGGGGGGGTATGGAGGTATGGGTGGGTGTATGGGGGTTGGTGCGTGGGTGGGTGTATGGGTGGGTGTGAGAGTTTGGGTGGGTGGGTGTATGGGTGGTGTGTGTGTAGAGTATGGGTGTGTGTGTGTGAGAGTATGGGCGTGTGGGTGGGTGTATGGGCGTTGTGGGTGGGTGTATGGGTGTGGTGTGTGTAAGTATGGGTGTGTGTGGGTGTGTGTGTGGAGTGTGTGTAAGTATGGGTTGTGTGGGTGGGTGTGGGTGTGTGAGGGGGGGGGAGGGTGTTGTGTGTGTAAGTATGGGTGTGTAGGGTGTGTGTGTGTGACAGATTGAGAATGGATCAATGATCTTAGAGATTAACATACCTGTCTATGGGAGGGGTTGGGGGGTCAGGCACAGGATGAACACTATAGCTGAGAGGTTATGGGGGGTGGGAGGAGAGGGGGATTAACAATCTCCCAGGTCACCTTCCCAAGTGCAGACCAGCCAGTGCCTCAGTTCCCTTTGTGTATATTCACTTGCAGAGGATCAATTATGCATGCTAAAGATCGCGCAATTCATGTCAGCATTCTGTGGGTCACGGAAATGTGAACATACCCCCGGCATGCAACCTGTGTAATAGAATGAGCTGCTCTGAAGTCGGAACGTGTCAGCTGAGCCCATTGGGCAGACCTCCTGTAAATATAAATTCCATACATTATTATTATTATTAAAATTACCAAGCATAGGAAAAGACCAGGTGATACACACCCCACATTGTGAGGGAAGGCAGAGAGAGATAATCATTATTGTTCTTGTCGTCGTTATAACGATTGTGACGATGGTAATGTGGACTGTGCAGTTGCGGTGTTGCGGGGCTCACAACTACACAGACTGGTACAACATCAGCGCCTGGCCCAGAGAGCACAGAGTGCCTGACTCCTGCTGCAGGCAGCCCCAGGAAGGCTGTGGACAGCTGGAACCTCGCTTCTGGTTCAAGCGGGTGAGTGGCTGGCTGGCTGGCTGTGCAGCTGTCTGTCTGTGTGTGTGTGTGTGTGTGTGTGTGTCTCTGTCTTTCACACTCTCTCTCTCTTGCTCCCTCTTTCTGGCTTGCCTTGGTTGTCTGTGTCTCTCTCTCTCTCTCTCTCTCTCTCTCTCTCTCATCTCTCTCTCTCTCTCTCTCTCTCTCTCTCCCTCTCTCTGGCTGGCCTTGCCTGTCTGTCTGTTTGCTGGCTTCTTGTCTATCCGTCTTGCCTTCCTGTCTGTCTGACGGTCTGTATGTTCTGAGTGTGTGTGTGCTAACTGGGTTGTAATTTCTGGTTTAAATGAGTAAGTCTAGCTTCTTGACTAGATGGCTGTCTTTTCTATTCCTCTTCTGTCTCTTCAAGTGGAAGAAAGAAAGAACGAAAGAAAATATAGAAAAGTAGATGAAGGAATCAGTTGGGTTTTTTTTTTTAAAAGAAGACAAATAATGAGAAGAATTTCTCTGTAGAATATGTAATTGCAAGAGATTTGAAATCTGTGAAGTAAGCAGTTCCCTTTTCTCTCATTGATTCTGTTTTATTGGAAGGGTTTCTTCCCCTTTTATTTTTTTAAACGGCAAAGTGGTGTGAGGGAACAGAATTTTGGGGTCTGTAGGTCACTAGCGTGTTGTTGCCCTGCTTTCAAAAAATGAAAAAGAGAAAAGTTGTTTGCTTTCAGGCCTAGTTTGATTGTGTAAGGAAGCAGTGGAATTCCTTTGTTTCCATTGTTCTCATGTAGAGTGCCAAGAGTTCTTGAAAGCGCATGTAAGCTTGGCATTGATCAACATGTGGTGTCCATTACCACCCACCTTGGTGGTTGTCAAACAAAGCTGATCTGCAGTTTGTGTGTTATGTTATGCATTCTGCTTATTTGAATTTTATATTGCTTTTTTGGGGGGGGGAGGGGGAGGGGAGAGGGGGCATGCATTCTGCTTATTTGAATTTTATATCGCTTTTTGGGGGAGGTGGGGGCGATGTTAAAAGTGTATGTGTGTGTGCACATGAGCACGCTTCTGTGTATTTGTGTATTCTTGAATTTAAGTTTTTTCACTTAGTGATATTAGACGGATGAGACATGTGTATGTGTGTGAGAAATGGGAGTGGGGATGCTAAAGGGAATAGAGGCAAAGATATTAAAGATTGTAATCCCCAAAGTCGGAATGTGGCTACCTTCATGGTGGGTAAAAACAGTCGCATACGCAAAAATCTCATCATGGCGAACCTCAGAGCTGTAGCTGAGGAATGGCAAAAAAAAGATTGTTTTTTTTTTTAAAGTAAAGGATTGTAGAACTTGTTTGTTTTTTTAAAATGCAATTTAAAAAAAATAATCCAATTACATTTAATAAAATTAGGATCAACCTGAAAAGAACTGAACGTATAGGAATATGTACAAATGTTTCTCAAGTGATAAATAGATGATTTTGTCATTTGTGTGTATTGTTTCAAATATGTGTGTGTGTGTGTGTGTGTGCAGGGCTGTATGTCGGAGATTGACTACTGGTTTGTGAAGAACTTGTACATCCTGGGCATTTTGGGAATCACAGTCGCTGTCCTTCAGGTCAGTCCTGCTTTTCTGCAGCCTATATTCTGTTTTGTACATGGGTACTTTCACAGTATTGTGCTCTTTTGATTTATCTTGTTACCAAAAACATACTTTCGACCGAAAACAGCCTTAATGCGAATTTTGTTCATGTTACAGCAAGCCAAACCAAAGTAAATACTTGAAATATTTATAAATTTATTTGATCAGTAGAATGTTGGGGTTTTTTCTCCCAGCATATTGGTTTTTTAATTTTTAGGAAAACTTTTATAATCATGAACAAGGGGATATATGATGCTTGATTTTGACATTTCTAAAGATTTTGGTTTACATATATCCTTTTTCTTTTAAATGTTCGAAGCAGTTCCCATGTTCTATTTTGTAATGGACTAGTACTTTTCCAGCATACACAAACATACAGACATGCACACACACACACACACACACACACACACAGAATGACATATTATGTGCATCAGAGGCATTTACATCTCTCTCTCTCTCTCTCTCTCTCTCTCTCTCTCTCTCTTTCTCTTTCTTTCCCTCCCTCCCTCCCTCTCTAAATCTCTGATGTCTTTTCTGTTTTCAGATTCTGAGCATGGTGGCAGCTTTAGTGTTGTTCAGCTACATTCGCAATCACAAATTCTTCATGTGAGCCATGGACCAGCAGATTCAAACATACAACACCACACTGGATACTACTGTCAATTCACCAAGGCCCAGATCTGAAACGGAGTGAATTTATTTTGGGGTGCTGGATCTTACATAGGTTGGACAGAAATTGTATTTTTGGTCATGCATTTATAAGAATTCATTACAGTGTGGGTGTTTCAAGTTGTTCATTTGTAGCGACTCTGAAATGTGGATATTTCAGGCACTGAAGTGTTCATTGCAGTGGTCTTTACTAGAAATTGGGTCAGATTTGAAAGAATCACTGTGTTCATTGGAGGGGGAGTGGGTTAGGATTGTGTATTTTCTGTTCATATTCCAGACGTTTTCTAGTGTTTATTTGAAGCCAGATTGTGTCAGTTCAACTCAGGAATGGAATTTTTGACTATGGGGGGGGAAATATAGTGGGACAAGGAGGGGAAAAAAGTTTGAATTTAGTATGTTAGTATGTAGATTTTGTTCAAAATTTAAAGCAAGAGTGAAGTAGATATCACTTATTTCATTTCTGGAAAACAGTATGTCAACGATTGTTTTTTTAAATCTGTAGTACGTCAGGGAGGGACGGGATAGCTCAGTGGTCGGAGCACTCGCTTTCCCCCAGCCAAGTTAAGCAGCGTCGAGCGTGGTTACCAATTGGATGGGTGACCGTTTGCGCACCTTGGCTTCAGTACAGTTCCCCAGTTCACCCAGCTGTAAATGGGTACCTGCCCTCTTTAGGGTCAGGGAAGGTAAAGCAGCTAGGGAGAGGAGATGGGCGCCGCCCTCAATATGCTGGCCCTAGAGAAGTGAGGTCTCTGACGCCTCGCTCCCCTACGACCTTATAGGTTATGGGACTCCTTTACCTTTACCTAGTACGTCAGTGGGAGACAACTACAGTTGTGGACCATTATTGGTTTTTTTATTGAGATCTGATATGTGTTGTGATGATGTCTGGGTAAATATTATAGATCAAATTCATTGTAGAAAATCACTTGTTTCATGATTCATTCATTCCTTTCGCCAGCAGCCAGTCTACTTCACAAGAATTTCCTGCGCCAGCCATTTTTCTACAGAAGTGCAAATTTTAACTTGTGGTGGGGAGAAAAATGGATAAACTCTTAACTGAAGACAGTGCTCATGTGCAGCCAGGGTGTTGACATCAGCTTGTGTCTTTTTATCTCGTCAAACGTAGGAGAAAGAGTCTGGTGATGTCAATCTAGTATGTCACATTTATACATCAGTGGCGAGTCATCCATGTCATAGAAATGAGACATCGGCACCATCAGGGTTCATCTGTTTAAGGGGGGTGTTGTGGTTTTTTTACAGTCATGTTGATCTGTCGACTAGTTTTAGAATTGAAACAGAAAGAGGATTTGATAATTTTCAGAATGTATCCTGATATATGGCATTTTCTACCAAGTTTGGAACCTTCATCTATCTCTGCCACGTGTTGTTATGAAAATAATGACATGTAAGAAATGCTGATGAAATTTTGTACATAATAATATCTGTATAAAAGGTCAACTGAAACAAATTGTGTATGGATTTGATTTATGGTTGTACCAATATGTCAGACTGTGAACTTAAGTTGATCAAAATCATGAAGGAAGAAAAGGGGCCATTCCTAAGTGACTTTCCCACTGTTTAATAGGCATCATGGTTGTTTTTGGTTCTGCTAGGCAGAGTATAGTGTACATCAATCGTGGCAAGTGTTTGGTGTGCTTTCAATGGCTATAGATAGTGATAGATACATAGAGTGATAAATTCCATGTACTGTTCTCACTTATATATCAGTGCTGTGCTTTCGATGGACATGATAGAGTTAATTGACATGTTCCAGTCAAAACGAGTTGTCTTAATCATTATAGATCTTGGCAACCGCAGACTACGTTGGTCACAAGGAAGCGTCAGCTGTGGTTTATGATGTCTTGGATATGAGTTTTGTTGCTTTCTTGCCCGGTCCCCCTACAGTGTCAGAAGTTGCAGGCTGAAACACTGGCTAGAAGGGGGCTTCTTCTCTTAACACCTTCTACTGTCCTCCTCTCTCTTTACTTTCTTTCAGTTCTCTTTCTGTCTCCTTTATGAAACAACATTGGTCACAAGAAATCATCAGCTATGTTTTAATGCCTTTGGATATCGGACTTGTCGCTTAACCTAATTAGTCGGGGTGAGTTGGGAGAAAATTGTGTTTGGTTCAGGTTTAGTTGTGAGTTGTTTTTTTCATGGTGTTTTGACTGGTTTCCTTTTTTTTTAATTCTCAGGATTGAAAGAAAAATCAGACTTTTTTTGAGTTTTTAGTGAAAGAATGGAAAATAACTGCAGAGTTGTAGGGGTTTGGTTTTTTGTTTGTTTGTTTGTATGTTTACAAATTTAAGAAATTGCAGAAAATGTTGTATTTTACTGTACATTGCACTGGTGAATCTATAGTGCTGTGTTTGCTTCAACATCGTCTGTTAGTGAGCATATTTGATTTTCTGTATGCTTATACATGATCCAGGCTGTAGCAAGTCTGCGTTTAAGTTGTCCTGGGTGATCATACAAACTTACAGTCCAGGTCGTCTGGGAACTGTCAAGACTAGAACTTGCATCTTTTCAGAGTTCTTATGAATAATAACATCAGCGCTTATTCTGTTTGACAATGTTTTCTGTTCCACCCCCAAAAAAAATGTAAATATAAACATGTTTTGTTATAGAAAGTAGATTCATTCCTTAGTTAAAGTGTGTGTATGTGAGTGAGTGAGTTGTGGTGTTTTTGTATAAGTGAGTTTGTGTTTGTGGGTGAGTTTGTATGTGCGTGTGTGTGTTTGTGAGAGAGAGAGAGAGAGAGAGAGAGAGAGAGAGAGATGAGAGAGAGAGAGAGAGAGAGAGAGTGTGTGTGTTTGAGTTTGTGTGAGAGAGAGGGAGGGATTTTTATGCACCAACGTAAATAGAAAAGCCTGCTATTTTGGATTTTTTCTTGAAATGAATTATCTCACTGCAGAATTGTACTTCAGTAAATACAAAGCACTAATAAACAAAAAATAAAACAATCAGAAGTTTGTGGGCGGTTTACTAATCTAGATATATTTTTGTACTTTTTTATTGATAAATCAAACCTCTCTCCTGCAGGAGTGATAGTGGACAAACAAAAAGGGATGTTTACCTAAGTATCAGTGTCCATATATATGCATGTGTATGTGTGTGTGTGTGCACCCCAAAGTCACATTTTTATTTCCAGCTGGTACGTTGGTTAAGTTTGTGTGCTTAAGCTCATAAATGATTAGCAGAAGCTTGATTAAAACCACATAAACATATTTTTTTCTTACTATTTCAATATGCTCCCAAAAAAAATTTTTTAAAAGCTGCTCCTGCTGTTGATCCACTAGTTTCAACATATATCAATGCTAATATCCCAGCGCTTAACAAAAGCCTTAGTTTTGGACATAGTAGTAGTAGCAGGAAAATGTCCAGGCATTTTGTAATTGAACGTTCAAGTGTTTGATGATGAAAGATAGCTAGTCTGTTGCATTTTCTTTTTCTTAGTCAAATAACATATGTAATTGATATGCAAGACAGATAATGTGTGGAAGTAACTTGTAACAACTAGTCACCAACAAAGTTTCCTTATGTCTCGCTTTTCAGGGAGTTTGTTTCAGTTTGGGGCTGTTGGGTTTTATTATTATTATTATTCACTGCCTGATTGTGTATATATATGTTTGTACTAGCGTGTGTGTGTTTGTATGTGTACTTCATGAATGAATGTGTGCCTGTTTGTGTGTGACAGGCATGAACATGAGAGTGAAATGTGTACACGTGTAAAGTGATTTATGGAAGAGCGTTTAAAAGCAGGATAAAAAGGAAAAAAGAATGGAACCCCCCCCAAAAATGTGTGTATGTCGCGTCATTTTTTGGAGGGGAAAAAGATCACAAATTTGTCTTTGTGTAGTCATATCGCATTGTATACATTTTTACATACATCAGATATTTGTTGTCATTTTTTATTTTTGCTCTTATCAAAATAAAATATTCACTGTAAAAGGATGTATGACGCCTTTTTATTTTTGACCTTGTTTTGAGAGTGAAAAGTGTGAAAATGGTATATATTAGTAGTTCAATATCTTCAGATGAGACTATAAACCGAGGTCCCATGTGCGAACACACGGAAAACATCTTGCACACATGTTAAAAATCCTTTCCGTCTTTCGAAAGAGTAGGCCATTTCATTCCAGCACAAACAGATGACAACATTTTTTAAACGCATGCACACGTGTCGTGTACAGACACCATCAAACTCAATTGACTTCAACTTTTTCAAAGATTCATTTATGCCTCAGGCCAAAAGCTTTATCAGTTATCAATATAAGCTAAGTACCAAGGCCTACATCAAAATGTTGTTATGTTTTGTTAATGTTATGTTGAGACTGTCTTCAGCCATCATGGCAAGCTCTTAGCATAACAACTTGTACTCTCTATCAAAGGAGAAAAAAAATCCTCTGAAGTCAGGGTATGGCTGCCTTTGTGGTGAGGTACTTGAAAAACAGCCATACACGCAAAACTTTTCATCCAGTGTGTACTTACATTCTCACAGTGATTCCCAGGCATGAGGAGTGAGACAGAGTGTATATTCTGGATGATCTCTATCTAGGATGTTAACCTGGGGAACACCCAACAACAAAAGCTGCTTTTGTCTTTTCTGATTGAAGACGGACTATGGCTGCCTTTATGCAGTGACCAAAACTTTTTTTTAAAAATATGCATACAAATATTGATCAACACAAAGGTTAGCTGTTAACCTCGCCATATAGGCAGCCATTCTCTAACTTCAGAGGATATTCCTCCTTTAATGAGAGAGTTGTGAGGAGTTTATATGGATTAAGACAATCTTTACATTTCAAAGCGTAACAATCACTTTAGGTTGTTGTGTTAAGGGTTTTTCATGGATTAAGACAATCTTTACATTTCGTAATATTTCAAACCATAACAATCTTTACATGTCAAAGCGTAAATAATCGTTAATATTTCAAACCATAACAATCTTTACATACCAAAGCGTAAATAATCGTAATATTTCAAACCATAAGAATCTTTACATGTCAAAGCCTAACAAACGTTCTTAACATTTCAAACCACGACATTCTTAACATTTCAATGCATTACAAACATTTCAGTGTAATCCTTGGAATTTTGTTTACCATCAATAACCGACAAAAGATTATGATGATGGCCCGGGTCAGAAATGTTTGAAGCGAAATGAACTGGGTGAACTTGACTCCCCTGGACTGGAATGCTTTATCTGTGGTTCATCCACCGCTGTCAACAGCAGCTCTTATCTGCCTGTAGCTGAAGTACTACTCTACTCCACTCTGTAGCCAAGCTTCGGGAGACCATTGAACAAATAACAGTTAAGCCAGGTCTGGTTTACGCTGAGAGAAATTCTCTTGTACTTCGAGATATGGTAGTGACATTCTTGTCTATCTCCATGTTTAGTCTCTTGTTTGCCTGTCTGTGTTTTTGTTCTTGTCCCTGTCTGTCTGTCTGTCTCAGCCTGTTTCTCTGTCTGTCTGTCTGTCTCTCTCTGTCTCTCTCTCATGTCTGTCTCTCTCTCTCCTCTCTCTCTCTCTCTCTCTCTCTCTCTCTCTCTAGTGACACACACACAAAACACAGCCATACATACAAATTTCTCATCCAGTGTATACTTAACAGTCACCATAGTTTCCAGATGGATGAAGAGGGCATGTTCTGGGTAACCCCCCCCCCCCCCCCCCCCCCCCCCCCTCTCCCACCCCCCTCCCCCCCCTCCCCATCCCCGGGGTAGTCAGCTATGGAACTGCACACAACAACACCATGATGTTCGTGGAGTTTTAACTGGGCCCTTTTTCCTACCTCAGTTACATAGGTTGAATACTTCTTTCTAGGCCACAAAGTTGATAGCAAAAGCACTTTCACTTTTCACTCTTGTGGTTTTTATTGATACATTACAAGTTTGATGTCTTGCCATCATAAACATAAAAACCAAATAGTTGTTAAGTAATCTGGGCTAGAAACCACAAGGTTGGGTTGAGCTTTCCTAAACAAACACAATAGACTATGTACTCTGTCTCACTCCTTTCTCCTGGGAATCCTGTGAACCGCATGATGACCTTGTGTTTTAAAAATCTGTTGGGGGGGGGGGGGGGGGGGGGGAGTGGCCTTGTGGTTAGAGTATTCAACTCACGACTTGACCATGCGGGTTTAAGGCACTACCTAGAGGCCCAATCGAGGTTTTTTCACCTTGAATTAACATCAAAACCGAGACCCCGTGTGCGAACGCACGCAGAACATCTTGCGCACACGTTAAATCCTGCTCCGCTTTTCGTAAGAGTAGGCCATTGTGTGCCGGTGAGAACAGATGACAACATTTACAAAACCGCATACACACGGTGAGTGGATGTAAAAAAAAAAGCCCATAAGTGCTTATTCCATTATCCTCGATATAAAAGAATTAAATAAATATAGGGATGACATTTTGGGGGAAGACACATGCTTACTTGTGTCATGTGTGGATGTCATCCATTAAGTCGGAATGTGGCTGTCTTAATTGTGTGCAAAAGACAGTTGCATTTGCAAAATCTCACCATTAAAAAGGCTCGGATCTCTAGCCGAGGAACACACACACATACATACACACACACACACACACACACACACACAGAGACATGCACACACACACACACACACACACACACACACACACACACAAAGAAAGACGCACTCAAACTGCAGGTTATTATGCTAGGAGTTTGTCATGGCTCAAGACAGTCTCAACACAGCATTTCAAAAGCATACTTGGCACTTTGTCTACATCACTGACAAAGCTTTCAGCCCGGGGTTATGAAAGGTGAAGAAGAAGAAAGAAATGGTAAAATAAAGAAGAAAACACAGGCGATATATTGCACAGTTGCATGCATAAGTGCACTTACACAAAATTCATTATTTCAGACAATAGGAGGGAAGAGAAAGAAAGACTGTGTTTTGTGTGTGTGAGAGAGACAGACAGACATAGAAAGACTGTGTGTGCGTGTGTAACAATGACATTAATGGTTTGTTCAGTTTTTTGCATACCTTCAGGTCCATATGAACTAGAGACATGCATATACGATTTTTAAAGAAATGCTTTAACTTCAAGGATAATAATAATAATATACTATGGTTTGTAAGTTTTAGGTACAGGGAGCGTGTGAGGGCAAGTGTGTGTGAGAGTGTGTGTTTGTGCATGTGCACATGCCCTAACACACATATGCACAGATACATACAAGTACAAGCAGGTACACACACACACCACACTCAGTTATGTAGGCCATTGCGCACAAGTTTTAGCATATGTAATATCAACATGTGGGTGAACAAATAAAAGCAGGTTATGTCACTGTAGCTGTGTGCTCCAAAGTCTTATTAGCTAATGGCGCGGTTAATTGAATGAGAGGGAAATGGAGCATCTCCCCCCCCCTTCCCCCCCCCCCCCCCCCCCCCCCCCCCTTCACACCCCACACACCCTGGTCTTTTATTACACATCCTGGGGTGGTTATTGTTGGGAGAAAGTGCATTGAATGTGGGTGGTGTACACACAAAGCTCATGAAATATTGGACTGACGAGAGAGAGAGAGAGAGAGAGAGAGAGAGAGTTGTGCATAGTGTGTGTGTGTGTGTGTGTGTGTGTGTGTGTGGTGTGTGTGTGTTGTGAATTTGTATGGTGTGTGTGTGAATTTGTATGGTGTGTGTTTTTTTGTTTTAAAAATTAATTTTTATCTTTTATTTATTTTATTATTTTATATGGAGGTTAATGGAATAAGTATTTATGTGCTTTTTTACATTCTGTCCCCGTGTGTATGCAGTTTTGTAAATTCTGTCATCTGTGTGTGTTATTTTTATATTTATATTTTATTCATTTATATCGAGGATAATGGAATAAGCACGTATGTGCTTTTTTACATCCAGTCCCCGTGTGTATACGGTTTTGAAAATTGTCATCTGCTCTCAACGGCACACAATGGCGTACTCTTACGAAAAGCGGAACAGGATTTTTACGTGTGCGCAAGATGTTCTGCGTGCGTTCGCACGCGGGGCCTCGGTTTATAGTCTCATCCGAAGGATGTGTGTGTGTGTGTGCGTGTGTGCGTGTGTGTTGTGTGTGTGTGTGTGTGTTTATTCTGTGTGTGGTTTTTTTTTATATTTTTTATCTCATTATTTCTG
>CM054158.1:12306408-12308908 GCA_028751875.1 Rapana venosa
GAAGTGTGTGTGTGTGTGTGTGTGTGTGTGTGTGTGTGTGTGTGTGTGTGTGAAATTTTTTGGTTTTTTACTCTATCATTATTTAATCAAACAACTTAAAAAAAAGGAAAATCACCTGGAATGGACGACATACAAAGTAAACTTTTGAAGATCTCAGGCCCTTCCAGTTTTACAGCTTTACATCATGTATGCAAAAGAATTTGGGAGACCTGCCTGTAACAACAAGACATCGTCATGCTCCACAAGGGCGGGGTTACTAAGGACTGTGGCAATGACAGAACGCCTGCCTTGAGAAGCCAGCAAGCAAAAATTCTCCTGATCCTTCCCCTTCAACAGAATTAAGCATAAAGTGGACAGAGAGATATCTGATTGTTGGCCAGGATACAGACGTGGAAGAGGAACAACAGACATTGTTTTGTGCTTGAGATACTGTTAGAGAAAATTAAAACCCCTGAAGGTGATTCATAACTTTCATAGACTATATATAGCAAGGCTTTTGACAGTGTCAAATATTACCATTTGTTTATCACAATGTCAGAAATGGGCTTCCCAGAGCATTTGATCTTGCTCACAGCAAAGTTTGTATTCAGATCATAAGGTGAATGGCAAGATGGAATGGCGAGTAGCCTACTGTGAGTTCTTTGATATAGAAAAAAAATAAAAGAAGAAAAAATAAAATAAAAGGAGTCCGTCAGTGTTGCATATTATCCCCGCATTTCAGCCAAGTTAAGCAGCGTCGAACGTGGTTACCGGTTGGATGGGTGACCGTTTGCGTGCCTTGGCTTCAGTACAGTTCCCCCTGTTCACCCAGCTGTAAATGGGTACCTGCCCTCTTTAGGGTCAGGGAAGGTAAAGCAGCGAGGGAGAGGAGATGGGCGCCGCCCAATATGCTGGCCCTAGAGAAGTGAGGTCTCTGACGCCTCGCTCCCCTACGACCTTATAGGTTATGGGACTCCTTTACCTTTACTTTACTACAGAAACGATCACGAGAAAGGTGGACGTAGATGGCACGGGTATTAGCATAAGAGGCAGAAACATCACTAGTCTTGGGTACGCTGAGGATGCAGCACTCCTGGCCAGTGATGTCACCAGCATGAGGGGGATTCTCTACAGAGTCTACGCAGAGGGCAACACTGCTGGCCTTGACTCTGTAGAGAGCAACACTGGTGGCCTTGACTCTGTAGAGAGCAACACTGCTGGCCTTGACTCTGTAGAGAGCAACACTGCTGGCCTTGACTCTGTAGAGAGCAACACTGCTGGCCTTGACTCTGTAGAGAGCAACACTGCTGGCCTGAAGTCAAATGCCAAACAGACCAAAGTGATGCACATTAACGGTACAGTCACTCCTCAAAGTATGGAAATCAATAGACCAGACGTGTGGGATACGTTCAAAATTTCAAATAGGCTCTTTCAAAAAGATTACTGGCTCTGTGTACAAGACGTCAAGGCTAGCGCTAGAGTCAGTATGGCCATGCAAATGATGATTCAGTTAAACAACGTTTGGAAAGAGACAAAAGCATACTTAAATATCTAAAAATTAGTATTGTCAAAAGTGATTTTGTCCTGTATTGATGTATAAGCCAAGAGCTTTGACACCACCAACAAACAAAAAAACAAGAAAAAAGGAAACAGCAAAATAAATGTAGCTGCAGCGGAAATGTGGTTCTGCGGGTGATTTCTAAGAATCAAATGGTCAGATAGGAGAACAAAATAATGGAAGTATTCTTGATGAATTCTCAATGCAAAAACAAATGTTGGCTGAAACAGATAAGCGCAGTCTCAGATACATTAGTCACGCACACTAAATCTGATGACGGCGGTTGTCCAGAATAAAGTTGAGGCCAGAAGGAAAAGAGACAAACCACCACCAACATCCTACATTGACAACATCACTGAGATCAGTGGTCTGGGAGGAGGGCTACAGGAGATGGTAGTAGAACTCAGCAGAGACAAAGAAAGATGGTGAACCCTGGTGGCGGCATTGCGTGGAGCTCCTAAAGACAACAGCGGCGATGGAGACAGTGGAGGTGATTATTATCAGAAAAAAAAAGTTTTCGTTTCTTCTCTAGAGTTCGGACGGTCACCAGTGAGATTGTTGTGTGTGTGTGTGTGTGTGTGTGTGTGTGTGTGTGTGTGTGTGTGTGTGTATGTGTGTGTGTGTGTGTGTGTGTGTGTGTGTGTGTGTCTGTGTGTGTGTGTGCACGCACGAACACACACACACACACACACACACAATGTACACATACTCTCTCTCTCACTCTCTCTCTCTCTCTCTCACATACACACACACACGCACGCACACACACACACACAGCGGGGCACATAATTTACACATACTCTCTCTCACTCTCTGATTCTCTCTCTCTCTCTCTCTCTCTCTCACACACACAACACACACACACACACACACACACACACACACACACACACACACACACACATACACACACACACACACTGACGCTGATAGATTACAAACTAAACCTTCATTTCAAAGGAA
>CM054158.1:12313908-12323908 GCA_028751875.1 Rapana venosa
CAGTGGTCACTAAGCTCTGTGGCGACTTAGAGGAGGACCTGCAGTGTGCTGCTGCTTTCAGTGCAGAGACTGGGCTGTCCCTCAGAGGAAGCCTGCAAAGAACAAGGACATTGCAAAGTCTAACGTGAGCATATACTTGCATACACCACTGTTAAGAAGTGTTCAGCTGAGTTTAATGGGGGGGGGGGGGGGGGGGGGGTGGTGGGGGGGTCGGGATCGGTAATGGATCTGTGGTCTAGAGGTAACGCGCCTGTCTAGAATGCGAGAAGTCCGGGTCGGAAGTGTGCGGTGGTTCGTATCCCGTTTGGGCCCGAAACTTTTCCCCCATATCCATTAGACCATGAGTGGTGGTATGGGCGCTAGTCTTTCGGATGAGACGATAAACCGAGGTCCCGTGTATTACACAAAATTTTCAGCGCACGTAAAAGAACCCACGGCAACACGAGAGTTGTCCCTGGCAAAATTCTGTAAAAAAAAAAAAGCCACTCTGATAGGGAAACAAGTACAGTTGCAGACCAAAAGAATGGGTGGCGCTGCTCTTGTGGCGACGCGCTCTCCCCGGGGAGAGCAGCCCGAATTTCAGGCAGAGAAATCTCCTGACTTAAAGTGGTATAAAATAAAATAAAATAATTAAAAATAAAATAGAATTGTGAAGGTGATTACTGCCTTGGAAGACCACAGACCACCACTACCAAAGAAACAACAGCCATGGCCCAAAACATGGTCACAGCAGACAGGACAGTCACTGTCTGTTGTTATACAGCCAGCACTCTGAACATCTCTTGTGGATGTGTTCTCACCATTTTGACCCAACCAAAAACCTGAAAATAAGACAAAATTTTCAAAGATGGGTACCAAAACGTTTTAAACGATTCAAAACACAACTCTCGATGCCCCAAAATAAATCTGCATCAATTGGCAGCAGGTTCAGACAACTTTCTTGGTGAGTTGTGGCTATGGATAAGACGTGGGTTCGTCTCTTTACACCGAGGCTGAAGCAGTGGTCAGCAGTGGAGACATTGTGATTCACTACCCCCAAAAGAGAGCTAGGGTGACCCTGCCTGCCGGTAAAGTGATAACTGCATGCAGTCTGTTAGGGGTACACATGGCATCTGATTCTGGATTTCTGTAAGACAGCCACACAGTGACTGGAGAATACTATACAACATGCTACACCTGCCGCAAGACAAAATCATTTCCAAACACAGAGGAAAAGCCACTTGAGGCGAACTGTTCCATCAGGACAATGCCCTGCACACCTCTGCCCTTGCCGTAGCCAAAATTTGCCTGTGGCTTTGAAATTGTTGATCTCCATCCCAATCTCCACATTTGGCTTCCTGAGACTTACGGTTTCCCCCAAATCTAAAGAAATGGTTGGTTGGTGAACATTTTGCAACTGACAGTGACGTCATGAGGCTGTGAATACTTACCTTCACACACAGCCAACGGCCTTCTACCGAACCAGGACTGAGACATTATGGAGTGGCTGTAACGAGGTGTGATGTTGAAGGGAGACTATGACAGACGCTATAGCCGAGTGGTTATGTCCGTTTGACTTCAGTCCATAGGCTCATGAAGTTGTGGGTTCGAATCTCTCCAGCAGCGTCTGGTGAATTAAGGATGCATGTTTTTTTTTTACAGTCTCCCACATCAACTTGAAATGCAGACCTGTCTGTGTCTCACTTTCCTTCGTGGATACACACATGCAGAGATCAAATAATTATGCACTTTCAAGGTTTCGAAATTCATGTCAGCGTTCGGTGAGTTACGGAAACATGAACATACCCAGCATGCATCCTGAACAGAAAAAAATTGGCTGCTCTAAAGTCGGAATGTGTCGGCTGAGATCAGAGAGAGGACATCCTGCAGAGTTACAAACACGGGGAAAAACAGGCACAACGCTCGTACATTAATAAAGAGAGAGAGAGAGAGGAGAGAGGAGAGAGAGAGGAGAGAGAGAGAGGAGAGAGAGAGAGAGAGAGAGAGATTGAGAGAGAGAGAGAAAGAGAGAGAGAGAATAATCTTTATTTTTCAAGGGTTACAGATAAGCATTTACATATTCTTTTTTCATCCGGCCCTTGCCCTGATTAGGGACTGTCAAAACAAATCTTTTAAAAACCAAAGAACCAAAACAAAAAACCAAACAAACATACACCAAACAAACAAACAAGCAGACCACCAAAAAAAACCCAAACAAACCCAAAATAAAAATAAGGGTAATCCCCTTCCCCCCCCCCCCCCCCCAACACACACACACACATACACACACACCACTACCACCGCCACCACCACCACCACCACCAACAACAACAACAACACAGAGAGAGAGAGAGAGAGAGAGAGAGAGGAGATGAGAGGAGAGAGGAGAGAGAGAGAGGAGAGAGAGAGAGAGAGAGAGAGAGAGAGAGAGAGAGAGAGGACTATGTTGAAAAACAAGGGCTGAGGAAAATCCTCTGGTTCCGCCTTCATAGTCAGGCTGTGAACTTGGTGAACTTCTCTATATACAGGCAGTGAATGTGTTGGGTTGGGTTTTTTTTAGCGTGGTATGTACAGCATACACCCAGTATTCTGTAATAGTGTACAGTTGTAGAATTGACAAGAAAGGAGGAAGGGAGGAAGCAAAGACAGGAGGACAGGAAAACATGAGAAACGGAAATTTGGTTCTTAACAGTTATTAATGATTTGAAACAATAAATCTTTTTTATCTTGATTATTATTATTATTATTATCTTTTTTTTAATTCCCAAAATTTTTTACAAAATAAAATTTTAAAAAATTATAATGAACAAATAAGTTCAAAGTAAACGAATGACTACTGTAGATTAATACATAGGCTACTATATACATACACCCATACATCCATACACACATGCTTTTAGAGCGTAGCATAGTTCGGCGTAGCATAGCATAGCTCAGCATAGCATAACTCTGGGTAACATAACTTTACCAGGCATAGTTTAGAATAATGTGGCATAGTTCAGCGTTGTTTAGCACTGCATAATATAACACAGCATCTCAAACTCAGACCAGCACAGTATAGATCAGGAGAGCATAGCACAAAGCAGCATAGCATAGCATTTTTATGGCTCATTACAGTATAGCTAATAATGAAAATGAATGCTTAGAATGGCCCGTCATGCTATAGGCCTAAATATAGCTGTGAATCCAGGACACATAAAACAAAGATGATGAAGAAAGAACCGAAACAGCTGAGATGTGGGGGGTTTTCAGAATGCTGCTTGGAGTCAGTTGCACAGAGAAAAGAACAAACGAAAGCATACTACACGAACTGGGAACAACAAGAAACCTTCTTACTTCAATAAATGAAAGTAAACTAAGATAATTAGGTAGGCCATGCGCTACGATGCCAGATTGCGAACCTCAAAAAGACTGTCTTTCAAGACCGCTGAGGGGAAAAAGAATAAAGGCAGACCACCAGCTTCTCTCTCACCGGCAACATCACCGAATCCTGAGGCATGAGAATCCATGAAGTCAGCAGGGCAGTACAGCGAAGACTGGAGGAGCAAATGGAGAAGGAAGGAGGATCATGTCGGTGTCATTGGGTGTGGCGGCTTACACCGAATTTGGTGATGCCGACAGGTGAGTCGGGTGAGACAGGTGAGACAGGTGAGACGGTACAAACTACCATGGCACACTTCAGCACAGCTCTGCCTAGCATAACATGACATTATGAATAAAATGAAATTAAATCAATATTGAAGAGGGAAGGTGGCGGGACGGTTTAGATGTTCACCTACCTAACAAGTAAACCACGAGGCTCTGGGTTCAATTCCCAGCCTTGCCCTTTCTTCCCAGTATGTGACGTCTTTCGGAAGAGACTCTAAAACCAGTCGACTCACGTACTTACGGACTTGTGCACGTCTAAAGAACCCACGACAGTTGAAAATCGGAAAGAGCAGGGAGGTACCTGCCGACTGTCATGGCCAAGATGGTAGGTTCAATTCCAAACTGTGTCCCCGAAGTCGGAATGCGGCCACCTTAATGGTGGGGCCCCAAAAAGCTGCATACCCAAAAATCTAAAAATTTAAAAAACCGCATACACACGCATAAAAAAAAGCGCTTTGATTTGTAGCTTTACAAGATTCAGCGCTATATAAATTCCATATATTATTATTATTATTATTATTATTATTATTATTATTATTAAATCTCACCATTGGTGAATCTTGGAGCTCTAGCCGAGGAACGAAGAAGAATCAGTTTTAACAAGTTCTGTGTACTCTAAATTTAAGAAATTACTCTTTGAAAGTCTTTCCTTCCCAAGAAATATAGAGATAGTTGTTTATACATTACATTTAAATGTTTGGATCGGTTAGGGTAGGGTATGGTATGGAAGGGTAGGGTAGAGTAGGGTAGAGTAGGGTAGGGTAGGGTAGGGTTGGGTATGGTATGGTATGGTAGGGTAGGGTATGGTATGGTATGGTATAGTATGGTGTGGTATGGTATTGTATTGTATGATATTGTATGGTAGGGTATGGTATGGTATTGTATGATATTGCATGGTAGGGTAAGGTAGGGTAGAGTATGGTAGGGCATGGAAGGGTATGGTAGGGTATTGTATACTGGGTTGCGTAGGGTAGGGTAGGGTATGATATGGTATAGAGGGTACGGTATGGTACGGTATGGAACGTAGCGAAGGTATGCTATGCTCTGCTATGCTGTGCTGTGTTATGCTATGCTATGTTATGGTATGCTGTGGTATGACATACAATGGCATAGCATGGCACGGCACAGCATGGCATGGCATGGCAAAGCAAGACATAGCATAACACTGCACAGAGACTGAAACAAAGCAGAGAAACAGACACACAAAAACAGACAGACAGACAGATACGACCACCCCCCCAAAAAACAACCCGACAAAACGGACACAGATTAGCGTTGTCAAGCCAAATCAAGGAAACTGCGTCACAATATCTGGTGATTTAAGAAGTATAGAACTCGTGCTATTTCCCATATCAGTCGATTAAATCATGTGTAGTGGTCTAATCGTCCTACCGCACAAATATGATATAATCTGGATTAACCAAATTCCAGTCGACGCCTGGGTTTGTAATAATCTGCAATAGAGTCGTGCTATTTGTTGAAGCCAGGTAGCCGAGATCTGTATTGTATAATCACATGTGTGTGTGAACAAGAAATAAGAAACAAAACAACAAAAAATACATAAAAACCGACAGCTACGCAAATAGGTACATACATTCGCATGTCCTGTTGTCACGCGTTCATGTGCGCATGCATAAACAGACACACACACACACACACACACACACACACACACACACACACACACATTGTGTGCCGGTGGGTACGGATAACAAAATTTACAAAACTGCATACACACGGGGACTAGATGAAAAAAAGCACATGGGTACTTATTCTATTATCCTCGAAATAAAAGAATAAAATAAATAAATAAAACACTGTGATGTCTCACACTCACACGTACACACACACACACACGCAAATATGCATGCATATATATATATATATATATATATATATATATATATATATATATATATATATATATATATATATATATATATATATATATATATATAAAATGTGTGTGTGTGTGTCTGTGTGTGTATGTTCGCGCGCACGCGTGCGTGTGCGTGCGCGTGCGTGAGAGAGAGATAGAGACAAAAGGACAGAGACGTCACAGTAACAAGTTACTCTAACACAACAATTTTTATTACGCATTTTATGCGTAGTTTTGGAGTGATTACAGTCTCCAATGAGGTAACTAACGTTTTCCTGATAATTAACTGGAGTTCACAATGCCATCAGTCAGTGCAATCATTGTATAACTCAACTGTCCGTTTCCCTGACTTATTATGTATTATGTGCTTACATATCCATCCATTATCAGCTTGTCTCGCGCCTAATTAACAACGTAAGATACTACACACGCAGTTGCATAGTACGTGATGTTTTCACTGCTGCTGCTGCTACTGTTCTTGTTGCTGCTGTTGCTGTTACTGTTGCTGTTGCTGCTGTTGTTGCTGCTGGCGTTGTTGTTGTTGTTATTGTCACTACTGTTGCTGTTGTTGCTGCTGTTGTCACTGTTGCTGCTGTTGTGTATTATTATTGTTGTTGCCACAATTGGTGTTTTTGTTACTGCTGTTGTTGCTGCTGTTTTTGCTGCTGCTGCTACTGTTGTTGTTGTTCCTGTTGTCGTTGTTTTTGTTGCCACTGCTGCTGCTGTTGGTGTTTCTGCTGCTACTCTATTGGTGCTGCTGTTGGCGTTGTTGCTGTTATTGTTGCTGCTACTGCTGTTGTTGCTGTTCCTGCCATTCTTGTTATTGATGCTGCAATTATTGTTGCTGTTGTTGTTGATGCTGTTGTTATTGTTGTTGTTGTCGCTGCAACTGTTGTTATCGTTGTTGTTGCTGCTGCTGTTGTTGCTGCTGCTATTGTTGTTGCTGTTCCTTCCGCTATTGTCATCGCTGCTGCTGTTGTTGTTGTCGCTGTTACTGTTGTTACTGTCAGAAAGAAAAAATCTGAGCACATTACCCCTCTCTTGCGATCTCTCCACTGGCTGCCTGTGCCACAGAGAGTAAATTATAAGATCAGTACCCTCTGTTACAAATGTCTCCACAAAACTGCACCCTCCTACCTCTGTGAATGTCTTAACCTGAACACTCCACGTTCCCTCCGCTCTGCGGCAGATACCTTGTGCCTACGAATACCTAGATTCAACCAATCCACCGTTGGCCACCGCTCTTTCTCTATTTCGGGTCCATCAACCTGGAATGAGCTCCGTCTCTCTCTTCGCCAGAAACCTAGTTATGTAACTTTTAAATCCAGCCTCAAGACATATTTATTTCAAACCTAAGATTTCCCCCATCCTGTTTCATATCAGAACCCACCTTCACTAACCCATGTCCTATCACCCTTCTAAAGTATACGACCTGTGTGAGTGCGTGTGTGTGCTTTTGAAAAACATTTGACTATTGAAAAATTTTATTTCATAGATTTTGTCTGCAGTGCACCATGTTTGTAATATCTGTTTGTTTAAACTATTGATTATTTATCATTGATTGCATGACAGTGTAAGATTAGGTTGAATGCAAGCGCTTTGATTTGTCTTTGCAAGATGTAGTGCTATATAAGTTCCATTTATTATTATTATCATTATCATTATTGTTGTTGCTGCTGTTGTTGCTGCTGCTCCTTCCGTTCTTGTCATTGCTTCTGCTGTTGTTGCTGTTGTTGTTGTTGTTGTTGTTGCTGCCGCTGCTGCTGTTGCTGTCGCTGCTGCTGCTGTTGCCGCTCTTGTTATATTGAAGCTGCTCTTTTGTCATCAATGGTCTTTCCCTGACTTCTTCTTATTTTTCTCCTTGCATGGCATTTTATGGTATTGTGTTGTATTGCATTTTATGGCATTGTGTTGTATTCCATTGTATTGAGTTGTATTGTATTGTATTGTATTGTATCGCATTTTATGATAGTGTGTTTTATTGCATTGTACTGGGATTGTCTCAAAAGATAAAGAAGAAAAAAAGAAAAAGAAAAAAAAGGAAAAAGAAAAACTGGATTGTGTTGTCTTGCATGTCAAGAAATTGTGTAATATTGCATTGCATTGCATTGTGTTGTGTTATGTTGCATTGTTTGTGTTATCAGTGTAGTGTAGTGTAGTGTAGTGTAGTGTAGTGTAGTGTAGTGTAGTGTAGTGTAGTATAGTGTAGTGTAGAGTAGTGTAGTGTAGAGTAGTGTAGTGTAGTGTAGTGTAGAGTAGTGTAGTGTAGTGTAGTGTAGTGTAGTGTAGTGTAGTGTAGAGTAGTGTAGTGTAGTGTAGTGTAGTGTAGTGTAGTGTAGTTGTAGTGTAGTGAGTGTAGTGTAGTGTAGTGTAGAGTAGTGTAGTGTAGTGTAGTGTAGTGTAGAGTAGTGTTAGTGTAGAGTAGTGTAGTGTAGTGTAGAGTAGTGTAGTGTAGAGTAGTGTAGTGTAGTGTAGTGTAGTGTAGTGTAGTGTAGTGTAGTGTAGTGTTAGTAGTAGTAGTGTAGTAGTAGTGTAGTAGTAGTGTAGTGTAGTGTTGTAGAGTAGTTTTAGTGTAGTGTAGTGTAGTGTAGTGTAGTGTAGTGTAGTGTAGTGTAGTGTAGAGTAGTGTAGTGTTAGAGTAGTGTAGTGTAGTATAGTGTAGTGTAGTGTAGAGTTAGTGTAGTGTATGTGTTAGTGTAGTGTAATGAAGTGTAGTGTAGTGTAGTGTAATGTAGTGTAGTGTAGTGTAGTGTAGTGTAATGTAGAGTAGTGTAGTGTAGTGTAGTGTAGTGTAGTGAAGTGTAGTGTAGAGTAGTAGTAGTGTAGTGTAGTGTAGTGTAGTGTAGTGAATGTGGTAGTGTAGTGTAGTGTAGAGTAGTGTAGTGTAGTGTAGTGTAGAGTAGTGTTAGTGTAGGTAGTGTAGTGTAGTGTATTTAGTGTGTAGTGTAGAGTAGTGTAGTGTAGTGTTAGTGTAGTGTTAGTGTAGTGTAGTGTAGTGTAGTGTAGTGTAGAGTAGTGGTAGTGGTAGTGTTATCTAGTGTAGTGTAGTGTAGAGTAGTTTAGTGTAGTGTAGAGTAGTGGTAGTATAGTGTAGTGTAGTGTAGTGTTAGTGTAGTGTAGGTATTAGTAGAGTAGTAGTAGAGTAGTGTAGAGTAGTGTAGTGTAGTGTAGTGTAGTGTAGTGTAGTGTAGTGTAGAGTAGTGTAGTGTAGTGTAGTGTAGTGTAATGTAGTGTGTAGTGTGCATTGTATTGTACTACACTGTACTGCCTTGCATTACATTGTATTGTATCGAATTGCATTATGTCACATCGCTTTGTATTGTATACCACTTTCACTCACGGTAAGTTTCTCTACATAAAATTCTGGGTACCCTTCTTGAAAAGAGCGGCGCGTTTTACCAAATAAACAGCACCACCCACTTTTTCCATTCCTGTATTTTTTTTTTAAATCCGCTCTGCAAGCGCTTTTGTCTCTTTTGACAATAAGGAATCACCCTAGTTTTTTTTTGGTTTTTTGGTTTTTTGTGGGTTTTTTTTTGTTTTTTTTTTTGGGGGGGGGGGGGGTAGGGGTTTCCACCTGTGTTGCCCAGAGATGTTTAACATTCCTGAAGTCCTCTTGAAAGGCCTATCTGGTGACACTGCTTTTCTCGGGGGACTTGTTTATGTCACGTGCAGACATGGTGTGAGCGTGTAAACATCAGTCTTACAGTGTTACCAGCTCTGTATTTTTTGTTTGTGTGTGTGTGTGTGTGTGTGTGTGTGTGTGTTGTGTTGTGTGTGTGTGTGTGTGTGTGTGTGTGTGTGGGTTGTTGTTGTGGTGTGTGTGTGTGTGTGTGTGTACTTGCTTTCTAAAACTTGAGTGAATTGAATTTATAAACTTGAAATACTATTTTTCTATCTGGGTAACTGCATTATGTATGTATGTATGTATGTATGTATGTATGTATGTATGTATGTATGTATGTATGTATGTATGTATGTATTATGTACTCGCTCTCTAAAACTTGAGTAAATTGAATCTATAAACTTAAAATCTTTTTTATCCACCTGGGTAACTGCATTCTATTGTATATTGCATCGTATTATATTTATTGTACTGTGCTGCGTTGCTTTACATTTTAGTGGACTGTATTGTGCTGTGTTGTATTGAGTTGTACTGTATTGCATTGTATTGTGTTGTATTGTATTGCAGACTGCTTTTCACTCACATCAGATTCTCAGTGTAAACTTAGGGCTGCACTCTCGGAGGAAAGCGAATTGCAACAAGAGCAGCACTACCCTCTTCTTTCTTCTTCTTGTACGTTTTTCCCCTGTTGAATCAGTGTACTCTTACTCATTAGAGCATGCAGCCAATGCTCCTTAGTGAACTTAAATACTATTCTTTGGGGGCCCGCGCGCGCGCGCGCACACACACACGCGCACACACACACACACACACACACACACACACACACACAAACACACACACAGAACTGTCTACCTTCAGAGTAGAGA
>CM054158.1:12328908-12331329 GCA_028751875.1 Rapana venosa
TCTGTGCTCTCCGTTCCGTCACGTCTGTCTCTGTCTCTCTCTCGCTCGCGTTTCCCTCTTCTCTCTCTCTCCTCTCTCTCTCCCCTCTCTCTCCTCTCAAATTCCCCCTCTCTCTCCCCTTTCCTCTTTTTTGTGCCGTCGCGCGCGCGCCCTGTGGGTGGGGTGTGGGTGTGTGTGGTGTTGGGGTGTTGTGTTGGTGGTGTGTTTGTTGAAGAGAATTCTACTTTTAGCCATTTGTAAGAAAAAAAGAAAACCATTTAATTCACAAACATTGATGAAACATAAAAAAAATATAAACAAATATTTGGGAGACACTAAACCACCTTACCCCCCAGGGGCCCACCAAAAGCTGTGTCATTTATTTGAGTCAGCTAATTCCCAAAGGGCCTACTTTAAAAAACTTGTTATGTTTAAAATGTTGTGTTGAGATTGCCTTCACCCGACAACCTTTTAAACATAAAAACACCTGCACTCCCCTTTTTGTTAAAAGGGGAAAAAAAAACCCCTTGAATCGAGTTGGCTCCCTATAGCGAGGTGCTTAAAAAAAGAGTCATACACGCAAACTTTCATCCAGTGTTTTTTATTTCCTATCTCACATTATTTTTTCCCAGGGGGGATGTGAGCAGAGTGTGGCATTTCTGGGGACCCCCAGGGGGTAAGCGGGAACGCCAACGCCAACCTTACGCCCTCTTGACCTGGAACAGAAAAAAACACTTGTATCTGGGCTTACACACACAAAAAAAAAACCACACACACACCCACACACACACAAACACCACACACACACACACACGGGTGGGGGGGGGGATCAGGAGAAAGCGCATCATGGGCACGGCAAACCTAAGATTTTCCCTCTTGTTTCATCTCATGTCTGTCCCTTGCCTTTGAAACCCAAAATTCCACACCCGCGAAATTACAACCTGTTTTTGTGTTGTGTGTGTGGTGTGTGTTGGTGTGACTTTGAATTTGTTAGAATATGTTAATCATTGGGGTTGTTTGTGGGGGGGAAAAAGGTTTGAATGGAAGCGCCTGATTTGAAATTTGCAAATACAGCGCTCATAAATCCATATATTAATTTTAAATTAAAAGGGCGCGGAGGGGGGGGAGATCGGGGAGGGGGGGGGAGGGGGGTAGAGGGAGGAGACACACACACGGGGAGGGGGGGGGGGTAGAAAGGCAGAGAACAGAGACAGAGAAGACAGAGAGAAAAAAAAGCACGGTTTTGTATAAACAACGTTAAACGTCAAAAAATCTCAAACGAATGTAAACCCCCCCCCAAAAAAAAAATTCACAAAGTTTTCCTAGACCCTCTCTCTGACCACTCTCAGAGCAACTTCCAAAAAGCAGGGGAATTGCAAAGCGCTTGTCAGATACGGGGTTTTTTTTAAAAGACTGATAGTGCGAGGTACTAAACATCTCCCGCTCGTGGGTTTCTTTTTTCGTGTAATAAGTTGTCAATGAGTAGGGTTTTTTAAACTCTTTGTGTGAAAGAGCTTTTTCCTTTTGGAAACGAAAGGGAATGTTTTTCTTATTTGTTTAATTTTATTTATATTTGTTTCTTTTTGGAATATACATAGCTTGGAGACTTAAAGACAGTTGCTCACATAAATAGGCCTATCTGCGGGTTTGGGGGGGCGGGGGGGGGGGGGGGGGGGGTCTTTTTTTTTTCATTTTTTTCCTCGGGTTTAGCCCAGTTCACCAAAAGGTTTTTGCGCATGTAACCTTTTTTTCCTTTTTTTTTTTTAAAACCCCCAACCACCCCCACCACCAGACCTTAAAAGGTAGCCCCATTCCGGTCGGGGGCACAGTTGGGGTTAACTTTTCGAATATTCCAGGGAAACTGGGAGGTAATAATAATAAAATAATAAAAAATGATGGGAATTTTATAGCGCTGAATCTTTTAAAGTAACAAATAAAGCGCTCAGTTGAATTGTGTCAAAGTCAAAGTCAAACTTTTATTTTCAAAGTCAAACTTTTATTTTTAGATGGTACATTGAATAACATGCATATTGTGTGTTTTTGTGTGGTGTGTGTGTTGGGTGTGTGTGTTTTGTGGTTGGGTGTGTGTTGTGTTTGTGTGTGTGCGTGTGTAGCGGTTTTTTTAATTTTTCATCTGTTCCCCCGGGCACACAATGGCCTAAAATCTTTCCCAACACGAAACCGGTTTAACGTGTGCGCAAGATTTTCTCATGCGTTCGCACACGGGCCCGGTTTATAGTCTCATCCGAAGGGACTTCCCTGCTCTTTTTCCCATTTTCAACTATCGTGGTTCTTTTTACCTGCCAATCTGTAAGGTAAGAACCGTGTTGGGCTGGTTTAAAAAGTCGACTTTACATTCATTCGATTTACCCCACAAACGGGGAAAAAGAGGGCAAGGCGGGAACGAAACCCAAAACTATGTTTCCCCTTTTCAGGCCTTTT
>CM054158.1:12331829-12339329 GCA_028751875.1 Rapana venosa
TCAGCACCAACCCCCAACCCGAAGCTTTTCCAGAGTTGTGTTGTTCTCCCCTGTAGGGTTTCTGGTGCTGGAATGACGGAAGTGGACATACCAAATTTGACCCTTTTCAAACCGAAAAATCCCCGATCTTTGGCCTGAAAAAGATCTCCAATAAAGACCTACTACGGAGATGTAGGCAATACAGGGGGAACCATCATCACCAACACTGGAATGGTTGGGGAACATCCTCCGAAGGCCCCACAGTCAATCACAAAAACAGCATTGCACTGGACCCCAGAAGGAAGGAGAAAAAAAGGGAAGCCCCAAAAGAACGTGGAGGAAATGTAAAAGTGAATAGGGCCATGCAGCACTTTTGGGGATCAGTGACAGGTTTACCCCTGATAGGCGGGAGTGGAAGCGCTTTGTTGTCCCCTACACACCACGGGTGTAAGGTTGATGAGATTTCGGCTATTTTTGTTGCTGTTCCTTCCGCTTTTGTCATCACTACGGTTTTTGTTTTGTCGTTTTATTTTGTTACGTCAAAAAAAAAAATCTGAACTTTACCCCTCTCTTGCGATCTCTCCATGGCGGCCTGTCCCACAGAGAGTAATTAAAAGATCAGTCCCCTCTGTTACAAATGTCTCCACAAAACGCACCCCTCCCTCGTAAATGTTTAAACCCTGTACCTCCTTCATTTTCCCTGCGGTCCCCGTAAACCCCCCTGTGCCTAGAATCCCTAGATTCAACCAATCCACCGTTGGCCACCGCTCTTTCCTTTTTGGGGCCCATCGACCTGAATAGCTCCCCCCCCCCCCCCCCCCCCCCCCCCTCTCTTCTCTTTCCCCAAAACCCAGTTATGTAACTTTTAAATCCACCCTCAAGACATATTTTTTTCAAACCAAGTTTTTCCCCCCTCCTTTTTCATATCGAACTATCCCACCTTCACTAACCATGTCCTATCACCCTTCTAAATATAAAACCTGTGTGAGGCGTTGGGTGTTTTTGAAAAACATTTGATATTGAAAAATTTTTTTTCATAGATTTTTGTCGAACCCCATTTTTTAATATCTGTTTTTTAAACTTGATTAAATCATTGATTGCATGCATGTAATTAGGTTGAATGAAACGCTTTGATTTGCTTGCAAATTGTGCTATAAAGTTCCATTTATTATATCATTATCATTATTGTTTTTTGCTGCTGTTGTTGTTGTTGCTCCCTTTTTTCTTTTCATTTTTCTCTGTTGTTTTGTTGTTGTTGTTGTTGCGCCTGCTGTTGCTGCCCCTCTTGTTAATTGACGCTGCTCTTTTGTCACAAAGGCTTTCCCCGGGTTCTTCTTTTTTTTCCCTTGCATGGCATTTTTTGGTTTTGGGGTTTTTTTGCATTTTATGGCATTTGTTTTTTCCATTGTATTGAGTTTTTTGTATTGCTTGTATCGTTTTTTAATAGTGTGTTTTATTTGCTTGTATGGATTGTCTCAAATGATAAAAAGAAAAAAAAAGAAAAAGAAAAAAAAGGAAAAAAAAAAAACTGGATTGTGTTTCTTTGCAGGGAAAAAAATTTTGTTTATTTCATTTTCATTGCATTGTGTTTGTTATGTGCTTTTTTTGTGTTTTCAGTGATGTTAGTATGAGTGTGTGTATGAGTTTTTAGTGTATGTAGTGTAAATGTTGTAGAGTATGTAGTGTATGTAGAGTAGTGTAGTGTAGTTAGTGAAAGGGAGTGAGTGTATGTAGTGTAGTGTAGTGATGAGGTAGTGTTGTATTTTGTGTAGTGTAGTGTAGTGTAGAGTAGGTAGGTGTTAGGTAGGTATGTAAGTAGTGTAGTGTATGTATGGCATTGTTTTGTATTTTATTGTACTACACTGCCTTGATTACTTTGTATTGTATCGAATTGCATTATGTACATCGCTTTTGTATTGTTACCACTTTCACTCACGGTAAGTTCTCAAAACAAAAAAATTCGGGTGCTCCCCTTTAAAAAAGAGCGCGGCTTTTACCAAAAAAACACCCCCCCCATTTTTTCTTTCCCCTGTTTTTTTTAAAAAAAACCGCTCGAAACGTTTTTGTCTCTTTTGAAAATAAGGAATACCCTAGTTTGTTTAGTGGGTTTCCCTGCCCTTTTCCCCAAAATGTTTTTAACATTCCTAAGTCCTCTTTAAAGGCCTACTGGGGACCTGCTTTTCCCCGGGGACTTGTTTTTTTGTCACGTGCAGAAATGGTGAGGTGTAAACATCAGTCTTTCGTGTTACCAGCTCTTTTTTTTTTATTTTTTATTTTTTTGGGTTTTTGTGTGTGTATAGGGGGTGTTGTGTGTGTGTTGTGTGTGGGTGTGTGTTTGTGTGTGTGTGTTGGTGGTGTGTTGTGTGTGTGTTGTTGTTGTTGTTGTTGTTGTTGTTGTTGTGGTGTGGTGTGTGTGTGTACTTGCTTTCTAAAACTTGAGTAAATTGAATTTATAAACTTTAAATACATTTTTTTCCACCTGGATAACTGCATTCTATTGTATATTGCATCGTATTATATTGTATTGTACTGTGCTGCGTTGCTTTGCATTTTAGTGGACTGTATTGTGTTGTATTGAGTTGTACTGTATTGCATTGTATTGTGTTGTATTGTATTGTAGACTACTTTTCACTCACATCAGATTCTCAGTGTAAACTTTGGGCTGCACTCTCGGAGGAGAGCGAGTTGCAACAAGAGCAGCACTACCCTCATCTTTCTTCTTCTTGTACGTTTTTCCCCCTGTTGAATGAGTGTACTCTTACTAATTAGAGCATGCAACCAATGCTCCTTAGTGAACTTAAATACTATTCTTTGGGGGCGCGCGCGCGCGCGCGCGCACACACACACACACACACACAAACACACACACACACAGAACTTCTACCTTCGGAGTAGAGAAAATACTGGGCTAAAAATTAAGGGAGGTTTAGTGGGGGTTTTCCCCCGTGGGTCTCCCGGGGTATGCTTGCAAAGCAAGCATTGCAAGAATAGGAACCCTGCCCTCCATCCAGGCATGTCGTAAAAGGCGACTAAGGAGGCACCTTTCCCCCTAGGTAAAGGGGGTTGGACACAGGGCTAACAACCCTGCTCCGTAAAAAATCTCCTGTTACGGAAACCTTAAACAGCTTAACTCATGCCAACTCAGTCTTTGGAGATCTGGGGATCCTTCAAGGAAACCTATGACGCGCTGCAGCAAACCCGTCAGGAAGCGCAGGGTGACACCCTCATCAACCAGAGACCCCCCTGATGAAGTCCCGAGGTTGTTGTCCGTCGGCCGGTCCAATTTGGAACATGGAACGTTGAGGACCCTCTGGAAACCGGACGGTGTGCGCAGGCAGTGAGGGAGATGAACAGATATCGCCTCACACTCCTGGGCATGTCTGAAGTCCGGTGGAAAGGTCACGGAGTGACAAATTACAGTCAGGAGAAACTTTGCACTACTCCGGTAAAAGTGAAGAAGACCGTCACGAATCTGGAGTGGGTTTCCTGCTTTTCCAAGCATGCAGCCAAGAGCCTGCTGGAATTGGAGCCTGTTTCAGACCGCATCATCACCGCTCGGTTTAGTCGCGCTTTCCAGAAGTGCCCCTTGTCATGTGCTACGCCCCTACCAACACCCGGAGGAGAAGACAAGGACAACTTCTACACCCAGCTCCAGTCGGTGGTAGACAAGATTCCGAGACGGGACTTTGCTCTCCTCATGGGGGACATGAACGCCAAGGGTCGGACTGACAACACTGATAGAGAGCGGGAGATGGGCCACATGGCTTGGAAACATAAAGAAAATGGAAAAAATGCTTGCTGATTTTTGTGCTGCCAAAGCCTTGTGATTGGGGACGCTTTTTCCACACCGCGTTGCCACAAAGCCACCTGGGTCTCCCGACCACCAGACAGAGAACCAGATAGATCACGTCATGGTGAGACAACGCTACCGGGGCTCCCTACAAGCCCGTGAGAGTAAGACGCGGAGCAGACATAGGGTCAGACCACCATCTTGTGGTCACCAAGATCAAGATGCGCTTGTCTGAGAGAAAGACTCTGCAGAATCCAAGGAAAAAGTTCAACGTTTTAAGATTGAAACAAGAGACACAAAGCAGGCATTTCAGATCTCGCTTCACAAACCGCTTCCAAAGTGTTCCAGTCAGAGGAGACAGAAACAGAAACGGGAACACAAATGGACCACCTTCAAAGACGCCATTGTGGGAGCCTGTGATGGGTTTTGGGGACACCACAGACGAATAGGAACCCATGGGTCAAGGATGAGACCTGAAGAATTTGAGGAGAGAAGGCTAAGCCAAACAAGAGCGGGAACCGAGCTACGACCCGCCAACAGAAGCGGCGAGCAACAGCCAAGTACTCCATACTTGCCAAGAAGCCAAGAATGAGCTACGAGCAGACAAACAGCTCGCATCAATGCCATCGCAGATGAGGCAGAAGAGGCTGTTGGCAAGGGAGACCTCAAGACCCTGTATGCCACCACCAATTCTTAGCGGGAGTCGCAGAACCCAAACAGACCTGCAGAGACAAGGAAGGAAGCTTCTCACCTCTATTGGAGACCAGCTAAAAAAGATGGAAAGAGCATTTTCAGGAGGTCTTGAATCGACCAGCCCAAGGAACGACCTCAGCTGGAGCCCGGGGGCCCTTTTCGACATCACCCTTGGAGAGATCACCAAGACAGAGATCCGAAAGGCCATCAGCAGCTTGAAGATCGGCAAAACTGCTGGCATTGACAACATTCCGGTAGAAGCCTTGAAGGAAGGGGGTAGTGACACGTTGACGAGTTACACCACTTGCTCAACCTGGATCTGGACAACTGGGGAGGTGCCAGCAGAAAGGAAGAAGGGCCCGCTTGTGAAGCTCCCCAAGCACGGCGACCTCTCCCAGTGTGAAAAGTGGCGAGGTATCACCCTGTTGTCCATCCCCAGCAAATCCTCACAAGAGTCATCCTGGACCGAATGAAGATTTCTCTCGCAGACCCCTTCGAGAGAACGGGGAGGCTTCAAAAAGACATTCCTGTACCGACCAGATTGCGACCACTCAGAATTCGGTGGAACAGTCCCAAAGAATGGCAGTCACCTCTTCACGCCTGCTTCATCGATTTTGAGAAGGCTTTTGACAGCGTGGACAGACAAGCAAACTGGAACATCCTTCTCCACTATGGTGTGCCACCAGAGTTTGTCAACATCATAAGACAACTTTACGAAGGATTCTCCTGCCAGGTCATCCACGGTGGAAGACTCTCCGACAGCTTTGGGGTCTCTTCCGGCGTCAGACAGGGTGCTTGTTTCTCCACTCCTCTTCCTTGTGGGGCTGGACTGGGTGACAAAGACGGCCTACGCAAGTTTCCGGGGAAAAGGGAAACCAATGGACCCTCATGACAAGCTGGAAGATCTCGATTTTGCCGATGACCTGGCTCTGCTATCCCACCGCCTGCAGCACATCCAAAGCAAAGTCACTGCCCTAGATACCCCAGCTAGATGTTGGCCTCAGGATCAGTCAAGAGAAACCAAGCTACTGCGTACCAACAACCAGCAAGAGGCTCCTGTCACCATCTCTGGGAAAGCAGTAGAGGATGTCAGTGAATTTGTGTACCTGGGCATTAAGATCAGCCAGACGAGCACAGACGAAGACATCAAAGGCAAGAATAAAGAAAGCACGCCAAGCATTTGCCATCTTGAAACCCGTTTTGGAGAACAAATGCGATCTCCACAACCACCAAGCTCAGATCTTCAACTCCCAAAGTGAAGTCTGTGCTTCTCTAGGGTCAGAAACTTGGGGGGGTCATCAACACCAGCTCCTCCAAGATCCAGACCTTCATCAACGGATGTCTCCGGCAGTCCTTCATCTCAGATGGTTTGACAGAGTGCCCAAATACCGACCTGTGGATGAGGCGAACCAACAGCCTATGGAGTCCCAAATAAGGCGGCCGAAAGTGGGTGGGGTCGGCCCCACCCTTCGGAAGGAGCCTTGCAACATCACCAGACAAGCGCTCGAGTGGAACCCGCAGGGGAAAAGGAAGAGAGGGCGCCCCAAACAGACCTGGAGGAGAAGCCTGCATAGTGAGCTGAGAGACTCCAGTCTGACATGGGAAGAGGCCAAGACCCTTGCCAGAGACAGGAGAAGGTGGAGGGACGCTGTTGAGGCCCTATGCTCCGCTAGGAGCTATAAGGAATAAGAAGAAGAAATGGGGTTTTTCCCAAAGCGATAGATAAATGATGGGGAAAAAAGCAAAAAAGTTTATATAAAATCAGAAACAATGTAATTTAGAAAGTTTTAAAAAACCTGTTATATCAACCGCAAAACATTTGTCTCGAGCCAAAGCATCAGATAAACATCTTTAAAGATTGGTGAGAAAATTGACCCTAGAGCACTGGAAAAACCTCAGCCACTCATTTAAACCCCTCATTTCACCCTCCCCAAACCCCCCAACCCCCCTCCCCTTCCCCTACCCACTCCCCACCCCCCACCACCACAACAAAGAAAAAGAAGAAAAAATAGGGTAAGCATGAAATGCTAGTGGATCATGTATAATCCAAAAAAAACATTCTTGCAGTTCGACTTACAAAGCGTACTTTTACCTTACAGGTAGGTGGTACTCAAGCGTTGTTAGGGTGACAGAGTCAAATCTCCTTCAGTGACAACAGTTTGTTGTAGTTGTTGGGTTTTTTTTGGTTGTTTTTTGGGGGGTGGGAGGGGAGGAGTTGCGTTCCGTTAGCTGATACCGTTTGCTACGTTTCTGGGGTGGGGTTTTGTTTTGGTTTTTTTGTTTTGTTTTTGGTTACAACGATGGCGACAAGAAGGGAGTTTAGGTTCTGCCGTAAACAAGCTTTGGAAGGTGGTCAGCTGTGCTGTGATTGTGTTCCAAGCCCAAAACTAAGTGTCAAAATGCCTACACTGTAATAATAATAATGTATGGAATTTATATAGCGCTGAATCTTGTAAAGCAACAAATCAAAGCGCTCAGAGGACTTAAAAACATTTTTGTTATCGAGGAGAACGGAATAAGCACTCATGTGCTTTTTTTTTAAACATCCAGTCCCTGTGTGTATGCGGTTTTGTAAATTTTGTCATCTGTTCCCACCGGCACACAATGGCCTACTCTTTCGAAAAGCGGAACAGGATTTAACGTGTGCGCAAGATGTTCTGCATGCGTTCGCACACGGGGCCTCGGTTTATAGTCTCATCCGAAGGACTTACTGTAATGTTGTTATGCTGTAGTTTGTATTTCTGTTTTCGTATACCACTTTTAAGTCACAGCAGATTTCTCTGCCTGATGTTCCGGATGCTCTCCTCGAAGAGAGAGAGAGTCGGTACAAGAGCAGCGCCACCCATTATTTTTCTTTTCTTTTCCTGTCTGCAGGTGTATTTGTTACCCTATCAGAGTGGGGTGGGTCTTTTTCTACAGAATTGGACAACTCTTTTGTTGCCGTGGGTTCTTTTACGTACGCTAAATGCGTGTTGCATACCGGGACCTCAGTTTATCGTCTCATCCGAAAGACTAGCACCCAGACCACCACTCACGGT
>CM054158.1:12344329-12355464 GCA_028751875.1 Rapana venosa
CGGTCTGCAGCTGTGCGTCGTGCGGCGTCCACGTGCTCCAGCCTGCGCCGTTCGCTCATACCTCTACCATTCGTCGCCATGTTGTTTTTGGGCGTCCCCTTTTCCTTCTCCCTTCAGTGTCCATCCGAGGCAACAGCACAGTCGTCACACCTGTCCTTAACATTAGACAGTTCCGATCAGTTCCATCCCGTCTTCTAATCTCCTGCTGATTTTTTCTGCTCCTGCTATTTCCAAGACTGTCTTGTTAAATTGGTTTCTTGCCATCGGATCTTGAAAGATCCTCCTCAGACATTTGGTTTAGAAAATGTCTAGTTTCTCTTCTTCTCCTTTCGTTAATTTCCAGTCACACATCCGTAGGGAATAACTGAACAAAACAACTCTTGAAAAGGATGCATTGGTTTTTCTGCTGATGTCTCCATCCGTTTGCCAGATGTTGGATAATCGTATCATCTGCGCACTGGCAGTGCTACTCTCTTCTGACGTCTGCTGTTCCTCCTCCGACTTTGGTGAACAGTTTGCTCGAGATAGGGGTGAAGTTCTCCACCTCTTCAACTTCCTGATCTCCAACCCACAGACCCTCGATGTTCCGCTGTTTACTTTTCTCATGGATTTGCAACTTCTTTTCATTCAACGCAAGTATGTCCAACCTTTTGCTGCGTTGTCCTTCCATTCTTGTAGTTTTGAGCCTGTAGATGGTCTTTAAGCCATGACAAATTAATACACACAACCTGAAATATCCATTAATAATAAAAACTAAATCCTGAGAAGTCGGACTATGCTGCCCTATGGGTGAATTCTGGAAACACCATTCACCCACGCTTCTAATCCTGTGTGGTAACCTACAATATTTTCACTGTGATTTCCAGGTGTTACGTGTCAACAGAGTGCATAATCAGGGTGACCTCCGAAGATTTCAGCCGGGAAGGCTACAGAACAAACAATCGCAAAGACACTGGAATAAACGGGCAGCAATGCATGTGTGACGCTCTCCCCCGCTGGCAAGAACAGCCTAACCGTTATGCCGATATATATATATTATATATATAATAAATAATATATATTTTTAAATATATATATATATATATATATATATATATAACTATATATATCAATCTATATATATATATACTAGATATATCTATATATATATATATATTTATATATATATATTTTTTTTTTTTTTTTTTTTTAATCGTTAGCTGGGTTTCTTTGTTTTGTTGTGTGGTTTAATTTGTGTTTTATTCGTTCCTCGGCAGACCTCCCCCCAGGTTAGCTAATAGGTGAGAGTTTGCCATACTCGATCGTTTATTATCCAACCAAATTTTAGGTTAGCGAATTTCCCGACATCGGGACTTGTGTCTAAACACGACACATATGTGCATGCGGGTTTGTTTTGTTTTTTTAAGTATTATCATTATATATTTGTCTTCCTTTCTACGACGCTCGCCTGCTCTCCCAAATGCGGAACGGGTTTAAAACACGTGCGCAAGATGTTCTGTGGTTCGCACATCGGGCCTCGGTTTAAATCACATCCCGAAGGACTTTTCAGGCAGTAGAGTTATGTTAGCGCATGATTTGTTCCTTTACAAGATTCAGCGCTGATAAAATTCCATACATTATTGTTGTTGTTGTTGTTATTATTATTAATATTATATAACTCTGGGTAAAACCTCCCCTGAACACGCACCTCCATGGTGGCCTAATTTCCTGGTCCGTCACAAATAATATCATCTGTCCTGAACGCTGTCCTGCAGGCAGTTCCAAGATCCAAATTTATATCATAAGTGTTTGCGAAGCAACCATGGACTGTCCGTGTTTGAAGATTCCTAAAGGAATGTGGAGAGAGAGATAGAGAGAAGAAGAGAGAGAGAGAGAGAGAGAGAGATAGAGAGAGAGAGAGAAGGAGGAGGGAAGACAGACAGACAGACAGAAAGACATGAGAGAAACAGACTGTCATGATACAGAGAAAGGAGGATACACACACACACAGTAAGACAAGAAACATAACACACACAACACACACACCACACAAAACATACACACACACACAAAAACACATATATCTATAATATATATATATATAATATATATATATAAATTATATATATATATACCACGGACAGAATGAAAGCATAACAACCAGCATAAATAAATGTCCCCAATATATAAATAAAGTATCTAGTTTTGATGTAGATATTGTTATTGTTGCTCTTGCAGCTGCCTAAGCAGAAGCAGAATAATAGCGCAGCAACAGTAGTCAGTATTAGTTGTTACCATATATTTATTTATTATTAAGTTATCGTTTGTTGTTGCTAGGCGCAGCTGCAGAAACAGAAGCGTATAATAGAAGTGTCAGTGTCCCTTTGACTCATCCAATAGCGAGGACTACGTTGAACGAATAGCTAGGACTACGTTGAGACAAAGTATCTGTCGTGTGTGTGTGATGTGTGTGTGTGTGAAGTGAGGTTGTTGTGTGTGTGTGTGTGTGTGTGTAGTTGTGTGTGTGTGTGTGTGCTGTGTGTGTGCGCCGCGCTGTGTGTGGCGTCGTGTGTGGGTGTCTGTGTGTAGCGCGCGCGAGCGCGCGTGTGTGTGTGTGCGTGTGTGTATGTGTTGTGATGTGTGTGTGATGGAGAAGAGGGCGTGTATATGTTGCATGTGTGAGAGAGCAGAAGGAGAGAGAGAGAGAGAGAGAGTGGAGAGAGGCGTGGTGTATATAATAGGTGTGGTATGTGTGTGTTGCGCTTGCGGCGCTTGCGCGCCGTGATATCATTTGTGTGTGTGTCGCACGTGCGCGGGCGGCGATCCTTTTCAGTCATTCTTCACTTCTCTCGTATCATTTTACAACCGTCAGATATGTCTAGAACAAAATAATGGCTGTATGTCCTTTCCACACCTCTCGTGGCCTACAGCTTGTTTGCAGGTACCATCCGTTGCCACACCATTTTTTTTCTCAGAATCCATTTCATAAAAGGAATGGTTGTTTTTTTTTTTCAATATACTAATGAGATTAGTCCATTTGAGCTTGTTTGCTTTGGCGTGGCTAAATAATAAGCAATTAATATCCGTGTTTTTGAAAAATATAATAAAACTAGCACACCGGAAACTGATACGCATACTAACACCCTTATGCAAGAGATAGAGCGTTCGTAACCTGCTTGCAAACCCAAACACACAACACAACAACACACGCACGCACGCACGCACGCACGCACGCACGCACCGCACGCGCGCGCGCAGCGCGCACACACACACACACACACACACCACACACACACCAGGTCCCATGTGGAACGCACGCAGAACATCTTGCGGCTCGTTAAAACCCATTCCAGCCTTCCAGAAGAGTAGAAACAATGTTTTGCTAGTGGGACGGATTAAACATTTTACAAAACAGCATACACAGGGAAACTGAAATGTTTAATTTTTTTTAAAGCACACAAGAGTTTATTCTGTTACCCCGAAATAAAAATATGAAACAAAATTACCAAACAAAACACACACACACCACACCACACAACACACACACGCACGCACCCACACATCGCACGCACGCACAGCACCGCTCACCTTGCTATTTCTAGACAAACGCAAAGAGAAAGATAGAGACAACGCCAGACAGTGCAACTCCGTTTATTATAAATAATGATGAATGTTAACACGCAGACTGTACACATGGACATTGATGCACATGTTAACACAGTGCCTGTGGAAATGTTTTCTACAACATTTTTGTTTTTATTCCTGTTGTGATTAAAGATAAACCCCAGCGAGATTTCGATTTAGGAACATACATGATTCATTCAGATATCATACCATATGACGTTGCTTTTAGACAGACTATAAAATAATCGGGCATCCCCTTAAGTGCCCCTCGTCCACAATCTTGACACACTGTCTGTGTATAGAGCTCATACTGCTGACTTCTCCCCTTAATTCCCCGAGAAGTTTACTGTGCACTGCACTGATAGTTTTCTGGTATTTGTCGTGGACAAACTGACCTGGCAAATTTCGTTTCATTCATTTCCATCTTAAAATAAATATATATATATATAAATAGATAAACGCGTTGAATGGAACAAACAGCTTCTATTAATTTTATATTATTATTTATGGCGTAGATGTTGCTTGTGTTCGGGTATTGTATCATATCTTGAATGTCAATCTTTCTTTCTTTCTTTCTGTTTTTTCTGTCTCTCTCTGTCCCCCCCCCCCCCCCCCCCCCCTCTCTCTCCTCGCTCTCTCTCTCTCTCTGTCTCTCTCTGTGTCCTTGTCCACTGTCCTGTCTCTGACTCTCTCTCGCTCGCTTCTCTCCTCTCTCATCTCTCTCCTCTCTCTCTCTCTCTGTCATCTCTCTCTCACTCTCTCTTCTCCTCTCTCTCTCTCTCAAACTCTTTGTGCCGTCGCAGCGACGCGCCCATGTTTGTGTGTGTGTGTGTGTGTGGTGTGTGTGAGTGTGTTGTGTGATGTGTGTGTGTGAGTGTTGTGTGAAGATGAATTCTTACTGCTATCCATTTGTAATACAAAGAAAACCATTTTAATTCACAAACTATTGATGAAACATAGAAAAAATATCATACATATACTTGGAGAGCACTAACATGCAGTTACCTGTACGCCCATGGCCCAGCCCAAAAGCTGTGTCAGTTATTATTGATGTCAGCTAATTGCCAAGGCCTACATTAAAACGTTGTTATGTTGTAAAATGTTGTTTTGAGATTGCCTTCAGCCATGACAAGCTCTTAACATAACAACAACCTGCACACTCTTATGTTAAAGGAGAAAGAAAAAAATCCTCAAAGTTCGAGTATGGCTGGGCCTATATGGCGAGGTGCTTGAAAAAGAGTCATACACGCAAACTTCTCATCCAGTGAGTTACTTCCTATCTCACAGTGATTATTCCCAGGTGGGATGAGTGAGTCAGAGTGTGGCATGTTCTGGGTGACCCCCAGGGTGTAAAGCTGGGGAACGCACAACAGCAACAACCTGTACGCCCTCTTGTACCTGCGAACACAAAAGAACACTTGTACGCATGGGCTTACACACACACACACACACACACACACACACACACACACACACAAAGGGGGGTGGGGGGATCAGGAGAAAGCGCACTCATAGCAACGTGCTCACAGAGAGAAGGCCGCGGAGGGGGAGGGGGGGGGGGGGGGGGGGGGGGGGGAGTCGGGGAGGAGGAGTAGGGGGGAGGAGAGGAGGATACATCACACACACGGGGGGGGGGGGGGGGTGGGGGGGGGGGGGGGGTGGGGGGGGGGGGGGGGGGGGGGGGGGGGGGGGGGGGGGAGAGAGAAGAAAGGCAGAGAGGACAGAGACAGAAAGAGACAGAGAGAACAGAAATAGCACGTGCTTTTGATACCATCGTTCGTCCAAAACATGCTCACCACTAACTCGACCCCCAGCAAAAAAAAAAATTCACAAGGTTTTCCTAGACCACTCTCTGACCACCTCCATGAGCCACTTCAAGTAGCAGTGGAATTGCAAAGCCTTTGTCAGATGACTTCTTTAAATAGACGAGAGTAGTGGCGAGGTACTAACATCTCCGCTCTGGTTACTTTGCTAGTGTATATAAGTTGTCAACTGAGTAGGGTTTTTTTAAACGCTTTGTGTGAAGAACTTTCTTCGTTCGGAAACGAAAGTAGGTTTATTGCTTATTTGTTTTGCTTTCGTGTAATTGGTATTTATATTTGTTTCTTGAGAAATATTAGCAATAAAGCATTGGGAACTTAAAGACAGTTGCCCACATAAAATAGGTCTATCTCTGTCGTTTGTAGGGGAGGAGGGGGTCCTATATTTTTTCATTTTGTCCTCTGCTTGAGCTCTTTTGCGCATGTAACCTTTTTTCCTTTTTTTAAAACCCCTAACCACCACCACCACCACTACCATTAAGGTAGCCGCATTCCGACTTCGGGGATACAGTTGGGAATTGAACTTACGAAATATTCCAGGACAGTTGGGAGGTACTTTCCTGCTCTTTCCGATTTTCAACTATCGTGGGTTCTTTTGACGTGCTCGAAGTCTGTAAGTGTAAGAACACGGGTTTGACTGGTTTAGAGTCTGACTTGACATTCAGCTCGATTTACCCCATCAAACTGGGAAAGAAAGGGCATGGCTGGGAATCGAACCCAGAATCTTACGGTTTACTTGTCAGGCTTGTGAACGTCAAAACCGCTCTGCCATACTCCTTGTGTCTTGTATTATATTTAGACTTGTGTAGCTTTTCTCGTTAACAAGGGAAAATGTGTATATTGCCCGTTCGCCTCCAAAAGTACGATTTTTTAAAAGCAAAAGTTTGTAAGAAACTGTTTTGGTTAAACATAGGTGTTATACATACATATATACATACATACAACATATATAAATATATATATATAAAATATATATATAATATATATATAGATAAATAATATATATATGTTGTGTGTGTGTGTGTGTGTGTGTTTAAATTGAGAAAATAGTTATTCATTAAATGTAATGGTAAATGCATCAAACAACCCCTCACCCTTTTTTTTTTCGGGGAGGTGGGGGAAGGGGGAATGGTGGGGGGGGGGGGGGGTGTGGGGGGATGCTGGACATCATCTTTTGTGAGGGTAATGTCCTGTTGTTCCCAATGAAATGCCAATTATTTCCAAAACTTCATCATCCTATCTCATAACCAGGCGAGTCATCGTCCTCCTCAGGGTCAATAATTGATATAGAATCTTATCAATATTTGGCTGCCGAAGGCCCCCAACCAAAGGGCCCCTGCACAGCACCTTGGTTTACTTTCGTACTGATAAGTGATGCCTGTTCTAATAATAATAATGTATGGAATTATATAGCACTGAATCTGTAAAGCAAAAACAACTCAAAAGCGCTACTCAAAAGCATGTGACTTTTTTTTTTTTATTTTATTTTTTTTTTTTTTTATAATATTTTTTTTATTCTTTTTTTTTTGTTTTTTTTTTTTTTTTTATTTAATTATTTATTTTTTTTTTTTTTTTTTTTTTTATTATATTATTTTAATTTTTTTATTAATTTTTTTTTTTAATTATAATTATTATTATTTAAATTATATTTTATTTAAATTTAATAATATTATTAAATCGACGGAAACCTGGAACAAAGCAACTCCTGGTTTTACTGTGCATTATCAATTAAAATAAAACTTTTATTATTAAATTAATATTATATTTTATTTATATTTTTATATTTAACGATTAAATAATATTATAGTGCAACATATCAAATTATATTTAATAATTATTTAATATAATAACAGTGTGCTATCAATAATACATATAATTATATAATCATATATTAAAAATATTATATAATTAATATAATTATATTTAAAAAATTACAGGGGGGGATTATATATATTGTGGGTGGATGGGGTGGAAGGTGTGGTGGTAAACATGGTGGGTTTTATAATAAATGTGGTGGGGGGGGGGGGGGGGTGTTTGGGGGGGGGGAGGGGGGGTGTGGTTGTGGGGGGGGGACTCAGTAGATAGCCTGTTCTAGAGGTAACGCCACAAGGATCATATGTCACCTATTGGGAGGGGCCCCCCAACTGACGACAAAGCTTTGGGGTCGCGAGCCAGACTGAGTGAGACGCAACCCAGGAGGTTGGCCATCACACATGTCCAGCTCCAACCACCTTCTCCCGTACAACCTCTATTCCGGGGGGGCTTTGACACTAACCTGCCACAGGCACAGAATTAAGATGAAACCGAACCGAAGCCACACGAGACCAAGCAACCAAGAGGCAACTTCATGAAGGACTGGCATGATGATGATCCTTTGATGATGAGGATGTAGTATAGCTGCTGTGGCATGCACAACTTACCTATTGGACTTACTTTTATTGCTTTGAGATAGACAACATAGCGGGCTGATGTGTGAACCTCGACGTTTTTTCTTTTAAAGAATATTATGTTCAAAAACAAAGTCCAAAAAAAAAACAAAAAAAACCCCCAACCAAAAAGAAAAAAAAAAAAAAAAAAACAAAAAAACCAGGCAGGTCCCCCCCACCCCCAAACCTGTCCCCCCCCCATCCCCCACCCCCCAAAAATTGTTTTTTAAAAATGTCAAAACCCCCAGCAAACCAGGGACGCAGGCCCGAGAAAAAACAGACACCGCAGGTGGTGGTCAGGTAATTTGACCAACACTATCTTAACTATGACAACCGAGTAAAGAGAATGAAGCTAGGCCAGATGGGTCCAAGCAAGAAGTCTTTCCCATTGATCCCACACACCACCACCAAAACACAGCTGGTAAGAAGCAAGGGGGCAAGAAAAGAAGAGGAAAAAGAGGCAAAAGAAACCAGCCAGAGTCCTAAAAAAAAAATCCCTATGACAAACTTATAAGGGGTTTCGGAGCGAACGGAATCGAACCTGCAAACTGCAAACCTTCCCAGCCCAGAGACCTTCCCGATTTCAAGACAAAAAAACCGTTACCCACCAGTAACAACCACCGACCAAACCACACAGCCCGTGCACTGTGAGAGGAATAGAGAGGGGAGACGTGGGATGGGATTGTTGGGGTGGGGTGGGGGTGTGGGGGGAGGCAAGCGGGGCTGGTACGATTGTTGAAACATGCGTGTAGCGCATGTATCTCTCTCATTAGGAGAAAGATCGAGAAGATTGGTTACAACAAACCCTTCAAAGATATCACAAAAATACCACCCCGGTTTTTAAAAACCCAAAGCTATTTTATTTTTTTAAAATCCAAATTCCAAATGAAGGTCAATTGCGCCCAAATTGATTACCAACTCTCCCCCTTCCTCCTCCACCTTGTTTTTGACCCCAACGAATTTAGTCGGCGTGATCGGAGGAGATGTGTGGGTGACTGGAGGAGGGGGAGAGGTGATTGAGTAATTGAAACCTCCTGTACTATAAAAACCCACCTGTTGGCATGTCACATGTTCTGGTGAAATTATTCGTTTGGGACCCCTGCGTTTGACATTTTTGACTAGACAAGGAAAACGTTTGGTCGGGGCGAATTCGCCTGACAAAGGGGGGGGGGGGGGGAGGGGGGGGGGGGGGGGGGGGGGGGGGGGGGGGGGAGGGGGGGGGGGGGGGGGGGGGAGGGGGGGGGGGGGGGGGGGGGGGTGGGGGGTGGGGGGGGGGGGAAACTGCGACATCTAATTCCTCCATGCTTGTTTGTGTTTCGGTTTCAATTTCGACGAACCTCAATGAAATAATTTCGTTTGAAAAAGCTGTGACTCCACACGTGGTTTTGGTTTGGTTTGAATACAGTGATTTTTGATTTTGTTCAGTATGTTGAAAGGAATGACGACGTAAGGAATCATGTCCTGACTGCCTGCTGCCATCGCTGTTTTTGGGGATTGAAAGAATTGGAGACCAAAAAATGCACACAAAGATATGCTCACAACGGGATAGCCTAGGTTTTGGTTAGAACATAGCGCTATCAGCAATCGACGACTACCGGGTTCGTTTTCCCTTTCAATGGGATATTTTCCCCTGGAGTTAACATCAGTGCAGACTCCACTCTCCCCAAAAGTCCTTCGGATGAGACTATAAACCGAGGCCCCGAGTGCGAACGTACGCAGAACATCTGGCGCACACGTTAAATCCTGTTCCGCTTTTCGTAAGAGTAGGCCATTGTGTGCCGGTGGGAACGGATGACAAAATTTACAAAACCGCATACACAAGGGGACTGGATGTAAAAAAGCACATAAGTGCTTATTCCATTATCCTCGATATAAAAGAATAAATAAATAAAATAGATAAATAACCTTAGGACTACATGTACCACCAGGAGAGCCCACAAAAATTGAAATCTTATTAGTAATGGTAGCAGCGGTAGTGTTATTAATAGAATAGTAGCGGTATTAACCGTAGTAGTGCTAGTAGCAGGGGCAGTAGTGATATTATATATATATATATATATATATTTATAGATATATATATATATTGAGTGGTGGTGTGTGTGTGTGTGTGTGTGTGTGGTGAGGGGTGGGATAGCCCAGTAGTTCATTGCACTCGTGATCTGATGACCCCGGATCCAGCCATCACCCAGACGCCAGTTCAAGGGGATCTTTCCCCTGAGTTAACATCAGTGCCGAATCCAGTCCCTCAAAAGTCCTTCGGTTGAGGCTATTAACCGACGTCCCTCCGGTGTGTGAACGCACATAGAACATCTTGCACACACGTTAAAACCTATTCCACCTTTCAGGAAGTGTAGGCCATTGTGTGCCGATGGGAACGGATTGCAAAATTTACAAAAACCGCATGCACACGGGGAGTGGATGTAATGATGAGTGCTTATTCCATCATCTTCGGAATAAAACAATACGAATTTGTAACCACCCTCCCCCCCTCCCCACACACACACACAAACGCGCGTGCACACACACACCCACACCACACAAACCCCCACACACACATCAAACACACAACACAAAACACAACACACCCACTCTCTCTCTCTCTCTCTCTCTCTCTCTCTCTCCTCTCTCCCCCTACACTCACACACACACACAACACACACACACTCTCTCTCTCACTTCTCCTCTCTCTCTCGCCTCCCCCACACACACACACAACACACACACACACACACAACAGGGGGAGGAATTTCACAGCCAATTAAGCGTTCCTAATTTAGCGCCACCAAGTTATCATGTTCAAGTTCAGGGAAGTGTGGTTGTAGCGAGGAGAGAGAGAGAGAGAGAGAGAGAGAAGAGAGAAGAAAGAGAGAGAAGAAGAGAGAGGGGAGAGAGAGGAGAGAGGAGAGAGAGAGAGTAATTTCAATGCTATTAACAAAATTACCCTGTGTCAATACTGATGGTGCCTAAGTTCGCTATGGGCCAATAACTGCATTCTAGGACAGAGGGGGAAAAAACATAACACAAAAAACAAGCAAACCCCCCCCCAAAAAGAAGGAAACATTCATTATCAAAAACCAACTTAAATACCAACAAATACAAAACAAAAGGAGAGAGAGAAAGAGAGAGCGAGAGCGAGAGAGAGAGAGAGAGAGGGGGAGAGAGAGAGAGGGGAGAGAGAGGAGAGAGAGAGGAGAGAGGAGAATTTCTTATTTATGTATTAAGCCCATTTCATTTTTCGAAGATAATGGAAATAAGCACTCATGTGCTTTTAATTTTTTTTAAAATC
>CM054158.1:12358464-12373520 GCA_028751875.1 Rapana venosa
ATAAGCACTCGTGTGTTGTTGGTTTGTTTTTGTTTTTTTACATCCAGTCCTCGTATGCATGCAGTTTTGTAAATGTTGTCGTCCGTTCCCACTGGCGCAAATGTAAGGTGGGACAGGTTTTAACGTGTGCGCAAGATGTTCTGCGTGCTTTTTAGCACAGGGCACCTCGGTTTATTGTCTCATCCGAAAGACTTACGGGGGAGTGGAGTCGTCACTGATATTAACTCCAGGGGGAAAATCCCCGTGAATGAGTTATCTCAGTGATTGCTCAAACCTGGGCTCACACGCGCGCTCTTAGCCCCCAAGTTTGGGTTGTGTTGTGGTGTGTGTGTTTGTTTTGTGTGCTACGTGAGTCAGAGAGAGCAGGAGAGACAGAGAAGGGAGAGGAAGAGAGAGAAGAGGAGAGAGAGGAAGAGAGGAGAGAGAGAGAGAGCTCTGAACATTGTTAATTGTATTTTGTGGGAGAGAGAGAGAGGAGAAAGCTCTGATTGAACATTGTTAATTGTACTTTGGGGGGGGGGGGGGGGGGGGGGGGAAAAGGGAGGAGAGAGAGAGAGAGAGAGAAAAGCGATGCTTGTAGGTTTTTATATCCCGCAAAAACGAATCGGGGGTTACTTCTTAAATTTCAAAGTGACCAAAAATCTATTAAAAAGTTTTGACAGAGAATTCATTTTTTCGATGCACAAAATTTTTATATATATTAGTTGTTGTATTTTATCTACAACATTCCCTTTCCGTTATATTAGACCGACGAACCCTGATCTAGGGAACGTACTTAGATGGACAAGTTGCGAGTTTTAAAACCCGGCTTTTCCCCCCCCATCCCCCCTGCCCTTGGGGTGGTTGGGTTCTAGTCTTTCGACTGAGACAAAAACCCGGACCGACTCAAAAGCACCATTTTAAAGTGACAAGAAAGCTTCCCCTGGCAAAAAAAAAATCTTGAACATTTTCTTTTTTCAAGAAAATTTAAAAGGAAAAGAAAAACAACATAGGAAAAAATAAAAAAGTTTTTTAAAAATTGTTTAAAAGGTTTGTTTTTCTCTTGGGGCGAGGAGAGCAGGGAAAATACAAAAAATTTGGTTTTAGGAATTTGGGACATCCTCAACCCTGAACCAGCCACCATATGATACGACACCCCCAGAAATTGCCGTGACCCCCCAAAATTTTTCAATACCGAAATCAATAAGTACGAACAAAAATAAAACGCAATCGTACAAAAAAACACAATACAATTGATCCCATCCCAAAAGCTGGTAAAAAAGTCTATAGTACGCTCGCGGGTTTTGATTTACGAGCGTTTTTGGACATGTTGTACTTGACTTGGGTGAAAATATGAAGCCCCCTAAGTCAAACTTATACCGTGGCCTTCTTCTATTAGTAGCAATGGTTTTGGGGGCAGACTGTGGTAGGTAGGGATTTTACCCCCTGTTCCTCTTGCATATTTTCATTGCGGGGGGGTGTCACCTATTTATCGGAGATCTTCCTGATAAAGAGGGGGCCCACAAACATCTGCCCGTGTTTCTTTAAAGTGCTCGGTAGGTAAATAAGTGCTTTTTTTTGGGGGGGGAGGGGTTTTTTGTTCAGTAACTTTTAAAGAAAATTTTAGTTGGGGGGGGGGGGGGGGGGGGAGAGAAGAGAGAGAGGAGAGACGACCACAGGAGAAAAAAAGTATAATGATGAAGATGATTTTCAATGAAAGTAAGGTGGTGATGTAGTGGTTGATAAAAATAAAAGGTGGTGGGGGGCGGTTGTTTGTGGGTCTGGTGGTGCGTGGGGTGCGTGGTGTTTAAATCAAAAACAGGAAAATTTATTGCATTAGTGTGTTATGTATGATAAAGACATAAAGCGAGGAAGCAGAAAAGTGAAGAATTGATATTTGTGTTTATGACCATTTTGATTTCTCTCTCTCTCCTCTCCTCTTTTTTCTCTCTTTTCTTTTTCCTTCTTCTCTCTCTCTCTCTCTTCTCTTTTCATCTTTATTTTTTTTATTTATTCATACCACTTAGTCGGGGAGATTTTTCGGTGAAATTGCGTTGCTCTCCCAGGGAAGGCAAAGTGCCACAAAAGCAGCAACGCAGCAAAACCCCAAAACACACACACACACAAAACACCCCAAAAACCTCTCTTCTCTCTCTTCTTTCTCTTACACACACACGCCACAGACAGAAGAAAAACCACCACACCACAACACCACACAAAAACCCCAAAACACACCAAACTAACTATCACCCTCCCCACCTAAAATGTTCCTTTGGCATGCAAAACCCCTCAAAACCAAATATTCAATGCCCTTTACTGAGGAGTGAAGAGTCGAGGCGATAAACCTGCCCAAAAAAAGTACACACTGTCAATACAAACCCATCAACCCCCGGCCCCTCTGCTTGTCAGGCATTTTCCCTTTATGTTCCCAACAACAGTACGGGAAAGAGAGAAAGAACCAAAAACCCTGCCAGAAGCCTTTAAGATTCTACATAGGAGTTAGTATAGTTTTAAAATTTGACAGAAAGAAAAACGAAAAAAGGGCGGGCCTATCCCTCTCTTTTTGTCTGGTGTTTCCCGCCTGCCTCTGTGTGTGTGTGTGTGTGTGTGGTGGTGTGTGTGTGTGTGTGTTCCCCCCTCCCCCCCCCCCCCCCCCCCCCCCCTCTCTCTCTCTCTCTCCCCCCCTCTCTCTCTCCTCCCCCCTCTCTCTCTACCCCCCTGTCCCTCTCTTCCAATGCCATTCCTCTCCAATACCGAATATATATATATATATATATTGGTAATGGTTCATTTGTTTTTGGTCCCCCCCCCCCTCTCTCTCTCTCTCTCTCTCTCTCTCTCTCTCTCTCTCTCTCTCTCTCTCTCTCTCTCTCTCTCGGGATAGCCTGGTGGTCGAGTGATGCGCTCGTGATCTGCTGACTCGGGTTGATATTTTCCTCTGGAGTTAACATCAGTGTCCACTCCACTCTCCCCAAAAGTCCTTCGGATGAGACTATAAACCGAGGTCCCGTGTGCGAACGCACGCAGAACATCTTGCGCAAACGTTAAAACCCGTTCCGCTGTTCGGAAGAGTAGGACACTGTGTGTCGGTGGGAACGGATGACAAAATTTACAAAATTGCATACACACGGGGACTGGGTGTAAAAAGCACATGAGTGCTTATTCCATTATCCACGAAATAAAAGAATAAAATAAATTAGTAGAAAACTTTCTCTTTACAACAGTGATCTGAAGGGCCCGAATACATCTACTGGAAGAGCCACACAAGACCAGACCGGGAAAAAAAATCTAGCTTGTACCAGGGAACAGGGAGAAGAAGTAACAAGTTATATGTCTTTTATCTAAGCAGTTTTAAGCAGGAACTCTTCCTGAATGGCACGTCAAAGCATTAAAACCAACATTCAACTCTGCTTTCACTCAGAAGAGAGTGAAGAGATGGAAGCGAATATACCTGCCATAAAGCCAGCGCGCACTGTCAATACAAACACCATCATCCCACAGCCGTCTGTTGCTTTTACGAGGCCATTTTCCTTTCAAGTCTGCCTACAATGAACAGTACAGAGAGAGACAGACAGAGAGAGAGAGACAAACAGAGAGAGACAGAGACAGAGAGAGCCAAAGACGTACGTGCATTTGCAAGTCTTTACGGGTTCTTTCACAGCAGCTGTGTACAGCTTATGTCAGGGGGAGAAATCCAAACAAATTTTTTTTTAAAGAGAAAAAAAACAAACAAGAAAGGAACCCTTCCTCTTTGAATTGAATTGAATACCACTTTCTGTCACGGCAGATAGCGTGAAATTCGGGCTGCACTTCCCAGGAAGAGCCCTGTCTGTCTGTGTGTGTGTCTGTCTCTGTATGCCTGTCTGTCTGTGTTTGTCTGTGTCTGTCTCTACCTGTATCTGTCTATATTTCTGTCTGTCTGTCTCTCTCTCTGTCTGTCTGTCTCTCTCTCTCTCTCTCTCACACACACACACACACACACACACACACACACACACACACACAATGGATACGACTTTAAGCTCTCTTTTTTTCCACTGCGTTAAATGCACCATGTGATTTCTCTTACATTTATTTGTATTTATAAAAGAAAGTGGCGTGTAACCCCACTTGTGAAAAGGCCACATTGGACAATGACAATAAATTGGTCAAAGCCCCCTCGCTCCCTCTCCTCTCTCTGTCTGTCTGTCTGTCTGTCTCCCTCTCTCTTGCTCTCTCGTTCACTTCCCCCACTCTGTCTCTTCCCCACCTCTCTCTGTTTCTGTGCAGTGTGAATACATGCATAAATGTAAGCGGTGTTTGTGTGTACCTCTAAGCATGTGTTCAGGCTGTGTGTGGTGCGTGCGTGCGTGCGTGCGTGTGTGTGTGTGTGTGTGTGTGTGTGTGTGTGTGTGTGTGTTTTGTGTGTGTGTGTGTGTGAGAGAGAGAGAGAGCGCATACATACTCTGGATGCTTTTGCGTCACAATCTATAAAACTACTTTTTTTCTCTTTCTCTTGAATGCCAATACTGCAAGTTATTCTGTTGCATTTAACTAAACTGCCACTACAAGCGCAACGTATCATTATTGATCAGATGTATCGTTCTTTTGTGACGAAGTTCGGCTTCTCTCTTCAGCTCCATGGAGAACAGTCAAATCGAGGGGGGGGGGGGGGGGGGGGGGGGGAGAGATATTGCACTGAAAAATAGCATAGCGCATCCTTCAGTTCTCCTGACAGCACTGTACATAATGCTGAGCGTGTTCGAGTCACCCGTACTATCGACTTTTAACTGATCTACTCTTCTGTGAAACACAGGTGTGCTTGTGCAGTGTACGTAATATATATATATATATATATATTTATATATATATATATATATATATATATATTATATATATATATATATATATATATATATAGAGAGAGAGAGAGGAGATGAGAGAGAGAGTGAGAGAGAGAGAGAGAGAGAGAGAGAGATGTGTGTGTGTGTGTTGCATACATGCACACAAGACTTCGGTTTATAAATACCAAGGGGGAGGGGGGGGGGGGGGGGGGGGGTCGGAGGGGGATAGTCTAGTGGTCAGAGCGTTGACTTCACGACTTGACAGTCAGGCCCGGGATGGAGCCAGTATCACCAAGACGCACCTTCAAGGGGATTCCCTCCGCCCTTACGTTAACATCAGTACCGACTCCACTCCCCCGAAACGCCTTCGGAAGAGACTCTATATAAACCGAGGCCCTGTGTGTGAACGCACGTATAACATCTCGCGTACATATCAAAACCTGTTCTGCTGTTCAGAGAGTAGGCTCATTCATGCTGGAAAAAGAACGGATGACCAAAAAAATGTATAAAACAAACGTATGTACATGGTGTCGTGTTCTGACATTATCCCGAAGTCGGATGCGGCTACCTTAGTGGTGGGTGGGTGGGGGGGGGGGGGGGGGGGGGGGGGGGGAATCGCTTCGCATACACACACAAATCTTACCGTTGGTGAACCTCGAAGCTTAGCCGAGAAACGAAACAAAAAGAACAGAAAAAAACCCATAGGAAGGATTTGCAAGGGAACGGAGTCGGAACCAATGTTAACTCCATCCCCTCAAATGTACGTACAGCTTACAGGCAACTCCAATCCCTGTCTTCAAATAAGCGTCAGGTAGCAATCTCGGCACTCCATTATGCCGTACCCGCCCCTTCCATTCACTGCTACTGCAGCTGATACCACTTAACTGTCGCAGCAGAAATGCATCAGTCAAGGCGCTTGGGCTGCTCAGGTCTGTTGTGACTACGATCGACTACTTTCGTAATTAAGACCTTCTGCTGCAGCTGCCAAGACTGTTTTGATCGTGCTGGTACTGCCAGGCTCTTAGACCAACTAGCCTGCATGCTGTTGCTCTTGCTGTTACTGCTTGTGCCTCTAGATATTGTAGCCCGAAGTTTTGTTCTTTGAGTTGCAGTTGCTACAACTAGACTGTAATTGAAAACCTGCTCTTGCTGCTGCTGGTACTACTAGGCTACTGCTACTGCTGCTGATACAACTGCTCATATAGTTCTTACAAATACGACAACTGCTGCTACTGCTGATGCGGAAGTTGCTGCTGCTGCTGCTGCTACTAACACGTTCAGTGCTACTACTGGTACTGGAAAGGCCTACTGCTACCGTTAATGCTGCTACTGCTGTTGCTAAATACCGTTTCTAGTACAGCTACTACTGCTATTACCACTACTACTGACAATACAACTAGTCCTACTACTAATGCTGCTACTGCTACTACGTCTACTACAACAAGTACTACTATTACTACTGCTGCTGCTATTGCTGCAGCTACTACTACTACTACTGATACTACTGCCACTGCTGCTGCTAACACTACTACTACTACTACTACTACTACTGCTACTGCTGCTTCTACTACTACTACTACTACTACTACTACTCTAGAATTGGCCTGTGCTCGTGGTAGCGTGTGTACGTGTGTGCCGTGAAGAGATCGAAGTTAGCTGTTAATATTCTACCCACAATTCCATGTGTGTATCTCAGTCACCTTAGTTACGGTATGAGAGTTATGGCCCTTACAGAAGCGTCTGCAATACTAGATCTATATTGAGCTAATCCTACAACTCCCCCTTTTTTAGGTGAAATATAATATCAATTAAATGTGGAAAGCTGAGTTTTTAACTTGTCCATTATTCTGTACTATTTTCTCTCTTTTTTTCTTTTTACAAATCAAGGCGCTGTGGTTTTTTGATTACTCTGCTTGATCTGCGAAGCATTTGGGGGGTGTCTGAATGTGTGTATATTGGAGCAGGGTTTGAAGAGGAAACCGGCGATGAATGTTGAGCTGTGGAAGGAACGCGCTGAGGTGATGGTTGTGGCGATGAAGGCAAGGGTGATGACGTTCTCACAGCTGATGTAGTGGCTGGTTGCAGAGGTTGATTTTCCCTTGGAGTTGCCACAAGGGTGTGTCTGTTCCGTCTGATGGTGCTGATTCCGTAGACACAATGTAGGAACGTGGATTGGGGTGTTTTGCCAAGATCTCTCCTGACTTGTTCATGTCCTTAATGAAGACGGTGTCCCCGAGTTTCAGCGCTGGAGCTTCTTTAGCAGCATGACGATTGTTGAAGTTGACACGTTGCTTTTGCTTCATTGCACTCCTCTTTCTGCTTGACGAGAGAGTGGTCAGGAGTTTGGGGCTGTAGATGGGATGGAAGTATGGGACTTTGTTTTTAATTTTCTCCCCATCAGTAGTTCACTGGGTGATAGACCATTTTGCAAAGGGCTTGCTCTGTATTAGGTAGTAGTGCAATGTAGGGATCCTTTGCTTTTTTGAGAAGATTTTTGACGTCTGTACTGCTCTTTCAGCTTCCCCATTGCTATGAGGATAGTTTGGAGAGCTGTCGTGTGGGGTGAAGCCGAAGTCTGAAGCAAAATTGCGGAAGTCAGCACTGGCAAACTGAGGTTCCGTTGTCAGACATCACTACATCAGGTATGCCGTGAACAGCAAAGATGCTTTTCAGTTTGGCGATGAGGCTACTGCTAGTTGGTTGTCAAGACGGACGTAGTTCTGTCCAGCGGGAGTAATAGTCGACTACAACGATGTAAGTCTTCCGTGTAGCTCGAACAGATCCATTCCCAGTCTAGACCATGGTCGATCAGGAAAGGAAGAGGGAAGTAGAGGTTCCTTTCGTGTCAGTCTGTGTTTGTCACAAATAGCACATTTGTTGACAAGGTCTTCAATCTGAGAAGATATGTATGGCCACCAAATGAGGATGAAGCAAGAGCTCTGCATTTTGTGATTCGAGGTGCCCTTCGTGAATACGATTTAGGAATGTCCATTCTCATCTCCCTGGGGATAACGATTCTGTCATAAACAGTAGCAGATACATTGACGATGGTCAAGTGTTCTCTGTTTGTCCAGTACTGCTTGAGAAGTGGTGACTCTGGCATGTAGGTGGGCCATCACTGATGCAGTATTCTCGGATTTGTGTCGTTTCAGGGTCTGATTTTTGTACTTCTTGATTTCATGCAGCTTGTTTGCTGAAGCTGGCAGATTATCGATGACCTGATTACAATAGACTGTTGCATCATCGATGAGATTGTTGTCCGCTTTTTTTGGCTGAGCATGTGGGTGCACGTGACAGTGCGTCCGCTGTTGTCTGATTTTTTCCAGCGACGTGCACAACATTTGGAGAGAAACGCATGAGTCGTAGTCGAAACGCTGAATGCGAGGTGGCATTTGGAAAGTTCTGTAGATGAGAGCGTGGTACCAGGGGCTTGTGATCGTCTCTACAGTGAAGCTGAGGCCAAGGATATATTCACTCAGTCTCTCACAGGCCCAAGTGACTGCTAATGCTCTTTTTCTATTACAGCGTAGTTATGCTCAGCGTTCTGAGAGAGAGCGTGAAATATAGCAGACTGGACGTCGTGTTTGTTCTCTTGAGTTTGGAACAAGACAGCACCAATGCCTGCGTTGGATGCGTCAGCTGCTATAAAAGTCTCTCGTCTGGGGCTGTAGTGAGCGAGAACAGGAGGTGAAATCAAGAGATTTTTGATTTGCTGGAAAGCTGTTTCCTGTTGATCGCTCCATATCCACTGAGTGTTTTCTTGTGTAGAAGACAGCGTTAGAGGGGCTGTGAGATTGGCAAGATTGGGCATGAACTTGGCCAGTTGGTTTGCCATGCCCATGAAGCGTTGAAGCTCAGTGATGTTTGTGGGCGAAGGAAAATTGTTGATGGCTCCACTTTTGCTGGATCTGGGCGAATGCCAGAGGTGTCGATGATGTGGCCCAAAAATCGAATAGAGTCTTTGGAAAATTCACATTTTTCATTGAGAGTGAGATCAGCTTCTTGTAGTCGATTCAGGACTGTTCGAAGACGTTGATCATGAGTGGCTTGGTCTTCAGCATGGACAAGAATATCATCCATGTGGCATATAACGCTTCCAAGTCGACAAGGATTGTGAGATGGCTCGCTGAAATACCTCACTTGCTGAACTGATCCGAAGGGAAGTCGGTTGAAACAATATCGTCCAAAAGGTGTGATGAACGTTGTGTACGGCTTTGATTCTTCACTGAGAGGTATCTGCCAAAAGCCGCTTCGAGCATCTAGCTTCGAGAAAACTTTGGAATTGGCCAGTTTAGCCAGGCTTTCATCAACTGAAGCTATAGGATGAATCTCCCGTTGAACGGATTTGTTCAGTTGAGTGAGATCTACACAGAGACGTATAGATCCATTGGTCTTTGGGACTACCACTATTCCAGAGCACCAACTGGTTGGTTCTGTGACAGGTGAGATAACACCTTCCTTGAGCATACCGTCAATCTCAGTTTTGACTTTTGGAATTAGAGGGTGTGCTATTTTTCTTGGAGCATAAATGCACACAGGTTTTGCACAATCTTTGAGAGTGATGTTGTAAGGTTTGTCCAATTACTAGGCGTACTTGAAAAAAGTTTGGGAAACTCACTTTTGAAGTCAGGTGTCTTTGGATAGTTGACTTGGTTGACACGTGAGATCAATCCCAACTTGACACAGGCTGCCCTACTGAGGAGAGAGCATGATGGCCTTTCAGAACGTAGAGAGTTTCTGTCATTTGTTTGTCTCCGTGGCGCAGCTGTGCTTGAATTATGCCCAGTGTCGTAAGAGTAGTGTTGCCTGGACCTTTCAGTGATTTCCGAGACTTGATTAGCTGGTGTGTCTAGCCCAGCTTTCCCCCACCACTGAAACTGATGCACCCGTATCTAGTTTGAGATATGAGGTTTGCCATTTGTGGTTATTTCTGCTGTCCAGCAGTCATCATCCTGGAGATGGAAGACATGGCCTAAAAATTCGTCATCTAGTTCGTGTGAAGCATCATCTTCATCTGATAATTCATGAACTGATTTGTGTCCATATTGTCGTTTGTAATGGCCAGTACTTCGGCAAACAACCTGATAATGTCCTTTCTTGTGGCAAGATGAACAAATAGCTGTGCGCGCAGGACATTTGTCTCTTGGATGAGATTCCTTGCCGCAATATCCCAAGATTTGAAATTGTAGTTGGCTCTACTGGTTGATGGAAACTGTGGCTGATACTGTTCTTTCAATGCAGAACATTGTTTGACAACGTTGATAGAAGCGTCGCCTCTGATCACTGGTTGACTCTCTTTTCTCTCTTCAGCTTGTCTGCTAGACTGGACTGCTTGAGTAAGAGTTAAGTCAGCTTTAGCTTGGAGTTCGTTGGAGAGTGCATCATCGAGTACACCAACAACTATTCGGTCTCTTATCAGTTCCTCTTTTAATTGACCATATTCACATTCTTCAGCCAATTTGAATAAATCTTGAATAAAATTTTCAACTGTCTCTCCAGGCCTTTGTATTCTTTTGTTGAACTTGGCTCTCTCAACAATCGTATTTTTCCGAGCACCAAAGTATTGATCAAAAGCAGTGACGATCTCATCTGTTGAACAGTGTCTTCATCAATGTTCATGGTTGACATTATATCGTCTGCCACATCTCCCATAGTGTATAAAAATACACTCACCTGTTTTCTCTAGTTTTGTTCATAAAGACCTGAACCTGTTCTGTAAACGAAGGAAACGTTGCTTCCATTTTGGCCAGCTGGTGCTGTGCCGTCGAATGGTTTTGGAGCTGGTGAGACTTATCGGACGTCCGAACAGCTTCGTCTGTCCTTGCTGCTACTTCTTCCATCTTGTGTCAGCAATCTTGGTTCATAAAAGACCGCTGCCACCATCTAGAATTGGCCTGTGCTCGTGGTAGCGTGTGTACGTGTGTGCCGTGAAGAGATCGAAGTTAGCTGTTAATATTCTACCCACAATTCCATGTGTGTATCTCAGTCACCTTAGTTACGGTATGAGAGTTATGGCCCTTACAGAAGCGTCTGCAATACTAGATCTATATTGAGCTAATCCTACAACTACTACTGTGGTCTGCTGCGGCTACTACTACTACTACTACTACTGATACTACTGCCACTGCTAACACTACTGCAACTACTACTACTACTACTATTACTACTACTACTACTACTATCGATGGTCTTGTTGCTTTGATTCTGCCACTGATAAGACTACACAATGATAAAAAGCCAAACTGATTTTTGTTTCAGATTACCAAACTACAGGATTGCACCTGCCTACACTGACCTGGACAGTACAGAACTAGCCTACTGTGCCCCCGAACTTCTCATGCCAACACTGTAGTCTTCAACTCTCCAGTCTCTCTCTGCCTGACCACAGCAGTCTAATTCTGGTGCTTCCGACATTCTTGTGTCCAGTGCGGGACAATTGTGAATGTGGCGGATGATTTTGCCAACTGTTATCTCAGATGCTTATACACACAATTAGGATGGCTTTTCTGTAACCATGGCATGTGAATAAGTATCACGACTACAGTTTTGTTTCTTTGGTTAGTCTTAGCGCGCGTTTACTGAATCTGTGCACTGTTTCAACGGATGGTTTGACAGAATGAAAGAAGTGGAAACGTTTCTCAAACTGTATTGGAGATTCAATATACATTCAACACTTAGAGCGTTTCTGTGAAAATGTTCTTGCAAAAGATGCTAGGAAGGGAGTGTTCTTCTCGGTGTATGTAAAACCTGTAGAAAGCTGTGCTAGATCTTTTTTTTAAGAGATGACGGATAAAATTATTACGTCATTTACATTCCCCTCTTCGTAGGGCCAGGACAGGCCTACGCCTCCTCCTACACTGAAAGACTTCCTTTTTTCTTTTCTTTCGGTAGCTCAACACTGACCAATGATGTGGCGCTAGCAGTTCTGCAATACTCCTGCTGCGTTTAAAAGAGCCTGAAACATTCCAATTCAAGTCCGATTCACCCAACAGTTCATCATGGCGAGCTTTATGGCCATTTCAAACGGGACGGATAAACCTAAACGAAGTTTCGAATTCCGAATGTGCAAAAAAGTAGCAGAACTGACTCAGGTGGTACACATGCTCTTCACGCGCAACCACGAAAAAGAAATAGAGATGGAGGCTCTGAAGGAAGCTTACGAGTTCGAGATCTGCGAGGTGATCACTGACGCCAAGTCCAGAATTGCTCAGATGAGGCAAGAACAGGAAAACATGCTCAAACAACAAACGGGCGACGCGGACAGAATACGGAAGCTACTGGAAGGAGAATTCCTCAGTAAAGAGCGGGACTGGAGACGGAAGTTAGAAGAAAGCGACAACTACCTCCAGGAGGAGCGAACCGCCTGTCAGAATCTCAGAGACATGCTGATCAACGCGCAGCTGGACATTGAAAATCTACGCCAAAACATCGCAGGTCAGATGAGCTCCCAAACGGGAGAAATAGCCAAGAGGGACCGGGAAATCGAGCGGCTGAAGCTGCAGATCCAGCAGCTGGAGCAGTCCTCGATGAACCAGGACCAACAGAGTGGCGAGGCCATCCGGGAACTGGAGCAGAGCAAGGAGAACTTGGAGAGGGAGCTCCGCCAGGCGCGAGCGGCTCTGGAGGAGAGCTACAAGACGCGGGACGAGCTAGTGGCGCGCAACAAGCAGCTGGAGGCGGAACTCAAAGCCCTGAAGCGGGACTTCAACCGCAAAATGGCCGACAGGGTGAACGGACAGAAAACGCAAAGGGCGGTTCGGGCCCTTTCTTGGGTGAGTTTTTTGTTTTCCCCGAAAACTGGGGCTAAGCCCCCTTACCCCTTTAAAACTGGGGGAACCCCCCCCTGGGCCCCCCCCCCCCCCCCTTTTTCCCCCTTTCCTGGGGGGGAATTTGCGGGGGGCCCTGTCATAAAAGATAGCGGCACCCTCACTTCTGAAAATTTCGTGCTGGGAAACCCCCTCTTTTCAAATTTCTTTTTGTTACTCCTTTGGGTTCCTTTTTTTTTCCTGCACAAGAAAAAATTTTTAAAAAATCAGAGAGCACAAAAACCCACACACAAACCACAAACCCCACCAAAACACACACACACACTTTACACAAAACAAAACACACCAACACCCCACACCCCCACACACACACACCGCCGGGGGCGCTTGGACCCCCAAACCAAAACCCGCGCTTTGATCCTTCTGAAAACAAATTGATCGAACCCCAAACAACTTCGGTTTTAAGTCAGTGATTGAAGAAACCATTGCCCCAAAGGTCTCAAAACAATGACACACTCGGTCTGATCCGTTTGCACCCGGTTTTTTTTTTTATAAATTTTTTTTTTAACTTTCTCTATGGCACCCGGAAAAACAAAAGTTTAAAAAGGGAAAGTTTTTTGTTTGTTTTAGTTTTGGGGTTTTTTTTTCCCCCAACAAGTTCGTCGTTTTAAACCCAAAAACTCATAATAAGCACTCGCATGCTTTTCAGTCGATCTGGGCACCCGGGTCCCAACCCGGGTTTGCGTTCCTTTGTCAAAAAAACTTGGACGGAAGCTATTGCCGAGTGGGTTTTTGATGTTCGACTTCTCCCCCGGGTTTCCCTGAAGTCCCTGGGGTTCGAATCGCAGTGGGTCGGTGACTAAAGAGTGGGGTGTTTACGATCCTCCCCGGGTCAAAATTGAAAGGGATACCTGCCCGTGCTTTAATCCCCTTTGTGTATAACACAGGGAGAAAATAAAAATGCAAGGTAAAGACCCCCTAATTCCCCCTAAGCGTTCGGTGGGTGAAAGGAAACATGAGCATAACCCCGCATACCCCCTTTTGAAAAGGGGCAGAATGCAGACCTGCAAGTTTGGCACCAAAAAATCCAAAACCCCCCACCCAAAAAAAAAAAAAACCCAAAAAAAAAAAAAAACGGGCGCTGACCAAAATCTCACCATTGGAAATCTGGGGCTCCCCGCCCACGAAAGAAAAAAAAAAAATTCCCCCCCCCCCCCAAAAAAAAAAAAAAAAAAAATTTTTTTTTTTAAAATCCATTAGAATGTTTGTGAAGGTTCTTTTTTTTGGAAAGGGGGGGGGGGTGAAAAGGGGACAGAAAGGTTACATTGGCCGACTGTTTTACAAATTTTCCGTAAACAGGGAACACTTCCCCACGAAAAAGCATTTAATTTGATGAAAAATTTATGAACGTCCTTACTGTTTAAAAAATAAGCCTTTGGCTACAAAATTCATGCTTGAAACACTTTGGGTATCGTGTTGTTTATTCGTACGTCTGTTTATTGGTGTAATGAAGTGCATTGTTTATTTTTTTTGATGGTTGGTTTGGGTTTTTTCAAAATTTTCCAGACAATGGTTCATTTTCTCTGATTTTCTATTGATGCTGTGTTTGTTTTCTGTCTTTTTTTTTAATTAGATTTATCTCACCTTTTTTTTTATTTGTTTTTTTTGTTTTTGCATTTTTTCTTCTTTTTTGTCAGGTAGGTGGGGGTAAAACTGTTTGTTAATCTTTTTTTTTTAACCGTCATAAGACCCCTTTTGACTTGTTGAAGATTGACACGATACTGAATGATGGGGGGGTTTATCCGACCCCCCCCCCCCCCCCCCCCAACCACAATGCAAAAATGTGACACGTGATTAGCCGTAATAGGTCCATTAGAAAGCCAACCCTAAATTTCAGACTGCGAATAGTTACAGCTTTACTACTGCCTTTTTTTTTGAAACTTAAATACGTATGCACTATTCCCTTTAAAGGTTGTAATGTTAGCTAATCAAGGGGCAGCGGTGTGTAACGACTTCGCCCACCCCTCCCCCCCCCCCCCCCCCCCCCCCCCCCCCCACAAGCCGGCGCACACAACCCCCACACACACACACTCACCAAAAAAACACCACACCACACACCACACACACACGCTAAACACCAAACACACCGCTAAAAACCAAAAAACAAAAACTGAACACACACAAACCCCACACACACCCCGCCCACCCACACCACCCAAACACCCCAAAAATACTACTACTATACTACTAGGGACTTTTTTCCCCCTTTCCTTCTTATGACAACATTTCCCCCACTAATTCTTCCAAGGGTTTCCCACATGTCACCTCAATGCCAGACTTAAAAATAAGGGTCGTACAGGAACTAAAAAACTAGAAAGAGTGTCAGGTGAAAAATTTAATGCGATTATGGGGTTGGTGTTGTCCCCGTCTCGCAGCTTATTGTCCAGTCAGGCGTGACCCGCTTTCGTCAATAATAAAATTTTTGGCT
>CM054158.1:12374020-12463194 GCA_028751875.1 Rapana venosa
GATGATAACTTTAATTGCGGACTTACAGAAGGCCTTATAGCCACTAAAAACATCTGGCTGGATATTCTCCAGGAAGGTTTCTGACAGACAAATAAATCAAAGCTAGGCACATAGGATACAAAACCCCTGTCAGTGAGTTTAGAAAGCAACCATTTATTTTCCCAAGATAAAAAAAAAAAATGTTTTTGTTTCTTTTTTTGCTATGATCCAATGAGTCTACATCATCTAAATAACACTATCACTATTTATATTGATGAGCTAGAACCAAGTTAAATGCTATCGTCAGTACTGCCATCATCATTTATTAACAAGGGCTCTTTATTGGAGGGCCCCCTGCAACCAGAACAAATCCTCGGGGACAGTGTTTGGCCTAACCCTGTAAACCTTGGTCGACCTGTCTTTGTCTTGCTTCTTAAAGCCAGTTGTGTCTCCACAGCACAAAGCTGAATTGCATGTGTGACTGACTTTGGCCCATTTAGGGACGGGTTTGTAGGTTTACTTTTGGGCCTCCCCTGTGAATTGCGTCTAGGGATGGATGTGTGTGTGGGCCGGCAAAGAGCTATTCCTTTTTTGGGGTATCATTGAGGGTACCTTTTCTCTTTATTATGGTCAAAAACCATTCTTACTTGTTTCCCTTTTGCTCTAGCGCTCTTTAAATTATGGGGTAAAGTTTACACCTTATTTCCCTAACAGACTGAGAAAAATCTTCATCTACAAAAATTACTAGAGCCTTTCAGGCGAGAATTTGCCTTCATTATTCTAATTTACCCTGGTTTAAAAAACGCTTTCTGGCAAAATAGAAGAGTTAGCTTTAGAATTTATACGGGCCACTCTATCAAACTTTACATCCTTGACTTCCATTCTTTCAGAGAGAAGAATTTTTCATAGCCATCTCACAGTCGCACCACTCTCATTTGTTTTCTTCTCTAAGCCATGAACAATTATGTTGTTTTGCCGTGGTCGTCCTTCTGCTTCGTCAGCCCTCTTTTCTAGCTTATCCACTCTTTTGTCCGTTTGTATTTGTCTGTCGTAGTTCTATGTTTTCAGTTCTGGATTGTCCATGTCTTTCTAAGGTTACACATTTCTTTTTCAGAACACCAACCCTGTCTGTCAACACCTGAATCTCTCTTTTGAAACTGTCCATGTTAGACTTCTGTGTGAGGAGAGAGAGAGAGGGAGGGAAGAGAGAGAGAGAGAGTCCCTTGAAACAGTGGACAGTTTTTTTGTAAAATATAAAATGTGTGAGATTTTTTGACAACAAGGGCTACTTCTTGGACGTGTCCATTTCTCAGAAACTTGTGTGTTCTGTAGTCTTCTGTTTGGGAAGTCAATAGCCAAAGCAGCTGTTTTCTCAATGCCCCAATGACTATAACTGAAGTGGGTTTTTTTCTTTTTAAGGGATCAAACAATTATGTTGTATTCACCAAAGCCCTTGGTTTCACCACATAAGGATCAATGCTTTAGTAGTGCTTTTTCCAGGTATTGACGGTTAAAAACTTCCTCAAACAGGAGGGGTCGAGTCATTATCAAAAACTGTGTGTGAAAAACACTTTTAGTTTCATCCACACAATTTCAGTATTCCTCATTTGAGTTACCAGTATTTTTTGTTGGGGTTTTTTGGGGGTTTTTTTATATTATTTTAGATCAGATTTTCAGTTTTTTCATTGTGCAACTACGAAGTGATGAGATCACATAGGCTAAGGAGTACTGAAGTGGGTTGAGTTACTGGTATGTGCATTTGTGTTATGACCACTTCATAACTGATACCAACTTCACGGTAGTGTCAGAGAGCATTGCAGAACTTGTTTTCTTTGTGTGTAGTCTCCATTGTTCAGTCTTTGAGGTCAGGCTTGTTTTGCTGTTGTCGTCATTTTGGTTGGGGTGGGGTTGTTTTGGGGTTGTTGGTGTTTGTTTGGTTCTTTTTTACTTTAAGCAAAAATAATGGTGCATTGTTTTCTTATTTCATACTTCCTATTATTGATAAATGTATCCATTAATTATTTTGTATACTATGGGGAGTAAAGGGGAAAACATCAGGAAGAACAAACACTTTCAGTGATACACTGAAATGCTGTATGTAAATCTATTCTTATAAATAGTATTTGTTGAAATTGCTATAATGGGATTTGAAAATTACATAACAAAAGCAGTTTGGTTTTTGGTTTGTTTGTTTTTTGGATAAGATGGCCATTTTTGTGTTTGGTGTATTGACCTTTTTGTGATCTTTAATTTGAACTTGGATTTTGTGAGTGGACACTATAATTATGGGCCAGTTCCAGTTATTTTGTATTTTTCTCTGTGTTCTTGCAATTGTGGCTTGTCGTTTCTAGAAATGGACCATGGTGTGTTTTGGTCTGTGGTACTTGTGTCCAGTTTCTTGTGAAATTTTGATGTAGGGCAAATTGTTTGTTGAAGTATTGAATATATCAGATTTTAAAGAATGATTAAATGTGCATTAGTGTGTAGTTTCAAACTGTTGTCATGTTCTTGCTTTTTGTGGGAAAGAGAGTGCCTTATATGTGTGAAAGAGTATTGTTTGTGTGGCAGTGTTATGTGTGTGACAGTGTTATTCGTGTGAAAGAGTGCACTATGGGGGGAAAAATTATATATTGATTCCATGTTAATCAGACACAGGACACATCTACAAGACAAGAATTACAAATCACATTCAATGTGCAATCTGGATTTTTGATCCATTCTTAAATAATCATATGGAAAAAGGCTCTATGGCTGATTTTAGATATGGCACAACAAATTTATTTATTGAATATAAACTTTGTGCAAACTTTCAGAGAGGGGTCTTCTTGTTCATAAATTTGCTTTTTGCAATTTGATGAACCCAACATCTAAATGCTATGAGAACACAAAATTTATCTCACGGATTTAACAAGAAAGATTGAAAGAAAGAACAAAGAGATAGAGAAGGGGTGGGCAGGGGGAGAAACCCTTCATCATAATCATAGCTAAAAGAAAAATGCCAGCCAGCAAGATGATGATAACAAAGTTATATACTGTGGGGTCAGTTTTTAAAAAACTTTTAAAATGGAATCACTCTGAGCAAACTTGCAGCTAAAACCTTTGTCTACTTGACAGAAAGATCACATTACCCACACCTCAGAGAGACATTATAGCCAAGTGGTTAAGATACTTAACTTTGATCCCGTGGGTCCATGAAATCGCTCATTTGAATCTTGGCAATGGTGCCTGGGGAATTTAGGGTGAGGATTTTTACAATCTCACAGTTCAACTTAAAAAGTGCAGACCTGCTGGTGCTTTGATTTTCTTCACGTATATATACACACGCAGATCAAAATATGCACATTAAAGATCCTGTAGTTCATGTCAGCATTTGATGGGTACAGAAACCTAGACATGAACACGGAGTACAAAAAAAAGAGCTGCTCTGAAGTCAGAATGTGTCTTTATTTATATATGTCAGAATGTGTCTTTTTTTATGTCAGAATGTGTCAGCTATGGCCAATGGACAGGCCTGCAGAATTACAAGCACAAAAGACCAGGCATTATTCACCCCATCCAGTACTGGATCACAGGGAAGAGAGAGAGAGAGAGAGATCAACACTTTAAATCCCAAGTTAATGTGCAAACTGAGATGTTTCAGGCCTCAAGAATAGAGATTTGTAAAGCAATTTATCTGGGTAACATTGACAAACCATATAAAACATCCAAACCCATCTAAAACTTCAAAAATGAAACAAGCAAAGCAGAAAGGATAAACAAAAATATCCAGGAAAACTTACAGAAAGTCAGACCTGTCGTTGAAAAGGATGAACTGCCACACAAAATGCATGTGACGGTCCCACCCACCACCACCATCAAGGCAACCGCATTTCAACTTCAAGCATAAAGTTGGGAATTAAACCTATCTTTTAGATTGTTTCCGAAACAGTTGGGTGGTACCTCCCTGTTCTTTCCAATTTTCAACTATCCTAGGTTCTTTTGACACCCATAAGTCCGTAAACACACAGGCCTGACTGGTTTAGAGTCTGCTCCAAATGACGACATTCAGTTTGATTTTCCCATCAAACTAGACAAAAAAGAGCAAATCCGGGAATCAAACCCAGAGCCTCATGAAATGTGTGAAAGGTAAAGGCTACAATGAGTCTTGAGGTTTCAACCACATACACAATGCACAAATGTTAATCAGTGCACACATCATGACTGCAGGTTTCAAGTTAAGCGCTGATTGGTTGGATGATGAGTGATCTCTTCGAAATGGAACAAAAGTTATTTTGAACAGACTGGTTGAACCTAAAAGGTTGAGGTAAATGTTTATACTGAGACACCATCCATTTAGGATCCATTTTTTGACATTATGACTCTTACTCACAGTCCCTAACTCAGAAATCTCCACTGGGACGTTAATCTAATCTCAACAACAACAATTTAAGGGTCCATTTCATCTGACTATCCAAACCACCCAGTTAGTGTGTAACCCCCTTTAGGCAAATATACCTTGGCCATGTTGAGGAGCTGGCCTGTTCCCTAATCCTGCCTACATTTTCAGCATTAACATTCCAGTTAGGTAAGTATAAGTGTTTTGTTGAATATGCATAACCTATTGTCTTTAAAGTATATAAATATAGTTCCTAACCAGGGCAAGGGCTAGGTGAAAAAAGCATGTGAATGTTTATCTGTAACCCTTAAAAAATAAAAACTATTTTTATAAAAAGATGTAATTCATTCTCTCTCTCTCTCTCTCTCTCTCTCTCTCTCTCTCTCTCTCTCTCTTGTTATTGTTGTTTCTTGTTAATGTGTTTAATATTTATTTGAAACTTATCAGTTATTATCATCCATAATAGTCTCTACTCTATGCAAGGGCCGGAAAAAGAAAAGTATGTCACCACTTGTCTGTTGTCCTTGGGAATAAAGATCATCAATCAATCAAGAAAATCTCTGTCTGTCTGTCTGTCTGACACGTTTGTGCTTGCCTTGTTCTTCCCCGTTTTTTTTTTCTTCTGATTTTCTTTTTCTTTCCTGCTTTTGTAGCAGTACGTGAATATAAACGATAGAAATACAAAACATTCTTTGTTCAAAGTAATCAAGAAAATGCTGTAAGATATTACTGACACAGCTTCTGTACGTCTAGCCAACTAATCAGAACACATCTACCCCTGTTCTTTTTTCTTTTCTTTTTTCGTATTTGTTGTCGGGGGGTTGTTGTTGTTGTGGTGTTGTTGGGTTGGTTTTTTTGGAGGGGTGTTTGTTTGGTTTTTTGGGGGTTTTTTTTTTTTGGGGGGGGGGGATATATTGGGTGTGTGTGTTGGTTGGGTGTTTTTTTTTCAGACCAACAGTAAAGACTCACTTTTATAACCTGTCATACACCTCAGTCTTATTATTATCCCTGCTTCTTCCTGCCTTTTCTTGTGCTGAGTTATATACTTTTTGTTGTCAGCCTTTCCCTTCTTTTGCATTATTTTCTGTAACTTTCTCTACCCTTTACTTTTCTTTATTCTTCTTACGATCTGATCTGAACAATCCCCTGGAGCTCTGATTTAACAAAAATTCCTTACATCCCCTTCCATGGATTGACAGTGGACTGGAGTTACTTCCATGAACTTGATAAACTCCTGGCTTCATTAAAGTGCTTGGCCAGGCCAAACACTGTGTCAGTTACTGGTGTGAGCTAATTGCCAAGGCCTATACTTAAATATTGTTATGTTGTGTTGAGATTGCCTTCAGCCACGGCAAGCTCTTCACATAACAACTGCACTCTCCTTTGAAGAGTAAAAATCATCTGAAGTCAGATTTATGGCTGCCTATTATGGCGAGGTACTTAAAACAGTCAATCAAGCAAAATTCTCATTCAGTGCAATTTTAATCTCACAGTGACTCCCAGGTGGGATGAGTGAGTGAGAGTGCACATTCTGGGTGACCCCTAGTGTGTTAAGCTGGGGAACGCACAACAACATTATGGTGCCCAGATGTAATGGCATGGTGGATCGGTGGTCTAGAGGTAACTCGCCTGTCTCATCATCATCATCAATGCCTTTGTGCCTTATTGGCACGTAGGGCAGCAACAAAAGTTCTCCACTCCTGTCTGTCCTGGGCTAGCTTCTGAATGGTTCCCCAGGTATGTTGGAAGGTCTTCAGCTCTGCTTCAACAGTCCGACGCCAAGTGTTCTTGGGTCGTCCTCGTTTACGTTTTCCCTCTGGTGTCCAGTGGAGGGCTGTTCGGGCGATGTTTCCATGTTCCCGACGGCAGATATGCCCTATCCATCCCCATCGCCTATGCATGATGATGTTGTCCATGCTTTCTTGGTTGCAACGGGCAAAAAGTTCTTGGTTGGAGATGGTCTCAGGCCAGAAGATGCGCAAGATTCTTCTGAGATTCTTCGTGTGGAATGTGGATAGTTTGTCGAGGTCACTCTCAGTCATCCTCCAGCACTCCGAGCCGTACAAAAGGGTGGAAAGTACATAGCTCTGGTATAGTCTTAGTTTGGTTCTTGTGCTGTACTGGGACGATTTCCACACATTGTTCAGATTTCTATAAGCATTTCTTGCTTTGCTAATCCGGTTCTTGATGTCGCTGCCTGCTCCACCGTCATGCCTAACAGTGCTCCCGAGGTACGTGAACTCTTCAGTTGTTGGTAAAACTTCTCCATTCACTGGGACCGGTGAGGGGTTCTGGACGTTCAGTGTCATTACTTCTGTCTTCTTCTGACTGATTTTCAGGCTACTTGCTGTGCAAGTGCTGAGGGGATGTCTTCTCTTGAATGTGATGGTGGGTATGTGAGAGCAGTGCCAGATCGTCGGCAAAATCTAGGTCTTCAAGTGTTGAGAAGGGGGTCCATCTGATGCCCGTGACTGGTCAGCTGTTGTTTGTCTCATCACCCAATCAATTGTCAGGTTGAAGAGTAGTGCTGACATGGGGCAGCCTTGTCTGACGCGGTTTGTACACTGAAAACTGGTTTTGCTGTTTCTACTCTGCACGTGAAGTTGTTGTAGAAGCTCTTAATGACTTGGATAATCTCCTGTGGAATTCCATATGCTCGGAGTATGCGCCATACACTTTCTCGATGAATGCTGTCAAAGGCTTTTTCAAATTCTACGAAGTTGATATACAGCTGTCTCTGCCATTCCGTGCACTGTTCGATGATGTTATGAGGGTGAAGATCTGGTCTATGCATCTTCTTCCTGTCTAAAACCTGCCTGTTCCTTTCTGAGTTGTTGGTCCACTGCCTCTGAGACCGTCCGATGATGATCTTTGCCAGATCTTGCTGGGAACAGATAGCAGAGTGATTCCTCTCCAGTTGTTACAATTGTTCAGGGCTCCTTTCTTTGGGATCTTCACGATGACTCCTTCTGTCCAATCTGCTGGTAGCTGTTTCTCCTCCCATATAGCTGTAAAGAGTGGCTGTAGAACTTTAGATGCAAATTCTGGATCTGCCTTGAAAAGTTCTGGTTGAGGTTGTCCTGGCCAGGGGCTTTTCCATTCTTGAGAGAGCTGATTGCTGCTATAATCTCTTCCTTCTTTGGTGGTGAGCTGTTCACATTGAGATCAGCATCAGGATCTTGTACATCTGCCTCTTCAGTTGGTGGTGGTCTGTTGAGAACTTCGCTGAAATGTTCTGCCCATCTTGCATCTTGTTCTGCTTCTGTGGTAAGTATGTGGCCTTGTTTATCTAGGATTGGTGTTTCGGTATTGCCCCGGTACTTGCCACTGACAGTCTTAGTGATCTTATACACCTGTCCTTGTTCTCCCTTTGCGGCGGCCTCCTCTGCTTGTCTTGCAATATCATCCATGTAGGTACGCTTGTCTGTTCTTGTCATTCTCTTCACAGTTTGGTTTGCTTCTCTGTACTGTTGTTTGTACCTCTCTCTTATCCGTTCTGACTTTGTCTCTAAGATTTTCTTCTTCAGTTCTCTCCTGTTCTCAATGGCTTGCCAGGTGTCTGCTGTAATCCACCTTTTTCTCTTCCTCTGTCTCTGTCCTAAGCACGTTTCGCTGGCTTGTGTGTAGGCTGTCCTGACTTGTTTCCACATGGTGTTTTATATTAGTCGTGTCAGGAGGTGTGTAGTTTTCAGTATCCACCAGTGCTTGGAACTTGTTTTTGAGCTGGAGGGTGAAAGTACTCTTTACTTTGGTGTTGCGCAGTTTTTCCACATCAAAATGTTGTTGTCTTGGTTTCCCAGGTCCGTTTTTTCTCAGCTTCACTTTTAGGGTTGCAGTAACAAGGTGGTGATCACTGCCAACATCAGCTCCTCTCCTTACTTTTACATCTAGGAGCGATCTCCTCCATGTCCCATTGATCATCAGGTGGTCGATCTGGTTTTTCTCTTCCATTGGGGGAACACCAGGTAAGCTTGTGGATCTCAGGGTGTGCAAATAATGTCCCTCCAATGGCCAGGTTGTTTGTCATGCAGAATTCCACCAATCTTTCTCCGTTGTCATTTATGCTGCCACATCCCTTTTTTTCCCATGGGTCTTTCTTGATTTGTGTTGTCTTTTCCGACTTTTGCATTTAGGTCACCCATCACTATCCTCATGTCATGGTTTGGTGTGTTTCCCATTTCAGCCTGTAATTGTTCATAAAATGTATCTTTGCTTTCTTCTCCACTGTCGTTGGTTGGTGCATAGCATTGTATGATTGTGGTATTAGCATGCTTACCTTTCATTCTTATCCTTATCATCCTGCTGTTGATAGGTTTCCATTCCATCAGGCATTTTTCCATTCCTTTCTTCATGATGATTGCTACTCCCTCATGGTGTTGGCCGTCATCTCTACCACTGTACAGCACTGTCTCTCCTGTGCTGGCTCTGTATTTGCCTGATCCTGTCCATCGGCTTTCACTGATTCCGAGAATATGCAAATTGTAGCGTCTCATCTCTGCTGTAACTTGCGCTAGTTTTCCTGTTTCGAACATGGTTCTTACATTCCAGAATCCTATCTTGGTCTTATGTTTGGCGCTTAAGACTTCCATCTTCCTGTCAGTGGCTTCCTTTCGGCTTTCACCACTGCCATTCATACGAGCATCTTCCGATGACTCTGGAAGCCCGTCACACCCAGTATTGTTAATTTCTTTCGTTGCTGTTTCCGTAACAATTATTTTTTTTACAGAACAGGGTTGTTAGCCCTGTGTCTAACCCCCTACCTGGGGGAAGGGTTCCACCTTAGTCGCCTTTTACGACATGCCTGGTTGGAGGGCAGAGATCCTATTCTTGCGATGCTCGCTTTGCAAGCATACCCCGGGAGTCCCACGGGGGAACGCGCCTGTCTAGAAAGCGAAAAGTCGGGGTTGGAAGTGTGGGGTGGTTCGTATCCCATTTGGACCCGAAACTTTTTCCCCATCCATTAGATCATGAGTGGTGGTCTGGGCGCTAGTCTTTCGGATGAGACGATAAACCGAGGTCCCGTGTGTTGCACATAATTATTTAGCGCACGTAAAAGAACCCACAGCAACAAGAGAGTTGTCCCTGGCAAAATTATGTAGAAAAAAAGCCACTCTGATAGGGAAACAAATACAGCTGCAGAAAAAAAAAAGGAAAAAAAAGGGTGAAAGGGTGGCGCAGCGCTAAGTGGCGACGCGTTCTCCCGCTCTCCCCGGGGAGAGCAGCCCGAATTTCACGGAGAGAAATCTGCCATGACTTAAAGTGGTATGAAATAAAATCTGAGCGCTTTGATTTGTTGCTTTACAAGATTCAGCGCTATATAAATTCCATACATTATTATTATTATTATTATAAATGAAACGAAATGAAAATCCAGGCTTATTCTCTGCCACCATGATTTAGTCGGACAGGAGGAAGCCTGATGCTTTAATCGCTGGTCGAACCATTCAGTTCCTGTACAACACAGGTTTTCACTGCACTAGTCTGTCTCCTCTGCCTCTGTCAAGTAAGGGGCTCCACGTAATGCCATATGGGTTCGCTATCTTTCTCTGTCTCTGTTGGGTTCTACGATCTCCTGTAGACCTCTCAGACGACTGACCTCAGTGTGGTATGTTGCTGGTTTTTCTTCTGCCCTCAATCTCACCTTGGAGAACTGTTTCATCATTTGTTTTGTGTTTCTGTTCGAATGACCAAAATACCTCAGTCTGCACATAACAATTTCAACTAACATTTGTCTTTGCAATGAGTGTTCATTGAGAGTACTTAAAAGTCGCCTGTAGAACCACATTTCAGTTGCATTTATTTTGTCTCTTTCCAAAGTTCGTAGTGTCCAGGCAGGAGTCAAGTGCTACTAGGGATGCAGTATTCGTGACTGGAGAAGATAGCCACGATGACAATACTTGGTTACAGTAAGCCAGAAAAAAACCCAAACTAACAAAAACTGATATCCTATCTGAAGTTGATGTATGTAGTTTTTTTTCAAACATATATTTTTCAAAGAATACTTGTTTGTTTATTCATATATTCATATGTTTACTCTTATTTATTTATTTATTTATCTATTTAATCGTTTATTTATTCATTTGTTCTGGGATGTTTTGTAAGCAATTGTGCAAGATAGAAGTTTTGTCGATCGTTAGGCCTAGTATGTATCTGCGGACTATAGGCCTAGCCATTTCAAGAGCAGACAGGAAATAGAATTCTAAACTCCCATGATCCCTCAACGCACATGCATTCTGGGATTACAAAGGAGAAAATTGTGTCGAGCAGGCCGAGAGGACTTGTGAAACGAGCTCTATGAAAATTATCGGGTATACCGCCGAGATCTTTATCACAGGGTGAGTCGTAGAGCTGATTATGGTATTTAAGTTACAGTTTTTCTTTATTTCAAAAGAAATGGTATTATCTTGGCGGGTATGGTTGAAATCGTGTGATTCAATCAAGATCAGCCCAATGTCTTTGTTTCTTGTAATTTTGCGTGTGCTGTTAGCCTACTAAAGACCCTGCTGGGGTGAATGATGCATAATTCATTATACTGAGTATATGTATATGGTTCAGAATTCCAGCTTTTCCAGAACAGAAGCTAAACCAGAGTCATGTTAGATAAGACAAATGGTTTATAGGCTAAATTCATTGATTGTGAATCTAAACTTGTTTTTGAGAACCAACATGGTACATAATGGACAAGAGAGTTGGATCACTTTGTACAAATTGTAGTGTCCTATGCTGATGAGCATTGGGTCCTATGCTTTTCTGGGATTCATTACTTGAAAACTTAAGAAAAATATTAATAATTTTAAGATGGTTCAGAAATCGTTGCAAATGTTATGGTTTATTTTCAATTCTGAAATGTTTAGACCCATGCCATTTTTAAAAGGTTAAGGTATCCTATATCCTATAAATCGTTGCAAATGTTATGGTTTATTCTCAATTCTGAAATGTTTAGACCCAAGCTTCGCATTTTTTTAAAAGGTTATGGTATCCTATATCCTATAAATGATTGCAAATGTTATGGTTTATTCTCAAGCCTGAACTTTTTAGATACATGCTTTGTATTTTTAAAAGGTAAAGGTATCCCATATCCTATGTTGTCATATCAGAGTGAGGCTTCAGAGACCTAGAGCTACTTCTCAAGGGGCCAGCATATTGAGGGCTGCGCCCATCTCCTCTCCCTCACCTCTTTACCCTCCCTGACCCTAAAGAGGGCAGGTACCCATTTACAGCTGGGTGAACTGGGGCACTGTACTCTGAAGCCAAGGCCATTGGTAAACCATGCTCAATGCTGCTTAAAGTGCTTGACCTCTGAGCTTTCCCATCCTCAAAGTCGAAGTAAAGGTGTTCCATAACCTAGAAGGTAGTAGGGGGGTGAAGTGTCAAGAGACCTCCCTTCTCTAGGGGCCAGCATATTGAGGGCGGGTAACTGGGGGACTGTACTGAAGCCAAGGCGCACTAACAGTTACCTACAAAGTAATTGTTGAAGGTCCTTTGGGGGGAAAAAAAAACAAGGCCCATGAAAGTCTTTAAATTATCTTTCAGAATCAGTAATCCAGTAAACAGCTGCATTGATAAATTACTTTTTGACTGCCAGCCCTTGCAAGCTGTAAGTATAAGAAAAAGTCTTGCTCAGCACCAACACTCAGGTAAAACAGACATGGATGACTTTTTTTCACTTCATCTTTTTTTTTTTTAAATTGGGGAGGTGGGTTTTATCCTATAAATTCTAATGTGATTTGTGGATATAATGATTGTATGGTTTTTCTGGCCTTGCTGACTTGGCTACACCCCCTACTGCCAACTCTGATCCGTCTTTCTACTTAGTTACACCTGCAGTGTTGGTCAGGTAATTTAAGCAACACTCTCAAACTTGCATGCGTAAAGTGGATGAAGCTTGACTGTGTGGTCCGAGTTTTCCCACCTAAGCCCACAGCATACTCACTCTGGGTAGGAGGCGGCCGAAGTAAAAAAAATCCCTAGGACTCTCATGGGATTCGAACCTGCAACCTTCCATTCCAAAATCCGAGGCGCTAACCACTGCGGCATGGCGGCTTGTGGAGTTGATCCATTTTTGTTGTCTTTCATATCCCTTGCGTAAAACTCTTTTCTACTTGGTACCAAAAGATATTAACTTTGTTTCATTTTTTCTTGCAGGTGACTCAAAGGGAGTTATCCCTTTTTTATTTTTTTTCTTTCTTATCCCTTGAGTAAAGTACTTGGTGTCAAGATAAGCAGCATACTGGACTCAAAATCCAAGAAGGGTGGTGTTTCTCCACACTCCGGAGGACAGTGAGTACAATTTGCCATTAACATTTTTTTGTTAGCTTTTTTTAAACATAATTTTGCTTGATTTTTTGAATCTTTGGCAAGCTTTGTAACCTTTTAATGCCTCCCCCCCCCCCCCCCCCCCCCCCCCCCCCCCCCCCCCAAAAAAAAAAAAGAAAAAAAGATGTTTGATATCTAAACTAATTTGTTGTTATGAGTTCCTCAGTTCAACACCCTGGAAGTCACCTAATGACCTATGAGTCATATGACTCATTTATCCCACCTGGGAATCACTATGAGACTATTAGTTCACACTGAATGAAAAGTTTGCATGTATGACATCAATGGTATGTTTCGAGTTACCTCGCCATACAGTCGGGTATACTCACTGTGACTTGAGAGTATTTTTTTCTCCTTCAGTTTAAAGGAGAATGCTGATTGTTATGCTATATAGAGCTTGCCATGGCTAAAGACAAAACTCAGCATAACAGTTTAAAGCATGACATTTTGATCAATGAAGGTTTTGGCACTTGGCTTACATTATTTTCTTTTGTTTGTTTGGGGTTTTTGCTGTTGTTGTTATTGTTCCATTCACAGATATCATCTATAATGGTTAAATATATCTATAGAAATAATACAAGGAAGAAAATAAAAAATCCAAGAATTACAACAAAGGGAAAAACCCAGACGCAAATGTTTTCTTTCTTCTGTGCAGGGACAAAAGACCACCCAATCAACCAGCCGGGTCAAAGGCCTCAGAGCCTGTTGGCCGATGGGTGCCCCAAAGCGTCCTCAGACGCGATGCAGGTGTCTCCAACGAACGACATGACCAGATATTTCGACGCGTCAGAGGGTAAGATAATCAGTTTTTGTGCACATACATTCATGTATATATGCACATGCACACTTCTGCATAAATGTATACATGTATTAGGTAGCGGCAGCCCCTGGCGAATACTGTCATCACTGCTGAAAAGTGGCAAATTTTCGGTCTTTTCACTTTCTCATTATTATGCTTCTGTTTTACTGATTAACCCTTTGCTGGGCACAGCAAAATCATTTGTTCACTTCCTGCTGGGCAAGCAAAATGGAGGTGGATGGCCTCTGAGTGGGTGGGTGTATTTAACATGCAATAACTCCACAATGGCTTAATGGATTGTAATGAAATAAAAACAGCAAAATGCAGAAATGAATAAAGAAACTGCTATTTGCTATTGTGTGTTGTTATTTTTTTTAAAAAGAATTATAATGCATAAACACACAAAGTCATTGATCGGTTTGTATGTGTCACAGTTAGTGTTGCAATAGCTTTGGAATGCATGCATGGATTTTGATAAAATAAAAAGTAAAACATTCAGAAACAATTACAGAAGAAAAGTTTTCAACCTACTGTTGTGTTTTTAGTTTTTTTTATGAATGATGCACGAAAACATGAAACATTCCGACGGTCGCCATTTTGTTTGCCAACGATCGCCGACGATCGCGATGCATGTTAACTTTACAGTTCGAGCCGCTACCATAACAAAAGTCCCAAATAGCAATCAATTCACAAAATATATCAAGTTGTGAACCATTGCCAAACTCGAAATCCGCGATATTTTCCCCAATTCTATGAGCAGAATTCAAAACGCGCATCGGCCGAGTTAGATTTGACGATCGATTTACGTCTCGAACTTCGTTGTTGTCAAAGCCGGTCTTTCTCGCTTCAATCAACAAAGTCAGAAGCACACACACTACTCAGATCGCTTACATCGATATTTGAGCCTGGATACACATCTCACAGCGTCATATTTTCGGCATGAAAGCCATAAAAACGATCGTACATGTCGGATTCGAAGATAGCGTCCATCTTGGGAAAAATTGCGATTTTTTTTCTTCCAAAACTTGCCACAAACACATTCCAACCGCCGCCATTTGCAATGTACATGCGGAAGTCACGTGGGCAGTCTCGTTGCTTTTATTTTGACGAGATTTGAAGCGAGATTGGCGGGAATTTCGAATGTATGAACGCACTGAAGTGACGGTCACGACGCCGGCCGTTTTTGGCCGTTGTGCCCAAGGATAGGTTCGGACGTTTTGGGACGCTATGCCCAGCAAAGGGTTAAAAAACACTGTATATTTGAAAAAAGTTCAATCTTTCTTCTTTTCATTGAGCGCATTTTTACTTCGGTGGCTGGTGTATCGTCAATACGCAAAGTATGTGAATGAGGTGTGTGTTACGCTAAAAAAACACACGCGCGGCCGCCATTTTCACGCACATGGACAAATCTTCACAGAGACATGACCACTTTGAATCCAATGCGTATTCGCGACAGACAACTATTGTCACTGTATTGGAAATCGTTGTGTTCAGATTTTATTATAGAATACCAAGATGGGTGAAAGTTTTTTCATATCTGGCTAATTTTTGCGAAAAACGGGATTTTTGGCAGTACATGATCTCCGACGGCGAACTCCGAAGAACCTGTAGCTTAAAATAGCCAATACTCGAGGTGAAAATCAAACTAGACGACATATTTGTACTTATTTGGTAAAGGGTTAATGTATTCATGGGCTGTCGTTCACTCGCAAACCAATAAAAACGAAGTGTTCAGATCACGGAGAGTTCATTAACGCAAGGGCAAGGAAGAACGGACATTGCGAACTGATCTTAAGGATTGAAAATTGTTTTCGATTTACAGGGTAAATTTCATAAATGTTTCAATATAGGTCATCGATATAACAGTTTATTTATACAAAGATCGCGTGGTTTGCATAATTATTTGTGCGATCGTTGAAAACGAAGACTTTGAAAAGGGCTATTACGATCGTTGTCGATCTTCCGACAAGTGCAAACCAGAAAGAAGAAAGCATGCCCGATTTCGTAAGATATTTCCACAAAATCACTTCACAAATTTACGATGATTGCAAAACAAGATAGTTTGAACGTATCTCTATACAATGTATTTTTGGGGGTAAGGTTATATCAGAACAATGTAATGAAAGATCAATCAATTCTCTTTATTCACATATGCATAAAAATCATAATGATGCAGTAGAACTTAATTTAGAAGCGTTTGAAGACAGTAACTGAATCACATTTTCCTAGGGTGCGTGGTAGAGTTGCGCGGTGCTGCTGCTACCTAGTAATGATTATACATGGTTTAGATGTAGAAGACTTGTGGAAAGAAATATACCTTACTTTTTTTGTGGTTTTATTCTTGGTATATATTTGATTTTGTCTTCATCAGATTTCTTTATTCTTGAAAAATTGCGGTCATCCATAAAATAAAAAATGTTTCATTGACTGTCCATGGTGCAGAATACAGAACTTAAAAAGATACTGATAGTCAACAGTTATATCACCCACAAAAAGAGAAATATCACGCAGTTAGTAATAGTGTAGTATTAATCCTAGTAGCGCCCGGTTCCCGGAATATTCCGGTAAAGGCAGGTCTAAGCTGTGTGGCGGATCCCGGAATATTCCGGGATGACGTGGGTGATCATAGTTGAAAGCTTACTTTCGCTTTCAAAGGTCAGCCAATGAATGTTAAGGCCGTTGTAGGCCCGCAGAAAGGGGTGAAGGTCGTTTGACACACACAAGCAACGAAGAATCTGATTGGTTAAGAGTGTATTTTTAATTTTTTTCGGACCAGCCGAGATCGTCTTCAACAAAAATGGCGGCCAGTGTTTGCACTAGAATTTCTTCAAGCGTTTTTTGAGCTTTTTTACAATATTGACAGCGAGGAGGAGTTTTAGAGGCTGGATTTGGTTGAAATAAACAATGAGAGAGACGATGAGGTAAGGATTGTGGAATATTTTTGAAAAACTTGGTAAAAATCGATCGCGATCGGACTGAATCGAGCGGTGCTAGTTTTGCTGGATGGACTTCTTCGCTACTCGGTGATTTCAACGTCACATATTGTTTTACTTTATTTTGACGCAACGAGGCTTCGAAATAACTGTTGTTGAGTCAAATCGCTATGCTGCTGAATACTTTGCATCACATGAAATCAAGCGATCTTTGTATTTTCGTCATAGAAAGCCACCACTTCGCACGTTCCACCATGACGGTCACGATGGTGTCGATCCTTTCGCTGAACTTTTCCGAGTATTTGGTGACCGATAAAGCGATACAAACTCCTTATTTTTTGAAAACTAATGTCAAGAAGTAGTGTTTACCTAATCATGACATTTATGCACCGCAAGAACTTTGCTTATCGTGTTAAAATCGATCCGGGGCCCTGACGATGGAACAGTGATCAGTAGTGCGCACACGATTTTTTTTTTGGATTTTTTTTTACATAATCATAATCACTACACACTATTATAAAATTACACTCATTTAAAAGCATATTATCTGTTCTTTCCAGTGATATATAGCTTAACACATTTAATTCAGTTTTATATATCAATATCAAGGGTTGTTTGTGCCCACCCTGCTCCAAAACAATGCTAGCCAATGTTAATTCAGCCAATAGAAGTGAGGCTTGTTGCTGCATATTCAGCGCTACTAGGGTTAATAATAATAATGATCATGATGGTGATGATTATACTGTTTAACAGTATGAAGTAGATTCAACAACAAAAGATGTGCAGGTATATACATATACTTAGTTTGTATCAAAACAGAGTGAATGAAAAAGAAATGGAAGAAAAAAAGTAGAGTTTGGCTTTATTTTTGTTGTTGTTGTTCCTTTTAGATAGATAAGACATGGAAAAAATTGCATTTCTATTTTAGTAATCAAATTCTTTTTTTCTTTCTTTTGCAGAATTCTCAACAAACTCACACCAGAGAAGTTTGACAAGCTTAGTCTTGAACTGCTCAATGTGGGTATTGACAGTCAGGTCATCCTTAAGGGTGTCATCCTTCTGGTTAGTATCACTCCTTTTCTTCTTATTCATAAAAAATTTTCGCATTTTTTGTCATAAAAATATTTGCATGTTGTATGTTGGAAGAGTCATTACTTCACTTTGCAGTTTTTTCACAGTTGGCCTACCAACAAACGGCATCTAGCGCATGTTTAAATAATAATTTTTTTTTTTAAATCCCTCTATCCACCTTTCTACTATCTGTCCATCTTTAATAACGAAATGCCAAATCATTTGGGGGTGGGGGGACTTCTGAATGATGGCTATCTTTGAAGAGGAGAAATTGTGTAAATGTATACTTTTGTGTTGAAAAGATGAAAAATATATATTTTTTAAGGTCAATAGCTCTTGAACCCCCTCTAGAATTGGCCTGTGCTCGTGGTAGCGTGTGTACGTGTGTGCCGTGAAGAGATCGAAGTTAGCTGTTAATATTCTACCCACAATTCCATGTGTGTATCTCAGTCACCTTAGTTACGGTATGAGAGTTATGGCCCTTACAGAAGCGTCTGCAATACTAGATCTATATTGAGCTAAATCCTACAACTCCCCCTTTTTTAGGTGAAATATAATATCAATTAAATGTGGAAAGCTGAGTTTTTAACTTGTCCATTATTCTGTACTATTTTTTTTTTTTTTTTTTTTTTTTTTTACAAATCAAGGCGCTGTGGTTTTTTGATTACTCTGCTTGATCTGCGAAGCATTTGGGGGGTGTCTGAATGTGTGTATATTGGAGCAGGGTTTGAAGAGGAAACCGGCGATGAATGTTGAGCTGTGGAAGAACGCGCTGAGGTGATGGTTGTGGCGATGAAGGCAAGGGTGATGATGACGTTCTCACAGCTGTTGTAGTGGCTGGTTGCAGAGGTTGATTTTCCCTTGGAGTTGCCACAAGGTGTGTTCTGTTCCGTCTGATGGTGCCTGATTCCGTAGACACAATGTAGGAACGTGGATTGGGGTGTTTTGCCAAGATCTCTCCTGACTTGTTCATGTCCTTAATGAAGACGGTGTCCCCGAGTTTCAGTGCTGGAGCTTCTTTAGCAGCATGACGATTGTTGAAGTTGACACGTTGCTTTTGCTTCATGCACTCCTCTTTCTGCTTGACGAGAGAGTGGTCAGGAGTTTGGGGCTGTAGATGGGATGGAAGTATGGGGACTTTGGTTTTTAATTTTCTCCCCATCAGTAGTTCACTGGGTGATAGACCATTTTGCAAAGGGCTTGCTCTGTATAGGAGTAGTGCAATGTAGGGATCCTTTGCTTTTTTGAGAAGATTTTTGACGGTCTGTACTGCTCTTTCAGCTTCCCCATTGCTCTGAGGATAGTTTGGAGAGCTCGTCGTGTGGGTGAAGCCGAAGTCTGAAGCAAAATTGCGGAAGTCAGCACTGGCAAACTGAGGTCCGTTGTCAGACATCACTACATCAGGTATGCCGTGAACAGCAAAGATGCTTTTCAGTTTGGCGATGAGGCTACTGCTAGTCTGGTTGTCAAGACGACGTAGTTCTGTCCAGCGGGTGTAATAGTCGACTACAACGATTTAAGTCTTCCCGTGTAGCTCGAACAGATCCATTCCCAGTCTAGACCATGGTCGATCAGGAAAGGAAGAGGGAAGTAGAGGTTCCTTTCGTGTCAGTCTGTGTTTGTCACAAATAGCACATTTGTTGACAAGGTCTTCAATCTGAGAAGATATGTATGGCCACCAAACTGAGGATGAAGCAAGAGCTCTGCATTTTGTGATTCCGAGGTGCCCTTCGTGAATACGATTTAGAATGTCCATTCTCATCTCCCTGGGGATAACGATTCTGTCATCAAACAGTAGCAGATCATTGACGATGGTCAAGTGTTCTCTGTTTGTCCAGTACTGCTTGAGAAGTGGTGACTCTGGCATGTAGGTGGGCCATCCACTGATGCAGTATTCTCGGATTTGTGTCGTTTCAGGGTCTGATTTTTGTATTCCTTGATTTCATGCAGCTTGTTTGCTGAAGCTGGCAGATTATCGATGACCTGATTACAATAGACTGTTGCATCATCGATGAGACTGTTGTCCGCTTTTTTTGGCTGAGCATGTGGTGCACGTGACAGTGCGTCCGCTGTTGTCTGATTTTTTCCAGCGACGTGCACAACATTTGGAGAGAAACGCATGAGTCGTAGTCGAAACCGCTGAATGCGAGGTGGCATTTTGGAAAGTTCTGTAGATGAGAGCAGTGGTACCAGGGGCTTGTGATCAGTCTCTACAGTGAAGCTGAGGCCAAGGATATATTCACTCAGTCTCTCACAGGCCCAAGTGACTGCTAATGCCTCTTTTTCTATTACAGCGTAGTTATGCTCAGCGTCTGAGAGAGAGCGTGAAATATAGCAGACTGGACGTCGTGATTTGTTCTCTTGAGTTTGGAACAAGACAGCACCAATGCCTGCGTTGGATGCGTCAGCTGCTATAAAAGTCTCTCGTCTGGGGCTGTAGTGAGCGAGAACAGGAGGTGAAATCAAGAGATTTTTGATTTGCTGGAAAGCTGTTTCCTGTTGATCGCTCCATATCCATTGAGTGTTCTTGTGTAGAAGACAGCGTAGAGGGGCTGTGAGATTGGCAAGATTGGGCATGAACTTGGCCAGTTGGTTTGCCATGCCCATGAAGCGTTGAAGCTCAGTGATGTTTGTGGGCGAAGGAAAATTGTTGATGGCCTCCACTTTTGCTGGATCTGGGCGAATGCCAGAGGTGTCGATGATGTGGCCCAAAAATCGAATAGAGTCTTTGGAAAATTCACATTTTTCATTGAGAGTGAGATCAGCTTCTTGTAGTCGATTCAGGACTGTTCGAAGACGTTGATCATGAGTGGCTTGGTCTTCAGCATGGACAAGAATATCATCCATGTGGCATATAACGCCTTCCAAGTCGACAAGGATTGTTGAGATGGCTCGCTGAAATACCTCACTTGCTGAACTGATCCCGAAGGGAAGTCGGTTGAAACAATATCGTCCAAAAGGTGTGATGAACGTTGTGTACGGCTTTGATTCTTCACTGAGAGGTATCTGCCAAAAGCCGCTTCGAGCATCTAGCTTCGAGAAAACTTTGGAATTGGCCAGTTTAGCCAGGCTTTCATCAACTGAAGCTATAGGATGAATCTCCCGTTGAACGGATTTGTTCAGTTGAGTGAGATCTACACAGAGACGTATAGATTCCATTGGTCTTTGGGACTACCACTATTCCAGAGCACCAACTGGTTGGTTCTGTGACAGGTGAGATAACACCTTCCTTGAGCATACGGTCAATCTCAGTTTTGACTTTTGGAATTAGAGGGTGTGCTATTTTTCTTGGAGCATAAATGCACACAGGTTTTGCACATTCTTTGAGAGTGATGTTGTAAGGTTTGTCCAATTTACCTAGGCGTAAATTGAAAAAGTTTGGGAAACTCACTTTTGAAGTCAGGTGTCTTTGGATAGTTGACTTGGTTGACACGTGAGATCAATCCCAACTTGACACAGGCTGCCCTACTGAGGAGAGAGCATGACTGGCCTTTCAGAACGTAGAGAGTTTCTGTCATTTGTTGTCTCCGTGGCGCAGCTGTGCTTGAATTATGCCCAGTGTCGTAAGAGTAGTGTTGCCTGGACCTTTCAGTGATTTCCGAGACTTGATTAGCTGGTGTGTCCTAGCCCAGCTTTCCCCACCACTGAAACTGATGCACCCGTATCTAGTTTGAGATATGAGGTTTGCCATTTGTGGTTATTTCTGCTGTCCAGCAGTCATCATCCTGGAGATGGAAGACATGGCCTAAAAATTCGTCATCTAGTTCGTGTGAAGCATCATCTTCATCTGATAATTCATGAACTGATTTGTGTCCATATTGTCGTTTGTAATGGCCAGTACTTCGGCAAACAACCTGAAATGTCCTTTCTTGTGGCAAGATGAACAAATAGCTGTGCGCGCAGGACATTTGTCTCTTGGATGAGATTCCTTGCCGCAATATCCGCAAGATTTGAAATTGTAGTTGGCTCTACTGGTTGATGGAAACTGTGGCTGATACTGTTCTTTCAATGCAGAACATTGTTTGACAACGTTGATAGAAGCGTCGCCTCTGATCACTGGTTGACTCTCTTTCTCTCTTCAGCTTGTCTGCTAGACTGGACTGCTTGAGTAAGAGTTAAGTCAGCTTTAGCTTGGAGTTCGTTGGAGAGTGCATCATCGAGTACACCAACAACTATTCGGTCTCTTATCAGTTCCTCTTTTAATTGACCATATTCACATTCTTCAGCCAATTTGAATAAATCTTGAATAAAATTTCAACTGTCTCTCCAGGCCTTTGTATTCTTTTGTTGAACTTGGCTCTCTCAACAATCGTATTTTTCCGAGCACCAAAGTATTGATCAAAAGCAGTGACGATCTCATCCTGTTGAACAGTGTCTTCATCAATGTTCATGGTTGACATTATATCGTCTGCCACATCTCCCATAGTGTATAAAAATACACTCACCTGTTCTTCTCTAGTTTTGTTCATAAGACCTGAACCTGTTCTGTAACGAAGGAAACGTTGCTTCCATTTTGGCCAGCTGGCTGCTGTGCCGTCGAATGGTTTTGGAGCTGGAGACTTATCGGACGTCGAACAGCTTCGTCTGTCCTTGCTGCTACTTCTTCCATCTTCGTGTCAGCAATCTGGTTCATAAAAGACCGCTGCCACCATCTAGAATTGGCCTGTGCTCGTGGTAGCGTGTGTACGTGTGTGCCGTGAAGAGATCGAAGTTAGCTGTTAATATTCTACCCACAATTCCATGTGTGTATCTCAGTCACCTTAGTTACGGTATGAGAGTTATGGCCCTTACAGAAGCGTCTGCAATACTAGATCTATATTGAGCTAATCCTACACCCCCCACCCCCCAAGAAATAATCAGAAAAAAAGAGAAAGGGAATAGAGTTGTCTGAAAGTACATGAATCATATTTTTTGTGAAACGTTTTGTTTTTTTTCGGCAGAGTAAGCTTTTGCAATATGAACAGCACTTTGCAGGCAAAATGATTTACAAAAAACATGGGGTTTTTTTCCCTTCAGCTAAAATCTTGTGTAGATACTTGTAAGATGAAACACGCTTATATATTTTAGATCTATTTTGAAACTTGGAGCTAAGGACAAAACCCCCCAAATGTTTTGTTGTTAAAAAAAACCCCAAAAACAATTTTATCCTGATCAGTATTAAGTAGCTAATTTTATCCTACATCAGGATCAGATAGCTCTTCTGAAGACAGTAAATGTTTTTAAGTGTCCACTGATGTGTATGTGTGCAGATTTTTGAGAAGGCTTTGGAAGAACCGAAATACAGTAAACTCTACGCTCAGCTTTGCCACCGACTATGTGAGGACGTACCCAATTTCGAACCCTCTTCCTCGTCCATATCGGTAAGTATTTATAATCAGTCCTTTGACTATGGTATTGATCTACAGAGTACATCACAATATATCTCTCTAAAGCTGTGTTGATGTTCTGTATATGCCAATACATGCTGAATTTGAAATCCCAGCATTGCTGAAAAGGTCACCTACTGAACATCAAATTAGCTCCCATGATAGCTCTTTCTTTCATGAGTAGCACAGGCTTCTGTTATCTGGTCCTTTGTAAAGTTTGTCATGAAGATGACTGAAAGGTGTACACAGCTCAGACACTGTTTCTGAAGTCATAGTCAGATGCAAGCAAACACTTATGCTTGAACAAGCATTGGAAAAAGTTCTTCATGATTCTAACAGTGGGGAAGAAGTTTGATCCAGAAGATATTGAACTTGGTTTCCCTGCAGGGATGCTATGGTGGGAGGGGGGGCCTTGTCATTATAAATAACATCCTCACCTTCTAAAAATTTTGTGCTAAGAATTCCCTCTTTTCAATCCCTGTCTTTGTTTCTGTCATGCTCTTCCTCTTCCTGTCACCTCCTTCTTGCCTATCTTCTGCGTTCTTGGTCCATTCTCCTGCCTTTTTTCATGAAACACTTCTTGATAACAGTTCTCATCCATGCCAAAGTCATGCGCTGGGCCTGATTTGTCAGTAGCATATTGGCAGCGTAGTGCATTTTCGCTTATGACAGACAACAATAGTTCCTGTCGGAATAATCAACGAAGAACTTGTTCATTTGAATGGTCCTGATTTTGACTTGGGTTCAGACATCAATGACCTTGAATGATTTTGTTTGTGTGTGTTTCAAGACCTTTGCATGAAAAGAAAATTATTATTACAAAATAGCACTGCCACATACAGAATCTTTGTTATTTTCCTTTCGTTTGATATATTCTTTATTGTGATCCTCTTCAGTACTGTAATGAGTATTAGCAGATGGAAATCTTCAGTGGGATTTTACTGTTTCTGTGAGAGAGTTCCCAGTGTACACCGCAGCAAAACCTGTAAACTGTGAAAGGGTTAATTTGGGTAATATGATTTACATTTGTGTTTGGAGTGTAGGTGTGTCTCTAACAGGTGTGAGGCTGAGGGGTGGTTAGATCTTAGCCACGGTGTACTGGTACAATTTCCTCAACAGTTTTTCACCATTAATGCATTTAAAGTTTTGGAGGTTTTTTGTTTTGTTTTAAAGTGTGTGAGTGTGTGTTTTCTCTAACGCACTTATCTATAAACATTTTGGGTGGGTTTTTTTTTTGCAGAGCTTCCGTCGGTTGTTGCTGAATAAGTGCCAAGACGAGTTTGAAAACCGGTCTAAGGCCACTGAAGGTATGATATTTTTTATTTGTCTCATTTGTCATCTGTTTTAAGTATTATTTTTAAAAAAATGTATTATTGTACATTTGATGCCCAAATCATTGTTTTGTTGCAGTTAAAGTTGACAGTTTTCGGTACATTGTAAAAAAAGAACTGCGTGGTTTAGATAAGATTTAGAAATTATGCGATCAGATTTAATAATAATAATAATAAATGGAATTTATATAGATTTGCAGTTAGATGATAATTTTGGGGGGGTTTTAAATTAAATATTTGTATTTGCAAGTGAAATTCATCTGTATTGATTTTATCTCTGATTTGTTATGGTCGAGAATGCTGACGATTTTACGTTGATATATTAAATTGAATACCACTGTTACTCACGGCAGACTTTTCTGCCTGAAATTTGAGCTGCTCTCCCTGGGGACAAAATAGCCTACTCTGCCAAAATGTGGAATAGGTTTTTAACCCTAGTAGCGCTAAATAAACAGCAACAAGCCTCACTTCTATTGGCTGAATTAACATTGGCTAGCATTGTTTTGGAGCATGGTGGGCTCAAACAACCCTTGATATTGATATATAAAACTGAATTAAATGTGTTAAGCTATAGATCACTGGAAAGAAGAGATAATATGCTTTTAAATGAGTATAATTTTATAATGTGTATTGTTTATGATTATGTAAAAAAAAATCCCAAAAAAAAAATCATGTTCGCACTACCGATCACTGTTCCACTGTCAGGGCCCCGGATCGATTTTAACACGATAAGCAAAGTTCTTGCGGTGCATAAATGTCATGATTAGGTAAACACTATTTCTTGACATTAGTTTTCAAAAAATAAGGAGTTTGTATCGCTTTATCGGTCACCAAATACTCGGAAAAGTTCAGCGACAGGATCGACGCCATCGCGACCGTCATGGCGGAATGTGCGAAGTGGTGGCTTTCTATGACAAAAATACAAAGATCGCTTGATTTCATGTGATGCAAAGTACTCAGCAGCATAGCGATTTGACTCAACAACAGTTATTTCGAAGCCTCGTTGCGTCAAAATAAAGTAAAACAATCTGTGACGTCGAAATCGCCGAGTAGCGAAAAAGTCCATCCAGCAAAACTAGCACCGCTCGATTCAGTCCGATCGCGATCGATTTTTACCAAGTTTTTCAAAAATATTCCACAATCCTTACCTCATCGTCTCTCTCATTGTTTATTTCAACCAAATCCAGCCTCTAAAACTCCTCCTCGCTGTCAATTTTGTAAAAAAAGCTCGAAAAACGCTTGAAGAAATTCTAGTGCAAACGCTGGCCGCCATTTTTGTTGAAGACGATCTCGGCTGGTCCGAAAAAAAATTAAAATACACTCTTAACCAATCAGATTCTTCGTTGCTTGTGTGTGTCAAACGACCTTCACCCCTTTCTGCGGGCCTACAACGGCCTTAACATTCATTGGCTGACCTTTGAAAGCGAAAGTAAGCTTTCAACTATGACCACCCACGTCATCCCGGAATATTCCGGGATCCGCCACACAGCCTAGACCCGCCTTTCCCGGAATATTCCGGGAACCGCGCCACTAGGGTTAATGCGATTGCAAGATGTTTTGCGTGCGTTCGCACACAGGGCCTCAGTTTATAGTCTCCTCCGAGGGAGTTTTGGGGGAGTGCAGTCAGTACTGCTGTTAGCTCCAGTGTAAATTTCCCTGAAATGGATGCCTCCACAGTGGCTCAATCCGGGGCCGTCAGATCACAGGTGCAACAGTCGAACCACTAGGCTAACCCCCTCCGAATCGTTATTGGCAGAAGATCTTCAACAAATCTTTTTCTTTCCATAGCGTTCGACAAGAAAGATGGCCCGCTCACAGAAGAGGAGTGTGAGCAGTACCATGTGGCGAAGGAGAAGATGCTTGGAAACATCAAGTTCATCGGTTAGTATGTCATGTGATGAGATTTCATGAGCATTTGTTATGTTTTCGATCAGTTTTAATTTGTACACGTGTTTGTTTATTTGTTGTGTTTGAGTGCAGGTGTGTGTAATGTGTGTGGGGGTTTTGTTTGTTTTGGGGGGGAGTGGTTGTATGCATGCATTTGTGCAATCGCAATGTTTGATATAATGTATGCATGTACTCCTAAACCCCAAACATGAAAACATATCCAGCAGGCATTTTGAAACTTGGGAGTTAGGAGTAATAGTGCTCACATATGCATATATACTGTTAAAACAGTAAATGTATCAAATGCACAACACACACATACCCAGCATGCATTCTGCAATCTGGAGCGGGGTGAGCTCCATCTGGTTCATCTTGCCTAGGTCACACTGGCAGAAAACTGGAGTGCAGTGACCTAGAAGGAGTGAAAGAAGTCAGGTCAATAATCTATTGGTGCTGGTTTTCAGGGGAGCTGGGGAAGCTGGACATGCTCCATGAGGGGATCATGCACAAGTGTATCCAGCAGCTTCTGGAGAAGAAGAAGAACACGCCGCTACGAGACATGGCGGAAGACCTGGAATGTCTGTGTCAAATAATACGCACTGTCGGCCCACGCCTAGATACACCAAGGGCAAAGGTAGGGAAATGGGTTTTGTGTGTGTTGTTTAGTTTTATGTGTGTGTTTGTGCGGGTATATGTGTGTGTGTGTGTGTTTATGTATATTTGTATGAAAGAGTGAGATTAAAAGGTAATGAATGACTGTCTTGAGTTGTTGAACATGTAAAATCTCTATTTATACCCATAGGCTCAATTGCAACACAAGAAATGAAGGAAACTGGAAAAGAAAAAGGAGGGGTGTATCAACTAAAGACAGCAGCATTGAATGTACTGTATATAACCATACATAAAGACACATACACATGCCCATTCACCCACTCACTTGCTCACTGAAATGCGGCATGCACACAAATGAAAAAGAAGAATAAAGATACAAAGAAGCCTACTAAGTAGGTGGTGCATATTTATGCGCAACTTTTTAAAATGCGCCCAAATAGCATGGCCTGTTGATTTCACTGGACCACAGTCAAAGGTTTTACGGAATGTAAATAGTCAGTTGTCATATGCCCCCTGCAAGTGAAAAGAATAAAAGGGGCAGAAACTTTCATGTATCCAGCACCATTTCACCTATGTTAATGTTTGTATTGTTGTTGTTGTTGTTTTTAATGCAGACCTGGATGTCCCAGTACTTTTCCCGCATTGCGGTGTACGCAGAGAACGAGGAGTTACCATCAAGGATCCGCTTCATGCTTCAAGACGTCATTGAGTTAAGGGAAAATGAGGTACGATACAGGTCGTTTTATATTGCCAATGTGTATGTGATGTTATTAGAAAGTTGTTATTATTGAATTATGGGGAGAAAAAATGAGGTGTGATGTAGAGAATCAAAATTTTAGATTTATGCTTTCCCCCTCCCCTTTTAGAAGGTTTTTGTGTGTGTGTGTTTGCTTGTTAGTTTTTGTTGTTGTTGCAAAGTTCAGAGTCTGATTAAGATGTTTATAAATAATATCTGCATGAAAAAACATCACAGTCTCCATGAGTGCTTTTTTGTTTAGAGTAGAAATGTTTTCTACCAGCAAAAACTAAATGCAGATTTAATTGGCTCATGACTTGAGAGTCATTAACTTGTGTCTTGCTACAGCAGGCCGCTCTGGTGTGTCATCAAAATGTATTTCGATGTTTGGTCTGCATGATGAGGAAAAAATATACATGTACATTTCTCATGGTTTCATTCAATCACTTGCAAGACTGTGTGTAAAGTCAAACCAGTGAACTCTGTGATGTGATTTGTGCAGTGGAAGCCCAGGAAAGTGGCCACAGAAAATGGACCGAAAACGATCACTGCCATACGACAGGAGGCTGCAAATGTAAGTGTTGAGTTTCTCTGATTCACCAGGCTGGATGTGTTCCATGTGTATGATATATTCTTGTGCTTTCAGCGTAGCTTACAACATGATATTCTTTGCGTATCTATCCCGACTTCCTGAAATCCATAGTGGAAGAAAATGATTCTGCAAACTATGCAGCTTACACTTTTTCATTTTGAAGATATTTGTTCTTTTTGTGGGGTTCACAAGTGGGAAAATACTATTCATATAAATAGCATATTGATGATAGAAGTTAGTTGAGAAGTATATTTTGTTTATTTAAAAATCTGTTCAAAATTTTTAATCCTGATTAAGATATGCCAGAGCGGTTTCTTTCTGTTAAATTTTTATGAATATGTCTTGTTAACCCTTGAATTCGGAAAGACAATATCAATATGAGTAAGATCTCCCAGGTAAACAAGAAAAGAGAGACACATACTCAAAAAAAACACCCCCCAAAAAACAACCCAACTTCCAAAAGATTTTAACTTTGATGTAAAGTTGAAGAAAAAAACCTTGTGAACATTTTAAGTGATGTAAGGTTATAAGATATTGTTTTACTTTTGTAAAGAAAGAATTTCTAGCATTGTGTGCAGTATTTTGTACGTTCTTGTCATTTACTTTCTTTTTTTTAACGTATTACAGCCTCCTTCCTCTCCCCCCCCCCCCTCTTTTTTTTTTTTTTTAAAACTTAAAGAATTCATTTATTCTTACAGAACTTTGTGCAGCACACTTTCACATGTATGTGCTTTGATCATAACATCTAGCAGTTAAAGCACCAGGCTCTGTCATGATCTTGTGTAGGTTCAAGTCTCCATTGGGTGGGGGGTGGGGAGGGAGCTTTTAGAAGGAATTTTGTTCTCTTAATATTGGTACTGACTTCACTCCCAGGAAAGTCTTTAAGATGAGACTTTTAAGTTAACCTAGGGCCTATATACGATTGTATGCAGAACATCTTGCAGACGAAACCCATCCAATTTCGTAGAATACGAGATGGTTGTTGAATGACGTGAACATAGCCAGTATACACCCTACTCTCTGGAGAGGGATGGTATCCCCCAGGCTCAAGTTCCTCAACAGCTCCTCGGAGTTAAAGGGCAGATAAAGCTTTAAGTCGGACGTCGATCAGTAGAAGTGTGTTTTGTTTCCAGGGTCGTGGAGGAGGCAAAGTGTTACCACCACAGATGAACGACATGGGACAGCCTTGGAAGTGCATAGGGGATATCTTCAGCATGCCCGTTAGCAACATGAGTAAGTCCCATCGGTTTTTGTTGTTGTTGTTGTCTTTTTCTAAAAATTCAATTTTACTTGTAACATTACAAAATGTTAGGATGCACTGCATTTTGATGTTGTCTTCTATGCACATAAACACCGAAAGAAGGAAAAACAAGTTGTATACCAGTTCATGTGTACATTGATATGATTAGGTAAGTTTGTGTGCGTGATCCACATGCATATCTAGGTTTACACATAATACAACAGTATGATTTCCAAAACCTAGGAATGTTCATGAGTAAATATCCTAGCACTACACTAGTTTTCTCCTCAGTATTTATTTACAAGTAGGTGGAAAGAAAATGATATACAGTTTGAAATTATGTTGTTTTTATGTATAAGAAATTTAGGGTGGGGATTTTTATGATCTCCCAGGTCAACTTCCAAGTACAGACCTGCCAGTGCTTTGATTCACATAGTGTATATATTATATATATTGTGTGTATATATATATAATATATACACACACAGATGCTGTGGCCAGCAGGCAGACCTGCAAGGCTACAAGCACAGGAGAAGACCGGGTGCTATATAGCACCTTGCCCAGTAACGGAACAGAGAAGATACAGGAAGATCACTGTTTTCATTGCATTACCACTGTGCTATTTCGTCCCTTTTGCTGCTGAACTTGGACAGAATGACTTTTCCCACTGTGTTGCAGGTAGTGTGATTGGCACAGGACCTGGTGTGATACAAGTGGACAACTTTGTGCCTCCGTTTGCGGGAAGTATGGGTGGGGGAGGAAGAGGTGCTCCTGGTGGTGGTGGTGGTATGATGGGAAACAACCGCGGCAACCAACACAATCAAGGTATGTGCATTTTTTGGCTTCTAACTCTTTCATTTGACTTTTCTTGACTCTTTAACCTTCTTGTTGTTGGATTCTACGGAGCTAAACTGCCTGTAGATTTTGAATTCTTTGAAGGTTTTCTACCTCCATCTGACTTACTTTACTCCTAAGACAATTGTGTGTGTGCATGACAAGTTATCAAGCTGAAATTTTGTCACAAGCTAGGTATGTCTTTGTACTTGCATTTAGGCGCAAGTTTATGTGTCTGGTTACCAGATGTCTTGTCATTGTCACCTTATTTGTCACCAATCACAGGTAAAAATATGGTATATATGATAAAACAGCAAGTCCTGCATGGATTTGACAATAGTTCAAGCATGTTAGTGTCGAATAAGGAAGTGATAACCAGTGATGTGTTTACAATGGTTATGTGCAATAGTACTTCAAGGATGTGTCACACAATGTCCCCATAGCACCTGTTGTTTTATGGTATGTCTTGAGGAGACAGAAGTTTTGTTTAACTATTTTTTCTTTTGAAAACAAGTCATATTTAATCAACATGTGACCTTTATACTGTACTTCATATCTGCGTGTGCTACCAATGTTTGTTAAGTGTACAGAAGTGTATTATTGTACATGACTGTCACACTGTCACCAGTGTCACAGCACAGGTGTGACAATTCGAAAACACACAGAACTTCTGTAACCCTACAAAATTTTAATGTTGGTAGTCTCTAAAGTAGTCGTAGTGGTGGCACAGGGTCACATCACATCACAAAAAGCACAAATTATGGATGTGTGTGTGTGTGTGGGGATGGGGGGGGGTAGGGGGGGTACCCATTGCTCTCACCTGTCGAACCTTGGCAGACGGGAGACCTATTTTCTTTTCCTTCTTGCTATTTTCATTATCGGCATATCTGTTCGTTTCTGTCATTGCAGTTTCAAAGCAAAAGTGTGGTAATAATGAGAAAACAGTCAAAAGGCATCGTTTTCAGGCGTCTATGCCGCGGACTGGCCAGGAGGTCAAATTTCTCCACAGTCGTGTGTGTAGCACAGGTCAGGAATGTGCCCTGTAGACACATTATTTTCAGGCTCACTCTTCTCCTAACTGCAGCATTTCCTTCCTCCTCTTCTCATAAGCGTTTAATATCGGATCACTTAACAATTCTCGTTCAAATGTTTCTATTCCAAGACAATAACATTCAATTTATCGTCTCGCTAATCAGATGAATCGTGTGCTACTACAGAAAACGCGATTTTTTTTTCGCCACGCTGCACCATTGAAAAGCGTTCCGGTCGCTGACTGTTATTTCTTCCTTCCCTCCACACTACACGCATGTTAGTGGTCTAAATTTATCACTGGCACCGTCTGACACCCTCCCTGCATCGCCCCACCAATTTTCAGACGCACAATGTGAAAACCCCGAGGTCTGTGTGTGATGGAAAAGTACTGCCCACGTGGGCAGCACCAACTGTCGGCTGCGGTCGTATTGGAATCTAGCGGTAGCCTCCGTTACTGTCGGCTGCGGCCGGAACGGGGACTAAAGGGTTAAAAAAATAATTGATATATGAAATGTTTATACAAATGCATGCTTACATACTTGTTTTTTTCCTTATTTTGTAAAGTGTACAATTTGAATATTCTTCGATGAATTCATAGATCCTCTATTACTCTGTAAAAGAATTCAGTTGTCAGCTTAGTAATTAAAAAAAAAAAAAAGACGTAATATATATATATATATATATATATATATATATATATATATATATAAAGAAGCGTAAATTGTTTAGTGAACTAGAAAAGTAAGCTTATTGCTGATTGATGTAGGTCCAATATAGCATGGTAACCAAACATCTACTATTTGTTTTTTAAGGGATTCTTTTCATGTCTTTAGCATTTCATTTTATTCTGGCCACAGATGTTAAGGGTTTTTTTTCATGTATTTGTGTTTGCCTCTAGGTTTTCAGAATTTCTTCCGAAGAAACAACTGGAACAACTACAGAGGCAGAAATGGAAGACATCAGGATCAGTATTGGTGTATGTGTGAGTGCGATTGTGGGTGTGCGTGGGTTTTGTTTGGAGAATGTTTTTGTGTAAAGGTTATCACGTAATAGAGCAATAGTAAGAACAACAACAGCGACAAAGCATGCCTTCAGAAGCAATATTTTGTAAATGGTTGACATGTGTAAGTTTTCAGAATATGCTTTGTATATTGTATGTTGCTTTGTGTGTTGAAGTTTACGGAATAATAATTGATAAAGAAGAAAAACCCAACTATGGGAATGTGTTTGTGTGTGTGTGTAGTTTACCAGAACAACTACCGCAGAAACAACAAGGAGAACAACAACGGTGGCAGTGGTGGTGGTGGTGGTGGTGGCGGCAGTGGTGGTAGTCCTCAGAATCAGCGGCGCAACAACAACCAGAACCAGCAGTACAATAATCCTCAGCATGGTCATCAGCCCCACAACAGACAGGGTCAGTCAGTCAGTTAGTTTGTTTATTATTTATTGATTTAATTAAAACCTGTCTGTAGCACAACAATCCCCAATACAAACATCTGTTGAACAACAGACAGGGTCAGTTTCTTTGTGTGTTTATTCAGAACCAGCTGTACAACAAACAGTCCCCAAAATAGTCATCAACCACGTAATAGACAGTGTTTGTTTGTTCAGAATCAGTGACATAGCACTGCTCAGTGTAGCCCACAGCCACTCTGCAATGTCAGGATCTCTGCTTTAATTTGTCGATGCATTTTGTTTTGTTTTTAAAGAAAAAGTTTGATAATGCATTAACCCTAGTAGCGCTAAATAGACGGCAACAAGCCTCACTTCTATTGGCTGAATTAACATTGGCTAGCATTGTTTTGGAGCAGGGTGGGCTCAAACAACCCTTGATATTGATATATAAAACTGAATTAAATGTGTTAAGCTATAAATCACTGGAAAGAAGAGATAATATGCTTTTATAATTTATTAATAGTGTGTAGTGTTTATGATTATGTAAAAAAAAATCCAAAAAAAAAAATCGTGTGCGCACTACCGATCACTGTTCCACTGTCAGGGCCCCGGATCGATTTTAACACGATAAGCAAAGTTCTTGCGGTGCATAAATGTCATGATTAGGTAAACACTATTTCTTGACATAAGTTTTCAAAAAATAAAGAGTTTGTATCGCTTTATCGGTCACCAAATACTCGGAAAAGTTCAGCGACAGGATCGACGCCATCGCGACCGTCATGGCGGAATGTGCGAAGTGGTGGCTTTCTATGACAAAAATACAAAGATCGCTTGATTTCATGTGATGCAAAGTACTCAGCAGCATAGCGATTTGACTCAACAACAGCTATTTCGAAGCCTCGTTGCGTCAAAATAAAGTAAAACAATCTGTGACGTCGAAATCGCTGAGTAGCGAAGAAGTCCATCCAGCAAAACTAGCACCGCTCGATTCAGTCCGATCGCGATCAATTTTTACAAGTTTTTCAAAAATATTCCACAATCCTTACCTCATCGTCTCTCTCATTGTTTATTTCAACCAAATCACCCTCTAAAACTCCCCCTCGCTGTCAATTTTGTAAAAAGCTCAAAAAACGCTTGAAAAAATTTTCTAGTGCAAACGCTGGCCCCCATTTTTGCTGAAGACGATCTCCGCTGGTCCGAAAAAAATTAAATACACTCTTAACCAATCAGATTCTTCGTTGCTTGTGTGTGTCAAACGACCTTCACCCCTTTCTGTGGGCCTACAACGGCCTTAACATTCATTGGCTGACCTTTGAAAGCGAAAGTAAGCCTTCAACTATGATCACCCACGTCATCCCGGAATATTCCGGGATCCGCCACGCAGCCTAGACCCGCCTTTACCGGAATATTCCGGGAACCGCGCCACTAGGGTTAACATTGTATTCCAAAGGGTTTGTGCATTTATTTCTTTGTGCGTGTGAAGTAAAGAAAGTAATGTTGGTGAAGGTGGTTTATAAGCAAAAGCCTTGACATTAGATTATTGCTCTCTTTGTCTTATAAATTTGTGTAGACATGGAAACAAATACATGTGTGCCTATAGACATGCACACAACACTCACACACATTTGTATATATATGCACACACAAGACATATACAGCTCTAGTTCTGGAGAGAATCTAGTTTTTTGTCACAAGACACCAGCCCCCAAACATACATCAGAGTAAAAGTGACACGATGCATTGATCATTCGCCTGTTTATAAATGTCATTGTCTTGTGGTCTTCACTATATCGTGTGTCAGTCCTCAGTATATCTTGCATTTACCCATCAAGGAATTATTATTCTTAGTATTTTTGACAAGGACGTATCCTTTTATGCAGTAGGAGGGGGTCAGCGGGAGAATCTGCCACCTCGCTTCCAGCGCATGGCCCAGCAGCATCAGCACCAGCCACCGCCGCCACAGCAGCAGCAGCAACAACAACAACAGCCGCAGCAGATGATGCAGGGAGGCAAACCTCCAGGCCGACAGACGCCACCCCTGATGATGGGAGGGGGGCCCCCTGGAGCACACATGGGCAACAGCATGGTGTCTGCCTCCCCTCCTCTCTCAGGTAGACGTAGGGTAATGCAGCCAGAGTTTAGATATGGTGAGTTTGCCACGTTAGATGGATAGGTCGAGTTAGTCAGTCTGCTAGCAGCTGGTTAGGTTGAATTGGTCGGTCTAATGGGAGATGGATGTCTTCTAGCCAGAGAGATTGATCTTATATATATTATATATTATATATATATATTAGGTCAATAGCATCTGGATAATTTGATGTAGAAAGTATGTAGTATCTAGATAAATCGATGTAGGAAGGAAGTCTGTGATATGTGGATACTTTGATTTGCTAACTCAGTGCTATATCCTGAAAGTTTGATATGGTAAGTCGACAATACCTGGGCTGTCCTCTCATGCGTGAGCATCTTGCCAGAATGTGCCTTTTTTAATTTCTCCTGTGTACATATGTACATGGGGACGGGATAGCTTGGTGGTCGGAGCACTCGCTTTCCCCCAGCCAAGTTAAGCAGCGTCGAGCGTGGTTACCAGTTGGATGGGTGACCGTTTGCGCGCCTTGGCTTCAGTACAGTTCACCCAGCTGTAAATGGGTACCTGCCCTCTTTAGGGTCAGGGAAGGTAAAGCAGCGAGGGAGAGGAGATGGGCACCGCCCTCAATATGCTGGCCCTAGAGAAGTGAGGTCTCTGACGCCACGCTCCCCTACGACCTTATAGGTTATGGGACCCCTTTACCTTTCCTTCCTTACATGTGTACTTTCTCTTGGAAAGTGGCTTTTTTCCTACAGAATTTTGCTTGGGGTGACTCTTTTCCCATGGGTTCTTTTTACATGTGCTAAATATAATTGCATGCAGGACCTCAGACAATGGTCATCGCCAAAAGACTGGCAGCCAGACCACCACTCTTGGTCTAGTGAATAGAAAAAAATCTGACTTCAGGCAGGAATTTAAAACTTGCTATTTTGCACTTCCTAGGTTGGTGCTTTACCATTCGACTACTGCAAATTCTAGCATGGTAACTGTATTGGTCAAGAAAAGTTTTGCAATTAATTTTTTTTCATGGATGTTATCTTTTTCTTTTCTTTTCTTTTTTTCTTCACATATGTGATGTGTTTGAGTTAAATATTTTTGTGTGCTGAAACCATTCATCATTTTTGTTCGACTTGAGTTACAGCAGAATTTTCTTTTTTAATTTAAACTGATATTCAGAAAAAAATCTTTTTCATTCCAGTGCTAAAAGTGGTGTTATCATTCGCTGGTATTGTTGAAGCAACTTTTCAAGGAGCTACAGAAGATTGTTTTAAAAACCAAAGTTGTTTTTCTTGCAGGCGGCGGTGGAGGCTTGCTGAGCAGCAAAGAGGAGCTGAGCCTGCGGCCCCAGAAAAACTTTATGTTCAAACCCAACACCCCAGCCATGCTGCCCCGCTCGGCCCAGGCGGCTCCTTCCCTCCCTCTGTCGGTGCAGTCGGGGCCTATGTCCATGTCGCCCAAGAGGATGACGGTGGATGTGGCCAACCCTCCCATGAACCCCATCCTCAGTAAGCAGGTGAGAGCTCTTTTTTATTTTGTTTTCCCCTTGGGGGGGGGGCAGACACTTTGATTTGTCTCGCAACACCTTCAGGAGTAGTTGAGGAAATACACTACGTTTTTCAGGCAGCGTGAGTGTGTTAAAAACTTCTTTTTTAAAAACTTTAACGACCTTGAGGAGTTGCTGGAGCACTGCAGTGATTTTCAGGCAGTGGTAGATTGACCCTGATGGAGCCCATCATTCTCCATGTACCAGAGTGCATGCTTGGTATGTTTGTGTCAGTCATCCAACTGCCCATAGGCAGCTTACACTTCCATGAGATGCTGATGAATTTGTAACATCTATGCAGAATATTCTGTGTGCATTTACATAATGGGATCTTGGTTTTTAGTCTCGTCTGAAAGGAGGTGGAGTCGGTACCAGTGTTAACTCCTGGGGAAAGATCCCCATGAGAGAATGACTTCACATACTCAAACCCTGCACTCCCAGATTACACATATGGTACTCTGACTACTAGGCTATTTCACCTTCCATAGGTTTTTTTCCCCGTTCATTTTACATGAATTAGAAATGCTAAAAATTATGAAAAGTGAGTGCAGATGAATGTTACAACTTAATCATTATTTTTGTTGCATCTACGATAGCTTGATGTCGTGAGTAGATGCTGCAGTCAGTGATGAATATGTTGGTGTAAACAAATTTTACTTTCATCAGTAGAAATATTTCGTGAAAATTAACTAACAACAGATAAATGTTTTAACAACAGCACTATATCATGCATGTATGTGCATACATATGCACCAAACACACTTTCTGTTTTTGATAAGTTAACAGATGTCACACATTGTATGTATTCACACACTTCAGAAATCACACATTATGTTAGCGTTGCTGTATGTATAGTTGTGGCATTCAGCCTTTAGAACGATAAACTGGAATGTTTCTTTCATTTTTCAAACAATATATTTTCATTTGTCCAGCCCCAGATTACAATAAAGCCAGCCAAAGAAGAAAAACCCAAACCACAGAAGAAGGAAATGATTACTGAGGAGGAACTGAAAGAAAAGCTGGTAAGTTGTGTGTTTCGTGATCTTTCTTCTTCCTAACAGTCTCCTGGTTCATGTAACTGGCTGAAAATCTTCTCGTGTTAATTACATTAGATGTGTCTGCGTTATTGATTCTGGCATACAGCCTCTCATTTTGTAAATTTTGATCTATATGTTAGGGCGCACACACACACATACACGCGCGCACGCACACACACACACACACACACACACACACACACACACACACACACCCCAAGCTTTATACTCGCCTGCGCGCGCACACACACACACACACACACACACACCCAAGCTTTCATACTCGCGCGCGCACACACACACCAGCCCTCAAAAACAAAATAATCACCAAAAAAGAGAGAGGAGAAAAGTTGAAAACTATGTTCAATTTTTTTTTCTGTGTGCTACCTTGACAACCAAGTTGCATTCCTGTTTATAACATTGCATTTGATTCAGGTTAATTGGTTTGATTTTATTTTTTTCTTCACAGCCGGATCTTCTGAACGACTTTTTCACCAAGCAAGAAGTAACAGAGACAGTGTCTGCCATCAAGGAGCTGAATATACCTAAAAAGTGAGTCTTGTTAATTTTTTTTTTTAAATAATAAAATAAATGAAAAGAAATAATCTTTTTTTTCTCTAGTCCCTTCTTTTTTAGTCCATAGTTCCTGAAATGCCTTTCCATATTTGCTCTTGGAGGCATTGTACAATACCTGGGTCCTTTTAGCACGTGTAACGTTAAAACACACTTTGCTTGTGTTCCGACCTTTTTGTGTGTGTGAACTCTGTGTGCATGTGTTTTTATGTGTGTGTACATTATGCCAGTATATGTACATTAAAAAAACTGAATTTGTTCTTTATTTTTCCTCGTTTTTATTATGTTTCAGGTTAATACCAGACTTCTTGGCACAGTTCCTTGTGGCTTCCATTAGCAAAACAGGTGAGAAATCGCATTGTGATTTGTTTAAATTGTTGTTTTACTTTTCTTTTTAAAATGTTTTTTTAAAAATTCAGGTTGTATGTCATGTATGTACCCACCATCCTTTTCTGAAAATTAAGAATACTTAGATTTTGAAATTTTCTGTGGGAGCCTTTCAAAGTGTCTTCCTTGAATTTGTCACGAGAAAAATTTGTAAGATTTGGTAGCCACTAGAAATACAGAGTGCTGTTGATACATAAAATATTGCTGCATATGTGTAAAATCTGCCACTGTGTGTTTGTACTAAACCCTTGCCTGTTTACTTTTTTTTTTCTAAAGTTGGCATCATTGGGATTTATAGGCTCAGTAGAGAGTGGAGGAATGGGCCTGGGTGTGTGTGGTTATGTCTGGATGAGGGGTATGGGTGTATGAGAGAAAGTAGCTCCTAGTGAATTCATGTTCTGTTTGTGTTGTGTGTGTGAGCAGAAAGTGATCAAGACAGTGTGATGAAGCTGATAGCCGCCCTGAAGACCGAACGAATTGTCTCCTCAGAACACTTCATGGAGGTAATGTTGCAATGCTCCTTGCACCTGTGGTGTGAACGTGTGTGCGTGCAAGTGTGCTTTGATTTGGTTTGAACTGATTTGATTGTGAAGTCTGTTTACTGTAATGATATTAGACTATTCCCCCCAAAAAATATTTTATAGATTAGGAAATAAATACATTGTTTTACATATTAGAAAAATGTAAATAAATTGTAAAATGATAACATGCATGTCTGTGTCAACACTACCACCGTTCGCCACCATATGCAACTTTTCATAGATGGCATAGGTCATGTGAAAAGGGACAGCTTTTCATAAAATAGCACGGTTCACACCTCAGTTGACTTGCGTGTGTGATAGCAGACATGTAGTCCTTCGCCCCTGACCCAGTTTTGAGTGGAGAAAACAACGGTGCTATTCTGACACAGACTGGAGGCTGAGAAATCGGCAGCAGCGCTGGAAAATAAACTTGGCACTGAAGAGAGTGCTTCAGTCAGAAACTTGACATCGAAAGAGTTAACAATGCTGTAAGGCAACAGGCTTGGTGATTATGGTCTTTGTGGTCGGCAAGGCTGCGAAAAACACGATTGAGATGGATTGAAATCTTGCAGGCACTCCTAAAAATCCTCAAGTTATAGTTTCGAAATAAATTTACCATAGAAAACCCCGAAATAAGACTTACATGGGGAAAAAAAGCAAGTCCATTTTGATGACAGTAGGTCAGAAGTTTGCTCTTTTTTTTTCTTTCTTTTTTGTCCATAATATAAGATGAAGCTACAGACATTTCACTGGGAAGTTATTGTTAATTTGAACATGCACAAATGAGTTATTTAGCTAGACATGCCCAATACCGACGCTACTAAGGGTGTGACAGCACTTTCTTCTGAAAGCTTCTGTTTTGATTTGGCTGGAACAGCAATGCACAGACAGAGATTACAAGTGTCTGTTTTTATACATGTTCTAGCCAAACTCTTTTTTTTTCCCCCCCCAATGCTGTAGAATTTCCAATTGTCTGCTATGGTTAGTACACTAGCCATCAAACCTTCATTTAATTTTTTTGTTCATGGCTTCAGAGTTTCCAAGTGGTGGCTGACAAGATGTCTGCGCTGGAACAAGAAACGCCGCTGGTCAAATCACATGTGGCACGATTTGGAGCTCAGGCGTTAGCCATGGATGTGGCCAGTCTGGTGGAGCTCTCGGAGCCTTTCCGCAACGGTGTCCACTACCCGCTGTTCCTGCTGTGTCTGCAGTCGGCCCACAGGGTCAAAGACAAACAGTGGCTGGTCCGCATCTTCAATGACAGCAAGATGGACCTGCTGCAGATGTTGCCCGGTGAGTTTTCTTTTGTAGGAGCTGCTTTATTGATTTCAGGGGTGATATGTGAAGTAGAAGGGAAAGGGATAGGCTTGTTCTTGGTAAGAGGTTCTAAAGGGGGCTTCAATCATACCTGTAGATGTGAAGGTTTTTATGCGCTCTGCAAAGCATGTGTTCTTTCATTCAGCAGGTATGCTATGATAGGTAAATAATGCTAATAGTTATATCGAATTGTAAGACTTTGTGCTTAGCAGGGGTTTTTTTCCCATGCTGTTTCAACTGCCTAGAATGGAACAGAAGAGGAACCATATTTAGGTGTTTGGTTTTTTTAATAGTTCTATCTGCCATAAATTGATGAAGAAAAAGAGCACTTTTGGGAAAGGGGATGGGGTTAGATTGTAAAATTTTGCTCAGGATTTTTTTCCATGCAGTTTTGACTGCCAGAGATTGATTTTGTTTTAAAAAACCCTAAAAACACCACAGTGTTACGGAGTCACCGTTTGGTTTGTGTTTTATTCACTAGAAACTGACCAGAAGAAGGAGCGGATGTTGGAGATTCTGGAAGACCGAGGCCTGAGCTTCCTGTTCCCACTGATGCGTGTGCAGTCGGAGCTGGGTCGCCAGATCGCTGCTGAGCCCTCAGCTGGTGCTATCTTCAAGTGGATCAAGGAGCGAGTAGGCCCCGAGCTGTTCACCAACACCAGGTTTATCAACATCCTCGTCACCAGGTATGATGGCACCCTTGTCTTTTAAAGTGTTCTTCTAGGTGAGAAATGCTACAACAGAAGAAAGTGATTTAGTAGAGACGTTTTTTGTTTTGTTTTAGTGGGTTGTTTTTCTTTTTCTTTTCTTGGCTAGAGCTCTGAGGTACACCAATTGTGAGATTTTGTGTATGTGACTGTTTTTGCCTTCCATTAACCCTTTGCTGGGCACAGCAAAATCATTTGATCACTTCCTGCTGGGCAAGCAAAATGGAGGTGGATGGCCTCTGAGTGGGTGTGTGTATTTAACATGCAATAACTCCACAATGGTTTAATGGATTTTAATGAAATAAAAACAGCAAAATGCAGAAATGAATAAAGAAACTGCTATTTGCTATTGTGTGTTGTTATTTTTGTTTATTTTAGAATTATAATGCATAAACACGCAAGGTCATTGATCGGTTTGTATGTGTCACAGTTAGTGTTGCAATAGCTTTGGAATGCATGCATGGATTTTGATCAAATAAAAAGTAAAACATTCAGAAACAATTACAGAAGAAAAGTTTTCAACCTACTGTTGGGTTTTTAGTTTTTTTGATGAATGATGCACGAAAACATGAAACATTCCGACGGTCGCCATTTTGTTTGCCAAAGAACGCCGACGATCGCGATGCATGTTAACTTTACAGTTCAAGCCGCTACCGTAACAAAAGTCCAAAATAGCAATCAATTCACAAAATATATCAAGTTGTGAACCATTGCCAAACTCAAAATCCGCGATAATTTCCTCAATTCTATTAGCAGAATTCAAAACGTGCATCGGCTGAGTTAGATTTGACGATCAATTTACGTCTCGAACTTCGTTGTCGTCAAAACCGTCTTTCTCACTTCAATCAACAAAGTCAGAAGTGCACACACTACTAGGATCGCTTACATCGATATTTGAGCCTGGATACACATCTCACAGCGTCATATTTTCGGCATGAAAGCCATAAAAACAATCGTACATGTCGGATTCAAAGATAACGTCCATCTTGGGAAAAATTGCGATTTTTTTCCTCCAAAACTTGCCACAAACACACTCCAACCACCGCCATTTGCAATTTACATGCGGAAGTCACGTGGGCAGTCTCGTTGCTTTTATTTTGACGAGATTTGAAGCAAGATTGGCGGGAATTTCGAATGTATGAACGCACTGAAGTGACGGTCACGTCGCCGGCCGTTTTTGGCCGTTGTGCCCAAGGATAGGTTCGGCCGTTTTGGGACGCTATGCCCAGCAAAGAGTTAAAGCTTGCAAATACATGCAGATGTGTGTACACACACACACACCTCTGAAATTCTGTCTCTCTCTCTGGCACCCCTCCCCCACACTTCCCCCTTTCCCTTATTTTCAAAAATCATGTTCATTTGTGTGTTCCTTTCTTGCACATCATGATCTCTTGATAACTGTACATTCTTAAAGATGTCCAACATGAAATAGAACAATTATATACTGAAACTTTTCGTGGACCTGTTGACAGTGTGGTGAAGTACATCACTGGAGAGAGCACCCTGAGTGAAAACACTGACACCTCTGTAACACCAGAGAAAGCATTGAGCGACAAAGAGAAGGAGCTTCTGGACAAACTGAAGGTAACACTTTACTGTCTTTCTTTCTTCTTTTTGTGTGTGCTGCCTCATCTTCGTAACATTTCCTGTCCTGTTCCCATGCTGCTTATGTTGATTCATTCACTAAAAAATAATTATATGTTAGACTATTTCTCCCAATAACACCTCAGTGACTACCATCTGCAAAAAATAAGACCCTTGTCCTGAAATTTTTTTAAACTAATAAGAGGATGTAAATATCGACTATTTACTGTATTTTTTGTCTTTATTTTAACTCAGACATATATATGCAGTTGAGAATGCCAAAACTTTAAACTTTTTTTTACCCAGACAAATATTTTTGTATACTTTTCATGCAGTTGACATTGCTATAACTTTTAGCATTTTTTTTAACCCAGGCAAATAGTTTTGTAAAGTTTTCATACATTTGAGATTGCTGTGATGAAATGTTTTATTTTCTGTTTACTAGGGAGTGCTGCAGAAGTTTCTGCATGAACACATTGACCTGCAGGTAGCAGCCATCTATGCTGTGCAGGTTTTCTGCTTCAACCATCAGTTCCCTAAAGGTAAGAAGCTACGGAGTCATAGTGAATCTTTCAATTTGGTTTAGTTTTGAAGATGTGGTGCTTTGACGTTAATGAGTACCAAAGAAGATGGGTGAATTGCATCAGGTAATTTGGCTTTTTTTGCATGTGAAAGTTGAGATGAATCATTCAGTCATCTTGGGGCAAACTGAGGAGATGCCTTAAGTCCATTTTCCTTTTTTTTTCCTCCCTTGACATGCAGTCTGGCTTCTTGATGTTGGGATTTGTATGTGCTCTATAAATAAAACATGTATGTTTTTGTTCTTCAAACAACAAGCCCTTCTACCTTTTCTGGTAATTGGTTACTTTAATTATTCATGTTTTACATCCCACCTCCGCCCCCAAGAAAATGTGTTCACAACAATCTGGCAACAACAAAAAATTGAAGCTGAATGATCATACCATCTTGTTATCTCCATGTTTAGTAATAGCACAGTTCACACCCACACTCAGGTACTTGTATGCACACACACAGACTGATAAACTGTTTTCCTCTTGCAGGCATGCTTCTGCGCTTCTTTGTGAATCTGTACAACCTGGAAATCATTGAAGAGGACGCCTTCCTGCAGTGGAAAGAAGAAGTCACCGATGAATTCCCGGGCAAAGGGAAAGCTCTCTTCCAGGTCAGCTTTTCTGCTTTTCAACTCTGTAGATACAGTCTCTTAAAAGAGTAACCCTGATTTACACCATAAAATAGAAAACTCACATAAAACAAAAGCCACGTACAAAAGAAAACAGTTTGATTAAAGGTGGTGGTGGTGGGGTTTTTTAAATATGAAGTTTTTTTCTTAACAGAGATGCTTTACTACTGAGAAACGGGAACAACCTGACACACCACCCCTTCTTTTTCTGGAAGGCGATCTGCATGCCAGTAAATTATTAGGAGCTTTGGGCAGTTCACTCTCCCTACCTTCAGGGGAAGGAGAAGAAGAAAACATGGCATAACTAGTGTTGTTGTTTGTTGGACACAGGTGAACCAGTGGCTGACATGGCTGGAGCAGGCTGAAGATGAATCGGAGGAGGAGGAGGAGGATGACGAATAATTACGGAGGACACAGAACATCTCACTTTTTTTTTAACCCCCAGCCTTGACCTTTCCAAGCGACGCATTTTTTTGGCATGGGTTACACTGCAGCAAGAACTGCTGTGGTGTGGTCTTGAGTCAACCTACTGCTACTTTGTCGTTGGACGTAGATGGAGAGGTGTGTGTTATTCCTAAGATCTCCTGTTTTCTAGTGGATATACCTGCCAATTCTGTGTAAATGACTGCACCTACTAACCTGCACTGCTTTCGACAAATGACCTGTGTTTGTGTAAACGCATACTTTTTATGTAAAACAAAACAAAACTGTCCAAGAAATTGAAGTTCAAGCTCTGGGCTACTTGTGTTTTTACGTAATAGACTTCCTCATTTTGAAGACAACCCTTCAGCCTGAGAGAGAGAGAGAGAGAGAGGGTGATTGACTTAGAGATTATTTTAATTAAAGTGACTTATCGAGGCTTGTAGAATCAGTAGTTAATGAGCTGAATGATTATCTGACAGGCCTTTGAAGGTAGAGTTATATGGGGAAAATTATCGAACAAAAGTAGTATTTAGACAAAGCAAGGAGTTTTTAAAAAATTCCCAGTAAATTGATCAAATTGTGGTTTCTACCGTATTGTTTTTATGTGTGCAAAGCAATTGAAATGTAGGTTTCTTTGGGTGTTTTTGTTTCTTGTTTACGTGAATTGTTATGATTATTTCAAACTGAACTTGTCAAAAGCATCTAGTGCATGGGTTTTTTGTTTGTTTTTTCTTCAAATAGTGGTTATAGATGAAACAAAATCATGTAATAAATTAGATGCATTTTTACCAGATTTTGACAGTCACCCTGTTTTCGACTGATAGTTACAAATTTCAGTTGTAAGTTATAGGATCATCAAAAGTTGTTGGTTTCTTTAGTTTTGTTGTTGTTTTGGTTTTTTTTAATCAATTTATTTGCATTTGGTTTCAGAGCAGTTTTTTTTAAAAGGGAGTCTCACTTAATGCTGTTAAAAGTATTTCAGACATTGGAATTTTATTACTTGTTTGGATGGAAATCAAATGATTTTTTAAATGATGATCTCATTGCCGCCAAAACTTGCTTTTCAAAAACCAAAGTTTTTAAGGAGCTGGAAACAGAAATAAATTATTCTAGGTTCATTTATTTTCATCTGCCTTGTTCTGTTGGGGCTGTGTGTGTGTTTCCATACACATACTTGGAAATGTGCTATCTTGGAAACTGGCCACCATTCTACAGATCTGTACATATGCGCCTACTTGAATGGCTTGAGTGAAAGCAAGGTCTGATATTAGTATGAATGTGCTGCTTTGATTTTTTTTTTTCTAATTAAGAAATTATCAGAATTGAGAACAGGTGCTCTCTGTATTTCTGTCCGTTTGGGGGTTGTTTTTTTTTATTGTTGGGTTGATTCTTATTTATACTGGTAGTTTTTTGTTGTTGTTTTTTAACAAAAATTGTAGGTGATATTGTAATTGGTGCAGAAATCTGTAAATGCTTTGCATGATTATGAATTCAGAAAAAAAGTTGTGCTGCATGTTGTCAGCTATTTGGTCATCTGATTTGATTCCAACTTTGCCTCTAGTACTTTTTAATGGTAAGTGAATTATAGTAAGAAAAGTTATCATTGTCTTCTTATTGTGTAAGGTTTGTTTGGTTTTTTAACTGTGAGAACTAGTCTGGTGTATTATTGTGTCCCAATTTTTGGGTTGTTTTTTTTCTTTCTTATTTAATCACTTCTTTTAAGAAATGTTTTAACACATTTTTTCAAGTCCTTTATATGTTTTTTGTTCTCTAGGTTAGAGCTATGGTTGAATTTTTGGGGCGTTAATATACATCTGTAAATGTGTACATTTTCCCAACTGTTATTTGGGTTAAGTACCATTTTTAGTTGTAGTCAAGAAACTGCTGTGATGATTATTTGGTGTGTGTGTACCTGTCTCTGTGCATCTTTATTTTCTATTTAGCATCTGAATCTGGATTATATGTCATGATAATGTTAGAGATGTGTTTTTGTCTGTATGTGTGTCTTGTCTTACTATTACGAACTCTTAATTCAATGCGTTCTATAACAGCTATTGATGTTTGTTTTGAAAGATTAACTGTAGGGAACATGTTTGTCAGGTCTTTTTGCTATAAAGTAAAGTGAGAGAGAGAGAACATGCTGTATACTGGAAAGATGAACACACTTTCTGAATGCCATGCCAATTCATTTTTTAACATACAATTTAGGATTCCTGATTTAGTTTGGCTTTGAGGGGTGTGAGGGGAATCACTCGGTTCCAGAAGCTGGAGTATGGCTTCCTATGTGGCATTATACTTGAAAGTGCTAATACAAACTTCTCATCCAGTGTGTGCTTACAGTCTCTTTGTTGTGAGTGAGACAAGAGTGCATTTCTAGGTGACCCTATGTTGTTAAGCTGGGGAACAGCCAACAACATACCATTGGAACTGAATGCCCTCCTCCCCAATACAGCCAATATAAACCTTCCTCTTTCCTATTACTCTTATTGTTTATGTTTCCTAATCTTTTTTTTGTTTTCCCTGTAGTGTTTATGCGTTATCAGTGTTCATACTAGGCGTATTGTAGATGCACTTATTAACTGGATGCACACACACATATGGTATATGCAGACTGTTTTAGTTGAAATTATTCCGTTTTTTTTCTCTTTTTAAAGTGTCCTTATTTTTATACTGGTAAGGTGGTTTGTGTTATGGATGATTTTATACATCGATTTTCATGTTTTGTTGCATTTTGCTTTTGTTGTGGGCGTTTTTCTCAGATATGTCGTCTGACCTAGTATAGCCTTCATGGTTAGGTTGGCGTTAAATAGTAGTTTTAGTAGTAACTGGGTGGAAAGAGGGTAGTATTGTTGTATGATCATATTTCAGCAGTTAAAGCTTAGTGGAGATCTTTTTAACATTTTTTATTGTTGGTGGGTTTTTTTGTGTGGGTGTTGTTGGGTTTTTATTATTGTTGTTTAAGGGTGGGGGGGGGGGGGGGTTCTAGTTTTTTGTGTTGGAATTTTTTGGTATGAAGTGCATATTTATTGAGTTTTCTTTCTTTTCATTAAAGGAATGTGGTTTTAATCAATACGAAGGGTTAAGATTTTGGCAGTAACATTTGCGTTCCCATTTCCCCCAGCATACCTTTTGGCAAGCTTGTTTCAGTGTCACCTGCACTTCTAGAATGTGTGTTTGTGGTGTTTTGTTGGGTTGGGGTTTTTTTGTGGGGTGGGGTGGGGGGGGTGATTAAATAATATGACATGACCACTCTGTTTTTCTGTTCTATGTTGTACTATATTATACTCATGGAATATTTAAGTCAAAAGTGATCATGGTGTTTTCTTCACACTTGGTATTCTTCACACTTGCTATGTTTGCATCTCTCTCTCTCTCTCTCTCTCTCTCTCCTCTCTCTCTCTCTCTCTCTCTCTCTCTCTCACTCTTTTGGTTCTGTATCATCTAAAACTTAATTGGTTTATTTTGACTGCTGCAATGGTATGGATGGAACACAGAAGACTGACAAATTTTTGTACACTTTTACCTTTTACTTTTGGAAAGAGCGGAATGTGCTTAAGTCATGTTTTAAAGTTGAATGAAATTGCTGCTTGGAGGGGATGTTAATCTCAACCAAATCGTGATCTTTTCTCCCATTTTCACTCCAAATGTTTGAGTATCGTACCATCGTTGTCTTGAAAGTGAGATCAAAGGTGGTTAGTCTGTGTTGTCTTGGTAGGTAAACTGAAAAGGTTCATCTTTCCCGGGTCTTCGTAATCATACTGAAATGGGAAATCTATTTCGTGAAGTTGTGAGATGGTTTTATCATGAGTTTTCTGGAACATGTTTTAACTGTGTTTTGTAGACTCGGCATTTCTGGTTCCTCCCTCATCCTTACCTCCCCCTCCCCCCCTTCCTTTTTTTTTTTTTTTTTTTTTTTTAAAAGAGATCTTTGAACAATAAATGTTTAAATTAGGGTTTTTAGCTTGAGCTGCTTTGTGCTTGCAAATTTTTACTTCCCTCATTGTGGATGGATTGTTTGTACTGTATGCTTCTGTTTACATGTGTTACCCATTTTTCTTTCTTCTTTTTTTTTTTTTTTTTTTTTTTTTTTTAGGTAGTTGGATTAGAAGGCAGATTGTACTTTTTTTGCCCCATTTCTGTTTGTCATTACCACTAATGAAGTGATTTTTATGTGTCTTTTTTATATAAAAAAGAATAAACTTTGTTCAGACCTCACTTTTTGTGTTGTGATTTTTTAATGAACGTATGTATCCTTTGTGGGAGTGTTTGTGGTAGTTTCGTAAACTACACTGTAGCAGTTGTTAGTGACCAGGCAAATTGTGTTTGATCTTAGAGTTCTAACTAAGGTCATTACATTTCTCTCTCTCTCTCTCACACACACACACGATTCACAAGATAAAACGTTCTGTTAAAGATTTTAAAAGAATCGCACCACTTTCACTGTTTTAATAAAGGTAGCTGTGCTGTTGACTATATCTGGCTGCTAAGCTGTGATGTTAGCAGTCACTTGAAGAAAATTGTTCCAAGCACCTGTTACCCAAACACGTTAAAATATTCATACTTTTTTTGTAAAACAGCTTTGAAGTTGATCTTTTTCAGTTTCAAAATTTGTCAGTAAATTTCCAAAAGTAGACGGGCCAAAAAGACACAAGAGGGTGACAGTCGCACACACACAAATCTTGCTGTTGGTGAACCTTGGAGCTCTAGCCCAGGAATTAAAAAAATCTGAATGATACAAGAAACAAATTTTGCCTTTTTAAAAAAACAACAAAACAAAACAAGACAAATCAACAAAACATGCCAGTTACAAAACTCAATGCACGGACCTTCTAAGAGCTATCTGGACACAACAAAACGCAGCATATTGTTGATCCATAAACATACCAACACACACACACACACACTAGCAGACAGCAGGCTCTTTGGAAGTCGTATAATCTGTCCTTAAAAAAAAAAAAAAAGACCTAGGCTCTAGCACTCTTTTCACAGTTGCTTCAACAAGATAACATAAACAAACATCAACAAGAAACATGAACAGTAAAAAATAAAAAAAATTTTTAAGACATCTCTGCTCTGGGGTCATAGGAACACTGCAGTGACGAACGTTTCGCCAGTTGGCTCCATTTGCGGCGGTTGTGGGCAAGTGCCTGGGTTGTGGAGACGCTCTTTCTGGTCCATTCAGTGATGTCTGCCCATTTCTTCTTTGGCCTGCCTTGCCTTTTCTTCTCCTGCACTGTTCCTTGCAGTATGGTCTTGGAGAGCCCATCTGATCTTGTCACATTTCCATACCATCTGAGCTTTAGTTTCCCTGTTTGGGCAAGTGTTCTGATGTTCCATGTTGCCGTGGTTACATATTTGCACAGATTTGAATTCCACCAGTAGCATACTTTTCACTTCTGCCCTGATGGGAGACAAGGTGCGGTCCTTGTTGACCCGGGCGATACCGATCCGGTATGGTGATTGGTATTTTGTTCTTGACATACAGTGTGTCTGGGGCAAATACAGCCAGGCGGAGCCTGTCCCTCTCCTGACTTTTTTTTTTGGGGGGGGAGGGGTTGGCTCCCCTACATGGAACAGGTAGTGCTGGTTTACATGGCTACCAGTAGCAGGGGATCCCTCCTGACCTGACCACAAAAAAAAGTACACAAATCAAAAAAGAAAACAAAAAAAACAATCTCCAGATATTACAAAATAATGTATGCACTCAAAATTTACTTGTTTCTTTCTATTCTCCTTGGCTAGAGCTCCAAGGTGTGCGAATTGTGAGATACTGCGTACGCGACCGTTATTACCCACAATTAAGGTAGCGTTTTCGGGAATGGTATTCAAACATGATGCCTGTGTGCATGCATTTGAAAAAAATGCCATCCTTTCATGCTGGCTCGAAATGGCTTATTCTTCCAAAACGTGTAATATGTTCTGTGTGCAAATATTTGCACACCGGGCCTCAATTTATAGTCTCATTGGAAGGACTTCAAATTTTAATCATCATCATCATCATCATCTGATGATGATGATGAAAATCCAATTCACAATACCTGTGAGAAATAAATATGAAAAGAATGCTGCAGGTTTGCATCCATTTATTGATATTTGTTTGTATAATATGGACCAAGGGGAAAAACAGAAGTCAATTTATGTGCACACAGAGAGTTTGAGTTATCTGTCACATGCATGTCAACACATGTAGCCTACTCGCTGTTTGTGTTAGTGTGTGTGAGAGAGATCATTCAGAACATACACTCTTTCTCTCAGCTCATTCCATTTCATGTTATTTACCCAACAGCTCCACCGGCCATCCCACGAAAGCCATATCAGGACCTTCGCCTCCATCTGTTTCAGCGGCTCCAGTAACATTTATTTCAAATTTAAAATCAACATCTTAAAATCCCTTCAAATATCTGACAACATCGCCCTAAAAAACCACCCCAAAACAAAACACAAAGAACACATTAAATGACAAAGCACTAAATATTTTCTTCCCGAAGGCCAATAAAACCAGGCCTTGTCGAGGATACGGGCTATTCTGCTTTATTTTTTGCCCCCAGGTTACAAACAAACAAACAAAAGCATTAAAAAAAAAGATGGCAATCACTTCAAAGTGATAAAAATATATAAGTAAAGATGGCAATCACTTAAAAGTGATAAAAATATATAAGGTAATTACCCTATCAGCAAATAACACGGCAGAATAGATAATCTGTACCCATTCCAATGTGTATAATATCACTGCCTTGTCGCCAGACCAAAACAACAGGGGCAAAATGTTTAATGACTAAAAAGGAGAAAAAAAAAGGAAAAAGTTGTCACCTTTCCTGAGAAGAGGCAAGAAAACGGACTGGGAAGGCAGAAAATGAGCAAGATTGGAGTAGAAACGCAATGTGGGGGAAAAGGCAGAAACAAACAAAGAAAAAAGTGATAAAAGGAGGAAATTTGTAGCACAAAAAGTGTAGAAAGTGGTGAAGTTAGCTTTAACTAGAGAGCCGCTGGCATCCCCAGGGGGGAGCACTCCATCTTTATCTCACTCACCACATTGGGTGATATTTTTGTTTTCATTCCAAGGTTAAGGTTCTGAGATTCACCAATGGTGAGATTTTGCGTATGCTGCCGTTTGTGTACCATCAGGGAAGCCGCATTCCGGCTTCGGGGGATGGGATAGTCTAGTGGTTAGAGCGCTGTGCGTTGTGGTGGCAATTTGACGGTTCAAGCCCGGGTTCCAGCCAACACCAAGACGCCCGTTCAAGGGAGTTGTCTCCCTGGAGTTAACACTAGCCTAGTGCCGACTCAATTACCCCCCTCCCCAAAGTTCTTCAGATGAGATAATAAACCATGGTCCCGTGTGTGAATGCACGCAGAACATCTAGTCCACACGTTAAAACCTGTTCCGCCTTTCGGAAGAGTAGGCCATTGTGTGCCAGTAGGAACGGATGACAACAGTTATAAAACTGCATGCAATGGGGGACTAGGTGTAAAATATTTTTAAAAAAGCACACAAGTGCTTATTCTAGGATCCTCGAAAGAAAAAAAAAATTAAAGCAACTCCTGGCAGGCCAGTTGTTAAACAAATGACCATGACATTAGCACACACACTGCAAGAGAGTTTTGCTCTGTAATTGAGAAGCTCATAAATTTGTATGAATACAATCATCCCCTGAATCACATTTCCAGACAGAGCAAAACCATTCTGAACTAGGGGGCCTATGTAGGCGTTTACACCTTGCATTTGTTAACTATAGACAAGGCTTAATTAATTAATCAATGAATGAATGGGGGAGGGGGGGAGGGGGCGTGGTCTCTAAATCACAATTCAAGACATAGCAACAGTATTCTAATCTATGTAAGGTTTGACACCTATCTTAATTAGTGACAAAGCTTGATGAATTAATTGATCGTAAACATAAACAACTGATCGTGTGTGTGTGCGCGCGCACGCGTGTGTGTGTGTGTGCGTGCGCGCGTGCGTGTGTGTGTGCGCGCGTGCGTGTGTGTGTGCGTGCGTGTGCCTGCCATGTGTGCGCGCATGTGTTTCCCATAAATCCTCAATAATACATTTTACACACACACACACACACACACACACACATTAATTCCACATATGCATATGTTATTGGCTTTTTGTTTGATTTGTATAGTTTACCATAGATTAGGTTTTTTATTCTATGTCTGCATATACATTATCTTTTTTTTCTCCCTTTTTTTTCTTTCTTTAGATAGATGGCTTGATGAAAAAAAGCAAATGCACTGCTTATTCAATGTACCATCTGAAAATAAAAGTTTGACTTTGACTTTGACTTTGACACACACACACACACACTACTGCAGCAAGCAGGACTGACAGGAAGACTCGTCAATGTACGCTGACACTATAAATAACCACTGTCTCCCCGACCTACCCAATGCTAAAGTGGCATTGTTCTGTCGCTAAAATTTCCTCTTAGAAAAAGCTTCTTCAAACCCACAGAGACTTTTGTTGTGAGATCAACATTCAATAAGACAAGTAATTATGCGATTGTTTTGTGTCGATGCACAGATGTCCCGACGAGTCGGAAAAATTGGGTGTTTTCCAAAAGTATATTTAGTAACAATTTTTATCCAATCAAATCAGAGAATCTTATCCGTCGCAAGAGCGCGCAATCTAAATATTCCCAAGCGCCATCTTCGCCAGAGAGAGTGCAAAACAGAAACCAATAGCCCAACGGTAAAGTAAGCAAACAAGAGAATCGGATGTTCAGCGCTTTCAATTGTGTGATGGAAGGGCCAGTGAAAATTGCAGTCACTGACAATGAGTGACTCAGAGTCGGAAAAGTGAGTATCCAAATTTTTTTCCCTGCCTGTTCAGCGCCAAAACACCGTCTCACCTTCAGGCACCTCACTCCCGAGGTGGTAGGCCTACACTCGTTTGCGTTGTCAGCACATCTAATCGATTCCGCTGATATACTGCATTTCATTGTTTTATCAGAGGTTAGAGGCTTATAATCAGAACATGTCGGTTACTTTGCCTAACGATTTGATTATGATAACTGTGCAAACTTACGGACGAACATAAAGTATCACATCTAAGCCTGCTGTAGCTATAGTCAGGATCAGTCTTGTAGCTTAGGCCCCATAGTCTAGCAAAGGTGACGATCGGCCTCTTCATCCCGCTCCCGAAATAAAAAATCTCCCTAGGCCTAAATCATGAAACAGCTTCATATTTTTACACCCATTTGACGTGGCGACTGGTAAGGGGTTCGCTCTTGAACCATTTTATCGAAGAAAGTAGGTATGAAAAAAAAGCCCCCCCCAAAAAGCAATACATTATACCAATATTTTTAAACCAAACTTTACGTTTATCTTCACAGTCGATTTTGGGAAATGGGTTTGTGCACTGCTGACATGGGGTTTGTTTTCAAGACTAAAAGTTACATTTTGTTTCTACGAAAAATAAATGCTTATTGGGGTAGGCCTACTGTCAGATACTCTTCATTCAGATGACTGTTTCTGAGCAGCAACGGTCAGCCGTTTTAGCCTAATTTTTGCCAGTAGACTTGGAGAAACGCGTTTTTCGATCGTGCTTGATGATTATCAGTAGGTTTGTCCGAAACTATCCTTAGTCAAATGCTTGCGCGTGCTTCTGCAATGAAGTGCGTTCAACGTTCTCTAACGTCAACGTGCGCGTGTGAAAACTGCGTCATAACCTGTTGATATGACGATATTAACAGCGCTTATAAATGACGTTATCTAGTTTTACGAGGAGGCAGTTACAATCCAGATAGGGAGCCATCTTGCTGATACAGATAATTATCTTGGTAACAGTCAAGGTTAAAGCTGATTTGCAAAGGTTATTTTCACGAAAAGTTAACATGATTCCAGTGCCATACTCGTATGGGTACATTCCAAAGCCATACAGGTAAAGTTGAAGTCTTTATCAATGAACATTTTTTGTTGGTTGACCTGGAAGAAACGAGGGTTATGGTTGGGGCTGCTGGTGCTCAGCAGTAGACTGCTACAAGTGTTACTCTTAATCAAGTTACTGTTACTGTGTTAGTACTTGTACCCCCAGGGGAAGTACTGCAGGAAGAAAAACAAAAAGAACTGGAATGAGAAGGGTTTGCACTCAGTGATCCCTTAGACTTTTACTAGTTTTAGTAGTTGAGTATTCATCCTTGGGGTTTACTATGATTCTAAGTGATTGTATTTGGTTTATGAGTTGTGTGCCCATGTGGCATGTTTCTTTACTGATCTTTCAGAATTACTCAATGAAGCCAAGTTAAACTTTCAAAGTTTCATTAGCCAAGTTAAACTATTAGCTTGGACACAGAGAATTGTTATATTTGATAAAGCATCAATCTTGTGTAAGAAGTAAAAGTGAAGCATAGCTAACTTTTGTGATACTGTTTATCTAGATCAGCTTATAATTATTTTTAGATTCTACAGGTTTTTGTCAACTGATATAATTTTTTATTTGTATATGTTGCTGTGAATTTGTAAAAAAAAGTTCATGCATTGTCGATTTTGTAAAATATGACAGTTAACTTTAAAACAATGAAAGTATAGGATGGAGCCTTGGAGGATTGAAAAAAGAACAGATAAGACCAACACAGAAAAGTGAAGACTTATAGTATAACTATAAGGTGATCATATTGAAAAACAGGTTATACAATGATAAAATCAAAACCATTGTGATTGTCTATCTAATCTGTTCTCATTTCTATGCTTCCTGACTGGGTGGGAAGTGAAGTACCTGTGCTCAGTAATTTAGCCGATCTACCCGCTGGCCTCAGCTGACACATTCTGACTTGAGAGCAGCTCATTTCTGTGTACAGGTTGCATGCTGGTATTTTCATGTTTCTGTAATCCATGGTTTTCTCCTGTGAATTTGCAGGTCTGCCTGCTGGTCTGCATGAAGAAAACCTTGGGCACACATTAAAACCTTGTTCCACCATTTGTAAGAGTAGGCCATTTCATGCCAGTAGGAATGGAATGGATGACAAAATTTTAAAAAAATGAATGCACAGGTGTTGTGTTCAGACACCATTACTGAAGTCAGAATGTGGCTACCTAAATCTAGTAAATCACTAAATGGTGGGGGAGGGGGAGAAAGGTCACATTTGCAAACATCTCACCATTGGTGAATCTTGGAGCTCTAGCAGAGGAACAACACACACACACACACACATGTGCATGCAACATGCACACACACACAGTGACACATGCCCACACATATGCACACATGCAACATGCACTTGCACACACACACACACACCATACACAGTGATGATACTCACAACACACACACACATGTGCATGCAACATGCACACACACAGTGACACGTCCACACATGTGCACACTTGCAACATGCACTTGCACACACACACCATACACAGTGATGATACAACACACACACACACACACACACACACACACACACACACACACACACACACACACAGAGTGACAATCTGAGAGCAAGAAGATAGACGGGTGAAAAGGCGCCACCCTTTTTTTTTTTTTTTTTTTGTCTGCAACTGTGTGTGTTTCCCTATCAGAGTGGCTTTTTTCTACGTTATTTTGCCAGGGACAATTCTCTTGTTGCCATGGGTTCTTTTATGTGTGTAACACACGGGACCTTGGTTTATTGTATCATCTGAAAGACTAGCACCCAGACCACCACTCATGGTCTAAAGAATGGGGGAAAAGTTTCGGGTCGAAACAAGATTCGAACCACCGCACACTTCCAACCCGGACTTTTCGCTTTCTAGGCAGGCACGTTACCTCTAGATCACCATGTCTTAGTTTCAACACCTTTCAAGTACCATTTGACTTTATTTTTGGTATGCGTTGATAGCCTTTGTAGATTGCACTGTGAAGCACACCATAATGAATATTTTGATGAGATTGCCAAATCTTATCCAAATTACAATGGCTGTTGTGTTGTTTGTGTATGTATGTGTGCGTTCATGTGCTTATGCACACATTTGCTTGTGAACTGGAATACATGTACAAGGATTGCCAATTGAAAAAGGAAGAGTGAATGGCATTCAACGCGAAAATCGTCTTTGTAAACAATGTAACATGAAAACGATAGGAGATGAATTTCACTTTATGATGGAATGTCCAAAGTTTTCTGAGCTTCGGAAGAATGCCATACCTCGTGAATATCTATATCAAGATCCATGTTGACATTTTGTAATTTGTTCTCTTCTGACAAAAAGATTTGGTTAAAACTTAGCAAATTGACCAGCTGCCATGGCGCAGTGGTTAGCGCCTTGGGTTATGGACTGGAAGATCGTGGGTTCGCTTCCCATAAGAGTCGTAGGGATTTTTCAGGACTCCGGCCGGCTCCTACTCAGTGTGAATGTGCTGTGGGCTCAGTGGGAAGACTGGGACCACACAGTTGAGCTTCATCCACTTAACGGATGCGAGTTTAAGTGTTGCTCAAATTACCTGACCAACACTGCAGGTGTCTGTATCTGAGTATCTCTCGGGCCTGGTTGACGCAGGAATATATTATGATAGTAAGCATAGAGTACAACCCTGTCAAGTAGTCTTAAAGCGTATGCACTTCCACAGCAGCATCATTATGTCATCCTCATTGTCATTGATCTTCATGCAATTTAAAAAAAAAAAAAGCCTCTGATTCGGTGGTTCCAGTTGCTCTGGTCTCATGGTGAGCTCAGATTCAGTCTGCCCATACACTTCTGTGCCTGTGGTGAATTTGTGTCAAAGCCTTTGGGGTTGGAGGTTCGCGGGGGATGGTTGTTGGAGGGACGTTGTGGTGGTTGCCACGTCGGGTGGGCAACACAATCTGGCTCCTCAACTGAGCTAATAGTAATATTGTCGTTAGTAGGGGGCTTAGTAGGTGGTGTCCTGCGTATGTTAGCTCAGAGCAGGCACTACTGAACACCACCAAAGTGACCCAGCAGCAGTGCAGGGCCCCTCTGGCTGGTGGCCCCACGGCGGCCTGATAGTGATGGGCTCCCTGTGGACTTCCGACCCTGGGGATGACTTAACAAATCTGGGTGTGGCTGTGGTGGGGAGATTGAAATGAGTGGTGTGGGAACAGCAGGACGGGGGACATCACGGAAGATGAGGAAGCCAAAAAAACAACAAAAACTTAGCAAATTTATATATGAGTAAAGTTGCATTCAACATTGATGAAAAAGTTGACCATATTTCTATTTTGGTCAAATTCAGTGTTGTAAACGTATTTTGTTATGCAAATTACATGTTACAGTTGATTTTGTTTACTGAAATCCTCCATGCCCCATGAATGGTCAAAGGCGAATTAAGTTTATTATATCGTGAATCTTGATGTCTTCAGCCAAAAAGGCAAAAGGAAAAGAAACTGGAAAAGTACACAGAGAAAGCTTTGTTTTGAATTTGTGCTGTATAAATGCTCTCTATCATTATTATTAGTTATAATAATTATTACTGTCATTATTATGGTTATTAAAATACGTTGGCGTGGCTTTAAGAATGGAAACTTTGAAAGTGAAATACAAATAGTAAATAATAATAATAATATGAATTAATATTACCTCACTGTGTTTTACACCATTCCTAACTGTCGAGATTTTTCCATGTTTAACTGCACAATGAAGACATTATCAATTGTATCTTGTTTTCTTGTGCTGATCTCTGAAGAATGGGTCCAACATTTGAATTTGATGCAGATCGGATGGAAGGGTGTACTGCAGTAGCGACGAGGAAACTGATGATGCGGAGCCACTGGATCATGACTACAACTTGCCACAGGTGAAGGGCAAGAAGGTTGTCAATCGTGGCAAGTGGACAAAAGAGGAGGTGATTTTTAAACCACCCTCCCCTGACCCACCATTTAGTTTGTACCTTTTTTTTTTTTTGGTGTTGATTTGGTGATTGTGTTTATGCAGTAGGAGCAAATTTGCTTTGATAAATGTTAGGTTGACTAATAATAACAAGCATACATACATGGAAAGAGAACTATCAAGAATTCAGCTCTCTATTTAAAAAAAAAATTATTTGATTTTCTATGTTAAACATACAGAAAGAAAAACAAAAAAGAATTTTATAATCAGTTGAGACTTCGTATAGCCTTAAGTTAAGGTTTATTTTTTGTTTCAAATCGGTTATGACATAATTTATGCACATGCATCTATTGGGGAATTTTAATCTTATGTTTATACACATGTGTACACTCACTCATAAGGGAACGGGATAGCTCAGTGGTCGGAGCACTCGCTTTCCCCCAGCCAAGTTAAGCAGCGTCGAGCGTGCTTACCAGTTGGATGGGTGACCGTTTGCGCGCCTTGGCTTCAGTACAGTTCCCCCAGTTCACCCAGCTGTAAATGGGTACCTGCCCTCTTTAGGGTCAGGGAAGGTAAAGCAGCGAGGGAGAGGAGATGGGCACCGCCCTCAATATGCTGGCCCTAGAGAAGTGAGGTCTCTCACGCCTCGCTCCCCTACGATCTTATAGGTTATGGGACTCCTTTACCTTCCTTTACCTTTACACTCACAAGCAGACACATAGAAATGCATACAATATGACATACGCACATGCACACACCCCTCAAAAACCGCAACACACACACACACCATGAATGAGTGAGTTACACTTACAGCTTGTAAGACCCTCAGTGAAAAATGGATATTGAAAATGTGCAACTTGTCATTCTATATTTCAATTCGGTGAAGTGCATCCGAATGCAGCATCCATTATTATATTTGGCCCAGGTCAAATGCATTGTCAATTTTTGACATAAGCAAAGTGCCAAAGCTTATAACACTTCAAGAAAACATTGATATGCTCTGAAATGTTTTGTTGAAATTGTCCTCAGCTGTAACAAGCTCTTACTCTTAGCATAACAACCTGTACTCTCCATTTAAGGAAAAAATACCCTCTGGAGTCAGTTTAACACCCTGGGGTCACCCAGAATATTCACCCTGACTCACTCTGCACAGCAGGGAATCGATGTGAGATAGTAAGTACACACTGGATGAGAAGTTTGTGTGTATTATGGCTGTTTTCAAGTGCCTTGCTATGATATAGGCAGCCATACTCTGGGTTCAGAGGATAGTCTCTCTTTAAAGTATAGGTTGTCATGCTAAGAGCTTGAATAACATTTCAAAGTACAGCAACAGTTTATTGTAGACCTTCACACTTTACTTACCAACTCAGCTTGTATCAACAACTGTCAAAACTTTTGGCTGGGTCATGATTGATTGGATGATTTTGGATGAAAAACTTCACTTTTCTCAACAAGCTGGAATCAGTAAACTTCACTTTAGAATTATGATACTGTGGGTGCTTGAGAAAAAAAATGATGTTACTTAATTAAGTGGTATGCATTGTGATAATTGTAAAGATTGAAAAAAATTTTTTTGTTAGAATGCAAGGTAATGTACAGAAGTCTTGAATTTGTTTGCAAGTTTGGTGTGTTTTTTTTAATTGTACATAATCTGTTGTTGCACATTCTCCAGCTTAACATCCTGGGGATCACCCAGAATATGCGCTCTGTCAAGCCACCTGGGAATCCTCGTGAGACTGTAAGTACGCGCTGGAGAATTTTGCGTGTAGAACTTTTCAACTACCTCACGACATTGGCAGCCATACTCCAGCTGTAGGGGATTTTTCTACCTCTAAAATGGCATAATATGGCTTTTGGTGCAAGGACCATGGTGGTTTTAACATCAAACTTATGGTCTTGAGCAATTTTTTTTTTCTTCATTCCTCGGCTAGATCTTTGAGGTTCACCAATGGTGAGATTTTGCATTCTGATTTAGGGGATATCTTGAGCAATTTGAAGGTAGAGGTTCGAGTGGCTGTTGTTGATGGATGCTATAACTGAATGGTTCAGACCATTTGACTACAATTCTGAGGGTCCATGAAGTTGTGGGTTTGAATCTTGGCAGTGGCATCTGGTAAATTAAAGGTGGGGATTTTTCAGATTTCCCAGGCAAACTTCAAGTGCAGTCTTCATGTCAACATTCGGAAGGTTACAGAAACACGAACACAAAAAAGAGTTGCTCCAGAGTTGGAATGTGTCGGCTGAGGCCAGTGGGCAGACCTGCTGAATCATAAGCACAGGAGAATACAGGCACTATGTGTCCCATCTGAAAGGGAATGCAGAGAGTGAGAGAGACTCGGAGAGTTTACCCCTCTATTCCCTTGCCAGTCCCTCAGAAAATGAGACTTTGCGTGCTAACACAGGCATTCCATTCTGCGAGCATGTGGAAACCCCCACCCATGTTTCATAAAGCTACTATAGCCAGTGGTGTGGATGATACAAACATACCCAGCATGTAGTCTTTGACCTGGAGAGGAATGGGCTCTGCCAAATTTGGCTTGCACAATGTATGTGTAAAGTTCCAATGACTCCACATTGAGTTACTGGGAAGAATAAAGAGAAGAAAGAATAGTGTTCATTCAGTTCTAGGATGTAATTCGGTTTTTTGTTTTTAAAAAATTATTCCTTAACATACATTTTCAAATAGTCTACTACAATTTTCTAAAATGTTAATAAAAAGAAAAATCAAGTCATAAATCGTAGACAGACAAACTAGATTTGATGTATAATTTTCTCATCCGCTCCTTTTTTGCATACCTACAATGTCATAAAAACTGTACTTGTCTTATAACAAATGCATTCAACAGAATAAAATAATGCCTTTTTTCATTTTGTTTGTGCTATGGCTCTTTTAAGGGTTGGTAAATGCCTAGGTATAACCATTGGGAAAAACCAGTAATTGTGAGTGTTGCCATGCTGCTGGCTGAGTTATTTGACTCGAAAATGTGTTGCGTTCTGAATTGTCATTGCAAAATGGTCTTAACTGTATGAGATACTGTGTGCAGGACGAGAAGTTGAGGAAGGTAGTGGAAGCGAAAGGTTTGCATGATTGGAAGGCAGTGTCCAGCTATTTCCAAGATCGTACGGACATTCAGTGTCAGCATCGCTGGCACAAGGTCCTGAATCCAGATCTCATCAAGGGACCCTGGACCAAAGAAGTAAGTCTTTCATTTCCTTGTATTGTCTGAAAAGACTTCTTTTAATTAAAAAAACAAAACATTCTTAATAGCCTTATCATAGGTGTTCATGTTGGATGTAATGACCTGTCACCACTACCAGGCCTGGCTTGGAATGGTGTCAAAGATAAAATAATATTGATCCGGCTTCAAGGCCTAGACCTTTGGCAATATAGTTATCCAACTATTTGGCATATGTGTCTGTACAGTGTTGCTTTCTGTTACTGATGGTTATGGTTGTTACTGTCAGCTGGGCTTAACCATTGTGAGTGAATGCCAGCTCTACAGGTTTGACAGCGATATGAAGTAAAACTTTCAGCCACACAGTTATTGTACTTGTTCATTGCAGACATGAGATGTTACGAATGTGATGTTTGAGAGGTGTGTGTGCAGGAGCATGTGTGTGCGTGCACATGTATGCGTACATGCATACATCTGTGTATCTCTGTGTGTGTACATGTATGTGTGCTTGTGTAGGAATATATGCGTACAGTGCATGTGTTTAACAGATTACAAAAACCCCTGAGTTTTGATCTTCCCTTACAAAATGACAGTAACATGGATTTGTGATGTGTACACACCAGGAGGACAACAAGGTGATTCACCTGGTGCAGGAGTACGGCCCAAAACGCTGGACCCTCATTTCCAAGCATCTCAAGGGACGCACTGGCAAACAGTGCCGTGAACGGTGAGTACCATATATTTACATTCTATTACTAAATAATAATAATAATAAATGGAATTTATATAGCGCTATATCTTGCAGAGACAAATCAAAGCGCTTGCACTCAACTCATTCTTACACCGTCATACAACCAGTGACAAGTAATAGTTCCATCAAGTCCAAATGTGCACACACGCACACGCACACACACACACACACACACACACACACACACACAGAGGTCAAACACCCTGGCAGGGCAATAGAATCTTGGCTGTTGAAGGCAGGGAAAAACTATGAGATGAGGCAGGAGAGGAAAATCTTAGGTTTGAAATAAATATGTCTTGAGACTGGATTTAAAAGTGTCATAAGAAGGCTTTTGGTAGAGAGGGAGATCATTCCACATCAATGGACCAGAAATTGAGAAAGACGACGGCCGATGGTGGATTGGTTGAATCTAGGTATTCGTAAGGACAAGGTATCTGCAGCAGAGCGGAGAGAACGAGAAGGAGTGTACAAGTGAAGACATTCACAGAGGTAGGCGGGTGCTGTTTTGTGGAGACATTTGTAACAGAGGGTACTGATCTTATAGTTTACTCTCTGTGGCACAGGCAGCCAGTGGAGAGATTGCAAGAGAGGGGTAATATACTTAGATTTTTTCTTTCTGAGGATTAGACAAGCTGCAGAGTTTTGTATACGTTGAAGGGATTGGATTGATGATGCTGGCAGACCAGCCAACAGAGAGTTGCAATAGTCCAGACGTGAAAGAATGAGAGACGCAACAAGTTTGGATGTTGCATCTGTGGACAGGTACTTTCGAATTGCACTAATACGCCGTAATTGATTGTAGCAGGACTGGCAGGTCTGAGTGATGAATTTTTGCATAGAGTGTGTTGTCAATAATGACCCTTAGATACTTCACAGCAGTGGATAAAGGGACTGATGCATTGCTAAGTTGTATTAAAGCTGTTGTGATGGAAGAGAGTTTGTGTTTGGTCCCTACAAGCATGGTTTCCGTTAATGTAAGAATGAAGTGTTTTATGTGTATGTGTGGGTATGTGTTGGACACTACAAATTTGACTCACAGTTGGCCCAGGCAGGCCAAAAGCTGTCGGTTATTGATATCAGCCATGTGCCAGAGCCTACCTTAAAATGTTTAAAATGTTATTATTCTCTCCAGTCATGACAAGATCTTTAGCATAACAACCTATACTCTCCATTACATGATAAAAAAAAGGCGTCTGAAGTTGCCTATGTGGCAAAGTACTTGAAAACAGAAATGTGACCTACTCACACTCACACAAAAGAGTAATTACTGAATGCATTCTGGGTGACAGTTTTTATGTGTTTTGGTTTTCTGATATTGATTCTGAATATACAAGAGAAAAAAAGAAAAAGATTGAATATACTGTGTTATAATAGTACATGTGATCAGTGATCTTCATTGGTTCTTAGTTGTAAATTTTCTGTACAGCTACAAGAATGTGTGTGTGTGTTTGTGACAGGTGGCATAACCACTTGAATCCCAATATCAAGAAAACAGCTTGGACAGAGGAAGAGGATCGTCTGATTTATCAACTTCATCGTCGACTGGGCAATCGCTGGGCTGAAATAGCAAAGTATCTACCTGGCAGGTAGGTGAAGGACAATGAAACTTTTTTGTGTGTCATTTTTTAAGTATCATATGGTAGACATGTTTTTATTTGGCATCAATATGGAATATTCTGTACAATTTCTGTTGCCACCACCAGCCCCTCCCCCCAACCCCTTTTTGTGATTTTTTTGGGTGAAGATTTTGAAAAAAGCATTTGGTAGAAACATGACTTTTTCAGAAGGAGCCAACAATCTATATCTATGCTGATACATATACAGAAATGTGAATTATTGACAGGGAATGATCTGTGCATGTTTTCTGCATGGTGGCATGTTTCTGTCTAAACTTAAACTCTTAAAACGACTTTGGTTGACTGGAGTGACTGTTCATCCTGAAATTGCTATCATCCTGTGAGGAAAATGTATTTTGGAAGCTTGAGGGATAAGTCTTGAAATGTGTATAAATCCACCAGAAGATGTAAGAAGAGTGGAGGAGGGAATTTTCTATAAACCTATGGAGAACATGTATGCATGCATACATGCACACGCACACATTTGTACATGTAAGCATTCACACATGCATGTATATGCTCACACATTCAGTAAGGAATGGGATATAATTGCATCTGGAGATTTTATTTGTTACCAGTTATATATATATATCAAAAACAATTTTTACTGTGAAAATGAGACCAGATCTGAACTACAACCTAAAGAAATGTCTTTTTTTTTCTGTGTCAGTATTTACTATAAAGTAAGAATAGAACTGAAGGAAATGTGTTCTTTCTTAGGTTTAAAAAAAAAATTGTAGTCCACTTTACAAAACTGCTCAGCATTCTTTACAATGCCATACTGTGGGTTTTTTGGTGTTTTTTAGCATGAAAACTGTATTATGAATTGTTGGATCCAGGACTGATAACGCCATCAAGAATCACTGGAACTCCACCATGAAGCGGAAGTATGAGAGCGAGGAAATAGTCGATCGCGGAAGCAGCAGTATGATGCCACTGTACGGCCATTCCTACCCCTCCACGTCGTCACACCATCGTATGCACAACGTACAACCCGTTCATCTCTTCCAGAACAACCACACACCATCAGTGAGTGACTCTGAATTGGGCCCAAGACTCATAACACTTTATTATCTTGAAAATAAGACATTCTGCTGGGTACAACCCCGTCGCAAGATAAGATGATAAAATATTAAAACAATCACTGATTAAAAACTCTATAAAAAAAAAAAACCCACAAATGTCAATTTACTGTTACCTGTATTTACAGAAAATCGTTCAAAATTACAGACAGATTGGTGAAATAATAAATATCACATTATATGTGACATAACATAATCATGGTTTGTTTCTCAATATGAGAAAATAAGTGGTGATAAAAAAAATGGTAAGAGGTAGAGTAACTTATATCATTAGTGACATGATGTGCTCTTTACTGTTTGACTTGAATCTTTTAGTGATTATATTTGATCATTTAAGAACAATACAGCTGACTGTTTTTAACTATGATTTCAAAGTAATTGTGTATTTATTTTTCATGATCTAGGAATGTTTGTGTTGTGATTGAAAGTACTTGTGCTATATTTGCCATGTCATCAATTATTCTTTTTTTTTTTTTAAATTTCTTCCACAGCATCCCAAGGGAATCAGCTTGAAGCAAAGTGAGTATATCTGACAGTCTGTTCATAATGTGTGTTTGCATCATCATACGCTTTTTAAAAAGTTTGTCCTATACAGAAAGGTTGTATTTAATGTATACAGAGTAGCATTTTTAATCTAGAAATGAGCACACAGATCTGATCCGTTCAGGAACAAAATAAAGCTGAACTACAGATGGCTAGTTTTGAAAATATAAGTCTTCCGAGCAAAGTAGGACGATATTGATATTCAAGAGTGAAGAAGGAAGGTGGCAGAATGATTTAGATTATATTTACTTGTTAATAAACCGTGAGGTTCTGGGGTTTATTCCCAAACTTGCCCTTTCTTCCCAGTTTGATGGGCAAATCGAACTGAATTCAAGTCTCGGAAGAGACTCTAAACCAATGGGACCTGAGTGCTGAGGGATTTGTGCTTGTCAAAAGAACCCATGACAGTTGAAAATCGGAAAGAGCAGGGAGGTACCTCCTCCCGACTGTCCTGGCAAATGTGATAGGTTCAATTCTCATCTGTATCCCTGAAGTGGGATTGCGGCTCCTTAGTGGGGGGAAGAAGGGAAAAATGGTTGTATAAGCAAAAATCTCTCTATTGGTGACCTTGGAGCTCCCCCACCCCAAAAAAAAAAAAAAAAAAAAAATTCAAGTAACATTTTTTTAAAAATCAATAGTGTTGCAAATGTTTATGTTTATGTCTACATTTTTGTAATAGTTCCTGTTGTGTGTGCATCACTCTTTTTGTAAAACATTACGGTATTCTCTAAGACGCTCTCTGGAATTGCATAGGAAGTGTCTGGTATATGTTGTATTATCACTCTTTGTAAAACATTACGGTATTCTCTAAGACGCTCTCTGGAATTGCATAGGAAGTGTCTGGTATATGTTGTATAGCTGATTTCAACTATTGATCATTTGATGTCAGCATAATCATAGGCTTGAACTAGATATTTCACTGTAAAATACACAGCCAACCAGTTGCTTTCACATGTGAAATTTGTTAAGTGATCAGTGTAGTTGTGGCTGTACCTCTATTCAAATGTTAAGCCAAACCTGAAGCAGACCACTTCATTTTTCAGTAAGTTTACAATGACTGGCTGTTTTTCCTTTCTTGCTTGGGGGCAAAAAGCTTGAACAATACAGTCATATCATTTGTAGCTACCACCATCTGAGGCTGTATCAGAGCTGTCAGCTTGTTTAAAAGCATGAACAAACATCATCCCATAAGTGATAATGTTGTAGAACAGATAGATATCACTCATCGGTTAATTTTCAAAGTTGATGGGTAATCGTGGAGGAGTCTTGCTTATATAATAAGGCTTCATACCTATTGATTAGCAAAGTGTGTTCTGAGTGTAGAATTTATAGATCTTCAGAGTGATACTGGTCTGACTTTTTAGAGAGAGGTGTATGTTTATTTTCTGGAATATATAAATCATTGTCTTGGGCTCTATATATCTTTTAAAGGTACTGCTGATAATGTTGGTAGGTCTTGCATGCATTCACATTCAAAGCAGGGGACGGGATGGCCTGGTGGTTTGTGTGATGCGCTCGTGATCTGCTGACCCGAGTTTGATTCCCGTTCAAGAGGATTTTCTCTCTGGAGTTAACATCAGTGCAGACTCCACTCTCCCCAAAAGTCCTTCGGATGAGACTATTAACCGAGGTCCTGTGTGCAAACGCACGCAGAACATCTTGCACACATGTTAAATCCTGTTCCGCTTTTCGAAAGAGTAGGCCACTGTGTGCCGGTGGGAACAGATGACAAAATTCACAAAAAACGCATACACATGGGGACTAGATGTAAAAAGCAATTCCATTATCCTCGATACAAAAGAATAAAGGGGAAAAAATAAAATGGTAAATAAAAAGCAAGAGGTTGGGAACCCTTCAATTTATTTTAGATCTGTGACAAATTTGGGCAAGGTTGATGTTACGTTTTTCAGTTCAGTTTCCTGATGAAATTTTTATGTAATGATATAAAAAAAAAGTGAATGGAGTGAGTATTTTATCACCCAAGAAATGACAGTTTCCAAGAGTATAACTCCTTGTCCAAGACACACACATTCTAAAAAAGCCTGTAACAGTTCCATGTTTTCAGAGTCCATGACAACAGGATGTGATTTTTACCTGCTGATCTCTTTTGTGTTGGATCAGTTTTGTTTTGTGTGTTTCAGTGAATATGGGTATGGCATCGGACAGCACAGAATTGTCCTCCCTACAAATGGGACACGGAGGAGCTGTGACCACACCTATGAAGTAAGAGATTGTAGTGTTTTGTATTACAATGTATTGGAATGTGTTGTATTATATTGTACACCCTTTTTCAGTGTTTGCAGATTTCTATGTGTGATATTCGGACAGTTCTTTTCAGGCAGAACAAATAACTTCCCCGCCCTTTTTTTTTTCTTTTCCTTCTTGTGAGTGTATTTTATTTTAAGAAAGGGTTTTAAAAACCCACCCCTGCCCGCCGGGGCCTTTTTTTTTTTTTTTAAAGAATATTGCTGGGAAAACTTTTGCCTTGAATTGTTTTACATGTGCTGAAATGTATGTTGTACATATGACCTGTTTATCGTCTCATCCAAGTGACTGGCACCTTGTCCACTACTTGTGGATTAGAGGAATTAAACCCACAACCTTTTCCAACATGGGTGTATTTAGTTTTGGTTAGAGCAACGAATCATTTCTCATTACTCCAGGAGCTCTGAAACTTGACACACGCTGTCTTTGTGTACATACAAGCGCTCATCAAGTTGGCATGTATTGGCCTCAGCTGCTCAAATCTCACGGTGACTTCAGTGTTGGTCTCCCATACATCACTGTGCCTGTGGTGAGTTGGTGTTGAGGCGTTTGGGGTAGTAGGTTCATGTGGGAGGGTTGCTAGAGTGACATTGTGATGGTCACCACCCCAGGTGGATGTCTAGCTCAGTGACTTATCTATCTTCTGTGGTCAGAATGGAGTTTGGTAGGTGGTAACCTGTGTATGCTAGCCTTGAACAGGCACCGCTGAACTGTGAAGTGACACAGCAGCGGTGTAGGATCCTTGTGGCTGGTGGCCTCATGGCAGTATAACATGAATAAGCTTCTCATGATTCTCTGATCTTGGGAATTCGACGTGACGAGTCTAGGTGTAGTTGAAATGAGCTGTGTTGGAGCAGCAGCAGCACAGGAAGCCCACAGAAGGTCAGACAGCCCCCTCCACCCCACCCCTATCCCCCCATCCCTTCACCTGAAAAAAGTTTTCATCTGCTTGGTTGATTATAATTTTACAGTGCTCTGAACATCACTGAAATATATTTATGTCCAGCAGAATAAATCTCAAGGGTCATTTTATCAGAACTCCCCCACTCACCCCCACCCCCAACTGCAAAGCAGAGTTGTGGATTATCGTCTGAATTTCAACATAGTTTGGTTGCTGTTCTTTTTTTTCCAGATCGCTGGCTAGCATGTCTGACAATCTGTTGGATCATGGCGGTGAGTTTGGCGGTCTGAGTTCTCTGGAGTTGATGGAGGGGGTGGACATGAACACAGGGGTCACCCCCATCAAGTACATGTATGGAGAGAGCGGGGCCAGTGGGGGTGAGTAGAGTTGTTCAGTTTCTATAAGAATAGAGTTAACTTCACTGATATTTGTCTTATCATACATGTTATACAAATGATTTTTTTTTTTTTAAATACGTGCGCGTGTTATTACTTTAGACTGTTCAATATCTTAAAAGAACATAGTATTAATTTAATTGATATTGTCTTATACATGTTATAACAATTTGACTTATATTATTAAAATGTGTGAGCATGGGTACGAATGCTTACAATGTGCGAGCGTGCGTGCGCGAGTGACTGTTTGTGAATGTGCGGACATACGGGTTTACTAGTGCGCACATGAGTAAAGTATTTTTGTTGGGGTGGGTTTGTGGCTGGCTGAGATATTGCTGATTTGTGGATGCTTTTTATCTCATGATGGGTGCGTGCTGATGTTGGACAGTTTGTGTGTGTTTAAAATATTATGTTTATATGTTTAAATGTTTATTGTTTTTATGTATGGCGAGTAACCCTCCGGAATTTCTCTGTCTTTGAGATAATAAAGCTTTTGAATTTGATTGTGTGCCTTGATAGTTTTCCTTGTTGTTGGGCATTCCCTGGCTTAACAATGGGGGGTGTCACCCAGAATATGCAGTGTCTGTCTCATTCATCCTACCTGGCAATCACTGTGAGAGTGTTAAGTACACCCTGGATGACTTTGCATGTGTATGGCTCTTTTCAAATACCTCAATGCGGGGCAGGATAGCCTAGGTGGTTAGAGCGTTGAGCAACTGCTAAGGCATCAGTAGAGGGGATGTTTCCTGTGGAGTTTACATCAGTACCGACTCCTCTTCCCCGAAAGTCCTTTGGATAAGACTATTAACCGACATACATAATAAATGAAAAGAATTGATAACGGGTGATCTGCATTTTTTTTGGTGATGCACTTACCCCATGGAGAACAGTCTGGATGGATTTCATGCAGAGAAATCAGCCTTGATTGAAAGTGATTTACCCTATATTACATATGCTGCACTGTATTAAACTATACAGCACTGTATTACACGCACTACACGCACTGCACACATACAGTACATATCTGTAATACACCTCTCTAACTGTATACCAACTAAACTCACTACACACTCTACACTATTTACACTACCACTGTGTATGGCACCATACTACACTTTACATCACACTAGTACACTTACACACCAACTCCCCCCCCACCACCACAACAGCACAACACAATAATATAAAATCTGAAGTTACATTACCTATCATTTGGTGATTACAGAACAATACAGTACAACACAATACCAACAAATAAACCCCCCCCCCCCCCCCCACAAAAGCTAGTGTGAACAGTTGTTCAGTGACCACAAAATGGCTTCAATACAAAAATGAGCAGACTGCACCACAAGACATTGAATTGACGCGAGTTATGTGATGTTTTGGTAGATATGCGCTATGACGGTCCCAGCTTGGAGAAGGTGTCGATGAACCACAACAGCCATTTGTCAGTGCCGTCTTCCCTTGGCTCCAAACTGAGCAGCCCACCCTCCATCCTTCGCAAAAGTCAACGCCGAAAACATGTGAGGAGGAGGAGGATGTGTTGTGTTCGGTTGGATTGTAGTGGGGTTTTTTTCTTTATGTGTGTGTTTTTGTTTGTTTTTGATTGGACTGTGTTTGTGTAATAACATTTTCTATTGAAAGCTGTTTATTGTAGTGTATTCTTGTGTAAATTGTGCTGTATTGTATTGTGTAGCATTTTGTTGTGTTGTATTGTAGGGATGTGTACTGTATTTGTATGTTGTGCTGTATTGTGGTTTGTGGTAAATTTGGCTGTATTGTGTTATGTGATTGTGTTTATTGTGTTGTATTGAAGTGTACTGTATTATAATGTGTTATGTTGTGTTCTTTTGTTGTATCGCACTGTGCTGTGTTCAGTTTTGTTTTGTATGCTCAGCTGTGGGTTGTGCTATTGTATTGTAATGTGTTTCTGTTGTATTGGTTTGTATTGAAATCTATCCGTATTGAAGTGTATTGCATATTGCGTTGTGTTTTATTACATTGCATTGTATTATGTGTGTGCGTGTTTACATTGCATTATATTGTATTTTACTGTATAGAATGTTTTGTTTAGTATTTTGTAGTATTGTATTGGAATGTATTGTATGCCTTTTTTGATAGTCGCAGAATTTCCCATGTGAAATTCAGGCAGTTTTCCCTGCGAAGAGCATGTTGCCACTGACGCAGTACTTTAAAAAAAAAATTTTATTTTTTAAAAATTTTTTACATTTTTTATGTCTGTATGTGTATTCATTTTTCTATCAGAATGTGTTGGGTTTTTTCTGCAGAAATTTGCCAGGAAGCATTCTCCTGCTGTGAGTTCCCTTTATTTTTCTATCTGTGTGTGTATACTTTCTACAGAATTTTACCAACAATATTGATTTTCGTTTGCTTTTTTATGTACGCTTAGCATATGTTGCACAAGGACCTGAGTTTATTGTTTCATGGACCAAAACTCCTGGGTGGTAAATGGCGAAATAGCCTAAGTTCAGATAAGAATCAAACCTGTGACTTTGCTTTGTAATTTTGGGCGTAACTACTGGACCACATTCCTGTACAGTTTGGATTACAAGGGTGCTTAAGTGTACTTAATAAAGAAAAATCTTCAGAAAACAAAAAACGACAAAATAAGCACAGAACAGTATTAAATTTGATTCAGATATTGTTGTGATTCACTTTTTATTCAGTTTTGAGCAACTCCCTAAAGCATAAATAAGCTTAGGAAAATTAAAAAATATATATAAACAATAACAGCAATCAGTCAAAACCCAGGCCCTTACATATTCACTAACATGTAGGAAATGTGATAAGAAATAAATGAAGTAGAGAAAATGAATTCAGGACCATAAAAACAGAAAGATTATATCACGTATTACTCCCTTCTCTCGTTCTCCGTCCCACCCACATTCTCACACCCATATACAGTTTCCTTTATCGTGATATCCTTGCATTTCAGAAACCATTCCGTCGTATCCGAGAAGATCCTTTGCTGATGTCAGCACATGATGAGGATGATGATGACATGGATGATGATCATGATCTGGATCGTGATGATCATGAGGATGATGATCAGGAGAACAAAGATCCCATAGCCAACACTCAGTCGCCTACCCCCATCACACCTACAGGGACCCCCATCAAAAACCTCCCCTTTTCCCCATCCCAGGTAAGTCTGGTGACTAGTGCCTATCACATCAAAGGCTGGTGGACTCTATAGTAGAGTGGTTAAGACCATTTGACAAAATCCTGTAGGTCCATGAAGTCATGGGTTCAATTCTCGGCAACAGCATCTGGTGAACTAGGGTTGGGGGGGGCTTTAACCATCTCCCAGGTCAACTTAAAGTGCATACCTGCCAGTACCTTAATTCCCTTTGTGTATATATGCATATGCAGATCAAGTATGCAAGTTTTAAAGATCCTGTAATTCATGTCAGCATTTGGTAGGTTATGAAAGCACTAACATATCCAGCATGCATCCTGTACGAAAAATGAGCTCCTCTAAAGTCGGAATGTCAGCAGAAGTTACTAGCACAGGAGAATACCAGGCACTACACATCTGACTGGGTAAGGAAATTCAGAAGAGAAAAAAATCCAAGACTGTCAAAAACAATTGTTTGCACTTCATTGATTGTTTGGGTTTTCCTCTTTCTTATTTTTCCTCCTGATTTTTGTCCTTTAAGGCTTTAAAAACAAATGTCATGGAAAACGTTTTCCTTTTTTTTGTTTGTTTCTTGAGTAGAATAATCCTATGAACACTTCTCAATGTAATCATCGTTAGTACTGTTATCATTATCATCATTACAATCATCACAATCATCCTTATTGCTATGACCGTCATGGGTGTCCAGTTTCTGAACAGTCCTGAGGCAGCGTATGGCAGTGGGAAGCTGACGTCCACTCCGGTCACTGCTTTTGTCCCTGCCTCCACAGCTACCCACGCTTCCTGCTCTCTTGCGTCCTCGCACATGCTGGGGTAGGTGGCTTGAGGCTTTGGGCGTGCTGAGGAATAGTGCTGTGTGCTCTCCTTTATCGTAGAGTTATTGTGTGGACATTATTTTTAAAAAAAAATCATCCCTTATTTTTTGTAGCTAAGCTGCCTTGGTAAAAACACAATACATTATTACTACCTTTGCTTTTGGAAGTTAAAACAGTTGTGTATCAGTATTGTCTCAACTTCTTGATTTCTCTTTGAACTCCTGGAAAAGTTGTTAGGGGGCTGACTGAATTTTTCAGGCAGTGTATTTTGGGCAAAGTGAATTCATGGTGGAGCCCGTCCCTTTCCAGGCTGCAGGCTGGGTATCTTCAGGTCATTCACTAGCTGTAGCTAGTCTGATTTTCTACAAAAGATGGATATTTTTTTGGACATGTGTACAAGATGTTACCTTATGCAAGCGTTTGCACATGGGATCTTAGAGGTTGCCACCTCATCCAAAGGACTTTGTCAGTGGAGTTAACAAGCAGTGTAACCTTCAAGGGAAAGATAATTTCAAGCAGACACCTCAGCAAACTGCTGGCCCTGCGCCCCCATTTTTGGCCGTTTTCCAGCTTAGCAAGCTGTGGCTCATCCACAAAACGCGCTCCCTCTTGCTCATCACTTGTGGGAATCACTGTGAGACCATAAGTATACATACACTGGATGAGAAGTTTGCATCTACGATTTTTCAAGTACCTTACCATATAGACAGCCACACTCGCTTCAAAGGATTTTTTCTCCAATAAAGGAGAGAATAGGTTGTAACACGAAGAGGTGTGGTGGCTGAAGACAATCTCAACCTTTTAAAGCATAACAACATTTTAATGTAAGCCCTGGCACTTAGCTTACATCAAAAAATGACAAAACTTTGGGTCATGTTTATAGTCTCATCCAAAGGACATTTCAGTAGCATTGAGTCAGACATAGTGGGACCTCCACTGATTGGAGAAACAGCCTCAGACAGACACCAGGGAAGATCTTGTACATCCTCAGTCAGGTTTGTGCCGTAATTGTTTCACAGGCAGGGAGGCAAGTCCACCACTCCAGTGACCAAGGGGCCCTTCCTGGAGTCCTCTCCCCGCACCCCCACTCCCTTCAAACATGCTCTGGCTGAAGTGGAACGCCGTGCCAAAGCCAAAGAATGGGTAGGTCGTGGAGATATATAATATACATACATGCCAGTTCGGGTTAGATGGGTTAAGGGTGTGTTGTTCCTTTGGTCTGTTGTTTTGTTTGGGTCTGTGTACAGCTGACTTTTTCTTGTGTCCGTGTTGTGTTTGTAGTATGTGCGTGTGTGTTTAGTAAGCAAGTAAGGTGTTTTTGTATATATATGTCTGTGTTGTGTGTGTATGTGCATATTGTGTGTGGTGTGCTTGCATATGCATATATGTGTGTGTTTATGTGTGCATGCATGTGTAGAACAGACCAAAATTGTATACAGTGGTTGTAGATTAAACCCTATCAAAATTATACAGTATATGCTAAATGCTGAGTATGACACTTGACATGACCATACTGGTATTACTATTGTGCCCTTGCTGCTAAGCCATGTGGACTGCTTACACAGAGTCCTGGTGAGCTGAACGACCTGGGTGAGGTGCTGAAGGACTGTGAGACAGGCTACGAGGCCGATCTCTCCACCGGGGTCACCCCTGCTATGCACACCAGGCATTCCAAACGCAAGCCCAACAAAGAGGTAGTGTTCTAGGTCTTGGCCACTCTGGCTTTTGTCTTCACGTTTAGTTCTAGAAACTCATGTTTTTAATTGAATGCTAATGGTTAAACTGAAGATACCTTTTCACTTAGTTATCCGAGTTTTATTTGAAAGAAAAGTTGAAAGTACTAACTGAAAAAACCTACATGCTTATTTTCGTTTAATAACCTAGTTCTGTTTGAAAGAGTTGTTGATACTTGTATGCATGTGGACAGTTGATTTCATATGACTGTCATGTCATCATTATGTTCTCGAAGCAACTAATCACTGGAAATCTTGTTTTCCTTGTGGATAAAATGTGTAAAGACTATTGGCTTGTATTATAGTTATGGGCTTTATTGTATTTGTATTTAAAGAGAAATAAAATAAGTATTTTAGTAACACTAATCAGACTATGAAAGACATGATTAGAAAGGATTAGTTAGTGTTAAAAGTACTTTCACTTCTTTGAGTCGGTTACTGTACCAGAAGAGTTTTGATCATGTTTTTAACTTCGTGGGGTGAAACATGCAGATTGTACATGTTTCGTAAAGTTTTTTAAAAACATAGATTTGGGTGGGGGGAAGCATAACATTACAGATTATCAATTTCAGTTACTCTTTCTGTTTCTTCCCATTTTTATATTGTTCAACTCCCCCACCCCCACATGTTTTTTGCTACTTTTATTTATTTATTTATTTTATACTTCAAATTATCTTTTTAGGCTATGTGTGTTATCAGTTGAGAATATTTATACTGGACAAAGCTTTGTATTGTGCTGGACATCTTGGTTGGTCTGAGCATATGATTTATTTGGATAATCAGTTTCGAGTCTAGAGGGGATATATATATATTCCTCAGCATTTATTCATTCATCTTATTTTCCTTATTTATCGCATTGTGCTGTGCTGAAGCTTTGGTGAAAGGTGTGGTTTTAAGCCTTGTTTAGAATATATATATTGTCTTGTTTATCATGGATATAAATTTTATTGTTTTGCAACACCCAAATTCTCAGATTTTAGAGAAAAAGAAAAAAGTCTTAATTTAAATTCTTCTGGTGGATTATTTCTTTTTGAGGAAAAAAGTATTGTACAAGTCAAGAATCATATTTTGTCATTAGAGGAGTTTTGAAATAACAAATACTCGGTGAAAACATTGCTAAAAAAGTAAGGTCATTGAGAAAAAGGGAATGAATTACTTCTTCACATCATCTTTTTCTGTTGATTGATTTGTATAGATTTATTTCTGGCCCCTGTGGTTGGTAGGGCAAGATTGGATTGGACTGTGTAGGTTAAAAGCAAACTATACAGAAGAGCAGATTACTGTAAGAACAATTATTTTTAAAAACCCATAAGCAATGAAATTCAGTGAAGCAATCAGGATGCAACGGTAAAGCTAGAAATAGTAAATTTTTGATGAGATGTCTGCCATACTTGTAAGAAATCCATAATCAGTGAAATTCAGTCATGCGATTTGGATGCAAAAGTAAATGCTGAACTTAATGAAGATTTTGCCATCCCAGCTTTGCATGTACTTCTTGTGTGTTCATTTTCAGTGGTACTGTTGTGCAGGGGTGTACATGCATTTATATGTGTGGTGCATTTTTCGCTCCTTGTGTACTTGTGAACAGAAGCATTCGTCATTATGATAGGAGTGGGAGGGTGGGTGTGCATTTGTTGCACTTTAACTTGCTTTACTTTAGTGATACTCCAATTTATATCAAGAAACAACCTGATGGCTGTAAGCTTTTTAACTTTACAGTGTGTCAGAAAATGATCTTTAATTTCTGGTAGAGTTTTAAGAATCGTTGATCAATGTTGACATTTTGGTCATCTACTAAAACAATGTTCAGACAATTACATTAATCTTTAATTTTGAAACATTCTTCTTCAAACAGTGTTTTAATTAAGTTTTAAGTTTTGGTTTTGGATTCTACGATGGAAGGGGGATTTATTCTTCATCAGTTTGTGTCATTTTCTCCCTTTATTTTTTTTAGGTTTTTTTCCCCCCTTTATTTATTCGTTTCTTTGTTTGGGCAGTGTTTGTTGTTGTTTTTTGGGTGTGCAGTGTTGATTCAAGACTGGCAATATAAAGACCCCCACATATTCTATTTCATGGCTGCATGAAATTTTAAGTAGTGTACCCTGACCTCTGATGAGAATCAATTGTTAAAGATCAGAAGACAAAAAAGGAAATTGGGGGTCAGTTGCATTAGAGGGTAGTTCTAAGCAGTTTGTATACCATTTCTGGTTTCATTCCAGAAGTCAACTTGTCTTTTATAAGAGTCGACAAGATAACTGCAGCTGACATAGCAGTCTTTTAAAAAAAAATTTTTGTAAAATATAATATAAGATCGATGTAGCAGGTTTGGTTGGGCAGCATAGAGAGGGGTGGGGGGGCAAATCCCTTAGTTGAGGTGGGTTTTTTTTTTTTCTTCATAGGCTTCTGTTTGGAAATCCTGGAATCAATATTGGTTGGTTGGGGGTGGGGGGGGAGTTCTTATATGGCCTAGGTTTTTTTTCTCTTTAAAAAAAGAAAAGAAAAAGATATTAGTCATTTAGCCATTACTGTCACAACTTGCACAACACCCCTACTGAGTAGGACAGAACCCCCCCCAAAAAAAAACCCTATAAAAATCTGAATGCTGCATGTGGAGCTCGTTATGCATAACCGGCTGTTCCTGTGACTGCAGCATATTCAGCACAAGCGTGTGCGTCAGTCGCTGGAGAGCCGGTGGGCCTCTGTGGAGGAAGAGAAGAAATCCTTCCTGCTTTCACCTGAGACCCCAGTAAGAGCACATGATACTAGAGTAAACCCCCCTGAACATGACCTTGACCGTAACTCAGAAATAGACGAAACTCGATTAACGGTAAGACAGAAGTAAGTGCAAAAAAGCATATTATGAAACAGTGGTCAAAAGTATCAACAAGTTGCAGACAAGTGTAAAAACAAAAAATTCCTGAGGTAAGTGTCGGCCAAAAGTGGAGAAGGGGTACCACCATTGTAAAGTTGGAGCGAATCACTGACAGGATTCTTGTTTGCTTGAATCTGTTTTGTAGTGTAAACTTGTTGACATTTTAGTCTGCAGAGAAAGCATTTTGTTGTCTTACATGGACCAGTTAGAGAATATTATCGACATGAAGGTGTAGGAGAATGGTTATGGTCAAGCCATGTTTGGGGGTTTGGTTTAGTGTTTGTGTAAGAGCACCAAACCACTTGGGTTTTTTTCTCTGCGTTTCCCTGTATTTTTTTGTTCTTCCTGCTTTTTATCCATGATTCATGTAAGAGTACCTAGCCACCATGTCTTCAGTCTTCCTACCTTTCATTTATTCCTTCTCTCTCTCTCTCTCTCTCTATCTCTATCTCTATCTCTTCTCATCCGTCCCCTTTTCTGCTAGTCTTGGTGAGTTGCTTGCTGTGGCTTTTTTTATTTATTTTTTTAGTCTTTTTATTTTATTTTATAATCTTTGTGTTCTTAATGAGTTGTATGCATGTCTTTTTCACTCCCTTTTTTTGGGTTAATTGCATGTTTGGGGTCTAGTTTTTATAACACTTTTTTGTTTGTCAAAAAGTGCATGTTTGACTCTAGCTGTAGGTTTGAAAACTAGTGGATTGGGTATCTGTGTTAGAAATCATCAGTTTGTATGCACCTTTGTATGACTTAGTTGCAGAATTTGATAACTCTGGCTGTGTGATTTTTGTGAAGACAGTCTCATGTGATACGGCTTGGAATCAGCTCTTTTTTTTTCTATCTTCCTTTGTAATATAGATTCTTGTTTGTGTACAAAACAGTTGCATGGTGCATGGCATCAAATTAGCAGCAGCTTTTTCTTCTGCACTCTCTTGTTGGGAAAGATGTGTAGCACCTGGTCTTTTCCTCTGCTTGTAACTCTGCAGGAGACAAAAAACAACAACAAACAAACCAAAAAAATACAAAAAGCCCCCCAAAACAATAAACAAACAAAACTCTGCAGGAGATCTGCTTGCTGGCCTCAGCTGACACATTCAGGCTTCAGAGCAGCTCTTGAAACAATTCATATGAAAAATGCCAGAAAGTAGTTGTTAGATTTGCTTGGGAAAAGGCAGGAGCATGGACTGGGAAGGCAGAAATGAGCAAGAGGTCAGGAAAAAGACAAACAAGGAGAGTGCTAAAAAGGGGAAATTTTCTAGCTCAGACCTCCTGGAAGTTGGAGATACTGTTTATACTGAAAGAACCTCTCGCATTCCCACTTAGGGGAATTAACAGCTAACTCTTCTCCTTACAGCCATTTGCAATATAATGCCGGTTTCAGTTGTGTCAGACGCGTATGTTCTTTTTGTTATGTGGTCTACAGCTTAACACCTCGAGGGTGAACCAGAATATGCCTTTGACTCATCCCATGTGGGTATCGCCCTAAGATTTTAAGTACACAATGAATGAGAAGTTTCCATGCAATTAATTTTTTTTCTTAAGTGTGTCACCTTCAGGTAGCCAAACTCTGCTTTGAGAGGATTTTTTTTTTCTCTCCATACACAGGTTGCTACGCTAAGAGCTTGTCATGGCTGAAGACAGCCTTAACATAACATCTTGGTATAACTACATTTTAACCAAGGCCTTGGCACTTAGTTTACATCACTAATTGACAAAGCTTTTGGCTTGGGCCATGTGTATGTAATGAAGCCTTGAATCATCTCATTTTGGACAGTTATTTGTAGTGTAGCAACTCTTTGTGAAGCTTCTATATCATATACAGAGCTATTGTGTGTTATGTAACGTTGAACGGGCTCTTTCGTGTATATTGATTTGCTGTGTAGGATCTATTTGTGTAGTGTCACTGTGTGCATTTTGTGTGTGTAGATTTATAGTGTACCATGTAACATTGAATTCCCTCTTTGTATATCTATTTGTACTGTGGTTTCTAGTTCGAGCAGATCTTTTGCATGTTATGTAGCCTTTAATTACAATAGTGCTTCAAGCTGACAATTTTCTTACTTACACTGGTATGTCTGTTGATTATATCAGAAAACATATTTTTTCTTGGTATCTTCACTTGTAGTGTTTCTGTGTATCGGAAATGGCGAGTATGGTGTCGTATGTTGGCTATATCCACACAACATAAAATTCTGTATATTTGGCTGCTGCTTTTGTGGATTTTTTTGCTTGATGGAATTCTTAGAAATTTGTATATCAGCGTATTGTCATAAAATTATCAAACAATTCATTTATCAACATGTATAGCCTAGTGGTTCTGATACATCATTAATATGTTGACCAGTATATGTGTGTGTGTGTTTATTTTGACATGTATTTAAAACTAGTTTAACTGGTGTGTGACTGTATTGTGACATTTCTGTGGTCTTGGTGTCTCAGGCTTCAGGAGTATTCTTTGGTATGTGTTTTATTTTAACCATTCCTGTACTTTTTAATTTTTCTCCCCAAAAACGTTAAAAGAGGGTTTTTTTCTTTTATTCTTGGTAACAAAATTTTTGTCTGTAAATTTCCTTTTTCCTTGTAACTTGATCTGAATATTCTTATTATATATGTGTTTCACGATTTTTTAATTTTTTTTTAATACCATCTTTCTTTGTAAAGAAAGAACACGGAACTAACCAAAAACATTGTTAAGTCTGGAAAAGAAATCCTGGCACATTGTAGATGAGAATGTACATTGTCATGTACCTTCCCTCCCCCCCCTTCCCCCACCACTTCCATCCCCACCCCACCTCAACCTCTCTCTTCACTCCCATGCAATGTTCCCATAAGATCAAGAGAACCCACGATGGAATACTGAGAGGAAAGTTTATCACAACAAGTGTATTATTTATAGATTGGACCGTTGTCAAGTCATGGGTTGTTTTTTTTCAGTCAGGAGACACTGTAGCTGTAGGATGTCTTATCAGAGCAGCTTTAATATAAAGATACTTGCAGCCTTGAGAAAATGTAGAAGTTGGTTGAGGTAATGTTTTTCTTCACATGAGCACAAGCTTGAGCTTGGTAGATGAAAAGACTGTGTCTCAGTCTGCTTTGGAAAATGAAATATATAAACAATGTGTTTCATTTTCCAAAGCAGACTGAGACACAGTATGCCTCAGTTCTGCTGGAAATGAGTTAGGGTCGTTTCCAACAAGGTGTCATTTCAACATACTGTGATACATCAGTATGTATCCCCTCTTGGCTGCAGAAAATTGGATGATGATTACTTGCAGTCTTTTCAGTCACATGTGTGTTTTAAGTTTGTGTTATACATGCAAAACAGATTGATGTCTTGAATGCATGTCATCCACAGTTAGATCATTGTTAAAACAAATATTGTGCTTGTTATAATCTGGACCACACTTTAGGTAGTTGCGTATCATGTTCTCAAAATAATGCATAAAAAGCTACCCATATGTTGATGCATGTGCATAAGTGCATATTCTCCCACATTCACACACACACTTTCTCATAGATGTGCACACACACACACATGCACGCTTTCTCAATCCCTACTTCTCCCTCCCTTTCCCTACCAATTTTTTTTATATTATTCAGTATCCAAACCAAAGACCAGAAAAAGATGGATCATACAAACAAAATGTGTATATGAATGGTCCGTGACAGGAACATTTTGTGCGTTATTTACGATTGTGTGTCTACAGAGCAAATCTCTGGCTGGGGATTCCAGTCTGTTGTTTTCTCCTCCTTCCATCATCAAAGACACCCTGGCTGAAGAAGTGCTGGAGGAGGTCTTCTCTCTGCCCAAGTCTGCTTCTGCTGCTGTAAGTTAGGCTGTGGTGATTGTTGGGTGTTCCCCGGCTGAACTGCTTGGGGGTCAGCCAGAATATGCACCCTGACTCCCTTATCCCACCTGAACATCAATAGGACATTGTAAACTGTGTACTGACTGCATGAGGCATTTGTGTACATGGCTACTTTTGAGTGTCTTGCCAAGGAACACCATAGCCTGGTGGTTAGGACTGTCCAGCTTCAATCCCATGGTTTCGTGAAGTCGTGGGTTCAAATCTTGGTGGCGTATGGTGAATTAAGGGTGGACATTTTTGTGATCTCCAAGGTCAACTTGTAGTGCAGACTGCCAGCCAGTATACACATGCAGAAGATAAAATATGCATGTTGAATATTCCATAATTCATGTCAGTGTTGGGTGGGTTACAGAAACACAAACATATCCAGCATGCAACCTGTAATTCAATCTGGTGTGGAAAAATATGATAAATGGATAGAAAAATTGTGTTGTCAGTTTGTACAGAATTTCACAATTGTGTAATGCATTTTGAATGGTACCTGTCAAAAGTAATTACTCACACTTTTATGACTGCTGCGTCAGTCGGATTTTCCAATTTTTTTCCCTGCCAGATTTAGAACTTATGTTCCCAAGAAATGTGACTGCTTGAAAGGGTCATTTCTGTATATGAGTATGCATATTATTGTGTGTTTTTTTATGAACAGATGTTTTGTTGTTTGTGTCTTTCAGAACAAGCGTAAGAGGAAATCGATCAAGAGGATTCATTTTGATGATATACCAACAAGACCTATGCTGGAATCCAAAGTACGGGTATGATAGATATTGATAGAGTGTTTAATTTATTTTCTGTAAAATAATCTGTATAAGGGGATGGGGTTGTCAGAACACAGTTAAACACTCCCCAAGATATGGTTAATGGAGCAGTGTTGAGTGTCGTTGCCTCTTGGATGGGGTGACAGTTCATTTGCTTTGGTTTCAGTACAGTGCCCCCAGTTCTTTAGGGTCAGGGAGGGTAAAGCAATGAGGGAGAGGAGATGGGCTTCACCCTCAAGATGCTGGCCCCTAGAGAAGCTGACATGTAGTATTCCGTTTTAAATCCTTGCAGAAAAAAATGATTGATTAAAGAAAAAGAACATCATATTGAAAAATGGAGGGGACGGGATGGCGATCTGACAGCTCCGGATGGATCCCAGTTTGAGCTACCACTGAGACACCCGTTCAAGGGGATCATTCCCCTAGAGTTAACACCAGTGCTGACTCCACTCCCCTGAAAGTCCATTGGATGGGACTAGAAACTAAAGTCCTGAGTGTGAACACATGCAGAACATCTTGCACATATGTTAAAAACCCGGTCTGCCTTTTGGAAGAGTAGGTCATTGTGTGCCGGTGGGAAGTGGATGACAAAATTCTTACAAACACATGGACACTGGTGTCATATTTGGACATCTCTTTAAGTCAGAATGCGGCTACCGTAATGGTGGGCAAGAACAATCAAATACGCAAAATCTTACCACTGGTGAACCTTGAAGCTCTAGCCAAGGAACAGCAACAACAACAAATCATGTTTTCCTTTCAAAATGGCCGTTTGTGTCTGTAGTACTAGTTGTTTTAGGGGGGGGGTCACAGTTTGTGTCGTGTTTTTTCATACTTTCTAGGTGTGCATTGAACGTAGCAGTGCCTGAGTGATCCCCATATGTAATCTTTTTGGGGCATTAATTTTTTTTTTCAAAAAATGAATCATTACTAGTAGAACTTGTAGTAGTTGTATTAAATAATAATACATGGAATTTATATAGCGCCATATCTTGAAAACACCCCCCAAATCATAGCGCTTTTGTTCATCCCACTCATTCACATGCAGCCAGTTACAATCAATACTTTTTACAAATTCAAGTGTATACACTCACACGTACGCACACACATAAAGGTTATACACTTCGGCAGGGTAATGGGGTTTTGTCTGTTGAGGGCAGGGACAAAAATGAGATGGAACAAGAGAGGAGAATCTTAGGTTTTAAATAAATGAGTCTTGAGGCCAGATGAGTAATATTCTGTAAATGAGAGGTCTGCATTATTGTGATTTGTTTTTATTTTCTGCTTTGTGAATTTTTTTAATGAATTTTTTTATAAAAACGGTGATTTGGCCAAACTCATCATCAAATATTGAATTTTGTTTCAATATTGATTGTTTTATCAGACTTTAATGAAAGCATGCTTTGTTTCAGCTCGACAACAAATTCGAAACAGTTGCATGTGGCAAGACCCCTGACCAGCTTGAGATGACCGAACTGGCAAAACGTTGTAGTATGTCCTTCAAACCAAGGTCGCTTGTTCTGTGAACCTTCGGCAAATCAGTTTCTGCATGTTTCCTTCCTTCACCACGAGTTTTCCCATCTGACCCAACAGTTTGTTTGTCAGCACTTTCTTGGAAGAGCAAGTCATCGTACTATCTACATGCTGGAAGTGCTTTCTTCACAAGTCTTTTTTTAATTTTTTATAGTTATTTGGGGGGTTTGGTGTTAGCCTTCAAGCTGGATTCTTTCTTTTTCCTTTTTTTTGGGGGGGTGACAGTCTTCAAGCTGAGAGTGTTATCTTCAGATCCTTCCCCCTGCCCTACCTACAGAGTGTGTGTTGCCTGTGAACGGATTTTGGCCAACAGAACAAATGAGGAAGTGTGCACTGATGAAAGACAGAGTTTCGATGTGTAAGTTGTTGACGCTTAATAAGTGAATCGTTTTAGCTTGTTGGACATTACCACGGAATGCAAGTTAGACCACAATTCTGCATGTCGTCACACCTTTGCAAAACTTCTTCTTCCCCCTTAAAATCTCTTGGGAGTCTGCACTGAAGAGCTGTTCACCAACTTCCTCGACCTATGTTGGCTGCAGAAACTTGAAACAAGTAGCTTTTACTGCCGCACTGTGCATCATGATTTTGTTTCACAACATTTTTTCCCGGACACTTTGAAACCAGGAAATAAGGACACCTCAACTTTATGTTTTCTTCTGAGACTGGTTAACTCAAAAACTCAACAGATGATTAACAATTTGTGGTGAACTGATAAATTTCTCTGTGTACTTCAAAAACGAAAAGCGTTGTTCAAAAAGAGGGGTGGTTGTCTGCCAAATGTGACGCTGCACCACATAAGGAGTTGCACTGCACTGGAGGTCAGTTTTAAGTTGTTAACATGTTGTTAATCTGCAGTGAAAAGGCTATTCAATACAGAAAACAGATTGAAAATTGGACAGTTCTATTAACAGTTATTACAAACTGAAAGGGTAGACAGCAGAAAATGGCAAAATGAGAAATTGGCAAGTTTTTTTGCACCATAATAGGTGGTCAGAATGAAGGTTGGTTTTTAAAGCAAAATTATGCCTTGATACTTCAGTACAAGAGAGAATAATGGCTATAGTTTTATACTCAAAATCAACAACCTGACCCCCACGTGCCTAAAATGGCTCCTAGCGGAAAAGTGGTGGGGGGTGCAAAGTGACTCATTTGGTGGTGGAGCGTCGCATTAATGTGTGTTAGAGTTTGTTTGTGGAATGGATATTTGTGCTTGCTTGTTCGAGGTTTGTGTATCTGCTAGTGTGTCTTTTCTGCTACAATGTTGACAGGTTGTGTTCATATTTCCATGACCGTTTTTAGAGTGTGTTAGTAAATTATAAGTGTTAATGACATGAAGGCATCTGCTGCCTTGTTGGACTTAAGAACATTTTCACATCTATTTTTAGATTTAAAAAATGGTTCCCACTTGGATTTACAAGAGATGCAATTCCCCACTTGACCATATAAAGTATTAATAGAGAAGTTGTAAGTGGTTACCTGCTCTGGTTTTCCTCCACTACTATATCTGCATTAATATATTTTTAGATAGATATGCTTTTTCTTTTCTGGTAAGTTTTAAGTTTGGGGGGTTCTTTCTCTTTTTTTTGGGGGGGGGGGGGGGGGGGGGGGGGGGGTGCATTTGTTTAGGATTTTTTTTTTGTTTAAAAAAAAAGGGAAATAATGATGATAATAATAAAAACTGAAGCATAGTAAGCATAAAAAACAGGTGTTGAAATAAATCGGGAAACCACCCAAAAAAATTAATCAGTTTTTTATTCACAATAGCAGGCTTTTCCGTTTATGGTAGAATAGGGTCATTGCTGTTTTTCGTGTCTGGACTCTGTGCAGACACGAAATTTTAAACAAAAATGAAATCTTAGAGTCAGAATGTGGCTACCTTAAATGGTGGACAAAAGCAGTCGCAGACACAAAATTATCACTGTTCGTGAACCTCGTAACTCAGGGGGGAAGGGTGGGGGGGCATGGATATAATGATAGTGAAGGTAGCCTTGAGATAGAATCCTTTGACAAAGTTGAGATTTTGGGCAATGATGCTAGTCATCCTGACCTTGAGATGACAATCCCATCATTGCTTACTACATGATGGGGATGAAATCATGCACCTGGCTAAGTTAGCTGGACACCCGGATTAGCAGCTTGTTGTTCCAGAGGAAGAAAGTACAATAGAAGGGAACATAGTCATGGACAGCCCTTTGTTAAAAAAATTTTTTTTTTTAATTGTCCAGTGTTTTTTAGTTTTTTTTCTCTGGGGTTTCTTTTATTTTGTTGTTTGTTTATTTTATTTATGTATTTTATCTCTTTTACTTATCTATTTATAAGTTTATACATGTACATTTAGGAGTGGCGTTGTATTGTGTAGTTTGTCAGATGCATGATCTGAAGGTACCATAGGGTGCAGGGGATTTTTTTTTCCCTACTGGATTCCCTTTGCAGGTTCTTTGGAAGATTAAGAACTGATGAGTGCAGCTGCACGCATAACGACATTTTTTGTCTTTGGGTTTTTTGTTTGGGGTTGGTTTTTTTTCACTCGTAACAACTTCTGCACATGTTAAAAAATCCATCCATCTTTCCTAGAATAGGCCAGCTATGGCTAGTGGCATGGATGACACAAGCATACCCAGCTTGCAGCTTGTGCTTTGGTGAGGGATGAACTCCACTAGATTTGACTAGACAAAGGCATACCACCTGAAAAATTGTGTGTTGTTGCCCCAATGACCCCTCAAGGAGTTATGACCATCTGCAATGTTTCTGGTTGTTTGATTTTTTTCCTGAGACAGGGAAGTTGCAGCAGTGAACATAAAAGTCATGGATGACTGATATGTTTATGGCTTTTCTTTGTTTAATATTAAAACTGTTGCTGAGTTAGTTTGCCATGCAACTACATCTTCCCTCTTTTCGTTTTATAGAATAGAGACTGAGATATAAGGCAGCAAGTATTTATTTGCAGTTGGTAATAAATGTGTAAATGTGCCAGGTAATGTGTGAGTATGCCTTGAAAATAAGTAATTTATTCCCTCAACCCCTTCTAGTTACTGCTCTATTTATAATCAAGAATGTGTAGGTGTGGAGTTTGATGATCCAAAACATGCAGCATTACCTTTTAAACATAAACTTAGAATGCTAGAGGTTTTGAGAAAGCCTGTTGAGGGTAACTATGTGTTCAGTAGGATTTTAATATTTTTTATACAAGATTTTGGTAATATTTTTAAGGTTATTCCCCGCTTCAAAGTTTGTTGAAACAAAGTTTAGTTGGTGAATCTTTTCTGTGTGATTTTTGAGAATTCCTGTTTGATTAAGAAGTTCAAATTGTTCATTGTTGCTTGGTTGTTGATCAGAAATAAAAGATCCCTTTTCCAAAACTGAAGGGAAAACCTCTGAATTTGCTGAATTTGTTTCTCTTTCTGTGTCCTCACATTGGATGGGAATCACGGTGGAATGCATCATGTCTGATCTTCCCCTGTGCTTTAGATCTCTGCAGGACATCTGGCCTCAGCCGACACATCCTGTCTACAGAGCAGTTAATTATGGATTGTTAATACATATGCATATTTGATGTTCTGCGTGTGTGTTTATACATGAAGGGAATTAAGACACTGGCAGGTCTGCACTTTCAGTTGACCTGAACAATTATTTAAAAAATTTTTAATCACTGCCCTTAACTCACCAAACACTGCAGAGATTGACCTTTGGAATTGACATCCAGTCTTAACCACTTACTTGGCTGTGGCATCCATCCAATCTTGTATTCAAACACATTCACAGTTTAACAAATCAAATGATTTCATCACTTTTATTTCGATATAATCATTTGTCATCAAAGTATAAAAAAAAATTAAAGCAAATAACACATTTATGCAACATTTCTAAGCAATCAGTACCTTCTTTGAAACCATATTTTAACACTGGATAGCACGTTTTATTGAAAGACAAACAAGTAGTGTAAATATAATCTTTACATATGCTGGGAACAATCCAGCGGATAAAGTAAGTCCCATCTCCATAAACAAGTATGCTGCTGTTTACAGCATTTGTGGCAGGCTTTGTGGAACAATTGATTATAACCAAAACAAACACAAGTATGTCAGTCCAACATCAAAGTAGATTTTGTTACCTATCTAATCAAATGCATGAAAACTTAAAAAAAGCAAAACGACAGTAAATGCATTTTGTGATTATTTTCAACAGCCACCTGCACATTTTTGGAGCAAATAACATAACCCTATCCCCTTTATCTCAATTTTAAACAAATATAACAGATTTTCTTATCTTGAAGTCACTGTCACACTGACCCAACCCGTTTGTTCAAGATTGAAAACAAGTAAAAGCAAAAGATAAATTCAGCACTTAAGTACTAGTAAAAATTAATTTAGGATATATCTCCCAGTGTGGGTCATTATCCTACTTTTAAATCAGAAGATTAAAAACAATAAAGTCTAGGCATAAACATACCAAAATTTCAACACAAAAATGCCTAACTAGCAAATAGTGTATACATCCCAGATGCAAGAGAAAAAAGTAACAAGAAAAAGATCTAGTTCAGATCTACATCACAGAGAAAACAATTTTTTAAAAACCAACAAAGAATGGGGACGAGCGAATGACAGATTTGCAGAATTTTTCTAGTTTTAGTGGGTTTTTTCCTTTTAGGCAAAACAATTAACAGATAAGACAAAAAAAAGTAGTGACAAAAACTTGGGCGGGGGGAACCAGAAAGGCTGACGGAAAGGAACAATTTTAAAGGACAGAGTTTAGGCAGTGATAACAGTGGATATTTCAACAATGCTGCTACATGATAAAGCAAAACCAGTGCTCAATCTGATGATCATAAAAGCTCTAAATGGGGAGGGGGGGGGGGTGGATCAAATAATTATACATGTTAAAGATCCTGTACTTCATATAGTTGGCTATGAAAATGCATACTCAGGTTGCACCCAGTACCTGGAGAGAGAATTGGGATCTGCCAGGTTCATCTTCCCCAAGAGACGCTGCCTGAAGAATGCAGTGCCCTATGTCCCAATAACTCCTTAAGGAGTTAAAGACTGCTGCAAGTTACTGGGAACTGCCACTACTAGGGTTTGCTTTTATCCATTAGGAAAAGCGCAAGTGTGGGTCACAGACATGAAAAATACCCTGTTCATCTAAAGGGTTCTATTACAAGAATCACAGAGTGGTTTTCAAAGTCCAACAACAGTGCAAAATAAATCGCCAAAAAATGTCAGGGGAAAAAAAAGATTTAAAACAACAAATCAAAAGAAAACGTTCAAGAAATAAATTCTGCAGAAAAACGGTCGCTGCTGCGGATAAGGAAATGGGATTCCTAGCGAGCAAATAACTTTGTTGACTAAAGATATCCCTGAAGACAGAATGTGGCTATCTTAAAGAACTTGCAAATGGTCACGAACGTAAACATTCACCAGTGTTCAACCCAAGTTTCTTCTGGGGAATGGAAGCGTATATGTAAGATATTAAAACAAAACGAACAATAAAAATCATCACAAATGAAAATGCTCTAACATGAAAATATCTTTTCAAAGCTGGTTAAAAAAAAAAAGAAAATCAAAATAAGTGCATGCAGTCTTGTGCATGGTTTGGCAGGGGTGTGTATGTGCGAGCGAATGAGGAATCTAAACTGGAAGCATCAAGAGCATTTACGGTAAATATTGCTTAATGTTGAGACCATGGTGCAACTACGATTCTGAAATTACCCTCTCCCCCTTCTTGTCCTATCTAAAACGTTTGTATTCTGTATGCTATTCAATTCTTCGTACAACTTTTCAGATAAAAAGCTAGCACTCTTAGGGTTAAGCAAGTATTCAATATTATTTCAAGGCAAGCACCAGAAAATGCTTTTGGGCTTCCACAATAGAAAAATTATGTAAAACGAAAAGTGGCCAAAAAAGCCATTTGTGTCATGTACTATGTGTATATTCAGGAACACTTTGCCAGCCTGAAAGTAATAATATACTGATCTCAGTATGCAACACAGCAGATATTTTGATTATGTCTTGGCAAAGCCATAATAAATTCAGGAAAAACTATGGAAAAAGAAAAAAATTTA
>CM054158.1:12463694-12506194 GCA_028751875.1 Rapana venosa
CAGCCACTCTTTACAGCATATGGGGGGGAAAACACTACCACAATTGGCAAGGCATGGGTGAAGATCCCAAAGAAAGGAGCCCTGAACAATGTAACAACTGAGAGGAATCCCTCTGCTATCTGTTTCCCAGCAAGATTCTGGCAAAGATCATCATCGGACGGATCTCAGAGGCAGTGGACCAACAACTCAGAAAGGAACAGGCAGGTTTTAGACCAGGAAGAAGATGCATAGACCAGATCTTCACCCTGCATAACATCATCGAACAGTGCACGGAATGGCAGAGACAGCTGTATATCAACTTCGTAGAATTTGAAAAAGCCTTTGACAGCATTCATCGAGAAAGTGTATGGCGCATACTCCGAGCATATGGAATTCCACAGGAGATTATCCAAGTCATTAAGAGCTTCTACAACAACTTCACGTGCAGAGTAGGAAACAGCAAAACCAGTTTCAGTGTACAAACCGGCGTCAGACAAGGCTGCCCCATGTCAGCACTACTCTTCAACCTGACAATTGATTGGGTGATGAGACAAACAACAGCTGACCAGTCACGGGGCATCAGATGGACCCCCTTCTCAACACTTGAAGACCTAGATTTTGCCGACGATCTGGCACTGCTCTCACATACCCACCATCACATTCAAGAGAAGACATCCCGTCTCAGCACTTTGCACAGCAAGTAGGCCTGAAAATCAGTCAGAAGAAGACAGAAGTAATGACACTGAACGTCCAGAACCCCTCACCGGTCCCAGTGAATGGAGAAGTTTTACCAACAACTGAAGAGTTCACGTACCTCGGGAGCACTGTTAGGCATGACGGTGGAGCAGGCAGCGACATCAAGAACCGGATTAGCAAAGCAAGAAATGCTTATAGAAATCTGAACAATGTGTGGAAATCGTCCCAGTACAGCACAAGAACCAAACTAAGACTATACCAGAGCTATGTACTTTCCACCCTTTTGTACGGCTCGGAGTGCTGGAGGATGACTGAGAGTGACCTCGACAAACTATCCACATTCCACACGAAGAATCTCAGAAGAATCTTGCGCATCTTCTGGCCTGAGACCATCTCCAACCAAGAACTTTTGCCCGTTGCAACCAAGAAAGCATGACAACATCATCATGCATAGGCGATGGGGATGGATAGGGCATATCTGCCGTCGGGAACATGGAAACATCGCCCGAACAGCCCTCCACTGACACCAGAGGGAAAACGTAAACGAGGACGACCCAAGAACACTGGCGTCGGACTGTTGAAGCAGAGCTGAAGACCTTCCAACATACCTGGGGAACCATTCAGAAGCTAGCCCAGGACAGACAGGAGTGGAGAACTTTTGTTGCTGCCCTACGTGCCAATAAGGCACAAAGGCATTGATGATGATGATGAGACAGGCGAGTTACCTCTAGACCACCGATCCACCATGCCATTACATCTGGGCACCATAATGTTGTTGTGCGTTCCCCAGCTTAACACACTAGGGGTCACCCAGAATGTGCACTCTCACTCACTCATCCCACCTGGGAGTCACTGTGAGATTAAAATTGCACTGAATGAGAATTTTGCTTGATTGACTGTTTTAAGTACCTCGCCATAATAGGCAGCCATACTCTGACTTCAGATGATTTTTTACTCTTTCAAAGGAGAGTGCAGGTTGTTATGTGAAGAGCTTGCCGTGGCTGAAGGCAATCTCAACACAACATAACAATATTTAAGTATAGGCCTTGGCAATTAGCTCACACCAGTAACTGACACAGTGTTTGGCCTGGGCCAAGCACTTTAATGAAGCCAGGAGTTATCAAGTTCATGGGAAGTAACTCCAGTCCACTGTCAATCCATGGAAGGAGATGTAAGGAATTGTTTGTTAAATCAGAGCTCCAGGGGGATTGTTCAGATCAGATCGTAAGAAGAATAAAGAGAAAAGGTAGGATAGAGAAAGTTACAGAAAGATAATGCAAAAGAAGGGAAAGGCTGACAACAAAAAGTATATAACTCAGCACAAGAAAAGGCAGGAAGAAGCAGGGATAATAATAAGACTGAGGTGTATGACAGGTTATAAAAGTGAGTCTTTACTGTTGGTCTGAAAAAAAAACACCCAACCAACACACACACCCAATATATCCCCCCCCCCCCAAAAAAAAAAAACCCCCAAAAAACCAACAAACACCCCTCCAAAAAAACCAACCCAACAACAACCACAACAACAACAACCCCCCGACAACAAATACGAAAAAAGAAAAGAAAAAAGAACAGGAGTAAGATGTGTTCTGATTAGTTGGCTAGACGTACAGAAGCTGTGTCAGTAATATCTTACAGCATTTTCTTGATTACTTGTGAACAAAGAAGTGTTTGTATTTCTATCGTTTTATATTCACGTACTGCTACAAAAGCAGGAAAGAAAAAGAAAATCAGAAGAAAAAAAAAACGGGGAAGAACAAGGCAAGCAACAAACGTGTCAGACAGACAGACAGACAGAGATTTTCTTGATTGATTGATGATCTTTATTCCCAAGGACAACAGACAAGTGTTGACATACTTTTCTTTATCCGGCCCTTGCATAGAGTAGAGACTATTATGGATGATAATAACTGATAATTTCAAATAAATATTAAACACATTAACAAGAAACAACAATAACAAGAGAGAGAGAGAGAGAGAAGAGAGAGAGAGAGAGAGAGAGAGAGAGAATGAATTACATCTTTTTATAAAAATAGTTTTTATTTTTTAAGGGTTACAGATAAACATTCACATGCTTTTTTCACCTAGCCCTTGCCCTGGTTAGGAACTATATTTATATACTTTAAAGACAATAGGTTATGCATATTCAACAAAACACTTATACTTACCTAACTGGAATGTTAATGCTGAAAATGTAGGGAGGATTAGGGGAAAAGGCCAGCTCCTCAACATGGCCAAGGTATATTTGCCTAAAGGGGGTTACACACTAACTGGGTGGTTTGGATAGTCAGATGAAATGGACCCTTAAATTGTTGTTGTTGAGATTAGATTAACGTCCCAGTGGAGATTTCTGAGTTAGGGACTGTGAGTAAGAGTCATAATGTCAAAAAATGGATCCTAAATGGATGGTGTCTCAGTATAACATTTACCTCAACCTTTTAGGTTCAACCAGTCTGTTCAAAATAACTTTGTTCCATTTCGAAGAGATCACTCATCATCCAACCAATCAGCGCTTAACTTGAAACCTGCAGTCATGATGTGTGCACTGATTAACATTTGTGCATTGTGTATGTGGTTGAAACCTCAAGACTCATTGTAGCCTTTACCTTTCACACATTTCATGAGGCTCTGGGTTTGATTCCCGGATTTGCTCTTTTTTGTCTAGTTTGATGGGAAAATCAAACTGAATGTCGTCATTTGGAGCAGACTCTAAACCAGTCAGGCCTGTGTGTTTACGGACTTATGGGTGTCAAAAGAACCTAGGATAGTTGAAAATTGGAAAGAACAGGGAGGTACCACCCAACTGTTTCGGAAACAATCTAAAAGATAGGTTTAATTCCCAACTGTATGCTTGAAGTTGAAATGCGGTTGCCTTGATGGTGGTGGTGGGTGGGACGGTCACATGCATTTTGTGTGGCAGTTCATCCTTTTCAACGACAGGTCTGACTTTCTGTAAGTTTTCCTGGATAATTTTGTTTATCCTTTCTGCTTTGCTTGTTTCATTTTTGAAGTTTTAGATGGGTTTGGATGTTTTTATATGGTTTGTCAATGTTACCCAGATAAATTGCTTTACAAATCTCTATTCTTGAGGCCTGAAACATCTCAGTTTGCACATTAACTTGGGATTTAAAGTGTTGATCTCTCTCTCTCTCTCTCTTCCCTGTGATCCAGTACTGGATGGGGTGAATAATGCCTGGTCTTTTGTGCTTGTAATTCTGCAGGCCTGTCCATTGGCCATAGCTGACACATTCTGACATAAAAAAAGACACATTCTGACATATATAAATAAAGACACATTCTGACTTCAGAGCAGCTCTTTTTTTTGTACTCCGTGTTCATGTCTAGGTTTCTGTACCCATCAAATGCTGACATGAACTACAGGATCTTTAATGTGCATATTTTGATCTGCGTGTGTATATATACGTGAAGAAAATCAAAGCACCAGCAGGTCTGCACTTTTTAAGTTGAACTGTGAGATTGTAAAAATCCTCACCCTAAATTCCCCAGGCACCATTGCCAAGATTCAAATGAGCGATTTCATGGACCCACGGGATCAAAGTTAAGTATCTTAACCACTTGGCTATAATGTCTCTCTGAGGTGTGGGTAATGTGATCTTTCTGTCAAGTAGACAAAGGTTTTAGCTGCAAGTTTGCTCAGAGTGATTCCATTTTAAAAGTTTTTTAAAAACTGACCCCACAGTATATAACTTTGTTATCATCATCTTGCTGGCTGGCATTTTTCTTTTAGCTATGATTATGATGAAGGGTTTCTCCCCCTGCCCACCCCTTCTCTATCTCTTTGTTCTTTCTTTCAATCTTTCTTGTTAAATCCGTGAGATAAATTTTGTGTTCTCATAGCATTTAGATGTTGGGTTCATCAAATTGCAAAAAGCAAATTTATGAACAAGAAGACCCCTCTCTGAAAGTTTGCACAAAGTTTATATTCAATAAATAAATTTGTTGTGCCATATCTAAAATCAGCCATAGAGCCTTTTTCCATATGATTATTTAAGAATGGATCAAAAATCCAGATTGCACATTGAATGTGATTTGTAATTCTTGTCTTGTAGATGTGTCCTGTGTCTGATTAACATGGAATCAATATATAATTTTCCCCCCATAGTGCACTCTTTCACACGAATAACACTGTCACACACATAACACTGCCACACAAACAATACTCTTTCACACATATAAGGCACTCTCTTTCCCACAAAAAGCAAGAACATGACAACAGTTTGAAACTACACACTAATGCACATTTAATCATTCTTTAAAATCTGATATATTCAATACTTCAACAAACAATTTGCCCTACATCAAAATTTCACAAGAAACTGGACACAAGTACCACAGACCAAAACACACCATGGTCCATTTCTAGAAACGACAAGCCACAATTGCAAGAACACAGAGAAAAATACAAAATAACTGGAACTGGCCCATAATTATAGTGTCCACTCACAAAATCCAAGTTCAAATTAAAGATCACAAAAAGGTCAATACACCAAACACAAAAATGGCCATCTTATCCAAAAAACAAACAAACCAAAAACCAAACTGCTTTTGTTATGTAATTTTCAAATCCCATTTATAGCAATTTCAACAAATACTATTTATAAGAATAGATTTACATACAGCATTTCAGTGTATCACTGAAAGTGTTTGTTCTTCCTGATGTTTTCCCCTTTACTCCCCATAGTATACAAAATAATTAATGGGATACATTTATCAATAATAGGAAGTATGAAATAAGAAAACAATGCACCATTATTTTTGCTTAAAGTAAAAAAGAACCAAACAAACACCAACAACCCCAAAACAACCCCACCCCAACCAAAATGACGACAACAGCAAAACAAGCCTGACCTCAAAGACTGAACAATGGAGACTACACACAAAGAAAAACAAGTTCTGCAATGCTCTCTGACACTACCGTGAAGTTGGTATCAGTTATGAAGTGGTCATAACACAAATGCACATACCAGTAACTCAACCCACTTCAGTACTCCTTAGCCTATGTGATCTCATCACTTCGTAGTTGCACAATGAAAAAACTGAAAATCTGATCTAAAATAATAAAAAAAAACCAACCAAAAAACCCCAACAAAAAATACTGGTAACTCAAATGAGGAATACTGAAATTGTGTGGATGAAACTAAAAGTGTTTTTCACACACAGTTTTTGATAATGACTCGACCCCTCCTGTTTGAGGAAGTTTTTAACCATCAATACCTGGAAAAAGCACTACTAAAGCATTGATCCTTATGTGGTGAAACCATAGAGCAAATGCCTCTGATTCAAGGGCTTTGGTGAATACAACATAATTGTTTGATCCCTTAAAAAGAAAAAAACCCACTTCAGTTATAGTCATTGGGGTATTGAGAAAACAGCTGCTTTGGCTATTGACTTCCCAAACAGAAGACTACAGAACACACAAGTTTCTGAGAAATGGACACGTTCCAAGAAGTAGCCCTTGTTGTCAAGAATCTCACACATTTTATATTTTACACAAACTGTCCACTGTTTCAAGGGATCTCTCTCTCTCTCTCTCTCCCTCCCTCTCTCTCTCTCTCACACAGAAGTCTACAGTGGACAGTTTCAAAAGAGAGATTCAGGTGTTGACAGACAGTGTTGGTGTTCTGAAAGAAGAAATGTGTAACCTTAGAAGAGACATGGACAATCTCAGAACTGAAAACATAGAACTACGACAGACAAATACAGAACGGACGAACAGAGTGGATAAGCTAGAAAAGAGGGCTGACGAAGCAGAAGGACGACCACGGCAAAACAACATATTGTTCATGGCTTAGAGAAGAAAACAAATGAGAGTGGTGCTGACTGTGAGATGGCTATGAAAAATCTTCTCTCTGAAAGAATGGATGTCAAGGATGTAAAGTTTGATAGAGTGGCCCGTATAAATTCTAAAGCTAACTCTTCTATTATTGCCAGATGCTGTTTTTACCAGGATAAGATTAGAATAATGAAGGCAAATTCTCGCCTGAAAGGCTCTAGTATTTTTGTAGATGAAGATTTTTCTCAGTCTGTTAGGGAAATAAGGTGTAAACTGACCCCATATTTAAAGAGCGCTAGAGCAAAAGGGAAACAAGTAAGAATGGTTTTTGACCATAATAAATGGAGAAAAGGTGACCCTCAATGATATCCAAAGAAAGGAATAGCTCTTTGGCCGGCCCACACACACATCCATCCCTAGACGCAATTCACAGGGCAGGCCCAAAAGTAAACCTACACCAGTCATAAGTGGGCCAAAGTCAGTCACACATGCAATTCAGCTTTGTGCTGTGGAGACACAACTGGCTTTAAGAAGCAAGACAAAGACAGGTCTGACCAAGGTTTACTAGGCTTAGGCCAAACATCTGTCCCCGAGGATTTGTCTGGTTGCAGGGGGCCCTCCAATAAAGAGCCCTTGTTAATAAATGATGATGGCAGTACTGACGATAGCATTAACTTGGTTTCTAGTCTCATCAATATAAATAGTGATAGTGTTATTTTAGATGATGTAGACTCATTGGATCATAGCAATAAAAATGAAACAAATAAAACATTTTCTTTTTTATCTTGGAACATAAATGGGTTGCTTTCTAAACTCACTGACAGGGATTTTGTATCTTATGTGCCTAGCTTTGATTTTATTTGTCTGTCAGAAACCTTCCTGGAGAATATCCAGCCAGATGTTTTTAGTGGCTATAAGGCCTTCTGTAAGTCCGCAATTAAAGTTAGTCATCAAGGGAGACAATCCGGTGGTTTAGTTTGTTTAACAAAGTATGAATTAGCTGCCCTTGTGAAATGTTTGGATATTCCTTATTCTAACATTTGTGCGTTTCTTTATGACAAATCTTTGTTGTGTACTTCAAGGAATGTATGTGTGTATATACCACCTGAAGGTTAACCATTTTATAACATGTTTGACAATGATAATGGAATTGCTATGCTGGAAGAATGTTTAGTCAATTGTGTGGTGACATTGGATAAGTAGATATAATACTGTGTGGAGACTTAAACAGCAGGACATCAAACTTTTCTTCTTATCATGTAGTGAATGACTTTAATTCAGATTCCCATAGTAAAAGCATGTCTCTCAGTAGTAATCGTAATTCTGAAGATTCTGTTATCAATAATTATGGTAAATTATTATTGAATATGTGCACTGCTCTTGGGTTACAAATTATAAATGGTGTATGCAATGGTGACCAGCTAGGACACTATACATTTATTTCTGATGGAGGATGCTGTGTTAATGATTATTTTTTAGTGTCACATGATTTGTTCTCTCAGATTTTTGACTCATGTCGTTTGTTTGTTGCTGAGCGTTCTGATTCTGATCACCTTCCTGTTGAATTACATATTAATCCAGTATATGATACATGTACGGTAACTGAGGAGCCAAAAAGTTCATGTGGGATGAAAACAAACTCTCAGTTTATAAATAAAATCTCTGTGAAGAGAACATGTGCGAACAATTTCTAAATGCCTCCCAGATGATTGATAAGAACAGTGATGAAGCTAGATTTATTTAATGATCTCATAAAAACCAGTGCTGTTTGTATGAAGAAACAGGTTCATATCAATAAAAGTCTATCAAATGATACATGGTTTGATGTAAATGTAAAAAGAATGAAATATAGGGTCAGAAAACTTTTGAAGTCTTACCTTAAAACATTAAAGAATGAAGACAAAAACTTGTACTGTATCACAAGAAGGGAATATAAATACATGCTTGGAAGGAAAAAGAAAGAGTATAACAAGACATTACTTGCAGATATGATGTCTTCCATCACTTCTCAAGTTCAGTTCTGGAAGAATATTAAGAAGGCTTCATTTAGAAAGAGTCAGCCAAAGAATAATATATCTGTCGACAGATGGTTGCAGCACTTCAAAACCCTGCTAGAGAAAGACTCAGTAGACAACTCCATGAACACTGATGGTGACTATGAAGAAACTGTGGAAGATTTTGATCGTCCCATAACTAAAGATGAAATATTATTGGCACTTACAAAACTTAAACATGATAAAACAGCTGGTCCTGATCAAATCATTGGAGAATTACTAAAAAATGGAGATGAAAATGTACTTTTTCTGCCAAAATTATTCAACAAAATCTTTGATAATGGTCTTTTTCCAGATAACTGGACTGAATCTATCATTCTAACATTACGCAAAAAAGGTGATGTTGACAACCCTAATAACTACAGGGGAATCTCTCTTAGTGATGTAAGTAGTAAGCTGTACAGTACCATCATTAATAATAGGTTACAGGAATGGGTTATGAAAAACAACATTACAGGTGAACACCAAGCTGGTTTTAAGAGAGGGTATTCCACTATAGATCATATGTTTACTCTACTTGAATTTATCCAGAAACAGTTTGCTCATAACCATAAGCTCTATGTAGCATTTATTGACTTTGAAAAGGCGTTTAATGCTGTTAATAGAAACTTGTTATGGCCTATTCTCCTGAAAAATGGTGTGAAGGGTAAATTATTACATTGTTTGAGAACCATGTATCAGAATGTTAAAAGCAGAATAAGATGTGGATCTAAGCTGACAGACATATTAATATACTGCACCACTGGGGTCAAACAGGGTGATGTATGTAGCCCTCTTTTGTTTTCTGTTTTCATTAATGAGTTAGCCATAGAAGTCATTAATAAGGGTAAACATGGTACCACTTTCCCCCAAGATTTCACAGAATTGTTTATTCTTCTGCTTGCTGATGATGTCATCCTGCTATCTGAAACTGTTGTAGGCTTATAATCTGAATAAGAGTAATATTGTTGTATTCAGAAAAAGTGGTTATTTAGCTGCTCACAAAAAATGGCTGTACAATGGAAAAGTCATGCCTGTGATTAATGTATATAAATGTTTAGGAATCTGTTTTTCTACAAAGCTTAGTTTCACAACTGCATGTAAATATCTGGCAAGTTGAGGTAAAAGAAGCTTGTTAATTGTTTTGAAAAAATTACGATTATTGAATAATAATGCTTTTGACTTGTTCATTAAGATATTTGATGCACAAATACAACCCACTGTGCTATATGGTGCGGAAATTTGGGGACTGGATGCAGCTGTAACACATTGTGAATCAGTACACCTCTTTGCTTTAAAGCAGTTTTTAGGCTTACATAGACGTACACCTAATGATCTTGTTTATAGTGAAACCAATAGATATCCTCTCTCTGTTAATGCTGCTGTAAGATGCATTAGATATTGGATTAAGATTCTGCATATGGATGAGTGCAGGTTACCTTTTAAGTCTTACAAGATGGTTTATGATCTAGATGCCAAGGGGAAAAGCACCTGGGCTTCACAAATACGTACCTGTTTATGTGAACTTGGCTTTGGGTTTGTTTGGCTCAATCAAGGTGTCGGAAATTGTAGAGAGTTTATCAACGTTTTCACGTTGTCAAACCTTATCTAAAGCTTGATATGGACATACATTTGAAAAGAATTATGTCTAAGTTTAGACTTGGTGTACCTGACATAAATGTTCATAAATTCAGATATATAGAACATGATGATGAGGACCTCAGGTTGCTATGCCCATTATGTAAGCAAAAAAATGGAAGATGTTCATTTTTGCTGTCCAGTATAGATGTAAGACAGAATTACATTCCGGTTAAGTATAGTAGACAGCCTAATTTATTTCGATTCTGTCTACTCATGGCATCTAGTCACCCTGAGATCGTGCGCAGCCGTGCTTTATATTTGTGTAAAGCCTTTAGAATAAGAGATATCTTGGTTTCTTAATTCATATTTTTTGGAACTGATTTTTGTGGTGGTTGTGGGTATAAAATAACATTTTGGTTTTTTGTTACTTATTTTTCTCACTAAAATACTAAGCAGTTTGGCAACCCCCCTTCATGTATGAGCCAATAGCCTTTTTGTGAATAAATCTTTCGAATTCGAGTTCTCTCATACACACACACTCTACTCTGATATACAGTGATTACAAAAATAGAAAAAAATCAAACACCCTGACAGCACCAAATTAGATTTAGACAGGGTTTTTTTTTTCAATACCTGTTAACTGTTTTCTATGTTGAATCATCAGTCTTCAAAACTAATAATACTAAACACACATGAACAATATAAAACACCTATAGATACAAAGGCGGTAATATACAATTTATAATATTCTTTCTGAGAATAACCCCCCCCAGAACCCAATGTTTTATGTTTTAAAAAAAAGTGTCTCCTGTTTTCACATCTGACAAATATCGCAGAATTGTTTTAACAGCAACAAATGTAGACTACAGACCAATAACTCCTTGTGAAAGGCTAAAACAGACATCAACACAAACATCATTATTAACTTCCTATTGTCAGATTATACTCCCCCCCCCCCCCCTTTTATGCCCAAAACAAGATATTTTTTAATTCCTCCTACTCTCTCTGACTGATCACGCTACATAGTAATAAGTAATAAAACCTGCATACTGACTAGAACAAACTGTTAACATCATATGAATAATGTCTGGACATCTATGTCATACCTTTTTCCCCTTCTTTTTTGACTTTATATTTTATTATCATTACTTATAAATCACACTAATTACAAACAAGAAAAACAAGGGAGCTTTTGATCATTACGTTTCTCCTCCCCCCTTCAATTTTCTTTTTAACAAGTTCACATTTGAAAAAGCAACTAATCCCCCCCAAAAAAAACAAAAAAAACAACAACCAAAAACAACCCACAAAAAAACCCAAGGAAAAAGAAGCAATTTTTTGTTCTTACTTTTATAATAACTTTTTCAACTACCAAACAAGAGCAAAAGTCAGAAAAAGACTATGTTTAAGTAAATCAAAATAACATCCCCCCAAAAAAACAACAACAACAATCCCCCCCCCCCCCCCCCCCCCCCCCCCCCCCCCCCAACAAAAACAAAACAACCCCCAAACATAACCTGAAACAAAATATCCCATCAAACAAATAAATGAACAAAAACTTCCAAGTAGCAAAAATGAAACAAGTAAAATGACTAAAAAGGATAACATTTTAAGCAATGTATGAGCTGTGCTTCACTGCTTCACGTGGTTGTTTCCCTGTAAATATTTATATAAAAACAACAACCTTGGTCAATATCATTTAGGAAATGAAAAATGAATGAAGGTGAGCAAAATTGCAAATAAGATTTAAAAATATCCTTTAAAAAATGGACATGTGCATACTCACACCATATACACAAATAAACTTCAGATCATGATAGATTATACAATTTTGGATAGACTTATTTTGACTGTGTTCTTCAGAATTTGATTCAAATATAATCTCCAACCAAACCACAAAACTCAATCTCACACAAATGTATGTGTATGCATGCACGCACGCACACACACACACATACACACAGAAAATCAAAATGAAGGTACTACCAATAATCTACCTAAAGCAATTTTGTCAGCAAACCTTGTCTCAATCTTATTAACAATAGCAACAGAAAAAAAGTCCCCCCTCCCCTAAAAAACCACAACAACAAAATCCTCACCCATTAAAAATACGCCCCCCCCCCCCCCCCCCCCCCCCCCCCCCCCCTTCAACAAAACCAACACTCTAAAAAGCACTAAAACCAAAACAACTGAACAAACAAAGAAAACTCAGAGATGTAAAACTAGACATTTTACATACCATTTCTTTTCTGCATATTCTTTCATATACTGTACACATTTCGGTTTACAAATTCAACATGAAACTAAAAACCACACAACAGGCAAGCCACTGGGCAGAAATCATAGCGTTCAAAATCTTGTGTACAAAATAAATACACAAAGGAAGTGATAAAAAAAGACCCAAACAATGATACATATCATGGCTACTTTGGTCATCATCTTAACTGTGACCACAAATCATTAAGACATGACACAAAAGAATGTAAGGATGATTTTGAAATAAATATGGAAAAAACAACCCAATATAATTCTTACATTCTTCAAATAAATATGGAAAAGAAAATCTTCACAAATATAATTTTGACATTACACATAAGCAGTTTTCATCTTTTCCCCCCAAATAAAAAGCTTATAAGGAGTCTGCTCCTTTAACCATTTACTTTAAAAACAACAACTAAACTCCCAAAAGAATGCCCCCCCCCCCCCCCACCAAACTTATACACCAAGATTCCTGCTACAAGTTTTATAAATGATGAACTTGAGGATCTGCCCCATTGTTTTATTTTGCCTCTTGACATGTTTACCTGCAGAGAATGAATGAATTAATAATTCTCTGATTTTTAAAGTGTATAAAAAAACCTTCCACATAGAAAGGCATAATCACAGCACTGGGGGGAGGGAGAAGAGAAGCCCCAGAGAAAAGATTTCGCCAGCTGTCTATTCAACACGATTCCAGATACGCTTGTGTCTATAAAACTTGTCTTACTGCATATGATAAAGTCATTTTTACATTATTTGTGATGGATTTGGGGCTGTCTGTGATAGTGACATATCGAACATATAGATGGGATTCAATGTCAGTGTTGAGCACCACCCCCACCCCACCCCCCCCAACAACAAAAAAAATCAACAACAACAGGGAATTGAAGAAATAAAAAAAAAGCTTTAAACAACAGTCGCCAAAAGAACTTACGGCTTAAAACTGCTTGATAAATAGAAATTTATATCAATCCGAAGGATCACATTTCTGATAATCTAAAAGAAGACATAGACCACTGAATTCTGTATAATGATGAAAAAAAAAAAATCTTGGTAACTGGAAAACAAAACCATGCATGAAGGATTACCAGAAATTTCTGAAGGAATGAAGAAGAAGAAATATTCTCCCTCAGACATATAAGAAAGTGCAACCCAATACAACTAACTCCTTTTCTTTAATTGAAGTCTTTAAAAGAATGGGAAAAAATACAAAGGAAACAAAGAGAGAAAGAGATAGAGGAATTTTACAAGCACCCCCCTACCCCCAGTTATTTTTTAAAAAGTAAGTTATAATAAAGACTAAATAACAAAAGCAGGTTACAAGATGGCACATAAAACGACTTCTCAACACCCAATGTGACAAATATTCAACATAAAATATAAAATCAACGGGAAAATAATCACTGTAAATCAACAGATCTATGGAAAATGAATGCCAAAAATGATGAAATGTCAGTTAATAAACCCACCAAAAACCCTATCAAAAACTCAATTCCCCTCCCTCTGATCCCCCCCCCAACCCCCCCCCCCCCCAAAAAAAAACAACAACCCCAAAACAAAATATTCCTCCCTAGAGCAAATTCAAAAAAGAAAGAAAAAGAAAAAAAGAAAAGAAAATCAAAACAAATAAAGAGTCGCCTGACTCCAACAATGTAAACAACAGGCAAATAGTTTCAAAGAGAGTCTTGCAATAACTCACACCAGTTGTCAATTTGTTATCTAAGCTCTTATTTGCCACAGTGGATCTGGGCAAGGAATCATAAATCATTTCAACAGGAATTTCTTTTGAAATGTTTGATTTGCTTTGTGTGTGTGTGTGTGTGTGTGTGTCTGTGTGTTGTGTGCGTGTGTGTATGTATATATATATATATATATATATAAATATATGAATATATAAAATAAAAAAATATATATAAAAAAACAAAACCCACCACTTTGTAATGGCTAGAGCTACGGAGTTCACCAATGGTGAGATTTTTGCATAAGCCGTCCCCCCCCTCCCCTCCATTATGGTAGTTGCATTTTGACTGTGGGGATGCAGTTGAGAATGAAACTACCAATTTTGCAAGGACAGGAACCCCCACCCCCCCTTTTCCTATTTTCAACCGTCATGGAATCTTTTAACATGCACAAGTCTTTAAGCGCACTGGTCCCACTGGCTTAGAGTCTCTTCTGAAAGACTTGACATTCAGTTTCATTTTCCTGACAAACTGGGAAGAAAGGGCAAGGCTGGGAATTAAACCCAGAACCTCTAGGTTTACTTGTTAGGCAGGTGAATGTCCTGCCACCTTCCTTCTTGTCCTTTATGAATAAAGCATAATAGTGGTTGAAGTTATTTATCAGCTTATGAACTATAATAGGCAACAAAAATGTAGAAACAACACCTTGACTGGGAAAATAATTAGTTTTGCTTTCCCTTTCCAAACAAAACAAAAACAAACCCCCCACATAAAACCCCACTTTGAAATGGAACTAACAGCAAGAGAAAACTGGCCTCCAAACTATAATGAAAACCTACATTTCTGTTACAAATACTATAGGACAAGACAATAGCACACACAACACACACACACACACACACACACACACACACACAAGAGATCTGAATTAACACACTAAAAATTACAGGCCTCAAGTTTTAAAAAAACATTAGCAACGAACTAAACATTTTGTTTGACTTAATCACAGAGAGAGAGAGAGAGAGAGAGAGAGAGAGAGAGAGAGAGAGAGTTGGGGTGGGAGAAAGTGATGGAAAGAGCAAAAGAGAAAGTTTTTTTTGCATGAAAAGTGATAAATGATTACATCTAATTTTCCTATCCAGCAGATTCACACACAGTCACAAAAACAATTAACTCATTGGAGTCGCAGTGAAATGGATCCCGCCATTTTGTGGTGACGCATGATTTTGGCTATATTTGAAAAATTCAGTAGACTTACCCAGCATAATAATGACATACTCATTATATATCATTGAAAAGTTTATAATGTCTTCTTTTGAGATTGTTTCACAGTTTTTTAATAGATGACTGTATTTATTTTTTACAAATTTCCAAAATATGTCACTGAATGCTGAAAAATAAAAAAGTTTTGAAAATTAGGGTTGGTATCTTAAATGGCTTGAACTATTCATCAACTAGTCCCCTCGAACCAATGTGATGATTTTTCACCAAAGTAAACTTCCCTGAAGCTGGCTGAATCCATGTGATTTCACTTTTTGTACAACAGACTTATTTTTTTTAAAGAATCATAACACTGGGGTGCCTGAAATCCCAAAGATATCACTTGTTGACATGTGAAAGAAAATTGGCCAACAGATAAAAACTAGGCAAGCTTATGGTCAAGGAAAGCAACTGTGTTTAGAAAAATGATTGCCCTACAGGCCAGAGTAATTTCCCTTGAGTTAACCATTACTTTGTGTTTTAAAAAAAAATCGTAAGTCTGCCGAATCTTAAGCTTCGGCACGTCACAGTAAAGGAAAAGAGTGCCGAATCTTAAGCTTCGGCACAACCTCAATGAGTTAAGAAAAAACTTCCCACATCAAGAATATAACATACAAGACAAAAATCAATCGCATCTAAATTGTAAGCATGGAACAATTTTTAATGGCAATCTGCTTGAAATTCACTGACTCCAAAATAAACATAATATGACACTTACCTGGCAATCTTACACACTTGTGTGTGCATACCTTGTTTGCCACAAAACAAAATCACCACCTTTCTCTTAATTAAAATGGTACATTATTTGTCGATTGTTCAGGTATTACAGAGATTCGTACACATCAGCACCACATAAAGATATATCATGAAGCCATTAAAAAAAAGGACATTGTACCTTTTATCACGCAATTACTTCTTCATTGTTTTTGGTAAGCATAAGGCTTTAGCTGTATATATGCTTGTTTGTTCTCATTAATCCCCCCCCTCCCCCCTGAAAAAAAACAACAAACCTCACAAAAACAAGAAACATCTCCCCAATACATAAAAGTTCTCTCCCCCACCAAAAACCAAAATCCTATCAATTGCCCACACACCCCAAAAAACAACAGCAATGAGGTGGGGGGGAAAAAAAGCAAGAAGAAAGACTTGAGAATGGTTGCCATTTTCTTAGACACCCCCCCCCCCCCCCCCCAAAAAAAAAAAAAACCACAACAAAAAATGAGAGAAAAAAGAAAAGTGAATCCCAACGATAATGCCATCCTTTCTTCAAAGTCGTCGGAAAAATACCAGACTTTCACCATTTTAGGACAGGGAGAAGTCTGATTCAAAGAAAGGCTATGGCAAAAACTTGGAATGACGAGGGTGGCAGGGGGTGGAAGGATAGAGAAACGGCAGGAAGGAGGGGGGTGGGGGATGGGGGGTTTGAACGGGTGTTAAAACTTAAAACATGGCATGGCAAAAATTTGATGGAAAGAGCACTATCTACTTAATATGACACAAGATTGGAAAACAAATATGCCCAGGAACAAAAACAAATTTTGTCCAGTCACAAAAAAACCATTTACATGGACACATAACTGCACAACAGTTTCAACTTTACAATATTTTCTTTCAATAAAAAGTAAAACAAACATAGAAAAAGAACAAAATTTGTGACAGACAAGTCTCTTTCAGATTAGCTAAAAACAAAACAAACATAAAACAAAGCAAGTCATATTTTTGTTGGCCACTATGCTTTGGAAGACCTTACTCACACACCAAGATCATGACTTGAAATATGAAATGCTTAGAAGGCAAATATTTGATCTTCTTTATGAGTTCAAGCTACTTATGATAATTAACACATGATTCATTTGTTTTGGTCTAATATTGACTACTGATGACTGTTTCACACAAAATGAAATCCCATACAGTATAAACAGAATTCACGGTAAAAAAAACAACCCAAAAAACAAAAACAAAAATCAAGAGAAATTGTGTCTAAGACTAAGCTGCCAAATCAAAATCAAACTACTCTCACGTCACAACAAGGAACAAAAAAATTTGTTCACAAAGACAGAATGCACAAAACATGCAACCGCAGCGCCTCCCCCCTTCTCTCCATACAAAATGTACACAATCACTATTAATAGAAGCACCATCACAGTAGATCTATCTTATTCACAAAACAATGTAATTTCTGAACAGTACATATGACACTGAAATCTTCTCTTTGAGGCAGTCCAAAGACTGAACAGATCTATTGTGGTAAACGATTAATAAAAAATTTTGTAACATTTTCTCAGATCATCACACACAATTTCAAGATAATCAACTGTAACACAACATTATTATCAGCAATCCACGAGAGTGAAACAGATATAGATATGTACACAGATATCATAATCTCTAGCACTGACTCTCCATTTATTTCAGAATATTTTAATATCATATTTCATAAAGCCCTTGCAAACTCCTTGTAATCTTCATATCATTTCATGGTGGTTTTTACAGCACTCTTTGAAAAATGCATTCTGTGACTCTATACAAAATCTCATTGAAAACAGAGTTTGTCACACTTAGTGATTAAATGTGATATGATAACTTTAAGTAAAAAGAAATGTAAAGACAAAAAATATAAATTGGCGCCTCATGATCTTGACAGACCCCGCCTTGTGACCAAAAAAAAAAAAAGTATTACTATTAGTCTACTACTGATTGAACACACATTTTAAGATTTTAAAGGAAAAACTAATTCATGCCTTTATCAGGAATTTGAATTCTGATACTCGAAGAAATTTTGAATTTTCAAATTGAATTTGAGAGAGCTGTTTTAAACATGACAAAACAAACACCAAAGCAAACATCAATAATTCATAAAATCAATGATAAAATTGCCTTGTTCAAATATTCAAAATGACCGATATGTACAACTTCTTATACACCTTGACCATTAAAAAATTTTTAAAAAATAAAAATCTCATTTAATAATGACTGACTGTTGACCATTTGATCCAATACCTTGAAGGAAAAGTTACTAAAATAAAGTGTTTAAAGTAGAGCACAGAATTTCAACTACTATTTTCAGATCACAACTTTTTTATTCTTAGCTGCAGCATTTATAAGCGTCATCTGCAAGAGTTATATGAGAAAATACCTGTACAGATTACAGACTGAATTTTATTTGGTTCAAAAGTAAAGACAGAAGAAAAAATAAGAGTAGGGAGCAAGCAGTCACAGTTGATTTAATGCTGTTGTCAAAAATCATATCAATGCGTGAAAACTCACAATCATACAACCGTTGAAGATAGAGCCCCCCCCCCCCCCCCCCCCCCCCCCCGCCCCCGCCCCCCCCCCCCCCCCCCCGGCCCAAAAAACATAAACGATGCACCGTCCACGAAAAAAATCATTCATGCGTGAAACTCACAACCCATCCCAACCGTGAAGATAAGCCCCCCCCCCCCCCCCGCGCCCCCCCCCCCCCCCCCCCCCCCCCCCCCCCCCGGCCCCAAAAAGAGCAGTAAACGATGCAACCGTTCCACGAAAATAACACCCTCAAATGGCCAGTAAAGGATAAAACCGTCTTTTTCAAGAAGAATAACAATCAGCACTCAACAAGAGAAAGAGAAGCTTTGATTTCCTAACTAAGGTCTCTTACTGAGCCATTACCGTTTGAAGATAATCTTCCCATCTTTGACTTGTAGCTCACATCCCCCGCTAGCACTGTTCTGGGGGGTCTGTGGAGCTGGTCTTTCTGCTTCCTCCGTAGGGGCAGCAGGGGTCATATTCAGAATAATCTGGCCTTGGTGAACCTCCAGTTTGCCTGGAAGGGGAGCTGCCAAGTCTCTATCGTGGGCAGAGGCTGCAGGGGTGGAGGTGTTGGAGCTGCCAGCAGAAGGAGAAGGAGAAGGGAAGGAGGCGGGGGCAGACAGCGGCGCCAGAATGATCTTCCCTTCCTGCACCATCAGATTCCCCATCCCCACGGTGGGGGAGGCGGTGGCAAGGGTGGGGGGTGGGGGGAGGGGATCGTTGCGTGGAGGAAGAGGCGGTGGTTGGTCTGCAGGAGGCAAGGTGGGGGCCGGTGGTGGTGGCAGCTGCTCGGCCCGCGAGTCCACGATGGATGTGGAGCGGGGAGGGGGCAGTGGCGTCGGCGCGGGCTCTTGGGACTGGGACTGCGCTGACGATGAGGATGGAGGCAGTGGTGGTGGGGGTGGAGGCGAGGGAGGAGGGGGAAGGGGGGAGACCAACGGTTGCGGGGTTTCTGCCGACACCTGGCCTTCGGAGGTGGTGGAATTCCTCTGCGCTGTGGAGGGGTGCTCCATGGAGCTGCTGGTGGACACGGAGGCATTGCCCCCAGCATCCTGGCTCCCCGTGCTGTTTCGCTGCAGGTACTGCTGCCGGGCCGGGTGAGCCAGGGGCGGCCCAACGATGGCCACGCCGCTTCCTGAAAGCGACAACAACCCCGACGAGGCTCCCGCAGACCGAATCCCACTTGACAAGCTCGAGGTATCGGCACCGCCATTCTGCCGTCTCTGGTTGGCCCGGTCGATGGTGCTGTAAGGAGGGGGAGGGAAGTCGGAGCTTTTGTTGACCACTTCGGAATAAGGAGGAGGTTTGTCCCTTTGGAAGCCCGTGGCGATGTCCGACCCTCCCACACACTGCACGCCATTGTTGACGTTGACGATGATGTTTCCGTAGTGGGACTGCGTGGTGAAGGCAAGGAAGGGGTCCTGGTCGCTGGGTCCGTCCCCACCTAGGAACAGAGAACAGTTATGAGTATGAGAGAATCTGACTTCTCCTTTTAGCTTCTTGAAGATTCACTGTGCCAAATTTTCAGGACATATGCAATGGGTTAAGGTGAACCTGGTGGAGACCCCCTTTCTCCATGTGTAAATGTACTTCTGGAAATTTCTAAAATTTTATTTGGCCGATAGAGCAATGCACAGGCTATGATCTTCACAACTGAAGTTTCTATTTCATTTTGGCTGATAGAAAAATGTTTAGGCTGTGATTGCAATAGTCTGGCATGGTACAGTGGTTGTTGCAAAAATGTACCATTATACTGTATTCCTGATACCCAAACATAAACTGTTAGCTTAACACCAGCAGTAAAACATAAAAAAAGAGAAGAGCAAAAAACAAACCCAAAATTACCCCCCTCCCCCCAACTACACAACCAATCAATCTTCCTCACCTCCAAAAGACACAATAAAAATGAGCAGAAAACATAGGTAACTATTTAGGCTCCAATACCCCATTTACATTAAAACACAAAAACTCCCAACTGAAATGAAGATACACAACAATATTCCTTGATCCTTCATTCTCAAAATTTCTAGTCTAAAACATGTGCGGGTATTGCCTACCCGCCCCCACCTCCACACACACACAAAGGCAATAGACAAAATGCAAAGCACATTATTAAGAATCCCCCCCCCCCCCCAACCCAAAACAACAAAACAAAGCACCACTGAAATTAGGCATATGGAAAGTTTCTTGCTGTCTGTCAACACAAGAGAATAAAATTCTCATCTATTTAATACAGAGTAAGATCATGGCATAATAGACTACTGGATATTATGTAAATATTAACATTTGATATACAAGTTGTGCACAGAGAAAGGTATAGTATAATTGTATTACAAAGCAAGGAATGACAGTTGTATCATTATTCTAAACCATTGAAAAAAACCCAACACCCCCCCCCCCCCCCCCCCCCCCCCCCCAAACAATAACCAGCAAAATACGCTCACCAGCATTGCGATTTCGTTGTCGTTGCATTTGATGAGCGAGTCTTCTAGCCCTGAGTCTTTTCATCTTTAGACGGAAGACGACGATGACAATGAAGGAAATGAGGATGACAGTGGCCACTGTGCAACCAATCACAGTGTAGACGGTGGTTTTCAACCAGTTAAAGTGCTCATCCTCTTCAGACAGGGACTTGGGGGTGGTGTGTACTGGAAAATCAAATCAAAAGATATTCAGGTACATCAGCAGTTAGGTCATCAGATAACTGCCTCCAAAAATTACTTAAAACTGCAGAAGTTTAACTCATTCAGTCTGAATATTCCAGATCAGGAATGCTCATTACACGACTGTTCTGTATGAATATATCTGATCAGCAATCAAGAGATTTAGATTTTTGTTTGCATCTAGGTAAGACACCATAATGATGTCAACTGCTAACAGTAGCTGTCCTATTAATCTTTTAAAAGAAGCCAACCAGAGGATATTTTGCTGCTCTGAGTGTGTTACATGTGCTTGTGACCTTACCCTCAACACATCTTACTACTGTATAAGAAATTCTTAACAATTTTAAAATGTCTCCATTCTTAACTCAGTCATCAAGTAACTCGATATCTTAACAACTCTGATATCAATTGCTCAAAATCTTAATAACATGGCATTTATAACGTTTCACTGACTAATTTGCAATCACTGGTTTGGTGACTTTTTTAAAAATAAAAAAAGAAATGTTTTACAATTAGTCAAGATGTGAAAAAAAAGGGAAAAAACTTGCTGAATTAAGGAGTGAAGTAAAAAAAAAAAAATCCATAACAGGATTACCAATTTCATAATTTTGAAAAGGCAACACAGAGATTTACGTCTGCTAGATCCTTGACAAAAAAAGAATTTCTGTTTATCTGTGAGCAGCACTTCAAGCTACCTCTAGACCGACAGAAAAAAAAATCCCCGAGCACACATGAATATCAACAAAAACAAACAGCATTAAAATTTACTCTTCCTTTCTCATCCCCTATACCTATTTGTTTCCATTTTTATTTATTTATTTTTGCAAAAAAATCTGTACACAAAAACAGGGCTGATGTTTGCTGCTTGCATTTTTGATAGTACACATATCTTCATATGGAGTGGGTCTTCTTGGACATTTTGAAAGACAATTTTTTTGTTGCCATCCTAATTTTTCTGTCTTATTCAACAGACTAGCACCCAGACCACAACTTAGACACAAGTGAGTGGTGGGACAGTGCGGGCGGGTACATGTGTGTTTGTGCATGCAAGTACTTTTACATACATGTGTGTTTTATGCATGCAGTGTTGATTCTAGTCCTGATTTCAAAATAAGGGGCCCAAGGGCCCCCTAAAATGAAAAAAAGGGGGCATTGCCCCCCACAAACAGGGGACAAGTAGTATTTGCTTACAATACCCTCAGTACTCTTAGTTTCTGCTATTTTTTCAAGGAAGAGAAACAAAACAAACAAGAAGATACGTAGGCAGAAAGGATTAAACATTCACTTTAAGTGTTGCAGCTAATATGCAGTAAGCACTTGTGACACAGGAGAGAGAGAGAGAGAGAGAGAGAGAGAGAGAGAGAGAGAGAGAGAGAGAGAGAGAGAGAGAGAGAGAGAGACAGTGGAGGTGGAGGGGAGAGAGAGGGAGATGGATGGGAGAGAGAGAGAGAGAGAGAGAGAGAGAGAGAGGGAGAGAGCGAGAGAGAGAGAGAGAGAGATATATCAAAGTTAAATTTGTATTTCCAGAGTTGGGGAGATAGATGTAGATGAGACAAGGGGTAAAAGCCAATATCAAAGTTTTTCTCTCTCACCTAGATGGTACACTGAGAGAGAGAGAGAGAGAAGAGAGAGAGAGAGAGAGAGAGAGAGAGAGAGAGAGAGAGAGAGAGAGAGAGAGAGAGAGAGAGAGAGAGAGAGAGAGAGGGGAGGATGTCAAATTTGTATTTCCACATTCAGAGAGATCTAGATAGATTAAAGCTAATGTCAAAGTCTTGTTTTTTCCCCCCAGATCGTACATTGAGAGAGAGAGAGAGAGAGAGAAAAAGAGAGTGAGTGAGTTGCCTAACTGACGGAAGTCTTTCTGAAGTTTTATCACAGACAGCCTCTGGTGATGGGCAGTGTTCTTGATGCTTTAATGCTGTTCTGTAATTAGCGCAATCTCCTTTACTGAATGCATTGCTCTTTCCATGTTTGAAACACAGCCGATAGATAGCCATGTTTGATGTTCTCAAGCCAAGGCTACTTGAGCTCTGAACCTACTGGGCCGCTGTGTCTGCTATCTCCTCAATGATCTCCGTCCCAATCAAGTCACTTGTTTCCAGAGTACAAGTCTTCTTGGAAGATGATGTAATCAAAGAGGACAACAGAGCAGGATGAGCCTGCTTTATTATGAAGAGGGCTTGTCGCGGCCCTGGGGGGTAGCCTATGTAATGAACGCAGCATGAACTGACAGGATGAACTACAGTTTCTGTGATTGATCAAAAGGAAGGGGCTTAGCTAATCAGAAGCATCATCGAGAACTTGGGGGAGGGGGAGGGGGGGGGAGTAGTGCTTAATTTTAGAGACTATATAAATGGTAGTTGCGATGGCGCACTTTTTGTTCAAAAATGCGCCGTCCAGGATTATTTTGCGTCCGTTAGGGCACACTGCCCACATCATTTTGCGGCAATTTTTAAAAAAATGCGGGAATCCTGCAAGGACGCACTCTAGAATCAACACTGTGCATGCATGTTTGATTCATACCTGTGCACAATCCAACTGTGATGGGATTTGGATTACGGACCTTTGGTAACAGCATTAACCTCGAGAGCTCAAAACCATTAAAATTATGAAGTACCTGAATTCAGTAAGCAGCCGTACACTTCATCTGAATTATCTCCGCATGTGTCCAAACTGTCGCAGACCAGTCTGCGGTCAATGCAGCGACTGTTGTTGCACAGAAACTTTCCTTTGCAAGGGTCACCTGAAAACAGGCACAGAAAATTTTGTTAGGATGAGTGAAAATAACTACAAATTATAATCCTTAATCAGCATAAATACAAAAAGCACGGACTTTTTTAATATTTTAAGGGCGAAATATTTTAACATGAAGTTGTATGTGCATGCGCGCGCACACACATATACACTCACAAATGCATGTACACACATGCACACAAAAATGCATGCATACATGTATGCATGTGTGTGTTCACAGGCTTTGAGTGAGAATCCTGGAAATTACATAAGGTAAAGGAGGAGGTAAAGGAGTCCCATAACCTATAAGGATGTAGGGGAGCGAGGCGTCAGAGACCTCACTTCTCTAGGGCCAGCATATTGAGGGCGGCGCCCATCTCCTCTCCCTCGCTGCTTTACCTTCCCTGACCCTAAAGAGGGCAGGTACCCATTGACAGCTGGGTGAACTGGGGGAACTGTACTGTACTGAAGCCAAGGCGCGCAAACGGTCACCCATCCAACTGGTAACCACGCTCGACGCTGCTTAACTTGGCTGGGGGAAAGCGAGTGCTCCGACCACTGAGCTATCCCGTCCCCGTTATGGAAAATCATGATTGTATGGTGCAGTACCCTGATACTCTCATGTTCTGAATGACACAAGAGCAACCAAAGTCTCATAATCATAGACAGATGGGTAAAAAAAATTTACAAAATAAACATTGACCTGTTATATGCTATTAAGAAATTGTGGGGCATCTTCAGGAATGAGCAGAGATGATTGACAAAAATGAGTTCAGGCACATGCCCACATCCTAGCACAATACAAAAATTACTATGCAATGCACATTTGCGGCCTCTCCAGGAAGGAGTAGCACTGATTCATTAAAAAGGGTTCAGGCACAAGCTCACATCTAAGCATACTATATAATGCACATTTGACTTGATTTGACTTGTCGCTTAACTCTGCGAGGAGTCAGAATGGCACCACAATGAAACGTTCAGAACTGTGTCTTGAAAAGGCTGAACCAGCCTGGAGCACCAACTATCTGCTTCCTGGTCAGAGGCAGCATGCTGGGTATGTTCATGTCATCCATGCCACTGGCCACAGCTGGCCTACTTTTCCACAAAAAATGAATATCTTTTTATTGGATTTGCTAGATTTCTGCATTTGTTCACACATGGAATCTCAGTTTAGGTCTCATCAGTTGGCCTTGTCCAGGAACTTAGTTGGAACTAATGTTAATTCTAGGGACCCCCCCCCCCCCCCCTACCTTCCCAAGCATGTTCTAGGTGACCTCAGGATGTTTAGCAAGGGAATGCGCAACAATAAACAGGAATCCCCCCCCCCCTAAAAAAACCCCAACAAAACAAAAACAAAAACCAACAACAAAAAACTTACCAACCAAACCAACAACAGCAAAATTAACGGGAAAATACCCCAACCACCCTCCCCCCAAAGGAATAAACTAAGTAGAACAGCACTAACCAGAACAGAGATCTTCACTCTCATCTGAGCCATCTTGTGGGCAGTCAGGCACACCATCACACATGTAACGATTGAAAATGCAATCCCTGGATGCCACACACCTAAACCTTGTCACACCACACACTTCAGTCTTCTCATCTGAAACAGAAAGAAATAATTAAGTGAGAACGTCAGCTGATGTTCTATAGGCATGGAACTAGTTAGAAAAAACCCCAAACAAAAATGTTAGTTGACATGTGACATTGTCAACTGGTTCCAAGTTTTCATACAAAGAAATGTTTTCAGTCATAATAACCACAGTTACCCCCTAACCCCCCCCCCCCCCCCCCCAAAAAAAAAAAGACTTCCCCAAAATAGACTTACCAACAGGCCGCACATGGACTTCCAGCTGTTTCTCTTTCGTCTCATCATCAGGCAGTTCCATCACACACCTGTACACACCTGCGTCTGAGCGGTTCAGCTTGGAGATGGTGAGGGCAATGGCATAATCATTGATGCGCTTTTGTGAAAAGCGAGCGTTGTTCTTCTTCTGCTCTTTGCTCAAGACCCATTCTAAGGACTTAGGCTTTTGCTCTATGGTCTTGGCCACGGTCACACATGTCGCAATGAAAATCTCCCCCTCTACCCCTTCAATGCTGCCCTTGATCAAGCCATCAGGAGACATGAACACCAGACTGTGGTCTTCGGGAAGGTTGGCAGGTTCACAGAAAGGAATCTGCCTCACACAAACTGCAAAAAAAAGAACACGAGTAAGTCAAGTGTTGTGAGAATATCAAGTTAAACAAAAATTTTAATAAGAACTGAAAAGGAGAAAAGAAACAGCAAAGGAAAGAGAAGGAGCGATTTTGGGCAGGAGGGAGGGGGGAAAAGAGAGAGACTCAGAGAGAGAGAGAGAGAGAGAGAGAGAGAGAGAGAGAGAGAGAGAGAGATGGTCTTCTCCTGTACTTGTAACTCTGCAGCTGACACATTCCAAATTCAGCACAGCTCATTTTATGCGCAGGATGCATGCATGATATATACCCATGTTTCCATAACCCACAGAAAACTATTATGAATTATGCTGTTATGGGATGTTTTATGTGCATGCATGTTTACATTTACAAGTTTGATTCTGTGCATGTGTTACACAAAAAGAATAAGGGCATCAGCAGGTCTGCACTTTAAAGTGACCTGGGCCTGGAGGATTGTGAAAAATCCCCCTCCTTCATCAGACATTGCTGGTGAGATGCAAACCCACACCTTCATGAAACTCCACAATTGAACTTTGAAAGGTCTTAACCACTTAGCTACACTATAGCAACCATTAATGGCATTATAAAAAAACCCACACCTATCAACCCCCCCCCCCCCCCCCCCCCACACACACACACAAACACAAAAGGGCTCTAGAGACATCCACATAAATGCTATTATTTGTTTAATCAGAAAGTGAATGCTAATAATTCGTATCAAAATAGTAATGTATTTCAAGCAGGCTGAACTCAAACTTTAACACTTCAGAGCAGGCGATTCAGTTTTCAGCCTGTGGTAGTATCATAAATCATTTAAATGACACTGAAGAAGCAGAAAAGGAGGACTTAATTGCACAAACTGTACACGAGAAGAAACAACAATGTGTATGAATAAACAGGGAAAAACATGTTTACAGTGTACTCCTACTCAGGCTACTGAGGAATAGTTAAGAAGAAAAGCAAACATATTGGAAAGTGATCAAGTTGGCTGAAGAGACTTACATGCTAGCAGTGTAAAGTCTTATCATACTTAACTTAGTAATTCTTTTACATTTCCCTTTTTTCTGTCTTTCGCATAAATGACTTAATCACACATTAAAATGATTAATGCTGATAACAGATAAGTAACAACATTAACAAGTCATAATTCCGTAGGCTACAACATGTACTTGCTACAAGCACATTTTGATTCTCTATGACTATGAGTTTGAGCCCAAGAGACAACTGTTATTGTTAGTCTGTTACAGTGAAGTCTTATTACACATTTATATGACAGAGTCAAGAACAGTTTACACACATGACATGTACACACACACCACACAATTTAAGGCATTCTCCTCCCAGTCACTGCCCCCCCCCCCCCCCTCCCTACCAACAAACACACATAAATCATCACTCAAACCAAGGCAGACAAAAAGTATAATTTATACTTGTAACAACAAGCTGTCCAGCGACCCAATCCACTTCTATTAAAAATATTATACTTTTAGTTTTATAGGGCTGCACAATATGACCATGAATCATAATGAGGATACCCTTACTTCAATTACAACAAATGAATAGTCTAAGTAATAGAAACAGAGATCAAGTTTCTGTTATTAAAATGTATGATTATGATGCAAAATTTCTAACCCAATCTTGTTTGTAATGTTTATGATGCTTTTTTAGTCAAACCTCTTCATAATAATTTGTTCTATCCGTGAACGAAGTCAACATTTTACTTAAGATTTACTTACTAAACAGAAACAGATGTGCAAAAACTGAAAAAGTATTGCACTTGGTCATTTTGTTGCTTTCATTTCACACGAACAATACGCAACAGTTGTCTTCACGTCTTCGTTCCTCTGTTGTCTGCAATTTCCATTTTCTGGCATCAAAAGTAGGCTGCCATGCCATCTATTTCCGCTCGTCTGATTTACTTCCCTTGGAGGTTTTCAGCGCGATCACTACACATTCAGTTTTCAGTCAAAAGAAAAGTGACAGATCAGTTGTCCTACTGAAAGTTACTTTTGAAATACATATTTAGTTAACTTATTTTTGAAGATGGCTTGAATTTGTGTAGAGTTTGATAAAACTACGAATGATTTTGAACTATTTGAAACCACGGCAACATAAGAAGAAAGTGTGCTACGACAAACTTCCGCTTTCAGACAAAAACAACCTCATGTGACCCAGATTAGTTGTAAACTTTGTTGTGCTAGTACATTAGTAGCCTATGTCTCTTTTCTGGAAAATTTACACTGGCCGATGATTAATCATAACCTCATGTTGATAAGACAAAGAACATGGCTCATGTTGTTAACACTAGTATTGCTGCAGTCAAGATAAGTGGTTCATTTTCTGCCCCCAATTTTTCCTCGAGCGAAGATGAAGGGGAGGATCAAACGCATGGGATGTCAACCGAAGGCAGACGGAGGTCGAACGCATTTTTAAACGCACATTTACAGGAGACAGACACCACGATTACACATCAGAGAAAGAGTAGACAAGCAGCGTCATCCTCCGGACAAGTGAGTGTCTCAGACTCGCCCTCAAATTCGTCGTGTGCAACAGAAAAATCATCTTCATCAGTTTACGTAACGGCTTTGTCATCTCCGTTACAGACCACAGACACAGAGGTTTCACCTGACAGAAATGGGTCATTGCCTCAAAGGTCTCGTGTCTTAGATGATTGTCAGACAACTCCATGTAGGGATCCAGGGTTACAAAATGATAAACCGAAACACCACAAGAAAAAGTTTGGAGATGCTGAGTGTGGAACACATAGAAAGGTTAAAAGCAGCACTCCAGAAATAACAGATAGTAATAGTACAACTAGTGATGAGACAAAGAGTTCCTCACATGTGACAGTACAAAACTGTGGTGCTCATGCACAGAACTCGACAGACACTACATCGCTGAATAGTGGCACAAGTTCTGTCAGCAGTTCAAAAGAAATCTACAACCAGTCAAGGTCAGTGGTCTCTGTGTAATGATGTTTTATGTATTGTTACTTAGATTGTGAAGTTGTGTAACTAAGTCACTCAGGTGACAGCAGTTGGGTAGGTGTGAAGACGAGCTTTTGTAGGTAATTAAATAGATAATCCATTTGAATTATGCTTTGAAGACTTATGAACTAAATCATGAACTGATGATTGAAGCAGGCCTAATTCTCCATCACCCCCTCCCTCACCCCCCCTCCCAAAGAAAGTAAGAAATAAAGCACCAAAGAAACACCCCCCCCCCCCCCCCCCCCCCCCATCCCCAATCAGATGAATTGGAGATTATCAAGTTTCTTCTTTGATTGGATCCCAAATTTTCCAGTTTCATAGCCCGCCCATGAAGCTTTGAAACAAAAGGATATCTAGATCTCTTAGTTAAGGGGGGGGGGGGGGGGGGGGGGGAGGATGACTAGCTCAGTCAGTTCTTAAGCCAAGTTTAAGGATGAGTTAAGTTTAAAAATAATACAGGTAAAGCCTCATTCTAACACTGGTAACAATATACTACTATACACTATACTAGTACTGATATTTTTTGGCCTAGCGCAGTAGTAGCTTCCTTTGTAGGTCAGTAGATCACTAAGTATATGAAAAACTTTGAGGCTTCAATTGCACTGGTGATGGTCATGTGTGGATATTGCATTCATGATCACTTGTGTTATAGACTACTAAATCGTAAAATTTATGTATGAAACTATAGACTGTAGTCTCATGATATGATACTTGATAGTATTATTAAGTAATTAATATTAGAAGTATGTAAAAAGACCTGTCTTTTGCACAAAATAATAAAAACTTAAAGACATGTCTTTAGGCTACTTTTAGTGCAGAACAGTAATTGAAATGCAAAACTTTCTAACTGTTGTGAATAATTGCTGTACCAAATGCTTTAGTCCCAGTTGACTAAAATCTCTTCCAGTTTTATAAGTTAAATATATATATATTTTTTTTCTTCACTAATAAATTTTAGTCAATATTCTACTGTGATCTTGCTAACATAGTAACAAGTAACATCCTGTCCAAATTCAGAGGAATCATTCGTGGCCGATTGAAGTCCTGATAATACTGATATTGTTGCGAAACGTGTGTGTGTGTGAGTAAGTGTGTGTGTCTGACTCTGTGTATGCGTGTGTATGCATGCAGTGTGTGCATGCAGTGTGTACATGTGTGTACACAATACATGGCACATCTATATTACTTGTAAGTTGTAAGCATGTATTGTGTGTATGTGTCTGTGTGTATGTATGCATGTATCACTGTGTGTATGAATCTATGTGTCTATGTGACAATGTCAGTAATTGGTGTGGTGTGTGGGTGGTGGTGATATTATGTGTGAAATACTCGGAATAGTGTGTTGGTGTTGGTGGTTGTGTGTTACATCATAAACTATAATGTGTATACATGTATGTGTGTGTGACACTGTGTCAGTGTGTGTATAATGTGTGTGTGTGTGTGTGTGTGTGAAAGAGAGAGGGTGTCAGTGCGTTTGACGGTCTGTGTGTGTGTGGTGTGTGTACATGTATACATGTATACATCATACGTGTGCTGTGTGTCAGAGATTAAGAGCTAGAGATTTAGAGTATTTACAAACTGTGTGTTGTAATGTGTTAACTGTTATGTTTGTTGTGTGTGTGGTGTGTGTGTGTGTGTGGTGTGTGTGTGTGTGTGTGTTGTGTGTGTGAGTGAGTGAGTGAGTGAGTAGAGTTTAGTGAGTAAGTGAGTGAGTGAGAGAGAGAGAGAGAGAGAGAGAGAGAGAGAGAGAGAGAGAGAGCTAAAGAGAGAACTCAAACTTGAACTCGAAAGATTTATTCACAAAAGGCCATTGGCCCATACATGAAGGGGGTTGCCAAACTGCTTAGTATTTTAGTGAGAAAGATAAGGAAAAGAAACCAAGATATATACTCTAAAGCCTAGTAAAGGCTTTACACAAGTATAACTTTAGTGAGGCTGCATGCAATCTCAAGGTGACTAGACGCCATGAGTAAAGAGAATCCAAATAAATTAGGCTGTCTACTAGTACTATATTTTATGAGTATGTAATTCTAACATCTAATACTGGACAGCACAACACAAAATGGACTACATCTTCCACTGCTTGCTTACATAATGGGCATAGCAACCTGAGGTCAGCAACGTCATGTTCTATATTTAAATTATGAACATTTGTGTCTGACAGTGATACATCAAGTAGAGTGTGTGTGTGTGTTTGTGTGTGTGTGTGTGTGTGTGTGTGTGTGTGTGTGTGTGTGTGTGTGTGTGTGTGTATGTGAGAGAAAGTCAAAGTCATATTTTTATTTCCAGATGGTACATTGAATAAGCAATGCATTTGCTTTTTATTTTCATCAAGCAATCTATCGAGGAACTGAAACAACTTGATCAATACTACCAAACTACATTATATTACACAACCCAAAATACACTTTAAAAAACCCAACAACCCCCAATACACTGTAAAGCTCATACACACATTCACACCCACCCACACATGCATGCACGCATGCATACATGCACACACGCACAACACATGCACGCATGCAGGTATGCATGCAAACATACGCATTCATACATACACATTCACACACACATGCTCTCTCACTCTCACTCACACATATACACATGCGCACGTGCATGCATGTGCAAACACTTAAAATGTACTTTTTAAAAAAAATGAATAGAACAAATAAAAAAAGAGTCAAACAAAATTATGTCAGGTGTGTGTGTATGTTTGTGTGACTGTATTAAAGAAATGTGTATTGTGTGTTGCATTTAATTGTATGTGTGTATGATACTGTATTCAAACACATTTATTAGACTTTAATATATTTGTTACTTAGAAGCGTTGATGACCATTTTTGCTTCTTTTTGGTTGTAATCTTGTATACACTAAGGGTGATAAAATAAACAGAATCTAGTGACCTCAGCATGGCCTGGTATTATTTGCATAAAAATAAACTATACACTCTATAGTATAAGTCACTATAAAAAAGAAGTATAAGGAATGAAAACAAGTGAGGTACTCAGGTAGTATGTCATTTTTCCATGGATGATGTCAGATTTATTTGAGGGGATTAACAGTACACATATATTGATCATGTATGTGAAGCCATTGTTCATGTCAGTTTTTTGTTGTTGAAAATTAACTGAAGTAACAGCTCTGATATGGCCTTTGTGGTTGATGGGATACATACATGTACATACATGTACATACAGCATGAAATAACATGAACTATTTCTTTACAACATTTTTTAATATTCTTTTTTAATTACTGTTTCAGTGTGGTCCATAATTTGAAAATTGTTGTTCTCACCTGCATTTTATCAAGATAAGAAGTGAATAGATTAACAGAATATTAATTATATTAATACAATAGTATTTAGGTATTTGTTGTTGATGAGGGAATCAGTGATATAATAGATCTAATAGTAGTAATTTACTGTAATAGACACAGAACTTAGTCAAGTTTATGTGTTGTGTAAGACTAAGAGTGATACTGACAAAGTGACAGTAAAATGAGATTGATAACCTATTTGTGTATAATGATTGTAGACATGTGTGCACACACACAGTGAACACCTGTGCATGAACGTGTGTGTATACATATATGATATAATAGACTAGATCTAGATAGATCAATCCCCATCTCACTTAACACAGGCACAGACACACAGAATATCCTCTAGAGACAGCGAGACGGACATGTATACCAATTGATCTATACTCAATACACACACAGACACGCATGCACACACATGTGCGCGCTCACACGCACACACATTGTCATTGGGGAAGGGGGGGGGGGGGGCATCTAATGTCACTAAAAGTGAACAGACGTAAAAATTGAAGTCAACAACAGCACATTGTCACGACATATGTACATTTGTATGTATACGCACATATGCATTACTCTTACTCTTAGTTCTTTCAAACTGTCCTGAGATGAGAAGTTTGCATGTATGACTGGTTTTGAGTACCTCGCCATATAGGCAGCCATACTCTGACTTCAGAGGAATTTTTCTCCTTTAAAGGAGAGTGCAGGTTGTTATGTTAAGAGCTTGTCATGGCTGAAGGCAATCTCAACAATATTTTACAAAATAAAATTTTAGTGTTGGCCATGGCAATTAGCATACATCAATAACTGTCACAGCTTTTGGCCTGGGCTAGAGTGTGTTGTGTGTGTGTGTGTGTTTACTTGTGTCTTTGTATATATGTGTGTGTTTATTTTATTTTATTAATTTTTTATTTATTCTTTTATTTTGAGGGTAATGGAATAAGCACGCATGTGCTTTAAAAAATTTTTTTTTACATCCAGTCCCCTTGTTTTTCAGTTTTGTAAATTTTGTCATCTGTTCCCACTGGTACGCAATGGCTTACTTTTCCAAAAGGAAATGTGTGTGTGTGTATTAAAGAGAGAGAGAGAGAGAGAGAGAGAGAGAGAGAGAGAGAGAGAGAGAGAGAGAGAGAGAGTTAGTTGACTTTGTAGTCATAACTTAACGTTGTTCACTGTTCAGGTTCAATCCATTTGATCGGGACATGCACTTGGAGGAAGACCACTTTTCCGATAACCCAGAGAGCAACTTTTTTGGCCGCGACAGTTCTTCACCAGCAAGTGCCTTATCATGTGAGTGGTATAGATTTATACATTTTCATTATCGCTTTGATTCCTGATGATTGTGAGCGCTTTATGTGATAATCAAAAATGTGTGGGGAATTACCCCAAAAGATTGTTTTCTGAAACTTGTTATTCATGGACAAAAAGGATTAGATATGGATAACCTTGCAAACTGAGCTTTATGGCCAACGAGAGGAGCTGGAAAGGGCATACACTCCATTTTCCCAGACACCTCTGATTGTGTCAAGTGAATGAGAGAAGAAGGAGGTAATGGAGTTTATATTGTTATAATGAATTATGTACTTTTATTTGGAAGTGTCTTGTGTTACTGTTATGAATAAAAAAAAGTATTAAAAAAATAAATTTTGGTTAAAAAAATGTGTAACAATACTAAGAATTTTTTTTTTTTTTTTTAGATCAGATTTTTAGTTTTTCCATTGTGCAACTACAAAGTGATGAGATCACATTCGTAGGCTAAGGAGTACTGAAGTTGGAATCTGTGCTTTTCTATTGCTGTTGTGATGGGCATGAATTGTGCATGCTTTACTCTCTCTCTCTCTCTCTCTCTCTCTCTCTCTCTCTCTCTCTTCTCTCTCTCTCTCTCTCTCTCTCTCTCTCTCTCTCTCTCTCTCTCTCTCTCTCTCTCTCTCTCTCTCTTGTTGGGTAGTTTTCTGTCTTTTCTTTGGCGTTCTCCTTCTTCTGGACTTTTCTGCTGGTGTTGGTTCTTTTATGTTCCACCTTCATCCCTTTCCATTCATCATTATCCGTAAGCCTGTATGTAGATGATGCTGGTCTTCAGGGCCTCCCATGCATGATCCCTCCCATCCTGGCGTGGGCATCTGGCCTAGTGCAGGCCTGATCCTGGTGCATTGGTCATGTCCAGTGGCTGGGTCTGTGCTTGGCCGTTGCACAGCCGCTGAAGGTGTTGATCGCTCACGCGTAGTAGCACTAAGCAGCACCTCTCTCTTCATTCTCAGCGCTGTCTTTGCCTCTGGACTGGGGGTCTGTTGAGTTGTCAACATTCTAATAATAATAATAATAATAATGTATGGAATTTATATAGCGCTGAATCTTGTAAAGCAACAAATCAAAGCGCTCAGATGACAATTTTTTTTCTCGAGGATAATGGAATAAGCACTCATGTGCTTTTTTACATCCAGTCCCCATGTGTATGCTGTTTTGTAAATTTTGTCATCTATTCCCTCACTCTTTCGCTCTTCTAAACTTGCATATATATATATACTGTTCATTCATGATTAAGCTAAGGTTCCTGTCTCATCATCTCTCACGTGTAATGAATTATTACATAAAGATTGTTCTTTGAAAGTGTTCTATAATACGTGATAAGGATAAGATTATGTAATATAGAGAAAGTGAAATGTGTTGTGAATTATTTTGAAAAAAGGTTGGTTTTTTTTAGTGTTTTATGAATCAAAATAAGATTAGATATAACTGAAAAAGAATTTACAATAAATTATTCCCTCCCCCCCCCCCCCCCCTTTCCCAAAAGCTCCGATGTTGCTATGACATGATCTAAAAAAACATATTAGTAAAACAAAAAGTACTAGAAATTTTATTAAAAAGATTTGTTTCTGAAAGTGTTTTATGTTGTTAATGGAAATGAGACTTCTGGGTTTGTTGGTGGAAAGTCTTCATTTATAATAACTTTCTTCCCTTCAAATGAAGAAAAGGTCAATATGAGAACTGCAATGAACATGAGTGTGAGGAAGACATTGCACATAAACAGATGGACTCCCCCCCCCAACAACAAAAAAAAAAAAAAAAAAAAAGGAACCCAACAAAACAGCTGAAAAAACACCAACAAACATCCCCCCCCCCCCCCTCCCCTCTCCATCCCAGAACCCCTTAAAGCAGAAAGGTCTCAGAAATACTCTGATTTTGTACACACACGCACGCACGCACACGCACGCACGCACACACACACACAACACACACACACACACACACACACACCCCACAACACCACAGCACACCACAATACACCACAGCGCATCGCAGCACCACACACACACGCACACGCACACACACACTCCAAAGAAAAAAAGAAGAAAAAAACCCAACAGCAGCAGCAATAGCAATGGAAAAAAGCAAAAAGCAATGAAACAAAATAAAATCGGTTAAAAATTAATTTAATGGAAATGTTGTGCCTCCCAATCTCAGCTTCTGTAGCGGTTTGTTTTCACCTGACAGAAAGGTCCTTTGGAGGAGACTATAAACCAAGGCAAGTTGTGCAAACGCATGCAGAACATCTTGCGCACACATTAAAACCCATTCCGCTTTTCGGAAGAGTAGGCCTTTGTGTGCCGCTGGGAACGGATGACAAAATGTTACAAAACTGCATACACACGGGGACTGGATGTAAAAAAGCACGTGAATGCTTATTCCATTAACCTTGATATAAAAAAAATAAAATAAAATAAAGGCACTCGCTGCAGTGAGTTTGTTTTATGGCAATGCATTCGAAACTTGACATTCACGGATTCGCTGTCAGTATGGCTGTAGAACATCAACTGTGTCTTGCCCAGCTGTTGACCAAAAAAATATAATATTTATATCAATATATATTATATAAAATGCGTAAGCATGTGCAGGCAGTGAGTTAAAAGCGAAATTGTTTGATGAGCCATTGCATCAAAGATGGGAGATTGTGTGATTTTTTGGGGGGCGCACAAGTTTGAGGATGAATTAATTAATTTTTCATCGGATGTGTTAGTGTGTGTTCAGTGTGGTGTTGTGTGTGTGTGTGTCTGTGTGTGTGAGTGTGTGTTGTGTGTGTGTTAGTGTGTGTGTTGTGTATTTGTGTGTGTTGTGTCATCGTGTATGTGTGTGTGTTATGTGGTGTTGTAGTGTGTGCAGTGGTGTGTGTGTGTAGAGTGTATTGTGCAATGGTGGTGTGTGTGATGTTGTGTGTGCCGTGCACACTTCATAACTGATTTTCACAATCGTTTTGTTTCACTCATGTAGTACACACATAGTACACACACACATGTGTACATACATACACACACACAATACACATACACACACACATACACACACACATACACACACACACATACACACATACACCCACACACATACACACACATACATACACACACACCCTCACACACATATCACATACACAAGGGAATGGTGGGGAAGGTCAGGTGGGGGGGGAGGAGTTATTGTTGCTACGTTAATGACACTGAACAATAAAAAAAGAAATGTGCGGCATTAACAGTGAACAGTGATGTGAATGAATTTACTTAATGGATCTCATTAACCACACCTAGCTAACTCTGTGATTGTTGATGGAGGTGGCAGCTGAGTGCATTGTATAGAGCGCTCAACTTTCCCCATGGGTCCATGGAGTCATGGGTTTGAACCTTGCTAACAGTGCATGAAGAACCGTGAACATTAAATTAAGGATACAGTGGATTTTGCTTGACCATCTCCCAGGGGAGCTTAAAGTGCACAGCTGTTCGTGGATTAATTTCCATTGTGTATAAATGTACATTGAGAAGATCATAACTCATATATATTCATACATATAATGATATATATATATGTATGTATTATAGATAATGTATGTATGTATATATATATTTATATATATGTATTATAGATTATGTGTGTGTGTGTATACATGTGTGTATATACATGTGTGTGTATATATATATATAATAATAATAATAATAATAAAAATATATATATCATATGGGACAGCTCAGTGGCCAGAGCACTCGCTTCCCCCTGCCAAGTTAAGCAGCATCGAGCGTGGTTACCAGTTCGCCCAGCTGTAAATGGGTACCTGCTTCTTTAGGGTCAGGGAAGGTAAAGTAGCAAGGGAGAGGAGATAGGCGCCGCTCTCAATATGCTGGTCCCTTAGAGAATCTGAGGTCTCCGTTGCCTCGCTCCCCTATGACCATATATAGGTTATGGGACACCTTTATCGTCACCTCACTTTCACCTATCCCATAGTCCCATGGACCATGGGGACACCAATGAAGATTTTGCGACCAGCTTCCTGCACTCCCTGTGGTCCTCTGCTTTCCGTATAGCAAATCGTTCCACTCAAGGCCAGTCCTCCACTCTCTGATGCTGTCTTCCCATCGTTTTCTCTGTCTGCTTCTTCATCTCCCTCCTTGTACTGTTCCCTGTAGGACAGTCTTGGCCAGTCCAGATGTTCGTGTGATATGCTCAAACCACTTTAGTCTGGATTTAAAAAAAATTGTATATTATTTTTTTAACTGAAGTCGGGAGCTGCCTCATATGGTCTGATGGTGTTTTAAATTCTGGTTTTCACTTCATTAGTGATGTGATCTCTGTATGAGATGATACCAAGGAGATTTGTTGGTGTCTCATACAAACTTGTTCGAACATGGTCAAAATCTAACAAAATCACATCTGGCAGTTTTGTGATCCACAAATATGTCAGAAAACACTTTTCATTGCAGTCAAGTTGATTGAAAAGGGTAACACTTGTAATACTAGTCTCAAGTATAAATGATATCAACGTAGTTAGTTTTTTTTCTACGTTTACTTGATTTTTATTGTGCTACAAGTGAGGATTAGACTTGGAGATCTTTCTGTGGTTAGCAAGCTTAATGTCATCTTGTCTGGGCTTGGTTTCTGTCTGAAGTATTTTCTTGAGGCTGAAATTGTCTTTAGCCTTGCACTGCCCTTTAAAGGAGAAAAAAATCCTCTGAAGTTGGAATATAGCTACCTATGCCGTGAGGTGCTTGAAAAGTCATACACACAGATGGTTTCATCATAATTTTCAGTCTTGCAGTGATTCCCAGGTGGGATGAATGAGTCAAGAGATACAAGAGTACATACATGTATCTGGGTGATTTTTTTTTATACAAAAATTGTGTGCAAGACTTTATACAAGTGTTCGTATACCACACCTTGCTTTGTTGTTGTGTTTTTTTTGGTCTTATTTGAAAGAGTTCAGACCACCTGTTCAACTGATGCAGAGTAATGGTGCCTACCTGACTTTTCTCAAGTTTGTGATACGTACCTGTGCAGCTCAGAGCAGTGGTCAAGAAGGGGAATCTCTGGCTGGAGACAGTGACAAAGTGACCTTTGCTGAACTGGGTCTGGCAGAGGACCATTTTTCCCATCCTGAGGTAGGTGGTTGTGTGTGTGTGTGTGTGTGTGTGTGTGTGTAGTTTTGTGTGTGTGTGTGTGTGTGTGTGTGTATATGTGTGCGTGTACGTGTGTCCATGCATGCGTGCATGCATGAGTGTATGTTATAGTGTCATATTCATTGTAGATATACTATCCATCACCAAGTCAACAATTTCATTATAAGTAATGTAACTCGAAGTGCAGAGAGAATTGCAGAGAGTTTTATACGTTATGTGACCCCCCCAAATAAACAACAACAACAACCACACCACAACAACCAACCAAACAAAAAAACCCTAACCAACCCCCAAAACAAACCCAAATCAAAACAAACTAAACCAAAACCAAAACAAATATGGTTGACGCTTCCTGCCTAGATTTGTTGTAACTCTGAAAGATCAGTCGACGCTTCTCGACAGAGATGTGTTACTCAAGGCGTAAGGATGGTGGACAGTTAATCTTGTCATGTCATTGCCTTTGTGTACTGTTTGCGCAGGGTCATTTTGGCTTCAGCAAAACGGAGGAGTTGGAGATGGCCATTGACAACTGTAAAGGCCTCATCCGCAAAGCCAGTCCCAACTCTGACCGCCAGAAAAACTTGGTGCAGAAACTGGTGCAGCTGCGATTGAAGTTGCAGGAACTGAAGGTGTGGGATTAGTGATTGGTGATTGTTGATTGTTGTTGCTGCTGCTGCTGCTGCTGCTGGTGGGTGGGTGAATGGGTGTGTTGTGTGTGTGTGTTGTAGTATGTATGTGTGTGTGTGGTTGTTGTTGATGTTGTGGTGTGTGTGTTGTGGTGTGTGTGTTTGTTGTGGTGTGTGTGTTGTGGTGTGTGTGTATGGTGTGTGTGTATGTGTGCTGTGGTGTGTGTGTGTGTGTGTGTTTTGTGGTGTGTGTAGGCGTAGCAGTAGCAGTACTTTTAATTTAATATCATTTCACAGCTGTGGTATTAATTAAATGATGAGAGAGAGGGGGAGAGAGAGAGAGAGTGAGAATGTATATGAGAGTGAGTGGTGGTGTGGGTGTATGTGTATGTGTATGCATGTGCTTGCATGCGTATGAGTGCATGCGTACAAGTGAGTGAGTGAGAGTGTGTGTGTGTGTTTTATTTTATTTTATTCTTTTATTTTATTCTTTTATTTCTAGGATAATGGAATAAACACTCATGGGCTTTTTTTCATCTAGTTCCGGTGTGTATGCAGTTGTGTAAATTTTGTCATCCGTTCCCACTAGTACACAATGGCCTACTCTTCTAAAAAGTGGAATGGGTTTTAACATGTGCGCAAGATGATCTGCATGTGTTGGCACATGGGACCTCAGCTTATAGTCTCATCCGAAGGACTTTTAGGGGGAGTGGAGTCGGCACTGATGTTAACTCCAGAGGAAAAATCCTCTTGAACGAGAATGGAATCCAGGTGAGCAGATCATGAATACATCACTCTAACCACCAGGCTATCCCTGTGTGTGTGTGTGTGTGCATGCATGTGCTTGTGTGCATGTGTGTGTGTGTGTGCGTGCGAGCGCACACACGTGTGCCTTCACGCACGTGTGTGTGTACCACTTTTCCTTCTAGATCTTCTACGTGCCTACTACTACAAAATCACTGTCTAGAGAGAGAATAACTGTATTAACCAGAAGCATCCCTCGTTTTCAGGAGGAGCCGGAGGTGCGGGAGAAGAACGTGGTATCTGCTCTGGGTCACCGCCTGCTGAGGAAGGAGAGTCGGAGCACCAAGTATTACTGCGAAAAGTGCAACGGCATCATCTGGGGCGTCGTTCAGGAGTGGAGGAAGTGTCTTGGTCAGTGGTGTGTGCTGTCAATTCTTAGCCTTGACTACTGGTCGCTGTTCACACCCTCGTACTCCTACACTGTGGGTGTCGTTAGACCCAGGGTCTGCCGTTATATATGTAAAAAGGGTGTATCACACACAACTTTGAAGGTCGGAATGCGGCTGCCTTAATGGTGAGCAAAACGTGCCGCGTAAGCAAGAGTCTTATAGTTGATGAATCTCGGAGCTGTAGCTGATGAACGGAAGGGAAAAAACCCCACACACAAGCATGCACGCACACACGTGCTTGCACACACATGCTCACACACACACCCACACACTCAACTCTTTCCCCCCCCTCGCCCCCCACCCCCTTCCCCTCCCCACCACACAAGCCCACATGAATACATGCATGCACGCACGCATGCAGTGCTGCGCGTGCAGCACACATGTACATATATATATATACACACACACACACACAAGACACACACACGACACACACACCAACACACACCACAACCACACACACACACACACACACACACACACACACACCACACACCACACACACACACACACACACACACAAACTCAAGTGTGTGTCATGAGAGCTGTCTGAAACACACGGTAACAGCTGACGAAAAAATAAAAGGCGGAAAGAACCTGTATTAATGTGTGTATATGTAACATAGTGCACAGTAAGATTTTATGAAACTCTGAACTACCTTTACAATTGAACTGCCATTTTGTTTTATTCATGGATACTTACAAGTACAATTATTTGTAAGCAATAATTAACAACAACACCCCCCAAAAAAACCAAAAACAACCAACCCAAACAAACCCCAACAACAACAACAAAAACAGAAGAAAAAAAACCTGCCCCCAAAAACCTAGAAAAATAAAAACACAAACCTAGGCAGTGTCGTGTGTGTTGATTCAGTGTCTGTTGTTTGTGGTCATACTGATGTAGTGCGTTGATTCAGTCTGTTGTTTGTGGTCATACATACTGATGTAGTGTGTTGATTCAGTCTGTTGTTTGTGGTCATACATACTGATGTAGTGTGTTGACTCAGTCTGTTGTTTGTGGTCATACTGATGTAATTAAAATGCAAAATGGAATGAAACCTGACTACAGGCTGTAGATGTGTGTGTGTGTGTGTGCATGTATGTGTGCGTGCGTGCTTGTGTGTGTGTGTGTGTGTGTATTTGTGTAGTGTTTGTGTGTGTGTGTGTGTGTTTGTATAGTGTGTTTGTGTATGTGTGTATTTGTTTGTGTGTTCGTGTGTGTGTGTGATTGTGTGTGTGTATGTACATGTGTGTGTACGTGTGTGTGTGTTGTGTGTGTGTGTGCATGGGTGTTGTATGTGTGCATGTATTCATGTGCACATGTGTGTGTGCATGCACGCACCCGTGCATGTGTGTGTATGTGTGTGCGTTCATGTGTCAACATGCATGCAGGTATGTGTGAGTGCCTATGTGCGTGTGTGGCTCTATGCATGCTTAGTATATTTTTCTTTAGAAATTTAATTCTTTGATTTTAAGGACAAGGAATAAGCACTGTGTGTGTGGTTTATGTATGCATGTGCATGTGTTTGTTTACACATTCATACACGTGTTTATGTGTGTGTGTGTGTTGCAGATTGTGGTTACAGATGCCATGACAAGTGTGTACCACAGATCACACGAAACTGTGCCATGATGAGGGTGAGTGCCCAGTGTATTTTGTGTTGTTGTCTCTGCCATATTTATATAGTTTACATAACTATTGTTTGTGTGTTCATGTCTTTTTGCGTAGCATATGCATATTTTTTGTCCCTGAGTATACTTGTTTATGACTCATTC
>CM054158.1:12511194-12533694 GCA_028751875.1 Rapana venosa
TCCCTCTTTTCTAGCTTTAAATAGCATCCTCCACCTTCTGGAAATTTTGTGCTAGAAGTTCCCTGTTTTCTATCCCTGTCTTTGTTTTTGCCTTGTTCCAGTGTCATCACCTCTTTTTTTGCCTATTAGAATTCTGCCTTCCATGTCCATTCTGCTGCCTTTTTTTTGGCAGAAAGACTGAAAAGGTAACAATTCTCTCCAACGCCTCAGTCGGATGCACTGGACCTGACTTGTCAGGCGCTTAACGGCATCTCAGTGCAATTTCACTCATGATGGACAATAGTTGCTGTCTGAGCATTTGACGAAGAAGAAGAATGTCCACATGTGATTGCCTATGTAGTGCAGAATTTGAAAAGATTCATACATGCCAACTTTTCGTCCAGTGTGTACTTGCAGTCTTACAGTGATTCCCAGGTTGGATGAGTGAGACAGAGAGCATGCGCTGGATGACCTTTAGGATGCTTAAGTTGGGGAACACTCAACAACAGCGACAGTAAGAAGGAAAAGAAGAACAACAAGGACAACAAAAATAACTGTTATGATGAGCCAAATTATGGGTCGAAGGGTCCCTACTGGTTGTATGCTTCATGGCCTCCATGGATCTGTGGTCTAGTGGTAACGCACCCGACTAGAAAGCAAAAGGTGCGGTTTGATCTCTGTTTGTGCCAAAACTTTTCCCCCATCTTTTAGACTTGGAGTGGAAGTCTGGGTGCTAATCTTTTAGGATGAGATGATAAACTGAGATCCTGTGTGCAACATGCATTCAGCGTACGTAAAAGAAATCACTGCAACAAGAGAGAGAGTTGGTTCCAGGCAAAATTCTCTAGAAAAAAAGCCACTCTCATAGGGAAACAACAAACAGGAAAATGAACAACAAAAAAGGGGGATGGTACTGCTCTTGTGATAATGTGCTCTCCCTGAATTTCATGCAAAGAAATCTGCCTTCACTGAAAGCGGTATCCAGTTCAATTAAATTCAATTCAATTTAATTCTGTTCCATTTGTGTGCAGCTGTGTCAAGGGAGAGGATACTTCTGCGAGTTGTGTACCAACAAAGAAGTGTTGTTCCCCTTTGACAACATTGCTGTTGTCTGTCCTGGCTGTTCCTCTGTCATGCACAGGTGAGTGTGATGATATTTCCTATCCAAACATGTCCCTGAAGTTGGAATACAGCCACCTTAATAGTGGGCACACCGTTACCAAAAGATCACCATCTGTGAACTTGGGGCTCTAGCTGAGCAGTGGAATGAAAAAACAACAACATCCAACTTTGTGTCACAAAGATTAAAGGAAAATTTGTGTCCCCCTATTTTTCCCATGGAGATATAAATGTGTGTGGAGTATTCCAACATTTGAATATGGACATGCTTAGTATGCAATCCAGAGAGGGATGGACTCAGCCAGGTTTGACTGTCTCAAGAGAAACTGCGTGAAAAATTCAATGCAGTGCCCTAATGACTGCAGAAGGAGTGAAGAGGAGAGAAGTCAGAAGTCCTGGTATTCCATGTACTGTTCACACCATTTACCAACAGGCCTCCTCAGATGATGCTTTAATGACCTTTACATTGGTGAAGCTGTAAATGCATGCTTGTGTTTGTGGATTCTGCTGAATATAGATTCTTACTGCTGATCTTTTGTTGCTGTGTTTTTTTGGTTTTTTTGTGTTGGTTTTGCTCCTGGGCTAATCTGAGGTTAATCAATAGTTTTATGCTGAGATGTATGCTTTAATCAATCAATCAATCAATCAATCAATCAATCAATCAGTCAATCACTCAGTCAATCAATTTCTTTCATTTTCAGGATAATGAATAAGCACTCATGGTTTTTTTTAACGTCCAGTCCCTGTGAGTGCTTGAGTATGTATGTACGTTCAATGAAAACTTTCTTGGTTGCTCCCCCATCTTCACCACATTTACTGCTATCGGTCACTGAGTGATTCTCCTTTTGATTCGTCCTTTCAGAATCTGCTTCGCTCAAAGTGTCACGTGCGCAAAGTGCGAACGTCGACGGAAGAGACAGGGAGGGGAAGAGCAGAAAGCGAGCTGACACACAGGAAACCCATACCACTGATTCGCAGTTCCACGTTGCCAACAGCGCCCTGCACCATCTCTGCTCCTGCTGCTGCTGCTGCTGTTGCTGCCGCTGCTGAAAACCATATCATGGATATACTTACGCTCCGTCTTTCAGCTACGCTTGCCCTGTGCATCTCTCATATTGTGCTGTATATTCAGTGGAACCTTTCTGAGTGTCGTAGACATGATTTTGTTGAACATCCAAGTGTGATTGATTCGGATGAAAAAAATGGATGCTTTTGGATTTTTCGGTGGAACCGTTTTGGATATTGCATCGATGGTTTTTGTTGGTCTGAGTGATTGGTTGGGATAAAAATGGATGGTTTTGAAGTCGGTCACCACAGTGCTGTTTCACAAGCTGACCAATGTGAACAAAATATGGAATGGTCGTGTCAACAAGTTGTGACAAGTTATTTTGTTGTTGTTTTGTTGGGTTGTTTTGGTTTTGTGTGTGTGCTTGGGTGGGTTTTTTGTGTGTGGTTTTCTTTGGTACAAGTTTTTGTTATGAAGAGGGTTATTTGACACAAAAGCAGTAAAATAGTACTGAAGTCTTGTGTTTTTTTTCGTTTTTTTATCTTAAAAGATTTTTTTACCTTGATTGTCTACAGATGTATGCATGTATGGACTAAAATATGGACCATTGAAAACCATGCATCGTAACTATTCATCGACCTTATTGTTGATCTGTTCAGTACAATTCTTACAGGATAAATTGGATTTTAAAGGCCAGTAATAAAATCAATAACGTTCCTCTATGCATTTTTCATCAGAAAGACTGGCATAAATGATGATTAACATGACAGTGTTGTGTATGTCGGTCTTTATGAGTTTTTATGTTTGCATGGTAGATTTACTGAAGTTTCATTATTGTTTTGATACAGATTGCATAATTGTTGGTTTCACAGATGCAAAAAGAAACTATGACTGGTGATGGTAAATGTGATGAATCTTTGTGCTGAATTTTAAAACATGATTTTATCCCCGAAGTCGGAATGTGGCTACCTTAATGGTGGGTGAAAATGGTCGCATATGCAAAGTCTCACCAGTGACGAACCTTGGAGCAATAGCAGAGGAACGGGAAAATAAACAGATTTTTATCGCTGAAATGACAACCCAGTGGAGATACTACAAGTGATACCGTTTAAGTCTGTACATCATTCGCTGTTTATTCTAAAAGGTTTTTGTTTGTTTGTTGTAGATTTGAAAAAGCTAGTTTTTAACTTATCATAACTTAATTATCCATGTTTAATGATAAAAATTTTAATGAGTTAAAATCTTTAAGTTAATTATTCTTGTCTAATGATAAAAAAACATTTTAAAAATAATGTTTTTATAATATTTCGTTTTAGCTTTGATATTTTTTTCAGAAAGAAAGTTTGACAGTAGTTTCTTTGCCAGTTTATCAAATAAAGTCATTTTATTTCATTACAATTTTTAGAGTCAAGAAACTGCTTACATGGTTTTACAAAATTGTCTCGATGCTCCTTTAGAGGGAGAATACTGAACACACACACACACGCACGCATGCACGCACGCATGCACGCACGCACACACGCGCACACACACACACACACACACTTCTTTTTGGGTTAAGGAAGTTGTTACTTGCTAGTGTTGGAAAACATTATTTGGAGCTGACACAAATCACCTAGACCATCTGAAGCGACATTTTTAGCTTTTCTCCTCAACTGCCTCAGACCCCAAACGTGTCAGAGGGCTTGAGGTGAGATGTGGAGGGTTTTAACTGATCAAAAATGGTTACAAGATAATGTTTATCACTATGCCACACATTAAAAGGGCATCACTTACAAGACCTATAAATCCACAAATTACTTATTTTCATGTTCTGCTGCCATGGAAACAATCCAATATGGCTGCCAAAATTGTCATTTTCAATCTTTTACCATTTTTTTCATTGATAGCAGATAACAGATGCAAAAATTGTGTTTTCACAGGCATGTTTTATAACAGATATGGTTGATAACTTAAGTTCTCTGAATTCAGGACGTGAAATCTTCACATCTGTACACAGCAGGTTTGAACACTAACATCATTCGCCTTTTAAACATTTGGTGTGGCCATTTCACACGTACTGGCATGTTCATGCGAACAAGTTTGAATGATGCCGAGTTGCTAAGGGTGGAAAGGATTATGTCTCTCTGTCTGTAGCAGGCAGTGACAGTGATTGTGATATTCTGCTGCACACTGTATTTGACGTGTAAGAGCAGGGGTCAAGATTTTGTTTACTTAAAGTTTTGTGGGATTTTTTTGTGAATAAGTGAATATGTGTACTGCCTTTTTGTGTGTGAAGTAGACGCTTACAAAATTAAATTGCAAGGTTGTAAACTAACAGCAAGAACAAAAGCTAAACATCGAAAAGTATGTATCTGAGCTAAGAAGTCTGTACAGCTCTGTACATATATCTATACATTGTACACACATTGATGTATACATGTAAACATAATTGTACATCTGTGTAGAGGCTGTGTATGAATACCTAAATGCTTACTGCTTCCACAGTATGCCATTGCACCAATTGTTTTCTGTATGTGGATACTTATGGTGTGTTCTGATTCCATATGTTTTTGTCTGTAGTTTTAACTTTTGGAAATGTTCTGTACTGATTACTTTATATTTTGCAGTTCATAAAGTAAGTATACTAGCAAATCCGTGTATTTTAGAAGAAATATTCCATGTAGATCTAAAACCACAAATGGCTTTTGCTGTCATATTGCTTTTGGTAATTTATCTTGTAATAATTTTTTTTATGAAAGCATCAGAAATAACAATTAACTTTTGGTGTTGAATTGCTTTTGTTACTGTGACAGGATAGCTCAGGGTCAGGGCACTCGCTTTCCCCCAAGCTAAGGTTAAGCAGCATTGAGCAGTGTTACCATTTGGATGGGTGACCATTTGCGCGCCTTGGTATCAGTACAGTCCCCCAGTTCACCCAGCAGTAAATGGGTACCTGCCCTCTTTAGGGTCAGGGAAGGTAAAGCAGTGAGGGAGAGGAGATGGGCGCCGCCCTCAACATGCTGGCCCCTAGAGAAGCTGAGGTCTCTGACGCCTCACTCCCCTATTACCACATAGGTTATGGGACACCTTTACCTTTTTACTGTATAAGCTTTTTTTTTTTTAAAATCAAAGCTTGGTACGAATAACTTAGAAAATAAACCATTTTTGTGGATTTAAGAAATTTAACCGTTTATATTTTCCAGGCACCTTCAGAATGATACAAGTTGTGATTTTTCTTAGTGGTAAACTTACTTTGGCTGCTTTCAGTAGCTCTCAGTCCTCTCTTTTCATGTCTGTCTCCAGCATCAATCTTTCCAGAAAAGTTTTTTTTTTTAAAAAGCCAGTCTATCAACCCCTCCTGCTGCTTCTTGCCGTTAATGAGACAGCCTCATGCCAGCATGTCGACAACGAAAGTATTCCCCTGTACACTTTGTCATCGCAATGTGGGGAGTAGAAATGAGACAACACTGAAGGGTTTTATTTTCTGAGGGTAATGGCATAACCAAACACGCTTTTTTGTGTGTAAGGGGTCCTTCTGGAAACAACAAGAAAAAGAGATTACCCCCCCCCCTCCACTTAAAATGGATCCAACCTTTTGGAGGAGTGTACATGCACACTCATTGCCCGTAGACAGACAGAGATGGGGGCCTGTTGGCCGCCATGTTTTGCAGAGTACTGCTCCCCCCTCCCCCTCTCTCCTCCCCCTGTCCACCAGTAGTAGTTTGTTGGTTTCCCACCTCGTTTCTTAACTTTGATGTGTTTGCGAGTTGAAACCGAGTCTGTTGACAGTTGACTGATATTATTATCTCTGGATGTTCCTGTTCAATCGGTAGGAGAGTGCAGTCAATGATTGATAGTCACCCCCCACCCCCACTCCCCTACCCAGTTTGAAAGCTTTGTCAGTTGTTCATGTGAGCAAAGTGTTGAGACCTACATTAAAATGTTGTTATGTCAAAATGTTTTTTTGTTGAGATAGTCTTCGGCCGTGACAAGTCTTAGTGTAACCTGAAATTTTCCTTTAAAGGAGGAAAAAAATCCTCTGAAGTCAGAGTATGGCTGACAGTTTGGTGAGGTACGTGAAGAGTCATACAAGCAAACTTCTCGTCCAGAGTGTACTTTCAGTCTCACAGTGAATCCCAGTAGGATGAATGAGTGTTGTGATGCTTCATGGAGGAAAACCATAGACATTCAGGGAAAAGAATCTGCTGTTTTGAACTCTGCGAGTCAACCAAGTACTTTTCTCCAGGCTCGTTTCCAAACTGTCCAACCATTCAGTGCTTGTCTACGAACATTGTTCCAGTAAACCTGTCTTTCAGTGAAAATGTGTATATTACACGAAATATTGAAAATAGTGAGTTTAACTCTACACTCTATCAGGTGTCGACATTGAATGCATTCGCTGTAATCAAAAATCTTATCAACCCAGTTTTGAGGCATTGTGTTTTAAATGCATGAGATTTTTAAAGGAGGAGGATGTTGACATCTTCTTTTAAAAATAATTGGGGGGATAGGGGGCGGGATAGGACGCAGAACGTCTTGCGCAACACATTTAAAAACTGGTTCCACTTTTCGGAAGAGTAGGCCGATTTCATGCTGGTAGGAACGGATGACAAAATAAAAAAAACACATGCACACAATTGTTTTTTTAATTTAAGCACTTTGATTTGTTCCTTTACAAGATTCAGCGCTGTATAAATTCCATACATTATTATTATTATTATTATTATTTAGACACCATCCTTGAAGATGGAATGTGGCTTCCTTACTGGTGGGTAAAAATGTTCGCATATGCAAAATCTCACTCTTGGTAAACTTGGAGCTCTAGCTGAGAGGTGGGGGGGGGTGGGGGGGGGGGAATGCATTCATTAGTAGTTTGTGAGTGGTAAAGTTAGGCCACTGGAATTCACTTCTTTTTTTAAATTAAAAACAAATTTGAGTTGAGGTGAATATTCATCAGCCATAATAGCACTGATACAGTTTTTTTCTCTCTTGTTTTAAAAAAGGGACTTGAACTGTATATATTCATTCATAATGATGTACCCTTTGGTTGTAAATAGAAGTTGTTGTTGTTTTTTTAAACATGTATTGCAATTTTTGTGTATGGCAAAGTTGGAATGATTGTGTCAATGATTTAAAAGACTCGTGTCACTTTTTCTTCATTTAATTTGAGGCTGAAAGTTCAGTAAATGACACTGTCTAGTTTACTTGATGCACACAACACTTCAAGATGAGGAGCAAAACTGATACATTTTGAGCAACACTTTTTGCCTTCAGTTTAATTTGATTGGGCAGTCATGCTTAGGGGGATGGGATAGTTCAGTGGTCGGAGCACTCGCTTTCCCCCAGCCAAGTTAAGCAGCGTTGAACGTGGTTACCACTTGCATGGGTGACCGTTTGCATGCCTTGGCTTCAGTACAGTTCCCCCAGTTCACCCAGATGTAAATGGGTATCTGCCCTCTTTAGGATCAGGGAAGGTAAAGCAGCGAGGGAGAGGAGATTTCATTTCATTTTTTCATTTATTTCATTTATACCACTTTAAGTCACGAGATTTCTCTGCGTGAAATTCAGGCTGCTCTTCCCGGGGAGAGCACGTCGCCACAAGAGCAGCGCCACCTTTTTTTTTTTGGTATGCAACTGTATTTCTTTCCCTATCAGAGTGGCTTTTTTCTAAGAATTTTGCCAGGGACAACTCTCTTGTTGCCGTGGGTTCTTTTACGTGCGCTGCATAACTTTCTGTAACACACGGGACCTTGGTTTATCGTCTCATCCGAAAGACTAGCGCCCAGACCACCACTCATGGTCTAATGGATGGGGGAAAAGTTTCGGGCCCAGACGGGATACGAACCACGCACACTTCAGACCCGGACTTTTCGCTTTCTAGACAGGCGCGTTACCTCTAGACCACCGATCCACATCAGATGGGTGCCGCCCTCAATATGCTGGCCCCTAGAGAAGTTGAGGTCTCTGACGCCTTGCTCCCCTAATACATTATAGGTTATGGGACACCTTTAATTTTTAGTTATGCTTGAGCAGCCATGTCTGATGTCCTGGAAGGCCTGTGTGTATTCTGGATAAGTGTCGTAATTGACCGAGAGTCCAGGGAATCCCATTTTCTGTGTGCATCTTGAAAAGTCAAAATCCTGGTATTGAATTCCATTCCATGCTGAAGTCAGATGCGCTGGGCCTGACTTGTCAGGCGCCTGACAGCAGCGCAATGCTTTTTTGCTCATATGACAGAGAACAGTAGTTGCTGTCTGAGCGTTGGATGAAGAAAGACATTCATTTTGTAGGCAAACTTTTAGGGGTTCTTTGTATCTTTGTGTCTGTATGTGTGCGCACAATACCTGATGGAATGAACAAAGATCTCTGATTTTGAGGTCATAGGGTTAATGGGCATTGATTTTGAGGTCATAGGGTTAATGGGCATTGATTTTGAGGTCATAGGGTTAATGGGCATGGACATCAGAGTTTATCCATGATCAGAAAAGATAACAGTTAAGAAGAAAGCTTGTGATAATGTGAATACATCCATGAACAAGAAACGGCAACAGTAATTTAGACCTCACTACACAGAACCTACACACCACTGGGTATAATGGTTAATGATGATGATGATGACGCAGAATGATGTGAGTGTCACTGATTTTCAATGGTTTTGACGCTGAAAGTGAAACTCAAGGGTAGGCTAAGGCATTCCTGCTTAAGCCTAAAATGTCTCGCTAAAAATACACACTCACTCACACAAATTTTTTTTTTTTTAACACATACACTTACCAAACCCCCAGATGCTGATAGACATCATTTTATGCTTCTGATGATTTTCAGTTTGGAACTAAAAGAAATACATCAGTTCAGTCAAACTCAACCAATGTTTGTTGCTAGTCAAACTAAACTAGTAATGTGTATTGTTTTTATCAATCACTCCCTTTTTTTTTTAACATTGTATCAAAGCATGAAGTAATCACAGATATCAATAATGTACTAACTGCATGTTGACAGTTGACTGACTCCTCCATGACTGTTTGCCATTGTAGCTGAGTGGGTGAAGGGGTTTGACTGTCATCCCTGTGGGTCCATGAAGTCATGGGTTCGAATCCTGGCAGTGCTACCTGCTGAATTAAGGGTGGGGATTTTTACAATCTCCCAGGTCAACTTTAGAGTGCAGACCTGCCTGTGCCTTAATTTCCCCATGCATATGTGTATGCGGAAGGTCAGATATACATATTATAGATCTCTGTAATTCATGTCGGCGTTCTGTGATTTACAGAAATAGTAACATACCCAGCATGCATCCTGTACCTGGGAGGGATGGGCTCTGTCAGGTTTAACTTACCCAAGAGACAGGGCCTGAAAAATTCAGTGCAGTGCCCCAACCACTCCTCAGGGAGTTAAGAGAGAGAGAGAGAGAGAGAGGTGTCACACACATTAATATGAAATGACTCATTCTCAATAGCAGGTTGCAAGAAGTTAGAAAACAGCTAGGGGTTTTTCACCGTTTTGGTCATCTGTAGGCAAAATTATGCTGTTGTATTTTCATTATTTTTAACATTTGTACCCCCAAAAATCTGTTTAAAAAAAAGTTATTTTCTGGAAATGTAATTTTGTTATTGGCAAAATGGCAAAGTTGGTTTTTTTCTACTTCTCAGATCTGTATTCTGTTAAAATTTAACATATACTGGTTAAAAATTTGACACAACAGGTTTGCGTGTTGAGAAGATATTTCAAAAGGGACATGAACACATTAGCATGGATGATTGTTGATTATTTGTTGATTTTGTAAAGTATGTTCATTAACCACCACAAATAACATTGTGTCTCTCCCTCCATTTAAAAAAATAAATACCCAAAACATTTTGCTTTGTTAACGTGGATCACTGTGGATAAAAGAGCATACGTACTAGAACACCAAGATCATTCCTGAAGTCAGAATGCGGCTACCTTCATGGTGGGCAAAAACGGTCACATACGCAAAATCTCACCATTGGTGAACTTCAGAGCTCTAGCCGAGGAACAAAACAAAAAACAAAACCAAAAAAAGGGAAAACGAAGATCACTCCGTTGTTTCTTGACCAGGTTCAAAGCTGTGTCAGTTAATGATGTCAGCTGCTGAGTGCCAAGGCCTACACTGAAATGGTGTGGTGTTGTAACATGCTGCATCAAGACTTGTCTCCAGCCATGACGAGATCTCAGCATAACAGCCTGGACTCTCTGTTTAAGGAGAGAGAAAACAAACAAAATCTTCTGAAGTTGCAGTGTGGGTATGTAGCGAGATTTTGAAAACAGCGGTACAGGTAAGCTTCTCATCCTGCGTATACTGAGCCATCTCACAGTGATTCCCTGGTGGGGATGAGCGAGACAAGAGTGTACATTCTGGGTGACCCCCCCCAGAGTGTTAAGCTGGGGAACATAACAACAGCAATTCAGTTGTTCTTTGTTATGGTTGGTTGATGTGTGCAATATACTGGATTGTGTATCTCAAATAACGTTGTGTGTTGTTATTGGTTTTTCTGGTGATGGTATTGTTGATTGAACGTGTTATATTCTCTTGCAGAGATTGTTCTCATTGCCTCAATTCCATTGTGCCTTTATGCTGTATGAAAATCCATGATTCTATTTTGTCTGTATATGCTTTGACTGAGATCAGCAGGGTTTTAAACAAGATTTTTTTTCTCTTTAACCCTGCAGAATAAGTCACTTGTTGGGATCTTATTCGTAAGAGTTAGAGCACTTGCTCTCCCCAAGCTAAGGTTAAGCAGCATTGAGCGTGGTTTCCTAACGGATGTGTTACGGTTCATGCGATTGGCTTCAGAACAGTCCCCTAGTTCACCCAGCTGTAAATGTGCACCTGCCCTCTTTAGGGACGGGGAAAGTAAAGCAGGGAGGGAGAGGAGATGGGGGCTGCTTTTATGATGCTGGCCCTGGAGAAGCTGAAATGTCCGACACCTCACTTCTTAAGGATGGAATAGGGTATGGGACAAAAATGCATTTTTATCATCAGTACCTGATAAGTAAAATCTAGGATTCTTACTTTCATTAGTGAATGTGTAGCTAAGCTGTAAATCTTTAGTATTTACCTATTATTGAAAAAAAAATCCTTCTTGGGTTCAAAATTTCTTTTTAAAGAAATTATAGCCTTTTGAAGCTCACAGAGCACTATAGAAATGACTATCAGACTTATCCTGGTAAAATTCTGCCCTTTAGTGGGGGCCTGAGTTTGTAATCAATTATTTATTATTATTACGATTTTAAAAATGATTTATTTGTGTACAGTGTAAACTTATCTCCACACACATCCTTAACGGCCACTGCTGTGGGCATTGCAGACATAGTCGTACTATACTCTGACCTTTCATGCATAGAACGATGTAAGTTCTTTTTTGCCATTTAAAAAAAAAGGGGGCTTTCTCCACAGCACTAACCAACCATCTACATTGATAGTTGTGGTCTGAGTGATCTAAAAACTGTGTGAAGAGGAACAAAATCCCAGCCTGTTTGTTCATGATCAAACTGGAAGATCACTTTGGGCATGACACATGGATGAAGCAGTGGGGCTAGCACTGTGTTGTCTTAATTAAATGCATGCGCTCTGTTGTCATTTGCCGCCATTTTTTAAAAGCAAAGGCGTTCATGAAAAAAAGGAAGGTCTTGAAAAAATCTTGGAAAGGCCCTTCCATTTTTCATCAAAAGTGTTCTGTGAACCCAGCCTCCAAATGCTTCCTTTATGTGGAATGGCTGTGGTTTAGTTAAAGAGTAAACATTTGAAGTTTATGCTACGTAAGCTGTGTGTCTCATTTAAGTTTGAGGTTGTATATTATGTCGCATATACCTTGCCCTTTTACAGCATTCCAGATGATGTTTAATCCTTGACTGATTTCTGTATATATACATCTTGATTACAGTTTTCAGAATATATTTGAAAAAAATAACCCTGCTATGTTTTTTTCTGGAGAAACTGTGGGATGATCATCATCATGATTGTATGAAAATTGTGTAACTCTACTAACAATGAGGTTGCATGTTTTTAAGTGGACTGATATTTTTTAAAACAGTGAATAAAACCTTATCTGAAATATGCAGATGTCTGTTGAGAGAGAGAGAGAGAGAGAGAGAGAGAGAGAGAGAGAGAGAGAGAGAGAGATTGATTGATTCTATCTAACTCAGTCATCAGTTACAATGGTGTGTGATTGGTGGGGACTGGATGTAAAAAAGCACATGAGTGCTTATTCCATTATCCTTGATATATTGTTTAAGTCATCTGAGCACTTTGATTTGTTGCTTTACAAGATTCAGCGCTATATAAGTTCCATACATTATTATCATTATTGTGGCTGTAATCTATTTAGGATGATTGCTTTTTGCTTTATTGCTCAAGAACAGGCTGGGTTCCTTAAAAACAACAACAGAAGTGCCATTGAACAGATCTTCAACTTTTATACCCTCTTTAAAAACAATAGCACAGCCGCCAAGGCTTAAATTCTGACATGCAGAGTGACAGCTAGCCAGTTTGCATACATATACTCATGATTATAATGACCAGTATTAGCATGACCTTAGCTACCCCTCCCTCCCTCCCTCCCTGTACCTACACCCAGCTACCTTTTCCTGCTATCCCTCTCCCTGTACTCCCCTCCCCCCTGTATTGTCCTCCAAACTATTCCCTCTCTCTTGTATTGTCCTCCCAAGATATCCCCTTCCCCCAGTATTGTCCTCCCTAACTATCCCCTCCCCCTTGTATTCTCCTCCCTAACTATCCCCTTCCCCCAGTATTGTCCTCCCTAACTATCCCCTCCCCCTTGTATTCTCCTCCCAAGCTACCCATCCCCAGCTACCCCCTCTTCTGAATCCCCCTAAGCTACCCCCCTCCAAACTTACCTTCCTCCCCACCCCCAAGTTACTCCTCCCTCCTTTCCCCAGCTACCCCTTCCCAAAAATAAAATTGATAAAAAAACACACCACGAACATGGGAAGATAGACACCACATCTCCTCCAAACTTCAGAGGATTAGAAGTTAGGAGGTGATCCTCATAAAGATCACAAATTCCTACAGCTCACAGCTAAGTTGCTGCATTTATAGTTTTACAACATTTTATTGAAACTAACAGTTCCAAACTGTAAAGGTGTCTTTTCCTATATTAGTTCGGAAATAGCAAAAATGCTTATCCTAAATACTCAATTTCACCCTGTACTCGTTTCAGACAGGTAAACAGTAGAGTCTACAATCCTATATAAAAATTGCTGCTTTATTTCCATCAGATACAAACTTTTATCTGGACTTCTGAGCAATGTCAAACAATGAAAAGGAATGTAACTGTTTGTGATAGCCTATGAATGGGAGGTAATATTGCCATCAAATACAATGAAAGTTTTACCTCGCACATAGAATGTATCCAAAACGCTAAATACAGTTGAGCAACGTTTATATGCAGCATAACTTAACACACGTAAAATAACTGACACCTTGAAGAGAGTTTAGGAGGTCTTCATCTTAAATTGAAGTGGAAGTTGTTACAGTTATTGAAACTAAGTGAGGTGACAGTCAAAATATGACATTCATGGTCAGTAGGGCTTTAAACAACAGGAAATGAAATCATAATATCAATGATAATAATAATAATATGTAAATTATATGGCGCTTTATCTTGTAAGAACATATCAAAGCGCTTGTGTTCAACCTAGTCTTATATATACAACCAAATCACAAATGGTTTACAGATTGAAATTCTCACACGCGCGTGCGCGCGCGCGCGCGCACACACACACACACACACACACACACACACACACACACACACACACACACACACACACACACACACACACACACACACACACACGTCTAATATCACTTAGAGTGAACAGACGTTAAATTGAAGACAACAACAACAACAACAACACACACACACACACACACACACACACACACACACACACACACACACATGAAGGTTATACACTTCGGCTGGGTGATGGGAATTTTGGCTGTTGAAGGCAGGGAAAGATATGAGATGAAACAGAACGGGAAATCTTAGATTCGAAATAAGCATGTCTGGAGGCTGGATTTAAAAGTGGCATTAGTAGGCATTCAGTAAAGAGAGAGAAGAAGAGAAGGCAGGCTGTCACTCTCATTCCAGATCAATGGACCAGAAATAGAGAAAGATAAACACACACACACGCACACACGAAAACACACACACACACACACACACACACACACACACTTTCAGCACACACGAACTTATTAGAGCGCAGGAGTACATGATATTATATTTAGACACGTTATGTTTACATTCAGATATGAGGAGAGAGAGAGAGAGAGAGAGAGAGAGAGAGAGAAGGAGTTAGAATGATTTTTTTCCCTGTTCAATAATAAAAACGTACAGATTGTTTGAATCTAAGCAGCCCTCCACCTTTCATTTTATTGTCTAGGTCATATGGCACCAGTTCGCTGCTCAAAATCCTCTTTTTTCAATCAAATCCCAAGGTTTTCTTCTTCTTCGTCATCGAACGCTCAGACTGCAGCTTCTGTTGTTTGTCACATGAGCGAGAATGCGACAAATCAGGCCTGGCGCATCCGACTTTGGCGTGGGAGAGATTTGTTATTGTATAAGTCTTTCTGGAAAAAGGCAGGAGAATGGACCAAGAAGGCAGAAAAAAGACAAGAATGAGGTGACAAGAAGAAAAGGAACAAGGCAGAAACAAAGAGAGGGATAGAAAAGAGGGAATTCCTAGCACAGAATTTCCAGAAGGTGGAGATGCTATTTATACTGACAGCCCCCCCCCCCCCCCCCCATCTCTCCCCGCATCCCCACGGAGTAAATCCCAAGGTTTTAAGCCCCGCCGATCACAGAAGTCGAGTTAGACATGCCACCTTATAAATGTGAAAATGTCATATTAAATCCATCCCCTAAGTCTGAATGTTCCCACAACCTCACCCCGTGGGTAAATGGCCACGTACAGAAAATCTCTCCATTGGTGAACCTGGGAACTCTAGTAGGAAAAAAAGCCACGCAATTATTTACAATTAAAACAAGGTTAAAACCAGCTCTTCTGTCGTTCCTGGTATCAACGCCCCAGCCAACCATAAGGGTCAAACAAAGATGGTAACTGCATCCCCCCACCCCTATAATAAGAATAAATGTTAACAAACAAACATGAAATGGAATTAGCAGGCCACCACAAAGGCAGTGCGACCCAATTGTTAGTTTCATTATATTTTCGTTTTAGTTTGCACCAGCATGTGTAACTGTTTTGCTTTAAGGGTGACAGTTTCTACAGAAACTTTGCAAGTGACCACTGTCTTCAAGCTGTGAATTATTTTACTGCATATGAACCTTGCTTACTTATGTTTAGATTGACAAACACGACGTGTGTGCTATTTCAAGTCAGTATTCCTTCTCCTTCACAGGAATCTTAAACAGTTACATCCCTTCTTTTTGTTTGAAGTTGATTTATAATCCAGATCAAAGTTCCCATCTGATGGAAATGAAGCAACAATTTTTTTTATGACATTGTACAAATTGCTGTTTACCTGTCTGAAAAAATTTGATGGCTGAAGTTAAATTATTGTAGACATGACCTTTTTTAAAAAAAATTATAAAATGATATAAAAAAGACACCTTCAAAGTTTGGAGTTGTTACTTTGATAATATATCATAAAAATAAGGATGCTACAACTTACATTGTGAGTTAGGATTTTGTGATCTCTAAAGGGATCACCCCCTAACCTCTAATCCTCCGAAGTTAGGAGGAGATGTGTTTCTATCTTTTCATGTTTGTACTGTTGTTGTTTTTTAATTCAAATTTTGTTAAGGGAGAGGTAGCTGGAGGAGAAAGGAGAGGAAGAGAAGGGGGTTTCTGGAAGGAGGGGGTAGCTTGGGAGAAGAATAGAAATGGGGAGGAGAAAAGAAGGGAGCTTTAGGGGAAAATATGGGGTGTGGGGGTGAGTAGCGAGGGGGAAGGAAAGAAGGGTAGGGATAGGGGCAGCTGGGGCGGGGGGATAGGGGCAGCTGGGGGGGGGGGGGGGGTGAGTAGCGAGGGGGAAGGAAAGAAGGGGGGGGGATTGGGGCGCGGGGGGGGGGGGGGGGGGGGGGGCAGCTTGATTGGAGGGAGGGGGGGAGCGAGACTAGAAGGTTAAGAGAGGGTTAGATTGGCAGAATAGAGGGTGGGAGGTATAGTACAGGGAGGATAGGGGGGGGGGGGGGGGAGGGGGGGGGGGAGGTGTAGTATGCTGGGACTAGAGGGGGAGGGTAACTGGGAGAATAGGGAAGGGTGGTGGTTGGAGGGGTGAGGAAGGTGCAGCACTAGCAATTTACAGGGAAAATCCAGTTCTCATTATCTTTATGCTTGTCTGTGTTAGGGTGGAAGAAGAGGTAGAATAGAGAGAGGAGGTAAGGTTAATTAAAAAAAAAGAAGTATTTATTCTATTATATCGAGGATAATGGAATAAGTACTCGTATGGTATTTTACGTCTAGGCCCCGTGTGTATGCGGTTTTGTAAATTTTGTCATATGTTCCCACCAGCACACAATGGCCTACTCTTTCAAAAAGTGGAACAGGATTTAACGTGTGCGCAAGATGTTCTGCATGTGTTCGCACATGGGACCTCGGTTTATAGTCTCATCCCAAGGACTTTTGGGGAGAGTGGAGTCTGCATTGATGTTAATTCAAGGGGAAAAGTCCCCTTGAACAGGATGCGAACCTGGGTCATCAAATTGTGAGTGCAATGTTCTAACAATTAGGTCAGGGGCGGGAGGGGTAGGTTTTGGGGTGGGAGGAGGTGAACAGATATGGGGAGGAGAGGGGTAGGTAAGAGAGAAGGTGGTGGAGGTAGGTAGGTTATTTTTTAAAAATATTAAAAAAAATTCTTTTATATCAAGGATAATGGAATAAGCACGTATGTGCTTTTTTTTATATCCAGTCCCCATATGTATGCGGTTTTGTAAAATGTCATCTGTTCCCACCGGCACACAATGGCCTACTCTTACGAAAAGCGGAACAGGACGTTCTGTGTGCGTTCGCACACGGGGCCTCGGTTTACAGTCTCATCCGAAGGACTTTTGGGGAGAGTGGAGTCTGCACTGATGTTAACTCCAGGGCGAACATATCCCCTTGAACGGGAATCGAATCAGGGTTGTCAGATTGCGAGCGCAATGTTCTAACCACTAGGCTATCCCGTTTCCCAGGGGTTATGGGGAGGGAGGGTAGGTATTGGGGTAGTTTAGGTGGAAGGAAGATGGGATAGAGTAGGGTAGGGAAGGGCAAGGTTTACCTTTGTCATGGTCTATGATAAGTGGGCCGTATATCTTTAAGTATAAAATGAAGTGGGAAACAGATGGTCAATATAGTGTTTCCCATGCCAGTATTGTAGAGGAGGATCCAAAGTATGTGTATGCCGAAAGGCACGCTGTCACTCTCATTTGCAGGTTTTGACCATTATCCTTGCATTAACGGCTGGACTACAAACGACAAAACAGCAAATCTTGCCCAACATCAGAGAGAGTTATACCAAAGGGCATGCTTTCATAGAATTTAACAAGGCGTTTGACAGAATCAGCAGGAGATGCTATGGGTCAGAATGTAAATAATGAGTATCGGGCAGAAGGTGATCAACACCATTCAGCACCTTACCACCAAAACAACCGGTGCTGTTTTCACTTATGGTACTGTTGGAGATGGTTTCGTACTACGGACGGAGTTGGTCAGGGTTTCCCTCTATCTCCTACACTTTTCAACAATTTCCTGGAATACATCATGACTGATGCCTTAAATATCATACCAGCATAGTTAGCATTGGAGGAACAACTACCACGTACTTTTGCTTTCCACACAGCTTTAATGGCCTGGCAAGCGGTGATCAAGAACTCGCCAAGTTTGTGAAAAGACTGGAGGAAATATTCGCAAGGTATGGCGTGGAAATCAGTGCCGTGAAGACCCACCATTTTGTTGTTGTTTTGTTGTTTTTTGGCTAGCCACGGAGGATGGGATAGCCTAGTGGTCAGAACGCTGCGCTCACAATCTGATGGCACGGGGTCGATCCCAGATTTGAGCTACCACTGAGACACCCGTTGAAGGAGATTTACTTCCTTGGAGTTAAGATCGGTGCCGACTTCACTCCCTCGAAATTCCTTCCGACGAGAATATAAACCGAGGCCTCGTGTGCAAACGCTCGCAGAACATCTTGCGCATATGTTAAAACCCGTTCCGCCTTTTCGGAAGAGTAAGTCACTGTGTGCCGGTGGAAATGGATGACAAAATTTAAAAACGTATGCACGCTGGTGTCGTGTTTAGACACCATGCCCAAAGAGAGAGAGAGAGAGAGAGAGAGAGAGAGAGAGAGAGAGAGAAGAGAGAGAGAGAGAGAGAGAGAGGAATGAATGAACGAATGAACGAATGAACGAATTTTATTTGACAAAAGCTACAAGCCCATCAGTCAAAGGGGGCAATTGTAAATGACATATTAACATAGGAATGAGTATGAAAAGGACATGAGTAATAATCCAAAGTCCAGATAAATGCCAACCAATATTTTCAGTTTTTACGGGAGAGAGAGAGAGAGAGAGAGAGAGAGAGAGAGAGAGAGAGAGAGAGAGAGAATACAAATATTTGTACTTAGGCTTTTTATTCATTCATTTATTTATTCTTATTCATTTTATTCTTTTATTTCGAGGATTATAAAATATACACTCATTTACATTATTAAAAGAATATTTTGTTTACATCTAGTCCAACGTGCATTGAGGCTTTGTCAGTTTTGTCATCCGTTCCCAGTGGCACAGAATGGCCTACTTTTCCGAAAAGCGGAACAGGTTTTAGACCTCGGTTTATAATCTCGTCCGAAGGACTTATTATTCAGAGAGAGAGAGAGAAGAGAGAGAGAGAGAGAGAGAGAGAGAGAAGAGAGAGAGAGAGAAGAGAGAGAGAGAGAGAGAGAGAGAGAGAGAGAGATTTTTTTCTTGATTTATTTTGATTTTATTCTTTTATATCGAGGATAATGGAATAAACATGTGCTTTTTACATCCAATCCCCGTGATTATGCGGTTTTGTAAATATTGTCATCTGTTCCCACCGGCACACAATGGCGTACTCTTACGAAAAGCGGAACAGGATTTTAACGTGTGCGCAAGATGTTCTGCGTGCGTTCACACACGGGGTCTCGGTTTATAGTCTCATCCGAAGAGAGAGAGAGAGAGAGAGGAGAGAGAGAGAGAGAGAGAGAGAGAGAGAGAGAGAGAGAGAGAGAGAGAGAGAGAGAGAGAGAAATGACAATGACAAATTCTTTTATTTCGAGGATAATGAATAAGCACTCATGTGCTTTTTTACATCCAGTCCCCGCCCGTAGGGATACATCTTAATAATAACCCAACAGTTATATACTCTCACAGTAGAAACAAGGGGAAATAACCCTTTTCAAAACAGCCCCCCCCCCCCCAACTAAAAAAAAAAAAAAAACCACCCTAAAAACACCCCCCCCCACCACCACCAAAACAAACAAACAAGGAGAAGGAAAAACCAAATCAACAAAAGAAGGAAAAAGAAAAAAAGAGAAAAACAAACTACAACAACAAGAACAACAACAAAACCAAGACAAATAACAAAACCAAACTTAATAAGTCATAAAGATAAACATCCACACATTGTCAAATCGTACATATACTTGTTACATATAATATAAGATATTGAAAATAATAGGACACTCATTAAAACTTAAATACAGCGGACAAGCCCAATAAAGTATTGAAAATATAAAATATGAATCCTTCATCAGGATACACTATAACTATAAGCAAAACGATAAAAGGTGAGATATACAGACAGACAGAGAGAGAGACAATGACAATGACAATGACAAATTCTTTTATTTCGAGGATAATGAATAAGCACTCATGTGCTTTTTTACATCCAGTCCCCGCCCGTAGGGATACATCTTAATAATAACCCAACACTTATACAGTCTCACAGAAGAAACATGGGGAAATAACCCTTTTCAAAGCAGCAGGAGAGAGAGAGAGAGAGAGAGAAGAGAGAGAGAGAGAGAGAGAGAGAGAGAGAGAGAGAAGAGAGAGAGAGAGAGAGATTGAAATTGAAATTGAAATTGAAAACGAAGTTTATTCAGTATAGGCCACAGCCCCTTCTGAATGGGGGTACATATAAACATCACACAAATAACACAAAAACATAATTATCACAAAATATTACATAAATAAATTTTACAAACATCACTTCCTATTCCCTATAAAGAAACTATAGATGGATCAAGTATTAGTCATTCCTAACACTCTCAGAACGTCTTCTGAAAACTTTATATAGGTATATGCACAAATTCTTGAGTAAATGTTCATTTTGACTTGACATAAGCAAAACTGCTCGGAATAGACATGGATTCGAATAAAATGTAGACGGAATGTATCTTTGCCTGAGATCAAAAATAGCTGGACAGCAGAGCAAAATATGAACTTCGTCTTCGTTATCACTTTTACACAATGGACATATCAAATTGTTATCTTCATTCTTTTTATAAGGGTTAGAATGTAGCGCCATATCTGTAATGCCAAATCTAAACATCGTTAAATAACGCTTTACATGTCTATCAATATCCAGTGACAAATAAAGTTAACACTTTGTAGATCTTTTAAATGTTCTATATAACGAAAATCTTTCACTTTGGTGGACGTGACTATCCCAGCTTTGCCACCTACAATCAATAAGTCTTTGACGAAATTCACGTAAAAAGCCCTTAACATCCTGTACACTTTAATTCAACCATACAAGTCCAAACCCATTCAGACATAATACTTCACGAATATTAGCCACCCAAGTGTGTTTTTCATTTTGATCAAGATTTAACAACATTTTATAGCTTGAAGTGGCAGTCTATTTGTATCCATCAGTAGCATTTTAAGCCAATAACTAACACAACGTACTTGAGCAGTAATCCAAATAGGGTATCGACCAGTTTCACCATAAACAAGATCATTCGGAGTTTTTCCAGTTATACCCAAAACCTTTTTAAGTGCATACAAATGAACACTCTCAATACAAAAAGCAGCTTTATCTAGTCCCCTTATTTCAGCACCATATAATGTAATAGGCACAACCTGTGTGTCAAAAATCTTCAGAAGGACTTGCAAAGAATTGTTATTTATCACATACATTTTCCTTAAAATAAACAATAAAGCATTTTTTGCTCTGCTGGCAAGATCTTCACAAGCTGCAGTAAAACTAAGCCTTATAGAAAATTTTATACCAAGATATTTGTAACAGTTTACAATAGTCATTTCCTTCCCATTAAACAACCATCTTTCCCTTGCTGCAAGATACCCACCCTTTCTAAAGACTACAATATTGCTCTTATTCCTTAAGCTGAAGCTTGGCTGCTGTTCTACTAAGATTGTTCAACTGAGTTTGAAGACCGATTGGTGTTTCAGATACGAGAGCTATATCATCAGCTAGTAACAAGATGCACAATTCTGTAACATCAGGGGTGAGTGTTGCACCATGTCTTCTACCAATTATTATATATTTAGCTAGCTCATTAATAAATAAGGAAAAGTGGACAGGACTACAGGCGTCACCCTGTTTAACTCCTCTTATACAAATGATATAATCAGTAAAGTTAGCACCACATCTGACCTTTGCCTTTACATTACAATACATGCTTTTAATACATCTGAACAGTTTACCCTTAATTCCAGAATTTTGCAAGATTGGCCATAGTAAATTTCTTGAAACAGAGTCGAATGCTTTTTCAAAGTCTATGAAAGCTACATATAATTTTCGATTTAATGTGAACTGTTTCTGTATTACTGCCATACGTGTAAACATGTGATCAACTGTAGAGTAACCTTTCTTAAAACCTGCTTGATGCTCACCAGTAATGTTATTTTGTTCAACCTATTCTTGTATCCTACCATTAATTATCGAATTATATAACTTACTACTAACGTCACACAATGAAATGCCTCTATAATTCCCAGGGTCATTTATCGAATCTTTGAGAGAGAGAGAGAGAGAGAGGAGAGAGAGAGAGAGAGAGAGAGAGAGAGAGAGAGAGAGGAGAGAGAGAGAGAGAGAGAGAGAGAGAGAGAGAGAGAGAGAGAGATTAAAAACAGAAACAAAGACAGAGAAAAAGGAAAGAAAAAAGAAAGACAGGTCAAACTCCAGACTGTAAAGGAAGAGGTCAAATTTAACGTAATCAAGCCGGTATCCCCACCAGAATGAAGATTGGCAGAAACTGGCGCTAAATCTTTAACGACTTTATAACAGCACCTCCCCCCCCCTCCCCTCTCCCCCTCTATGTCTGTCTCTCTCTCCCTCCGCTCCCCCTCTTTAATAGAATGGAACTCTTCTCTCTCTCTCCTCTCTCTTCTCTCTCTCTCTCTCTCTCTCTCTCTCTCTCTCTCTCTCTCTCTCTCTCT
>CM054158.1:12536194-12541194 GCA_028751875.1 Rapana venosa
TTGTCTTTGCCACCCATGGAGAGAAGTCAACCAGGACAGTCAAACAACAACAACAGCAGCAGCAGCAACAACAACAACAAAAACAAATGACCAAACTAAAACAAAACACAAAACCCTAATCCACAACAACTACAATAACAACACAAACAATCCCCCCAACCCCCCCCCCCCCCAAAAAAACAACAACAACCCCAAACAAACCCAAACAAACAACAAACCAAACCAAAGCAAAAACAAATCACCAAACTAACAAAATAAACAAGAAGTAAAACAGAAACAAAAGCAAAATAAACAACAACAATCTCTCACGCGCGCGCGCACACACATATGACAACATTAAAAAAAAACCCTGCATACACACGGGGACTAGATGAAAAAAAGCACATGAGTGCTTCTTCCATTATCCTCGAAGTAAAAGAATAAAATAAATACATAAAAGAATAAAAATAAAATAAAAGAATAACACACCCACACACCCTTATATTCAGAACATCTTGCGCACACGTTAAAACCCGTTTCGGAAGAGGCCATTGTGTGCCGGTGGACAAAATTGACAAAACTGCATACACACGTACACAGGGACTGAATTTTTAAAAAAAGCACATGAGTGCTTATTCCATGATCCTCGAAATAAAAGAATAAAATAAAATAATAATAATAATTTTCAAAATCCATATTGACTTCTGTTGACATGGAAGAAGAACACGCAGAAAGCAGCATCAAATGCCAGGTAGGCTAAATCCAGCCAGGTAAAAACAACACAGCCCTCATTAACTCGCTTTGGTTCCATAGTAAACATTGCCAGGTGAACGAACCTCGAGACAAGTTTTCTCAGACCTTCTTTTTGTTTGTTAAAATTCCCGATAAAACTCGATAAAAACTCCACTTTTAGCTTTCTGCCTAGCTTTCCCACTTCTGAGAGACAGAGAGAGAGAGAGAGAGAGAGAGAGAGGGATGGAGAGAGAGAGAGAGAGAGAGAGAGAGAGAGAGAGAGAGAAGAGAGAGAGAGAGAGAGAGAGAGAGAGCTGTGTGAGCGTCCAAAGAAGTTTCTATCTTTGAGGCATCTTATCACAGATCTGTCAGTTATACTTTCCACATTGTCACCCTCACCGATCCCTCAGACTCCGAATCCTTTGGGGGCGCCTTCGAAGCTTTGTCAGCCACCTTTCTCCAGTCCTCTCGTCTCTCAGCCGCCTTCAGGGTGTCTTTTAGCTCCATGTCTGTCCACTCTCGAATGTTGTCCTCCCATCTCTTCCTTTGTCTGCTCCTTCTTCTTCATCTTCCTCCCCTCACTGTGCCTTGTAGGATTGTTTTTAGCAAGACCAGAGGAGCGTGTGACATGACCAAACCACTTCAGTTTTCGTTGTCTGACGAGTGTTTGAAGGTCAGAATAGGGCCCGATTTCATTGCGGATGCGTCTCTTGACTTCTTCATTCGTGATGTGGTCTTTGTAGGAGATGCCTAAGAGTAGTACGGAATAGTATGGAACCATTATTCTTATATATTTTAAGATTTCTTATTATTTCTGTTTTTTTAAAAATCTGTTAGTAACCCCCCCAAAAAAAAACCAACAAAAACACCAACCCACAACAACACCCAAACAACCCCAACAACAAACAAACTACCAACCAAACAACAACACACAAACAACCCCATGATATTACGGTCATTTGAATGAACAATCAAGCTTGATATTCCTTCTTTTTCTTTCTTTCTTTAAAAAAGAAAGGTATTCATAACCCTTTCTGTTCCTTTCATCTATCTATTCCTCTGTTTCTTTTCCCTGTTTTTTTTCTTCTTCTCTCCCCTTTTCCTTGCTTCTCTTCTTATGTCTGTCCGTCAGTCTGCCTGTCTGGTCTTTTCCTTCCATTTCGTCACAAGGGAGGGAAGCGTGGCGTCACAGACTGGAAACCGTTAGCCAGCCAGAATCTGACGTGGCGCGCGAATCCTCCAGACCTCAGACCATGGCGTCAATACAAATATTTCCCCCACACGCACACACACACACACATACATACAGACACACACGCACGCACACATGTTGGATCTAACTGGTTTCGGATGCTCTGATTTTCGCTGCGAGCATAGTGGTTTTTTTCCCTTCTCTTCTTTCTTGAACAGCAGCAGTGTGATGTGCACAAATATAGAAGCTGAAAACAACCCCCCCCTGATATAATTTGATTCTGAAAAAAAGTTTTCGTGCTTCGAATTCGAGGAATTTGAAAGCCAGAATCGGTTAACACTCTTTTTTTTTGTTTGGGTTTGTTTGTTTGTTGGATGTTTTTCCTCCAGAATCTGCTTAAAAGTGTGGATGCTTGTGTTGAGAAAAGGTGTGGATGTAAAATTTCTTGCGGTTCAGTTCAAAGTCTGCAGCGAAGGATTCGAGACTTTAGTACGCGGGTGTACTTTGGAAGCGCGTGGTTGTGTACTTTACTATAGTGCTTTCCAAAGCCAGCGCTAAAGATACGAGACTGAGTTCATCATGCCTGTGTTTTAGAAAATTAATGTGTGATAATACGTTCATCGTAGCATCTTTCAAAGGATGTGAAAATGAGACAAGACAGTAGTAGCCTGTGTTTTGGAAGCGTGTGAAACTATATTCACTACAGTGTTTTTCAAAAACCGGCGCAAAAATATACAAGATAAGTACAACAAACCTGAGTTTTCAAAGCCCGTGATGTACACACATTTAGTTATATGAGAGTATAATCACAATAACATTTTTTTTTTCAAAATCAGCCAAAAACAACAACAAGAAAGAAAGAAAGACAGAAACAAGACCGAGTACATGTCTACAGTTTAGAAGCACAAGATCTAGTCTATTTACTGTGATTTCTTATAAAGTCGTCGAAAAAGGAAACATAACTAGACCAGTCGCGAGTTAGGACAATAGATTAAAAGAATAAACCCGTCAACCAAAACAAATCTACTGGTTGTCGATGCTTTCCTATAAAAAAAAGAAAAAGTGACAAAAGACCTTGTATTTTCCCCGTGAAAAAAAAAATCTTCCACGACCAATCTCAAACGTGTCAATAATTGCTGTCATATGTAGAAAATACTATCTTTGTATCAATTTAAAACGTGTCGAAAATGTGATCGTTTCTATGGATGAACTTCAATGCCAGAAAACAAACTTGGCTAACCTCTAAAAACAAAACAAAAGAAACAAACAAACCAACAAAAAGGGGGAAAAAAAAGAAAAAAACCCAACAACAGAGGCATGCATAAAACTCATGCAGAAAAAAAAAACATTCCTAAAAAAGCGACACAATTCACAACACACAACGATAGCAAAATCCCACCGAAAAGGCCAATAAAAGCATTGAAAAAAAGAAGTGAAAAAACATATAGAAGAGAGAAAGAAAACAAGAAGCAAACAACAACAAAACCCCAGAATTACTTACATTTGCTTCCCTTTACACTCACCTTTACCGTAAAAACAGACTCAGTCAGCTCGAACCCCCCCCCCCCCCCCCTCCTCCATCCCCCACCCCCTCCAAAAAAAACCTAAACAACCCACCACCATCCCCCCAAAACCCCAAACAAACCAAACCCAAACAACTCCCTCCCCCAAAAAAGAAACAAGCCCTCAACAATAACACAATCCAACAACAGTAACGACAACAAAACAACACAAAACAAACCGAAACAAAACGAATTACAGCCATACCCAAACAAAATACACATCGCTATACTGCCATCCCCTCCATAAAAACCCCAAACAACCCCCCAAAACAAAAACAAACCCATCCCCCAAAATCCCCCACCCCAAACAAAACCTACAACAACAACAACGAGAACCAACAAGAACCAACAACAAACATCACCACCACCACCACCAAAAATGCCGCGCACCAGTGATCTCCTACTCTCCCAACGTGTGTTCTTCTTGCGGACGGATTCTCAACTCTTCCTCCTCCTCCTTCTCCTCCTCCTTCTCCTCCTTCTGCCTCAGCCCGGCTGTTTGGGAGGACCTGGAGGGTCTGCAGAGGATTTGCAGGTGCTGTGGATGGCCCCCAAGGACCCTGTGGTGGACAGTGAGGGTTTGCCTCTCGTGTCGGCAGGGTCCAGTGTGACTGCCTTGGCGCTGGCCATACAGAGAGTCACCTCTGAGAGCATCCTGGGGGGCAGGAAAGTCAAGTGAGTTGATGACAGTTGTCTTCTTTTTTGTTTTGTTTGGTTTTGGGTTGTTGTTTGTTAGTGTCTTTATCGTTGGTTGGTTGGTTGGGTTGGGTTGGTTGGTTGGGGTGGATTCAAGTCAAGTCAAGTCAAGTCAAGTCGAGTCAGAAACACTTTAATCATCCCATGAAGGGCAATTACAATACTGACAGGCACATTGATACCTATAATTATCTCACAAGACACAAGAAAAATACATTTCAGATTGTTATAAACATTCCAAGATAGCTGTAAATTTTTTTATCACACACACAAACCCAGGTGCACGCACACCCTCGCACCGCGTACACACACACACACACACACACACAACACACACACACACACACACACACACACACACACACACACACACACACACACACACACGCGCACGCACGCACGCACGCACGCACGCACCCCCCACCCCCCCCCCCACCCCCAACCCCCCAATGTAGGATTCTTATCTCTGTGTGTCTGTGTGTCTCTCTATCCCTGTCTGTCTTTCTCTCTCCCTCTCTGTCCGTCTCTCCCCCTCTCTCCCCTCTCTCTCCGTCTCCCTCTTTCTCTCTGACGCTGTATAGCTCTCTATTTTCCTGTTGTTGTTTTTTGTATTCCAGTTTTATTATTTTTATATCTTGACAAGCATACTTCCTTGTGATGACTTATGTTTTTTGTTTATTCGTTTGTTTGGCTGGTTGGTTGGTTGGTTGAGTGGTTAGTTTTATGATAAAAGTGTTTTTTCCCCTTATCTTTCCTTGAGATTCTATCTATCTATCTATCTATCTGTCCCGGAGTCTGACGACCGTGGGGGCACCCTCAAAGACTCAACAACCAGTTCC
>CM054158.1:12551194-12556194 GCA_028751875.1 Rapana venosa
TTCATTCATTCAATCATTCATTCATTCTCTCTCTTTCTCTTCTCTCTCTCTCTCTCTTCTCTCTCTCCTCTCTCCTCTCTCTCTCTCTCTCTCTCTCTCTCTCTCTCTCTCTCTCTGTCTGTCTGTCTGTCTCTCTCCCTCTTCCCTGGTTAAAACATGACTGATGACACAAACATCTGCTTTCAATTCACTTCCACACTTAAATGTTCTCCTCAAGGAGGTTGATACATTTTCGGGCTTCTGACTGTCTGTATGCCTGCTTGCCTGCCTGCCTGCCTGCCTGCCTTCCTGTCTGTCTGGCTGGCTGTCTGGCTGGCCGTCTGGCTGTCTGCCTGGCTGTCTGTCTGGTTGCCTGCCTCTGTTTCTCTGTCTCTGTATTTTTGTCTGCTTGTCTGTTTCTCTCTGTCTCTGTCTGTCTGTCTACCTTCCTGTCTGTCTGTCTGTTTGTCTGTCTGGTTGCCTGCCTTGGTCTCTCTGTCTCTGTCTCTTTGTCTGCTTGTCTGTTTCTCTCTGTCTCTGTCTGTCTGTCTACCTTCCTGTCTGTCTGGCTGTCTGTCTGGCTTCCTGCCTCTGTCTCTCTGTCTCTGTCTCTTTGTCTGCTTGTCTGCTTCTCTCTGTCTCGTTCTCTCTCGCATTTCTCTTCTGACTCGAAAATGACTGACTGTTTCAACATCTGCTTTATCTTTTTCTTCCATATTGATTTTTTTTCTTTTGGAGAAGGTTAACCTTCTTTCTACACTTCTGCCTGCATGCCTGTCTGTCTGTCTGTCTATTTGTTTGTCTGTCTGTCTGTATACTGCAGAAGTTGCAGGATGTAACGCGCTCACATTTTGCTGGTTCTAGCATTTGAAACTTTCATGCACCCCCCCCCCCCCCTCCCCCCCCCCAGTTTGTCTTTTTTCATGAATTTTTTTTTTCGTTCCTCGGCTAGAGCTCCGAGGTTTACCATTATTAGTGAGATTTTGCCTATGCCACCGTTTCTGCCCATCATGAAGGTAGCCGCATTCCGATAGGGGGAGGATGTCTAAACACGACTCAAGTGTGCCAACATTTAAAAAAAATCGTCATCCGTTCCTACCGGCACATAATGACCTTACTCTTCCGAAAGGCAAAACGTGTGCGCAAGACGTTCTGCGTGTGTTTGCACACGGGACCTCGGTTTATAGTCTCGTCAAAAGGAGTTTCAGGGGAGTGGAGTCTGCACTGATGTTAACTCCAGGGGAAAAATCCCCTTGAACGGCTGTCTCGGTGGTGGCTCAAACCTGGGATGGATCCCGGGCTGTCAGATCGCGAGCCCAAAGCTCTAACCACCAGGCTATCCCGTCCCTTCAACTTTTTCTTGAAATAAACGTTGTTTTTTTTAAAAAGTCTGTAAGTCTGCTTGTCTGTCAGCCTATGGTGGTGAAGTTTCTTATATGAAATGTCATGATAATTCAGATGTGTGTGTGTGTTGTGTGTATGTGTGTGTGTGTGTGTGTGTGTGTGTGTGTGTGTGGCGCGCGTGTGTGTTTGTGCGAGTGTGTATGTATGTATGGATGGATGGATGGATGGATGAATGGATGTATGTATGGATGTATGGATGTATGTATGTATGTATGTATATATGTCTGTGTGTATGTATGTGTGTATGTATGTGTGTATGTATATCTGTATGTATGTATGTGCGTATGTGTAGTAAGTGTGTGTGCGGGCATGCGCCCATCATTGCGTGGTGTTTTTTTTGCATGTGTCCATACGCGGATGAAAAATGTTAAAGTGAGAGAAATGGCTGCCTGGGCCTGTGATGCTGATATGCACTATTTTATGTTTACTTGTTGATTGTTTTTAGCTGTGCTTGCTTGTAACCCACATGACTTTCTCGCCCTTTTGAAATATTAACAGTTCGTATTCGTATTCGTAGTCTGACAGTTTGAGCATCTCTGTCTGTCTGTTTGTCTGTCTGTCTGTCTGCACAGGGGGCCTCGGTTTATAATCTCATCAAAAGGACTTTTAGGGGAAGGGAGTCAGCACTGATGGTAACTCCAAGGGGAAAGAAAATCCCTTTGAACAGGCTTCTGGGTGGTGGTTCAAATCTGGGATTGATCCCAGATTGCGAGCACAACGTTCTAACCACCAGCCTATCCCTTTCCCCCTCCCCCCTTTTTTTCTTGAAAGAAACATTTTGAAGTCTTAAAACCTGCTTGTCTGTCAGCCTGACAATCTGTCTAACTGTCTGTCTGTCTGTCAGTCTGACAATCTGTCTGTCTGTCTGTCTGTCTCCCTCCTGCTTTTCTGTCAACCTGAGAGTCTGAGCATCTCTGTCGCTCTGTCTGTCTGTCTGTCTGTCTATCTGTCTGTCTGTCTGTCTCTCTCCATCCTGCTTTTCTGTCAACCTGACAGTCTGAGCATCTCTGTCTGTCTTTGTCTATCTGTCTGTCTGTCTCTGTCTCTGAGTGTCTGTCTGTCTATGTCTGTTTGTCTATGTCTGTCTGTCTGTCTGTCTGTCTGTCTGTCTGTCTGTCTGTCTTCTGTCTCTCTCTCTCTCTCTCTCTCTCTCTCTCTCTCTCTCTCAGGCTATATCTTAGCTTGTTTATCATTGATAGCTGTATCTTAAGGTGAGAGAGGTTGTGTGGGTGTTTTTTTTACATGCCATTTATCTAGATGATCACACAACCTGGAAATGTACTCTCTCTCTCTCTCTCTCTCTCTCTCTCTCTCTCTCTCTCTCTCTCTCTCTCTCTCTCTCTCTCTCTCTCTCTCTCTCTCTCTCTCTCTCTCTCTCTCTCTCTCTCTCTCTCTCTCTCTCTCTCTCTCTCTCTCTCTGTGGTATTCCTCTTATATATGAAGTGTATTATTTTTATATAAAACGTTTGGTTTATACATTTCATAGTGATTTACTTTATCATCGTCCAAAAAGCATACAATATTGCTCTCCATCTTCAATCAATGTACCATACCTCTTGGAAATGTACTGAGTGAGTTTAAATTGATTTGCCTAACCTCGATTTGTTATATTGATACTGTTGTTGGCGGGGATGTTAAAAACTGGTTTATATCAGGCTCTTCGACATTTTGTAACTTAAATTGATATCTTTATTGATAGTAAATAGATATTTTTAAAGGGTTTTGGTGAGGGTGCTTTAACAAAATTTGATATCTGGTTTATTTTGGTGTTGATGTAACCTGGAAATGCGCTCTCTCTCTCTCTCTCTCTCTCTCTCTCTCTCTCTCTCTCTCTCTCTCTCTCTCTCTCTCTCTCTCTCTCTCTCTCTCTCTCTCTCTCTCTCTCTCTCTCTCTCTCTCTCTCTCTCTCTTCTTGCTTCTTGCTGTCTCCCCTCTATTTTACTTTATCCATTGTTTGATTTATTTGAGAATTATATGTTTATCAACATATCTCTTTTCTCCCCCAAAAAATAAATCTATGTATCTCTTGAAATTAATGCTCAAGTCACTTAGGGTTTATGTAATGTTAAATATAGAATTAAAGAAAAATCATGTCGTTGTTGTAGTAAGATTTTTTACCTTTGTTTTGTTGATAGTCCCTAATCAAGGCAAGGGCCGGATGAAAAAAAAGTATGCGCATGCTTATTCTGTTACCCTTGACAAATAAAGATTCATTCATTCATTCATTCTCTCCATCCTGCTTTTCTGTCAACCTGACAGTCTGAGCATCTTTGTCTGTCTGTTTGTCTGTCTGTCTCTGTCTCTGTCTGTCTGTCTGTCTGTCTGTCTGTCTCTGTCTGTCTGTCTGTCTGTCTCTCTCTCTCTCTCTCTCTCTCTCTCTCTCTCTCTCTCTCTCTCTCTCTCTCTCTCTCTCTTCTCTCTCCCTCTCTCTCGCTTTCCAGTTTCTTCAGTCTTCCTGTATGTCTAACTGTATAATTATGTCTGTCTGTGGGTTGAGGTCTGTGTCTCTCCTGTCTCTGTCTCTTTCCTTCTCTGTCTGTCTGTCTTTTCTCTCTTTCTTTCTGTAACTTTCCCCCTCATTTTTGTGTGTGTGTTTGTTAACATTGTTCTGGTTTGCCCGAAGTCGGAATGCGGCTACAGTAATGGTGAGCCAACCCCCCCAACCCCCCCCCCCCCACAAAAACACACCAAGATAAACAAACAAAAAAGAAAACGGTTGCAGATGCCAAAAGTTTTACCATGGGTAAGCCTCACATCTCTAGCCGAGGAACAAAAAAGCAAAAACAAAACAAAAACAAACAAACCAAAAAAAAGAGAAAAAATAGAAAGAAAAAGGAAACCAAACCAAACAACAAAACCCCACACACACTCCTCCCCGCGCTAATGGTTATATCTATCTATCTATCTATCTATCTATCTATCTATCTATCTATCTATCTATCTATCTATCTATCTATCTATCTATCTATCTATCTATCTATCTATCTATCTATCTATCTATCTATCTATCTATCTATCTATCTATCTATCTATCTATCTATCATACTATCTATCTATCTATATCTATATCTATTTTCTATCCATCTATCTATTATCTTATCCATCTATCTATCTATCTTCTATCTATCTATCTTCTATCTACCTATCTATCTATCTATATCATTATCTATTCTATCTATCTATCTATCTACTATCTATCTATCTATCTATCTATCTATCTATCTACTAACTTCTATCTATCTTCTATCTATCTATTCATCTATCTATCTATCTATTATCTATCCTACCTATCCTATCTATCTTCTATCTATCTATCTATCTATCTATCTATCTATCTATCTATACTTACTATCTATCTATCTATCTATCTATCTATCCTACATCTATTATCTATCTATCTATCCTCTATCTATACTTATCTCTTTCTATCTATCTATCTATCTATCTATCTATCTATCTATCTATTTATCTATCTTTATCTATTACTATCTATCATCTACTATCTATCCTTTATATATATATATATATATATATATATATATATATATATATATATATATATATATATATATATATATATATATAAACATCTCTTTCACTGTCATTACCACGAAGAA
>CM054158.1:12566194-12571194 GCA_028751875.1 Rapana venosa
AGAGAGAGGGCAGGGAAAAGAGAGCAAAGGAGAGTAAGAGAGACAGAGACAGACAGACAGACAGACAGACAAATAGAACCAAAATTAACTATTGTCTTTTGATCTATCCATCTGTCCACAGTGTGACGTGGATGGACTCCGCCTGTAACCCCAAAATCAGCCTGGGTCATCTTGTGACGTACCTGAGGAAACAGCCCCTGCCTGACCTCATCCTGGGGCCTCCATGTACTTCCGGTAAGATCTTTACCTCCCTGTACTTCCGGTAAGATCTTTATCTCCATGTACTTCCGGTAAGATCTTTACCTCCATGTACTTCCGGTAAGATCTTTACCTCCATGTACTTCCGGTAAGATCTTTACCTCCATGTACTTCCGGTAAGATCTTTAAAGTCTTTCACAGAAAGCGTTAAAAAAAAAATTCTGATGATGCTTTAGTATGTGCAGCATGACTGCAAGAGTGGTATAGGAAAAACAGAAGGAAAAGTGACAAAAATAAAAGAATATGTATAGCCATAGTAAGACTCCTGGGGATGCTGGGGGCTTTTTCAGTGTAAATAGCATCTCCACTTTCTGAAAAGTCTGTGCTAGGAATTTCCCCTTTCCTATATCACTCTCTTTGTGTCTGTCTTTTTCCTTACCCCCTATCTCTCTTTAGTTTTGGGGGTTTTTGTTTCTTTGTTTTGGTTTGTTTTTTGGGTTGTTATTTATTTTCATTATATGTCCCTGATAAGGGCAGGGACTGTATGTTAAAAAAACAAAACAACAACCCACGTAAGTGCTTATTCATTATTCTCGAAATAAAAGAATATCATTTTGATTTTTAATTTTCCCCTCTTGCCTATTTTCTGCCTTCCCAGTCCATTCTCCAGCCTTTTCCTCCAAGCAAACCTGCCAAGCATTTTCTGGCATTGTAAACTTGCATTCCTTTTTGGATGAGCTGCCCTGAAGTGGGAATGTGTCGGGCTGAGGTCAGCAGACAGATGCTCTGCAGAGTCACAAGTACAGGAGAAGACCTGGCACTGCCTGGTGTGACCAGGTCATTGTGGTCAACGCTCGCCCAGACCAAAGCTTTGTCAGTTATTGATGTAAGCAAAGTGCTAAAGCTTACGTTAACAAGTTGTTATTCTTTAACACGTTTTGTTGAGGTTACCCTCGTCCATGACAAGCTCTTAGCATAACACCATGCATTCTTTATCAAAAGAGGAAACAAAAATCCTCTGAAGTGGCAGTATGGGTGCCTATACGGCGAAATGCTTGAAAAAACTGTCATGTACGCGCAATTCTCGTCCAGTGTGTACTTACGGCCTCAAAATGATTCCCAGAGTGATGAGTGAGACTAAAGCGTATGTTCTGGATGAGGTCCAGAATGCTTAAGCTGGAGAACGCCCAACAAGTCAGGTTCTCTTTTCAAAGAGGTACACTGTAGGGAGAGGTAGACAGAAGAAGGTTTCCAGAGAAGAATCCCTTCTTCCAGCTAGTGCTTCAGCTGCAACGTCTTACAATTTATTCAGAACCAGTGCCGTAGTCGGATGCGCTGGGCCTGACTTGTCAGGCGCTCAACGGCAGCGCAACATATTTTCGCTCATATGACAGACAAGAACTGCTGTCTGAGTGTTCGACGAAGAAGAATACAGAACCAGATGGTAGGATCAAAGCACTTTCTCTGTTCTTGTCGTTATTGGGATGTTGCTAGGCGTTTCCTAGTTTAAGCCCCTTGGAGGTCACTCAGAATACGCACCCTGTCTCATTCCCCACACCTTGGTATTACGGTGAGACCATTCATTACACACGGGATGAGGAGTTTGCGTGTATGACAGCTTTCAATTGTCTCGTCTTAATTATAAGCAACTTTACTCCGACTACAGAATATTGCTTTCTCGTTTAAAAGAGAGTACAGGCTACTATGTCGAGAATTTGTTCATGGTGAAGGCAATATCGACATAACATTTCAAACGGTAACAAAACTTTCATTTCGGCCTTGGCATTTTTCTGGCACAAGTAACTGACACAGCTTTTGGTCTGGGCAATATCTTACGCCTGAATTGCTTCAAGACGTATGCATTAGCGCAAAAAAAATGTAATAACATTCATATATATGTGACGTTATATAAAATTAAACTTTTCTGCAATTCGTGACGCCATTGACTGAAATGGAGTGTTATTTACCTTCTGGAAATTCGCTGGAATTATCGGTAATCTTTTGGGGTAGGAATTTTTTTTTTAATGACTGTTCGATTTTCTTAGGCTGATATCAGAGCAAGAGAATACATGTATGCAGGAAACAGTCCAGTTCATGCAATAGTGTATGATTTTCAACACTGCGTGATGGCATTCACTGGAATGAAGGGTTATTTTCTTGTGAGAGGTTTCCTGCAACAGGCGTTAAAGCTGAGTGGATGGAACGTTTGGCTTGCAGTCTGTGGGCTCATGAAGTCGTGGGTTCGAATTTCGGCAGCGGCGTATGTAATAAATTAAAGGTGGAGGATTTTGACGATCTACCTAGGCCAGCTTAAGAAAACAAAACCCAACTGCCAGTGCCTCGATTCCTTTTGTGTATATACGCATGCAGAAGATCAAGCATGCGTATCAGATATCCTGTGATTCATGTCAGCGTTCTTTGGGTTACGGAAACATGAACGTACCCAGCATGCACCCGGTATCTGGAGAGGGATGGGATCCGCCAGCTTCAACTTGTCTAAGACACATGGTCTGAAAACTTCAGTGCAGTGCACCTCAACGACTCCTCAGAGAATTAAGGAAGGAAAAAAATGTAAATTTTCGGTGCTTAGAGACTCGTTTAAGAAGAAGAAGGGAATGCATATGAGTGAAAGAGACGATACCTTTAAAGACATTCAAATTGAAAAGCTTTTCGACTTTAAAGTTTCCCCTTTTATCCAAGTTTATAAAATTCTCTTTGCCACAATCTTCGGAATCAAATTGCAGCGTGGTATAACGAACAGGCATGATGAATAATTACGGTTGGTTTTGAGTATAGCTTAAAGTTATACATTTAACAGCTCCGAGTTTTGAAAGGGCCTACTGCTTCTATATTATACAGCAGCCCTGAAGTTGCAATGCGGATACCTTAAGAGTGGGGCAAAAAACTCACCGTTGGTGAACCTCGGAGGTCGATCCGAGGAACGAAGAAGAAAGACATGTGTGGTGGCAGGCCTCCCTGCGTTTGTCTGTCGGTTCGTCTGTTCGTTTGTGGTTTGGATGTTTGTTTGTGCGTTTGTGCGTCTGCGAGTGCGTCTTTGTCTGTTTGGGTGTTTGTCAGGTGGTGTGTTTTTGTTTGTTAGTTTGTTTGTTTGTTTGTGTGCTTCTTGGTTGTTCGTTCATGTCTTTGGTTATCTGATTCTTTAACAAAACAAATCCAGGTCTTGGTGTAAAAATGATCATACTCGTATCGTAGTAGATGGACAACAAGAACATTAACATGAACGGGCACTCGCGATCCAGCGCAGTCCACATAGACAGACGTACAGGCACACACATACAAACGCATGCACGTGCGTGCGTGCGCACACACACACACAGACAGATGTCTATGCCTATGTCTATGTGGGGGTCATATTTCCAATACTCATATCATATTTGATTGCTCTATTGTAAAACCTTTTTTACCTACATTTTCTGAACACTCTCTGGAAAATGTATTTGAAAATTCAAAGCTAGCCTTTGCCATTGCCAGATGTTTATTGCATACTCCACTCGATTATTTATTGTAGTTACATTATTGTTATATCATGTTTCCACACTGTTGAGTTTATATTTTGCTCCTGTTTAAAAGTATTATCCTTACTTTTCTAGGGGTTTTTTTCCTCACAAAAATACGAACACTGATGCTATTTCTGAACCTTTTCTCCTTCCACTCCTTCCTCTCACTTCTTTAACTTCCATTACACTTTCTATTTCCCTCATCTAATATCACTTAGAGTTAACAGACGTTAAATCGAAGACAACGACAACAGACAGAGCCCCCCCCCCCCCCCCCCCCTGCGCGCCGCACACACACACACACACACACACCACATACACACACAATCACACACACAACACACACTATCTCTCTCTCTCCCTATTTCTCACTCACTCACCACTCACTTATTCACTCACAAATGTAAAAAAGCACGTTAGTTCTTATTCCATAATAATAATAAATGGAATTTATATAGCGCTATATCTTTCAAAAAGAAATCAAAGCGCTTGCATTCAACACACCCATACATACAACCAATAACAATTAACAGAGTTAACAAATTCCAATGTACATACACGCACACACACACACACACAAACACATACACACAAACACACACTCACACACACACACACACACACACACGCGCGCGCGCGCGCGCGCGCGCACACACACACACACACAGATTATACACTTTGGCAGGGTGATGGGGTTTTGGCTGTTTTAGGCAGAGATAGATTTGAGATGAAACAAAAGGGGAAAATCAGATTTGGAATAAATATGTCTTGAGGCTGGATTTAAAAGTGTCGTACGTAGGCTATTGGCGAAGGGAGAGAGAGGGAGGTCATTCCAGATCACTGGACCAGAAACAGAGAAAGAGCGACGGCCAACAGTGGATTGGTAGAATCTCGGTATTATCCTCGATATAAAAGAATAAAAGAAAATAAATAACATACACACGTTTCTCACGTAACCCCACACGCTCATAACCCCATAGCGGACCAGGTAGCAGAGGAAATGATGAATTATTCGGAAGAGAATAAGGTAATAATGGACGGCAAGACGACAGGCAGAAAGCCTGTGACCCTGCTTATGAAACACGCAGTCCAGCGGCTGATGCTTCAAGTGACATTGTGCCATCAACACTGACGCAACTACACACTCTCGCGCGCGCTCCCATAAACACACACAGAGAGAGACAGAGAGAGAGAGAGAGAGAGAGAGAGAGAGAGAGAGAGAGAGAGAGAGAGAGAGAGAGAGAGAGAGAGAGAGAGAGAGAATGACTATGACAACATTCTTTT
>CM054158.1:12593694-12621194 GCA_028751875.1 Rapana venosa
ATAGCCATACTGACCACAAAGGCTATATCAGGACTGGTACCTCAGGACTGTCCCCTGGTTAAGAATTCATGCCGGGATTAAATCTGTTGCCGTATACAAATTTCACCATTAAAGATTAAAATCCTGCTATTCTGCCCTTCCTCGAATCAGCTTCACTAAAAAACAAGCCAGCTCAAGCAGAAACCAAACTAATTGTCCACCAACAAACAAACACCCTTACACAAGAAACCAAACTAAACTGCATCAGAGCAAATGCCAGTCAGTTTGAAACAGGCTTCAACTAGATTAGACAGACCACAGCACACCCAAGCACGTCTGACACTAACTTCAAATAATAACACCCACAGGCTTCTAAGTCCAATTTAGTTTCCAGAATGTTCGTTTGGTTCCTGAACGTTCATTGGTCAAAATGAGAATTATGGGAGAAAGTGGTTTGTAGTTGAGTTTGTTGGAAAGTGTTGGTTTTTTTTCTTGATGTTTGCATTGGCTGGTTTGTGTGACTGTATATTAATCTTTAAACAAGTATGTTTGTCACTGATTGTGTGTGTGTGTGTGTGTATTGTTACTTGATAATGCTAATAGGAACAAGTGTGTATAGCTATACACACATACATACACACCTGCCTGCATGCATGTGCATTCACACACACATAGACACACAGACACACACACACATGCGCATGTGTACACACACACACTGAACAGAAATGGATGAGACAGAAAAAAGTGAGAAAAAGATAGGGAGGGAGGGAAACAAAAAGAGAGAGGGAAGGTGAGGGAAAGAGATGAATAAAGAGAGAGAAAATTGACAAAGAGAAAGTCCAAAAGAAACACAGCGAGAGACAGACAGAGACAGAGAGACAGAGATATAGACAGAGAAAGGGAAACAGAGAGGGAGGTTGGGGGAGGGGAGGGGCAGACAGAGACAGAGACAGACAAAAAAAAGAAACACAGAGAAACAACAGCAAGATAAACACAAACTAATGACAGAATCAGAAACAGAATAATACAACAATATATTCAGGACAGCAGCAGGATACAAAATCACCCCATTTTAACGTCACCAAAAACAAACCAGCTCAAGCAGAAACCAAACTAATTGTCCACCAACAAACAAACACCCTTACACAAGAAACCAAACTAAACTGCATCAGAGCAAATGCCAGTCAGTTTGAAACAGGCTTCAACTAGATTAGACAGACCACAGCACACCAAAGCACGTCCGTCTGACACTAACTTCAAATAACACCCACACGCTTCTAAGTCTAATTTTGTTTCCAGAATGTTTGTTTTGTTCCTGAACGTTCGTTGGTCAAAATGAGAATTTAATGTGTAGTAGTTGAGTTTGTTGGAAAGCGTTTTTTCTTGATTGGCAAACTCAAATAACTTTAAAACATCTTTAAACAACCACTCTTTTGTACTGATTGGTATGTTTCTTGTTGTGACGGAAAGTGTTTAGAGAAATAAGTAACGGTAATAAACAAGTGTAAACAGCTATATAAACACACTCACCGCTGCATGTACCATGTGCACACACGCAGAAATGTGTACACACAGACATGGCTGAGTGTGTGCATGTGCAGAGCGAATACACACATACACACACCACACACATAACATACACACACACGTTTGTTATATGTGTGCTAGGAATTCATTTATCACTCACTCACTCACTCATCCCTTGGTCGGAACTGAACGGGTGTGCTGTTAGTAAGCTGCTGCAAATTTTTGCATTTTAGCTTCAAAATGTCAGTTACTGGCCTTCCAGCTACTGTAATAACAACTTTAGACGCCCTGCTGATCGACAACGTCGTATCGAGTTGGAAAGTCGCGGGGGAGAGCGGCAGTGTTGTGTTCGTCTTGCGAATGAAGCCAGCTGACAAGCCAGTGTCAACAGAAATGGCGGACCCGGTGCTGAACCGTAACTCCCGTGTTCAGTACTATCGCAAGAAACCCCCTTGTCAAAGACGTCGCGATGTTCAAAGAAGTAGACAACACCAAGAAAGACAGGCAAGTCGCCAATGTGACAATAACAGTGTCTTGGAAGAGCCGGTCTTGTGTAACATTGACTCCCTGCTCGATGTGGAAACAGAAGGAAAACAAACCAGTGTGTACACAGAACTATGTGTCAGCAGTGAATTGAATGCCTCAGCCACACCAGATTCACTTGATCTACTGTGTGATCCAGCAACAGACAGCAAGATCGGTGTGTCTTCTGAGGCGCCTGATGTGCAGGAAGAGCTGACAGTTGGCTGCACAGTGGATGACTCTGATACTGATACTGGTATTGTGAAACAGTATGTGTCTACTCTAACTGACAAACGTGTACAGCGTCGATTAAGGGACAGCAAGAGAAACACACGGTTTCGAAAGGTGGTGGTACATAGTTCGGTTGATGAAAACATTGTGATGTGTGAATCAGATGACATCATCCTGGAATACTCTTGGAATGGAGATCCTGGCGAGGAATCTAAGTGTGTGTTCTGGTACATCAAGCAAGAAGAGAAAAACATGTTGCCAGAAGAACGTGTCAGGCTTGCCAGACTTCGTAAAGGGAAACAGTGTACTAACACACAACACACAGAGACAGTGGTGGCGAGTGCTGAGCAGGAGTTACATCATCTTCGGGACCTGATCCGGTCTTACATGGGCTGACTTCGCTGGCTGTAGACTGGAAAAGGAAAGGCTGGTTTGAAAATTGAGACACTTGAGACACAGACAATAATGTATCGAATCTTGATGTACATACCACCACTGCCATGGTTTCCATGTCATTGTAATCGCGTCGCGTTCGATATCGTTGTTACCGCGCCGCAGCGCTATATGGCTTGATTGCTAAATAGCAATAAAATTGTGTCAAAATTGTGTCAATTGTCATCCCTTGGTCGGGACGACCGTTGGGTAACCCGCACGGACGCTGCAAGTGGACCGCCAAATGGTTCTGTCCTGGGCTGTTTTCAGGAGGTTTGGTACAGTGAGGCCGGTCCACTCCTTGATGTTGGATATCCAGCTTTTGCGTGGTCGTCCCTGCCTCCTTGCTCCTTCCACCATTCCCTGCAGGACTGTCTTTGACAGGCTGTTATGCCTTGTTGTGTGGCCAAACCACTTCAGTTTCCTCCGTTTGACTGTATCTAGCAATGGTTCTTGTTTGCCAGCCAGTGCCTCGATCTGCTGCCAGACGTAGTCATTGGTTTTGCGGTCTCTGTAGGTGATGTTCAGGATCCGCCTGAGGCACTTCATCTCAAAGGCTTGAATGCGACGTTCTAAATCGGCAGTAAGTGTCCATGCTTCACAGCTGTACAAGGCAATGGGTGTGACGAGTGCTTTGTAGAGTCTGACCTTAGTGTGGGTTCTGATGTTGTGGTTTCTCCACACTTTCGCCAGCTTAGTCATGGAGGAGAGTGCCACAGCAAGTCTGATCTTCACCTCTTGTGTGCTCGTGCCTTCATTTATGCTCAATGTAAATTTTTCCCTGAGTCTCTGTAAGCACTCACTCCCATGTTCTAACATGCTCACACATTCTGACACGCTCTCCTCACAATCGGAACAAGCTCCAAAAACGTCTTTCACAATTTCAGGGTTTCAAGGCTGGCGTTCTCTTTCCTCTCTCCCCTACCCATTTCTGAGCTGTGTGATGAGTCACCATAGAAGGTTAGACGTTTTGGTCACAGCCTGGGCATCGACTTCACAATGGGGCATGTCGATTCCTCCTCCTTCTAGTTTGTTGCTGGGTTTTATAGGCACAGAAGAGACTCACATAGTACACTCATACACATAATAATGATGACGATAATAATAATAATAATAATAATAATATTAATAATAATAATGATAATGATCAAGCGCTTCGATTTGTTTGTTTTTCACAAGATACAGCGCTATATAAATACCATATATTATTATTATGATGATGATGAATGATATTTATGTATAGCGCTGAATCTTGTAATGCAAACAAATCGAAGCATAATTATATGGTTCAGATAACACACAGCAGCTAGAAAAACTGTCATTCTTGAGATCAACTTTGTAATGAAAAAACTGGGCAGAGTGGGTAGAAATAAGCACCGAAGGAGATGGTTCAATTTCTGGTCTTTCTCAACCTGCAGAGTGTTCTTCAGCTCTCGTGCTATCTCCACTGGCTGGTGAGAGTTATTTTCTCCTGTACACAACGTTGTCCTGTGCTGAATGGCCTTGATCCAAAGATGAATGTGACAGTCTTAGAGTGACAAAAGTCTCAATGCCTCTAGAGGCCTTCCATTTGAAAAGAAGACACAGACATTTCTTTCGGCACAGCATTTAGCATGTCTTCGAGCAGTGATGGGAGTCCTTTGACCAGCATCTTGATTGCAAGACAATGAAAACGGCTGCAAACTTTGTTAAGGGTTCGGGATTGACAAGTCTTGCTGGTTTCTGGACAAGGGAAGCTATGAGAGAGAGAGAGAGAGAGAGAGAGAGAGAGAGAGAGAGAGAGAGGGAGAGAGAGAGAGGAGAGAGAGAGAGAGAGTTCCACCTCGAAAGATTTATTCAGAAAAAGGCCATTGGCCTATACATGAAAGGGGGGGGGGGGGGGGGGGTGCCTAACTGCTTAATATTTTAGAGAGAAAAATAAGGAAAAGCACAAAAACAAAAAAATGCTATTGTATGACCACAACCACCACAACAAAAATCAGTTACCAAAAATATGACTTAAGAAACCAAGATGTGTGTGTGTGTGTGTGTGTGTGTGTGTGTGTGTGTGTGTGTGTGTGTGTGTGTGTGTGTGTGTGTGAAAGAGAGAGAGAGAGAGATTGAGATTTTATTTTATTTCGTTTTAGTTTATTTATTCTTTTATATCGAGGATAATGGACTAAGCTCTCGTGTGCTTTCTACATTCAGTCCCCGTGTGTATGCGGTTTTGTGAATTTTGTCATCTGTTCCCACGGGCACGCAATGACCTACTCTTTCGAAAAGCAAGACAGGATTTAACGTGCGCACGAGATTTTCTGCGTACGTTCGCACACGGGACCTCGGTTTATAGTCTCATCCGAAGGACTTTTGGGGAGAGTGGAGTCTGCACTGATGTTAACTCCAGGGGAAAAATTCCTCTTGAACGGATTCGATCTCCTCTCTCTCTCTCTCTCTTCTTCTCTCTCTCTCTCAAGGTCTTGCCTCTCTCTCTACTCTACTGCTACTCTCTCTCTCTCTCTCTCTACTCTCTCTCTCTCCTACCTACTCCAACTTCTCTACTCACTCTCTCTTCTCCCTCTCTCTTTCTCACTCTCTCTCACTCTTCATCTTCTCTATCTCTCTCTCTCTCTCTCCCCTTCCCTCTCTCTCTTCTCTCTTACTCTCTCTTTTCTCTCTCATGGCTCTTTCTTCAAAGGCCTTGGCCATTCGCTTGAAGGGGAAAAAAGGAAGGACACAATGCAACCCAAGTCCTGCTGTACCAAGAAACAAATTCACAAAACAGATTTGTAAACAAAACAATGAATCAAGAATTACTCGTGTGTGTGTGTGTGTGTGTGTGTTGTGTGTGTGTGGTGTGTTGTGTTGTGTGTATGTGTGTGAATGTGTGTGTGTGTGTAGTGTGTGTGTGTGTGTTTTATTTTTAATTTTATTTATTTATTTTAGCTCTTTTATACCGAGGAAATGGAATAAGCACTTATGTGCTTTTTTACATCCATCCGGTGTGTGCGGGTGTGTGTGTGTGTTGATGTGTTTGTGTGTGTGTGTGGATGATAGATGTAGAGCGGTGAGAGTGAGAATGAGAGAGAGAGAGAGAGAGAGAGAGAGAGAGAGAGAGAGAGAGAGAGAGTTTTTGACATTAAAAAAAAAGATAATCGAGGATAATGGAATAAAGACTCGGGGCTCTTACATAAGTCGCGTGTGTAAAGCGGTTTGTAAATTTTGTCACTTGTACACGGTAACACAATGGCCTCTCTTTTCGAAAAGCGGACAATTTAATCGTTGTGCGCATGATGTTTGCATGCGTTTCGCAAACGGGGTCCTTCGTTTATAGTCTCATTTCGCAAGGACTTTGACATTCAGTTCGATTTTTTGTCAAATGGGGGAGAGAGAGCGACGAGCGAGAGAGATAAAGTATAGATATTTTATTTTGAGGATAAGGAATAAGCACTCATGTACTTTTTTACATCGAGTCCCCGTGTGTATGCAGTTTTGTCAATCTTTGTCATCCGTGTCCCACCGGCACAATGGCGAGAGAGAGAGAGAGAGAGATAGAAGAGAGAGATGAAGAGATGGAGTCGAGAAGAGAAGAGGAGATGAAAGAAAGGAAGGATAGAGAGAGAAGGAGGAGAGACGAGCATAACGATAAAGAAAGGTGGCATCAACAGCCGATAACAATGTATGCTGTATAATGACTGGAAAGCATGTTTCCGTTGCTGGCGTTGTTGTTGTTGTAATTAGCCTAATTCTTCTGCATCTGTGATGCTGCTGTTGATGTCATTTTTTTCCTTTTTGTTGTTTTTTTCCAGTTTTCACCGACGTTTTTTTCTTTTTTCTTTTTTTTTTTATCTCAAGTCTACTTTTATACATCTATGACGTCAACTTGCATGAATAAAACTGTTGTGGAAGGCGAGATACCCTTTCCTCCTCCCCCCTCTATTTAAAAAAAAAAAGTCTTCAAGAAGGAAGGTGGAAGGACGGTTTAGATGTTTGCTCGCCTAACAAGTTAAACCGTATGGTTCTGGGTTCGATTCCCAGCCTTACCCTTTCTTCCCAGTGTGACAGGAAAATCGAACTGAATGTCAAAGTCTTTCGGAGGAGACTCTAAACCAGTCAGACTCGTGTGCTTACAGACTTGTGCACGTCGAAAAAACCCACGATAGTTGAGAATTGAAAAAGAACAAGGAGGTACTTCACGATTGTTCTGGCAAAATTGGTAAGCTCAATTCCCACCTGTATCCCTGAAGTCGAAATACGGCTACCTTAATGGTGAAGGAAAGGAAAAACCTGTCGCACACAAAAATCTCGTCATTGGTAAACTTAAAGCTCTAGCTAGCCGAGGAACGGGGGAAAAAAGGTCTTAAACATCAGAACATGAGATAGCTTCTAGTCAAAGAGACCTTTGTGTCCCAGGCTAAAAGCTGTGTCAGTTACTGATGCAAGCAAAGTGCCGAGGCCGACATAACAACTGTTGTTATGCTTGAAATGTCATGTTGAGACTGTCCTCAGCCCTGACAAGCTCTTAGCATAACAAAGTGCACTCTCCATTTTAAAGAGAGATATAAAAAAAATCTTGTCAAGTCGGTCAAGGGATGCCTATCATCATGGCGAGGTACTTGACAACAGCCCCCCCCCCCCCCCCCCCTCCTCCCACACCTCTTATCCGGCGTGTACTTCAGATCTCACAGTGACTCCCTGATGTAATGAACGAGGCAGAGTGCATGTGTGGATAAACCCCGTACTGCTAACCTGAGGAACGCCCAACAACAACAACAGCAACAACATATCTGACATCCCAGTTAAGAAAATCCTTACAAAAATTAAATCAGACGTTAAGGACAACGTAGGTAAAATGTAAAGGTGTCCCATAACCTATGTGGTCGTAGGGGAGTGAGGCATCAAAGACCTCAACCTCTCAAGGGGCCAGCGTATTGAGGACGGCGCCCATCTCCCCTCTCCCTCGCTGCTTTACCTTCCCTAACCCTAAAGAGGGCAGGTACCCATTTACAGCTGGGTGAACTGGGGGACTGTACTACAGCCAAGGCGCGCAAACGGTCACTCATCCAAGCGATAACGTACAGAGAGTGAATTCAACCAGAAGTTATTTCATTTTTAGTGTGTGGACACACACAACGAATACTTTCTGACACAGCTTTCAACCTGATAACCGTGAAGATGCCATCGCGGACTCTCAGATAACCGCTCGCCTCTTGTGGCATGGCAAGGGGTTTACAATTTCCCGCGCTGAATGAATCATTAATCGACCTGGGTCCACTGCCCCCGCAGAGATAAGATGACAAGCCACATGTGATTTCTAGATCAATGTTGACCGCCCCGCCGTCCAAGATTTACGATATTTTGGAAGGGGAGGGGGCAACGTTAAGGGTGTCTCTTGAGACGCCCAAGCCATACACATCATCTTTTATTCTCTTAAAGCTTAGGGTACTTTCCTCTGTTGTGGAACTAATTGCTGAGATGGGAGAGGACTGCGCGGAATCGGTTGTTTGTTATTTTGGAGTCCAAAGGAACGAGTTGTTCACAGAGAGCCACGCAAGCAGTGTTGTCTTGGGTAACGTTAATGGGAAGATCTATCACAAAACCAGTCTGGTTCCAGTTTTTGAAGGTGTTCTGTATGTATACCTAAAATAGTCTTTTTGATCCATTTGATAAAAGAGTGAGTATTCCAGGTAACAAATTAATTAAGCTATGGAATTTCACACACACACACACAAGCGCGCGCGCACACACACACACACACACACCCTACATTGAGCTTGTTTTACCCCTTAAATAATCAGAAAAAAATAACAAAATAATTAGTAGCTCTAAAAACCAGTTTTATATTTTCTTTCACAGAAAAGCAATAGAGAAAGTTCTGCCATAAAAGAAAAAAAAGCACGAAGAATATTTTGTACTGGGTAGGAACTTGTAATTCGCATAAGGTTATGCTAACAGCAGGGATTCCATAACATTGTCCCAACTTTATGTAAGCTCTTTTATGACATTGAAACCAATAAATCCACTAAAGGTATTTCACTCTTACTACTGTTTCACTTTTATAAATCATCCCATATGTACAGTAACGCATAAACCTTATTTCTCTATGTCCCGATATAAAATCCAAAATCCAATTTTGTCTGACAAGAGTCTGGAAAGAGAAATATAAACCCCAGACATTTTTGGATTGGTCAGAATCTAATAGAAAAGTCCCATGGTTACCTCAGCAAAATATTAACCTACCCCCCCCCCCTCCCGCCAACAACCTGTGATTATTAAGACCATGCTCTCCTCTCTCTCTCTCTCTCTCTCTCTCTCTCTCCTCTCTCTCTCTCTCTCATATATTATATATATATATATATATATATATATATATATATATATATATACAACACACACACACACAACACACACACACACACACACACACACACACACACACACACACACACACACACACACACACACACCACACACACAGCCTGTTATATATACATACCACAGACAAAGTAACTACTTTTTCTTCTCAGAACATATCTGTCACCCGTCTTCAGGACGTGTCTGATCTTTTCAAAGAGAGAAGGAGTGTTTTGAAAAGTCTGTCTGTCTCCGAAACTTCTCGACTGTATTCTCCCAGCTGATGTGGATCGGTGGTCTAGAGGTAACGCGCCTGTCTAGAAAGCGAAAAGTCAGGGTCGAAAGTGTGCGGTGGTTCGAATCACGTTTGGGCCCGAAACTTTTCCCCCATCCATCAGACCATGAGTGGTGGTCTGGGCGCTAGTCTTTCGGATGAGACGATAAACCGAGGTCCCGTGTGTTACACAAAATTATTCACCACACGTAAAAGAACCAACGGCAAGAGAGTTGTCTCTGGCAAAATTCTTAGAAAAAGCCACTCTGATAGGGAAACAAATACAGTTGCAGACAAAAACAAAAAAAGGTGGCGCTGCTCTTGTGGCGACGCGCTCTCCCCGGGGAGAGCAGCCCAAATTTCACGCAGAGAAATCTCGTGACTTAAAGTGGTAAAAAAAAAAAGAAATGAAATAATTATGACTGGCATGTGGCCAAAATGGTGTAGTGAGTAGACTGGGTCAGATCTATGTTTTCTGACATGTGCACAGATGCTGTGCCTATAATATGCTTGAATGAAAGGAATATTTTGTTAAATGTCAGGTTTTTACATTGATTGGAAACTGATCATTATAAAAACTAATGGGTCTTGTCTTCTTATCAGAATTTCTGTCTTCAGTTTTAAAGTTCATCTCCTTTGAATTTTATTTATTTAACTGTTTTTGGATGATGTTTACTTGTTTGTGTTTCATAATACGCAACTGTTAGTTAACGGATATTTTCTATGTATTTCATTTGCTGTACTTAATAATTCAAAATCCATAATTGCGTTTAGCAATTACTGTTGGTTTTACACACACGGATATTTCTTGTAAATGTATTTCATTGCTGTACTTGGTAATTCAAAATCCATAACTGCGTTTACCAATTTGTCTTGGTTTTATGCACACACAGGCACACGCACACAGACACACGCACATACACACATACACACGCGCACGCACGCACGTACACATACGCACACACATTGATATATTACCTAATATAACTTTTTAGTGAGCTGACGTTAAAACACACACACACACACACACACACACACACACACACACACACACACACACACACACACACACACACACACACACACACACACACACACACACACCTTGCAGGTTTGATGAGTGGCTTAAAAAATATTGCGCAGATGTTCCATGCTAGAGGTTTTTTTCAATTTATATAACGATTTTTCTTCCCAGCGCATTTTCTGTTAGTTTTCAAATGTTTTACTTTTGCAGCTAATAGTCGCTTTTACGCAGATTGCCCAGATTAATTTAAGAAAAAAATCCAATCGTCTCATGTTTATTAAAAGGTATATGATCACAAGTACATTCTCTGCCCCCCCCCCCCCCCCCCCCCCACCAGTTTCTCCAACACATACATACACGTACTCACGCACGCACGCATAGAGACACATACATGCATGCACGCGCGCGCACGCACGCACGCACGCACACACACACACACACTCACACACACACACACACACACACACACACACACACACACACACACACACAGAGGATAGCCTGGTGGTTAGAGTGATACGCTTGTGATCTGTTGACTCAGGTTCGATTCTCGTTCAAGAGGATTTTTCCTCTGGAGTTAACATTAGTGCCGACTCCACTCTTCCCATAAAATCCTTCGGATGAGACTATAAACCGAGGTCTCGTGTGCGAACGCACGCAGAACATCTTGCGCACACGTTAAAACCCGTTCCGCTTTTCGGAAGAGTAGGCCATTGTATGACGGTGCGAACGGAGGGCAACATTTACACAACTGCATACACACGGGGACTGGATGTAAAAAGCACATGACAGCTTATTCCATTATCCTAGAAAAAATACTAAAAAGCACGCACACAGTGTCACCACTCATTCTTTCGTTTTTTGTTTCTCTCTCTGTCTTTATGGCTGGCTGGCTGTTCGTCTGTCTTTTTGCATTTCTTTCTGTCTCTCTGAAAATAATACTGCCTTGTATAACTGATACCTGAGTTCAATATCTTCAATAATTAACTCGTGTGACGGGATTTTACAATAGGTTCCATTGATCTTGATTTATGCAACCTTTGTCCCTTGTATCCATTATATGTAACGTCATATGATAAATTATATCTTTTTTAATACTACAGTTTTCGGTAAAAAATTTTCGGGAGATTTAGAATTCATAGTCTGCATACTAAAATCATTTTACCCCTCAAATTTCACAGTAACAATTTATCTATTATGTGACACGTACCAAACTCTGACTTTTACACTGAATTATAAACAACCAGTAAAAGAAATATCACCCCCCAAACCCGCCCCCCCCCCCCCACAATAACAACAATAAAACCCAAACAACAATAACAAAAAATCCAACCGAAAACAAATATGAAAACAAAGGACACCACCAACACTGGTGAAACAACCAGAAATTCCTTCAAAGCAGTTTCAAAGTAAAAATGGAACACTCCCTTCTCCGCAAAGACCCAGCAACTACCCCCCCCCCCCCCCCCCCCAAAAAAAAAAATGCAGACGTATTTTAATTTAAAAAAGATCCCCCTCCCAACCCCCAAAAAACCAACAACAAACAAAAGAAAACAACAAAAAGCAAAACAATGACCAAAAAACCCCAACAACAACAAAAAGCACCCCCCCCCCCCACCCAAAAAAGCCGCAACAAAACAAAACAAAAACAACAAACAACCCCCCCCCCCCTCCCCACCAAATTAGATCAACCATCAAAACCAATGGTTACAAAATAAAATTAAAAAAGCTGATGTTTAAGTTGGAGTAGCAGACGACATACGTCACAATAATTTATTCAGTAGACTTCTTCGTTTAACGCTCAGACAGCAACTATTGTTGTCTGTTACATGAACGAAAATGTTTTTTATTTTATTTTATTTATTTAATTCTTTATTTATTTTTTATAATCGAGGATAATGGAATAAGCACTCATGTGCTTTTTTACATCTAGTCCCCTGTGTATGCGGTTTTGTAAATTTTGTCATCTGTTCCCACCGGCACACAATGGCCTACTCTTTCGAAAAGCGAAACAGGATTTAACGTGTGCCGCTGCAGTTAAGCACCTGACAAGTCAGGCCCAGAACATCAGACTTCTTTGGCATGGGAGAGAATAGTTTTTTTGTGGTTAAATCTCTGTGGAGAAAAGGCAGGAGAATGGACCAAAAGGCAGAAAATAGACAAGGAGGAGGTGACAGGAAGAAAAGGAACAAGCAGAAAAAAGAGAGGGATAGAAAAGAGGGAATTCTTGGTACAGAATTTCCAGAAAGTGTGGGTCCTATAGGTGCCCGGCATCCCCACGGGGACATTTCGTAGATTTACCTCCCCTGTCATCATGAAAACTTCCTTTAAAATGTCGTTACTTGTGATGATAGAATATTCAAAACACTGTCCCAAGCTAGATCTATAAAGCAAAAGTATTAACATCAGAAAAATGAAGATTTATATTCACAAACTGAGTCGAAATTGCTTTATCTTGCTTCAATCGGTCCGGATTATAACAAAATACTAGATTTAGATCTACGGCATGTGGTTTACAAATGTTCTGTCCGCAAACGAAAAAAAAGTTAACTTACGCTGACTTTAAAGTTTTTGTGCTAGGAAAACTTACTGATGCAATGCATGCAGAATGTTTGTAATTTAGATCTACATTTCCCGTCCCCTGCTTGTTTGTGTTGAACAGCTATGGTGGCTGTGGCAGACGTGGCGTCTTTCTACAACATTCCCATCTTCAGTTGGCTGTCCAGCGAACATGCTGTCGACGACAAAACAAGGGCCTCTACTCTCGTCAGGACATTACCTCCCCTATCTGGATTGGGTAAGTATACGTTGAGAAAGACATACTGTGTTGATTGAAAAAAAAAAAAAAACTTTTTTTTTGGCTTGTGTGGTTGTTTGATTGACTGAAGAATGTTGTAAACTTAATATAATTTCGACATACATTTTTGTCTTGCTTGTCCACTGTCTTCTCTGCACAAATTCTTATTTGAACTTCTTGTCTGGATTTTTATGCACTGGTTGATTCTTCCGGCAAAATCATGGTTACTGTGTCGTTAAGACGACTGAACAATTGTCAAAAATTGACTGATTTTTCACCCTGTTTTCTATCTTTCTTTTGGCCTTTTCCCCCTTTTCTTGTGTTTTCGCTTGTTGATAAGCTCCATTTTTTTAAAAAGTAAAAAACACTCGAATTTTCAAAGAGAGATGTCATGTATGTAAGATATAACCGAAAACAAATAAACAGTAATACAACCGAAAACAACTAAAATAACCCAAACTTTTCATCCATTCAGCGAAGGGAGACTAGTACTCTTCTCGAGTTCCCTGTACTACATCCATAAAATCTTTTTTTCCTCACCTCAAATTATCTTCGATCTGCTAAAAAAAGAATCCTTTTGCCTACCACATTAACTTCCCTTCATCTTTTCTTCCTTCTTTTCATTCGCTCAGACTGGATCAGACTCCTTTCCATCCTGCACTTCCTGATCCCCAGTTCACTGGCACTCCTCTCATTTTCTTCTTCTAAAAGAGAAATTAAGACAATTCTAATAATAATAATGATAATAATGTATGGAATTTATATAGCGCTGAATCTTGTAAAGCAACAAATCAAAGCGCTCAGATTTCATTTCATACCACTTTAAGTCACGGCAGATTTTCTCCGTGAAAGAAAATATTTCTGAAAAAAAAATTCTGAAAGAAGTGGCAGTAAAATCAATCAATCTTCATCCTGTACGTGCTCCTGTTTTCTCACGATGTCTACCACAACTTGTACCGTCTGTCATTTAAATAGCAAAATAATCTCTTTTTCTTTTTAGAAAAGTTTCCATCAGCTCTCAAACTCGCAATAGTCACACCTTTACTATAAAATAAAAAAATCGCGACCTTGATCCCAACATTCGGGAGAATGATAGACCTTTCAGTAACTTCCCATTTTCTTCTAAAATACTGGAAGAAGTAGTTCTGAAACAGCTTAAGAGCCATCTTCACTCCAATAATCTCCTCCCCCCATTTCAGTCTGCTTATCGCCCCAACCACAGCACCGAAATCCCCTTAGTCCCCATCTTAAGACACTTTTACTGACGTCTGATGCAGGAAAATATGAATGGCTCTTCTTTTTGACTTATCTGCTGCCTTCGACACCATAGATTACACAGTTCGTCTTTTCCACGTGCAAAATATGTCCGCTTGCGGTTTCGTAAATGTTGTCATCCATTCCCACAGGCACACAATAGCCTACTCTTCCGAAAGGTGGAACAAGTTTTGACGAATGTGCAAGATGTTCTGTGTGTGCGTTTTCACACGGAACTTCGGTTTTTAGTCTCAACTGAAGGACTTTACGGGGAGTGTGTGTGTGTGTGCGTGCGCGCGCGTGCGCTCTTGCTTGCTTGCATATGTGTGTGTATGTGTGTGTGCACGTGCGTACATGTGTGTATATACGTGCGTGCATGCCTGTATGTGTGTCCGTGCTCACGCGCACACACTCGCACGCGCACACTCGCGTGTACAGTCACAGCAAAGATGCCTGCCTCTACATAAGATAAAAGCAGCTCTCTTTTCTGAGAAAATGTGTCGTCACTTTGCACATTTCTAATGTGTGTGTGTGTGTGTGTGTGTGTGTGTTTTGGTTCGCTTTTACGTGTGTTTTTTCTCCAGATAGAGAGAGAGAGATAGAGAGAGAGAGAGAGGTGTAAATGGCTACGCAGTAAGTGAGCTGGATGAAAAATCAATGTTTAGATTCCACACAGAAGATAGCCTGTGGGCACGGAGAGTTCATCAAATAGCCAAGAGGCCCCCAACTGCACTAGATTTGAAATGTTGATTCCTCTTGAGCTTATGTTACCGTCCCAGCGGAGATTTCCGACTTAGGGGACTATGACACATATGTAAAGAAATGTTCTGTTTCTGTCTCAATCGGCTACTAGTCGCTAGCTGTTTAGGATATTGACACCGTCAATGACACTGACACTGTCTGCTGCGTTATTGAAGTATTCAGAAGGTAAATACACGCGTGAAATATGCAATTTGGTGTTGGGGAGGGAAAAGACATCATAATGGCGGCGGGTTTGAGAAGTGTAGATTGTGGGCAATTTTCGGATTGTGTTGTCTGTCACTTTCAGTTCGTGCAGATTTCTTGGCGTGAAAATAGGGCTTGTCTCCCTGGAGAGCGCATTGCCACAAGAACAGATCCGGCTACTTGTTGTTGTGGTTGTTATTGTTTCATAAATAATGGAAAAGCATGTGCATTTGTTTCCCAATGAGAGTGGAGATTTTCTACAGAAAATCGACAGGGAAACTCTCTTTGCTGTAGGTCTATTTACGTGCGCTAATAGTTGTGATATAAACACTTGTACAAGTACCTGTGACATTATAGCATGTAATTCCTTCAGGGTATGCAAACATAACAATTTTTAAAAAACCTCACAAAAGGTCAGTAGAAGGGTGTTTTATTGACACAATCCAAATAAATTTAATTTGAGAGAGAGAGCGCGCAAAATCGCTACGCAGTAAGTGAGTTCGATGAAAAATTAATTGTTTTGATTCCATATAGAAGGTAGATCTAGCCTCTGGGCAGGAAAAGTTCATTAAATAGCCAGGAGTCCCAACTGTGCTAGATCTGACATGTTGATTTTTGTTGCAGCTATGGGGGGACGGGATAGCCTGGTGGTTAGAGTGATAGATTCGTGATCTGCTGACCCGGGTTCCATTCTCGTTGAAGAGGATTTTTTTCCTCTGGAGTTAACATCAGTGTCGACTGCACTCTCCCCAAAAGTCTTTCGGATGAGACTATAGACCGAGGTCCCGTGTGCAAACGCACGCAGAACATCTTGCGCACACGTTAAAAACCCGTCCTCTTTTCGGAAGAGTAGGCTGTTGTGTGCCTGTGGGAACGGATGAAAAAATGCACAAAACTGCATACACACGGGGACTGGATAAAAAAAGTATATGCGTGCTTATTCCATTATCCTCGAAATAAAAGAATAAATAAAATAAATAAAAAGTACAGTCCCAGCGGATGTTTCCGAGTTTGGGATAAAATACACAGGCAAGGAACTATTCTGTGGGACTAGGTCATCAACTGCAAACACTTTGCTGTGTGGGGGATATTCCTCTTGTCGACTGCCTTTAACGGACAGGAACTGCATAGGTAGTGCCTATAACAAAAGAAGTGAACGGTGAGAAATATGCGTTCATTATTGCTAGTTTGCTAGCATGTTTGTGCTTGTTATGACCGAATGATATTTGTTCTGTGAACTGTGTGATTAGAATATTTTCAAATTCAAATTCAAATTCAAATTCAAAAGCTTTATTATCTCAAAGACAGAGAAATTCCGGCGGGTAAAAACATTATGTCTGTCTGTTTACAATTTTTTTTTTGGTATTCACACAGTCGACAGAACAAATATCTTTCGGTCATAACACACACACACACACACACACACACACACACACACACACACACACACACACACACACACACACACACACACACGCTAACAAACTAGCAATAAACGGTAAAGTGTGTGTGTGTGTGTGTGTGTGTACACGCGCGTGCGCACGTATGTATGTGTGTATATGTTTACATGTGTAAGTGAGTTTAAGGGAGAAGTCAAATCGAGTCAGGAGAAGTTTTGAAGCTGCATTACAACTACACTACAGTGAGCTTTCAGGTCCATTTTGACAGTCGTTATATCTTATCTTGAAAAGGCATAATCATTTAACAACACAAAGCATAATCCAGAACAGCAATAAACTTACAGTCTTTGCTATGCTCTGTTGATGAACATAATACACACAATGGTGAAACATAAGATTGGAAAAATCGGCGTTTTACAAGGACATAAATCACATTCAGACATAGAATATATTCATATTAAAGTATAGCAACAAGGAACCATACAATTTTTCTTATACAATGGTTTTTACAAGAATATGAAATTAAAAACAGACAGGGTGTGGTCATTACAAAGAACATACAAATATTTCACAATTTAATAAAACAAGAATATAAACTAAAATGAGACAAAGAACATGCTCATTACAAAACATAGCAGCAAAGAACCACACAATTATTACACAAGGGTGTTTATAAGAACATAAACTAAACACAAACTTACAACATGTTCATTACAAAATTTGGCAACAAAGAACCATACAATTATTACACAATAGTTTCACAAGAACACAGCTCAAAAACAGACTTAGCATATATTCATCACAAATTTAGGCAACAAGGAATGATGAATTAACACAGAATATGTTTATTATAAAACTGGGAAACCATGAATCATTCAATCAATATATAATATCTTCATTATTTTAAAAAAAAGATTGGCAGTGATGAACCATACAATTATCACGCTACGTTCATCACAAAATTGGGCAATGATGAACCATACAATTATCAGGTTATGTTCATCACAAAAAATTGGGCAACGATGAACCACACAATTATCACGCTATGTTCATCACACAAAAATTGGGCAACGATGAACCATACAATTATCACGCTATGTTCATCACACAAAATTGGGCAATGATGAACCATACAATTATCAGGTTATGTTCATCACAAAAAATTGGGCAACGATGAACCACACAATTATCACGCTATGTTCATCACACAAAAATTGGGCAACGATGAACCATACAATTATCACGCTATGTTCATCACACAAAAATTGGGCAACGATGAACCATACAATTATCAGGCTATGTTCATCACACAAAATTGGGGCAACGATGAACCATACAATTATCAGGTTATGTTCATCACAAAAATTGGGCAACGATGAACCATACAATTATCAGGCTATGTTCATCACACAAAATTGGGGCAACGATGAACCATACAATTATCAGGTTATGTTCATCACAAAAATTGGCAATGATGAACCATACAATTATCAGGCTATGTTCATCACAAAAATTGGGCAACGATGAACAATACAATTATCACGCTATGTTCATTACAAAAATTGGGCAACGATGAACCATACAATTATCAGGCTATGATCATCACAAAAATTGGGCAACGTTGAACCATACAATTATCAGGCTATGTTAATCACAAAAATTGGGCAACGATGAACCATACAATTATCAGGCTATGTTAATCACAAAAATTGGGCAATGATGAACCATACAGTTATCACGCTACGTTCATCACAAAAATTGGGCAACGATGAACCATACAATTCTCAGGCTATGTTCATTACAAAAATTGGGCAACGATGAACCACACAATTATCAGGCTATATTCATCACAAAATTTGGGCAACGATGAACCATACAATGATCACGCTATGTTCATCACAAAATTTGGGCAACGATGAACCATACAATGATCACGCTATGTTCATCACAAAAATCGGGCAACGATGAACCACACAATTATCACGCTATGTTCATCACAAAAATTGGGCAACGATGAACCATACAATAATCAGGCTATGTTCATCACAAAAATTGGGCAACGATGAACCATACAATGATTAGGCTATGTTCATCACAAACATTGGCAATGATGAACCATACAATTATCAGGCATCACAAACATTGGCAATGATGAACCATACATTTATCAGGCTATGTTCATTACAACAAATTGGGCAACAATGAACCATACAATTATCAGGCTATGTTCATTACAAACATTGGCAATGATGAACCATACAATTATCAGGCATCACAAACATTGGCAATGATGAACCATACAATCATCAGGCTATGTTCATCACACAAAAATTGGGGCAACGATGAACCGTACAATCGTTACAGTAGCATTACAATCGACCAAGAAACTCTTTGAAAAATCGTGTTCATATTCTTCTACCCCCCCCCCCCTTGCCCCCCTCCCCCCTGCCCCCCCCCCCCTCCCCCCCCCCCCCCCCCCTCCCCTCCCCTCTTTCAGGTAACCTCATGCTGGAGGTGTGCAAGGAGTTGGGGTGGAGGAGGATCGCCATCGTCTCCACGGCAGGCACATTGACAGGAGGCATCGCCACCTTCCTCCAGAACATCATCGACAGCGACGACTACTTTCGGTTGGCCAGACACTTCGGAGACCTCAACAACTCCATCAGCACCGCCAGACTCCGAGCCATCATGGCCACCCTCAAAAGAGAAGCACGAAGTACGTAGCTTTTGGCTGCACACCGGTATTTTTTTTAAAAAAAACTCACTCTTTTCCTTCTGGTTTTTTTTGTGTGTGTGTGTGACTCTTATATTCATACCGCACGTACGAAATCATCAACAGGAATAAAAACCACTTTTGTGAAAGACTAGCCTGTGACTCAAAACTCGTGTGATTTTGAACAAATTTGGTAGGTTTGAAATTTTGTGGAATTTCTCAGCAAACACTGTCCCTTGTCGTCTGCTAGCTTCCTTACCGCAATATGCATGCGCGGGGTCAACGCTGTAGGAATACAGGCAATCCTCATTTGATGGTTATTTTCAACTTTCTCGTGACTACCTGGTATTGCTCTATGTCCTCAATCCCCCAAAACAAGTGCACAGTCCATTGTTTCATGCTTAAAACAATCTGTGAAGATCACCAACATTTTTTTTCCACTCGCACTCTATACAACATACTACACGACCCCCAAATTAATACCGGTGTGCAGCCTGTATATTTAGTGTGTGCTGTTTCCTTCCTGTGGGGATGCCTGTACTTGCGCGTGCAAGACCCCCCTCTCCCTCCCCCCCCCCCCCAACACACACGCCCGCACACACACGAACACAAGCACGCACGCACATGCACGCACCCATGCATGCATGAAAACACAGGCACACTTACACACACACGCACGCACGCACACAGACACATACATGGACGCACGCACACACATACACAGACACACACATGCACGCACGCACACACATATGCACGCACGCACACTCACACACACGCACACAGACACACACACGTACGGAAGCACGCACACACACACGCATACACACACACGCACACATACACACATACATACACACGAACACGCACACGCACATACACACACGCACACACAGACACACGCACACACACACGCACGCACACACACATACACACAAACAAAGCATGCCTGGGGGACTCATGACTCCCCCCCCTCCCCCCCCCACACACAAATTATTCATAGTTTATTATGCAGAAACAGAATTGCTTTGACAGTGAAATAACTGTAGGCCTATATTATACATATAGAAAAGAAGGAAAACTTTGAAAATGTCTTGGAATATATAATATTGTAATTTTTTCATATGATATTAGCTAGAGTGATTTAAGACACAAAAGAACACCCTCAAAAGAAGAAGAAGAAGAAGAGATAGAAGGAGGAGAAGAAGGAGTAGGAGGAAACCTCCAAACCAAACAAACACGAACCAACCAACCAGCCAACCAAACAAAAAAGCAGGAAACCAAAACAAATAATAATAATAATAATAATAATAATAATAAGCAAAACCAAAAGCCCTCGAACAACACAATGCAAATAGCTAAATCTTAAAACACGCAGAGAAAGAAATCCTTATGAAAATGAATAACACGGAAAACATACACACACACACAACACACACACACACACACACACACACACACATACACACACACACACACACACACACACACACACACACCACCACCACCACCACCACCACCACACCACATCACACTACATCACACCACACCACACCACAACACACACACACCCATACACATACCATACCACACCACATCATACGCAAACCACACACCACAGCACACCACACCACACACCACACCACACCACACTACATTCTCCACCCCCCCCCCACCCATACCCACACCCCCCCACCCACACCCACACCCACCCACACACATACACACCTCACCACACTACAACCCCCCCCCCCCCCACCACACCACCACCACACACCCACACACACACATACACATCACTCTCACAAAAACCTTTCCATTCTTAATTTTCAGTCATCTTTCTCATCATTCCAAACGGGATGTTACGTCAGTACCTCCTCGCTGCGCATGACGAAGGGATGACGTCAGGGGACTTCCAGTTCCTGTTCGGGGCGCAGACTCTGAGACCGGAGAGTGACCTGAGCCTGCTGAGGAGCGACGCCATGTGGAAGAAGAACGACAGCAGGGACAAGGACGCTCAGCAGGCCTACAAGAATCTCCTCTATGTACGTGACCTGGGGCTGTGTGGGGCTGGGGCTGTGGCTGTGGTTGTGTGTGGTTGTGTGTGGCTGTGGTTGTGTGTGGTTGTGTGTGGTTGTGTGTGGTTGTGTGTGGTTGTGTGTGGTTGTATGTGGTTGTGTGTGGTTGTATGTGGTTGTGTGTGGTTGTATGTGGTTGTGTGTGGCTGTGGTTGTGTGTGGTTGGGGCTGTGGTTGGGGCTGTGGCTGTGGCTGTGGTTGTGGCTGGGGCTGTGGTTGTGGCTGTGGCTGGGGCTGGGGCTGTGTGTGGCTGTGGTTGTTTGTGGTTGTGTGTGGCTGTGGTTGTGTGTGGTTGTGTGTGGCTGTGTGTGGCTGTGTGTGGCTGTGTGTGGTTGTGTGTGGCTGTGTGTGGCTGTGTGTGGCTGTGTGTGGTTGTGTGTGGCTGTGTGTGGCTGTGGCTGTGTGTGGCTGGGGCTGTGTGTGGCTGCGTGTGGCTGTGGTTGTGTGTGGTTGTGTGTGGTTGTGTGTGCTGTGGTTGTGTGTGGTTGTGTGTGGTTTGTGTGTGCCTGTGGTTGTGTGTGGTTGTGTGTGGCTGTGTGTGGTTGGTGTGTGGCTGTGGCTGTGTGTGGTTGTGTGTGGTGCTTGTGTGTGGTTGTGTGTGGCTGTGTGTGGTTGTGTGTGGCTTGGTGTGTGTGGCTGTGTTGTGTGTTGTGTGTGGTTGTGTGTGGCTGTGGTTGTGTGTGGTTGGTGTGGTGTGGTTGTGTGTGGCTGTGGTTGTGTGTGGTTGTGTGTGGCTGTGGTTGTGTGTGGCTGTGGTTGGGCTGTGGGTTGTGTGTGGTTGTGTGTGGCTGTGGTTGTGTGTGGTTGTGTGTGGCTGTGGCTGTGTGTGGTTGGGGTGTGGTTGTGTTGTGGGCTGTGGTTGTGTGTGGTTGTGTGTGGCTGTGGTGTGTGTGTTGTGTGTGGTTGTGGTTGGCTGTGGTTTGGTGGCTGTGTTGGTGTGTGTGGTGTGTGTGGCTGTGGTTGTGTGTGTGGCTGTGTGTGTTGTTGGGTTGTGGCTGTGTGGTTGTGTGTGGTGTGGTGTGGTTGTGTGTGCTGTGTGTGTGGTTGTGGGTGTGGCTGTGTGTGGTGTGTGTGTGTGGTTGTGTGTGTGTGTGTGGTGTGTGTGGCTGTGTGTGTGTTGTGGTGTGGCTGTGTGTGGCTGTGTTGGTGTGTGTGGCTGGTGTGTGTGTGTGGTTGTGTGTGGCTGTGTGTGTGTGTGTGTGTGTGTGCTGTGTGTGGTGTGTGGTTGTGTGGCTTGTGTGTGTGGCTGTGTGTGGCTGTGTGTGGTTGTGTGTGGCTGTGTGGTTGTTGTGTGTGGTTGTGGTGTGTGGTGTGTGTGGTTGTGTGTGGCTGTGTTGTGTGTTGGTGTGGTTGTGTGTGGTTGTGTGTGGCTGTGGTTGTGGCTGTGTGTGGCTGGTGTGGTTGTGTGGCGTGGTTGTGTGTGGTTGTGTGTGGTTGTGTGTGGCTGTGGTTGTGTGTGGTGTGTGTGGCTGTGTGTGGTTGTGGTGTGCTGTGGTTGTGTGTGGTGTGTTGGTTGTGTGGTTGGGTGTGTGCCTGTGTGGTTGTGTGTGGTTGTGTGGTGTGTGTGGTGTGTGTGCTGTGTGTGTGTGGGTGGTGTGGTGTGGTGTGTGTGGCTGTGTGTGTTTGTTGTGTGGTTGGTGTGTGTGGTGTGTGTGTGTGTGGTGTGTGTGGCTGTGTGGTGGTGTGTGGCTGTGTGTGGCTGTGTGTGGCTGTGTGTGGTTGTGTGTGTGTGTGGCTGTGTGTGGTGTGTGTGTGTGTGTGGCTGTGTTGGTGTGTTGTGTTGTTGTGTGTGGCTGTGTGGCTGTGTGTGTGGCTGTGTGTGGCTGTGTGTGGCTGTGTGTGGTGTGTGTGTGTTGTGGCTGTGTGTGGTTGTGTGTGGCTGTGTGTGGCTGTGTGTGGCTGTGGGCTGTGTGTGGCTGTGTGTGGCTGTGTGTGGCTGTGTGTGTGCTGTGTGTGGTTTGGTGGCTGTGGCTGTGTGTGGCTGGGGCTTGTGTGTGGCTGTTGGGTGTGGTTGTGTGTGGCTGTGTTTTGGTTGTGTGGGCTGTGGCTGTGTGTGGTTGTGTGTGGTTTGTGTGTGGCTGTGTGTGGTGTGTGTGTGGTTGTGGCGTGTGTGGCTGTGTGTGGCTGTGTGTGTGGTTGTGTGTGGGTTGTGTGTGTGTGTTTGTGTGTGGCTGTGTGTGGTTGTGTGTGGCTGTGTGTGGTGTGTGTGCTGTGTGGTTGTGTGTGGCTGTGGTTGTGTGTGGTTGTGTGTGGCTGTGTTGTGGTGTGTGTGTGTGTGTGGTGTGTGTGGCTGTGTGTGGCTGTGTGTGGCTGTGTGTGGCTGGTGTGGTGGTGTGGTTGTGTGTGGTTGTGTGTGGTTTTGTGTGTGGTTGTGTGTGTGTGTTGTGTGTGGTTGTGTGTGCCTGTGGTTGTGTGTGGTTGTGTGTGGTGTGGTTGTGTGTGGTGGTGTGTGGTTGTGTGTGTGTGGTTGTGTGTGGTTGTGTGTGGTTGTGTGTGCTGTGTGTGTGTGGTTGTGTGTGGTGTGTGTGGTTGTGTGGTGGCTGTGTGTGGCTGTGGCTGTGTGTGGCTGTGTGTGGTTGTGTGTGGTTTGTGGCTGTGTGTGGCTGTGGTTGTGTGTGGCTGTGTGTGGCTGTGTGTGGCTGTGTGTGGTTGTGTGTGGCTGTGTGTGGCTGTGGTGTGTGTGGTTGGGTTGTTGTGTGGTGTGTGTGTTGCCTGTGGTTTGTGTGTGGTTGGTGTGTGGTGGGGTGTGCTGTGGTTGTGTGTGCTGTGTGTGTGTGGTTGTGTGTGGTGTGTGTGTGTTGTGGTGGTTGTGTGTGCTGTGTGTGTGTGGTGTTGTGGTTTGTGTGTGGTGTGTGTGGCTGTGTGTGTTGTGTGTGGTGGCTGTGTGTGCTGTGGTTGTGTGTGGTGTGTTGGTGTGTGTGGTGGGGCTTGTGGGGTTGGTGTGGTGTGTGTGGCTGTGTTGTGTGTGTGGTTGTGGCTGTGGTGTGGTGTGTGTGTGGCTGTGTGTGGTGTGTGTGGCTGTGTTGTGGGCTGTGTGTGGCTGGGGCTGTTGGGGTTTGTGTGTGGCTGTGTGTGGCTGTGGCTGTGTGTGGTGGGCTGTGGTTGTGTGGGGTTGTGTGGTTGGTGTGGTTGTGTGTGGTTGTGTGTGGTTGTGTGTGGGTTGTGTGTGGCTTGTGGGGTTGTGTGTGGTGTGTGTTGGCTGTGTGTGGTTGTGTGTGGTGTGTGTGTGTGTGTGTGTGGCTGTGTGTGGTTGTGTGGTTGTGTGTGGTGTGTGTGCTGGTTGTGTTGGTGTGTGTGGTTGTGTGTGGTTGTGTGTGTCCTGTGGTTGTGTGTGGTTGTGTGTGCCTGTGGTGTGTGTGTTTGTGTGTGGTTGTGTTGGTGTGTGTGTTGTGTGTGGTTTGTGTGGTGTGTGTGTGTGGTTGTGTGTGGTTGTGTGTGGCTGTGTGTGGTTGTGTGTGCTGTGTGTGGTTGTGTGTGGCTGTGTGTGTGTGTGGTGTGTGGTTGTGTGTGTGTGTGTGTGGTGTGTGTGTGTGGTGTGTGTGGCTGTGTGGGCTGTGTGGCTGTGTGTGGCTGTGTGTGGCTGGGGCTGTGTGTGGCTGCGTGTGGCTGTGGTTGTGTGTGGTTGTGTGTGGTTGTGTGTGCTGTGGTTGTGTGGGTGGTTGTGTGGGTTGTGTGTGGTTGTGTGTGCTGTGGTGTGTGTGTGGTTGTGTGTGCCTGTGGTTGTGTGTGGTTGTGTGTGCCTGTGGTTGTGTGTGGTTGTGTGTGTGTTGGTGTTGTGTGCTGTGGTTGTGTGTGGTTGTGTGTGGCTGTGTGTGGCTGTGGTGTGTGTGGGTGTGTGTGGTTGTGTGTGGCTGTGTGTGGCTGTGGTTTGTGTGTGGTTGTGTGTGGTTGTGTGTGGTGTGTGTGTGGCTGTGGTTGTGTGTGGCTGTGTGTGGTGTGTGTGGTGCTGTGTGTGGCTGTGTGTGGCTGTGTGTGGCTGTGTTGTGTGTGGCTGTGTGTGGCTGTGTGTGCTGTGGTGGCTGTGTGTGGCTGGGGCTGTGTGTGGCTGCGTGTGCTGTGGTTGTGTGTGGTTGTGTGTGGTTGTGTGTGCTGTGGTTGTGTGTGGTTGTGTGTGGTTGTGTGTGGTTGTGTGTGGCTGTGGTTGTGTGTGCTGTGTTGTGTGTGGTTGTGTGTGCTGTGGTTGTGTGTGGTTGTGTGTGGTGTGTGTGCCTGTGGTTGTGTGTGGTTGTGTGTGCTGTGTGTGGCTGTGGTTGTGTGTGGTGTGTGTGCTGTGTGTGGCTGTGGTTGTGTGTGGCTGTGTGTGGTGTGTGTGGCTGTGGCTGTGTGTGGCTGTGTGTGGCTGTGTGTGGCTGTGTGTGGTTGTGTGTGGTGTGTGTGGCTGTGTGTGGCTGTGTGTGGCTGTGTGTGGTGTGTGTGGTTGTGTGTGGTTGTGTGTGGTGGTGGCTGTGTGTGTGGTTGTGTGTGGTTGTGTGTGGTTGTGTGTTGTGGTCTGTGGTTGTGTGTGGTTGTGTGTGTGTGTTGTGTGTGGTTGTGTGTGGTTGTGTGTGGCTGTGTGTGGTTGTGTGTGTGTTGTGTGTGGCTGTGGTTGTGTGTGGTTGTGTGTGGTTGTGTGTGGTTGTGTGTGGTTGGCTGTGTGTGGTTGTGTGGGTTGTGTGTGGTTGTGTGTGGCTGTGTGTGGTTGTGTGTGGTTGTGTGTGGCTGTGGTTGTGTGTGGTTGTGTGTGGTTGTGTGGGTTGTGTGTGGCTGTGGCTGTGTGTGGTTGTGTGTGGTTGTGTGGCTGTGGCTGTGTGTGGTTGTGTGTGGCTGTGCTGTTGTGTGGTTTGTGTGTGGCTGTGGTTGTGTGTGGTTGTGTGTGCTGTGTTGTGTGTGGTTGTGTGTGGTTGTGTGTGGTTGTGTGTGCCTGTGGTTGTGTGTGGTTGTGTGTGGTTGTGTGTGCCTGTGGTTGTATGTGGTTGTGTGTGGTTGTGTGTGGCTGTGGCTGTGTGTGGCTGTGGCTGTGTGTGGCTGGGGCTGTGTGTGGGCTGTGTGTGGCTGTGGCTGTGTGTGGCTGTGTGTGGCTGTGGCTGGGGCTGTGTGTGGCTGTGTGTGGCTGTGGCTGTGGCTGTGTGTGGCTGTGTGTGGCTGGGACTGTGTGTGGCTGTGGCTGTGGCCATTGTGTTCTCAGTTCTGCTCGGGTTTTGCAGAAAAAAATCTTTCGTTTTTCTTTTCTTCTTTTTTAAAGATTAAAAAAAATTCTTTTATATATCGAAGATAATGGAATAAGCCCTTATGTGCTTTTTTTTTTTACATCCAGACCCCGTCTGTATGCGGTTTTTTAAATTGTCATCTGTTCCCACCGGCACACAATGGCTTACTCTTACGAAAAGCGGAACAGGATTTAACGTGTGTGCGCAAGATGTTCTGCGTGCGTTCGCACACGGGGCCTCGGTTTATAGTCTCATCCGAAAGACTTTTGGGGGAGAGTGGAGTCTGCACTGATGTTACCTCCAGGGGAAAATATCCTGGTTTTTTTTTTTTTTTTAATAATAATAATAATAATAATAATAAAAAATGGAATTTATATAGCGCTATATCTTGCAGAGACAAATCAAAGCGCTTGCACTCAACTCATTCTTACACAGTCATACAACTAGTGACAAGTAATAGTTCCATCAAGTCCAAATGTGCACACACGCACACACACACACACGCACACACACAGCATTTTCACGGTAAAAAGGTTAAATGATTTCATGCTGTAGGCTATTTGTTGGTTTTGATTGCAGTGGTGGTGGTGATGGTGGTGGTGATGATGGTAGTGGTGGTGGTGGTTATGATGATGGTGGTGGTTGTGGTGGTGATGTTACTGCTGCTGCTGCTGCTTTTGCTTGAAGCTCATCCTCCTTTTTTCCCCTCCCCCCCCCCTCCCCCCGACGTCTCTAATATTTATGTTCTACTTCTCCTCAATCTCTCCTCCTTCTTTACACACTCTTCTTTACCTTCTTTTCCCCT
>CM054158.1:12626194-12631194 GCA_028751875.1 Rapana venosa
ACCCACGACTTCATGGATCCATGGTATTGAATTCGAACGGTCTGAACCACTCGGCTATAGCGTCCGTCCTTCTTGACTTCTCACATGTAACAACATAGTCACTTTCATCATCGGTCTCATGACCAAGACGGTTGTCAGGGGTGTGTGTATACACGGCGGGTGTGTTGGTCTAGTGTTCTCCTGGATGGTCTGTCTTCAGCCTGTGGCACCAGCAGCAGCAGCAGCACAGCCATGTCAAGGCTGGTCCAGTCTCTGATGTTCTTCGTCCACATCTTCAATCTATTTCTTGTCATCCCTAAAGGATATGGAGGATTTTACACAATATCAACGAACACGGCTTCACATGTCAGTTTTTGCTCTCTTTTTAAACTGCCGATGTTTTTTTTGTTTTGTTTTTTTTTTTTTGGGGGGGGGGGGGGCTTCTGTTGTATTATTGTTCTTGTACAGACCCGTTGAAAGCAAGGGGGAAAAAGAAGATGGAAAGACAATTTATTTATGGCAGTTGGTGCAGAGACGGGAGGTTTATTTCCTCTCCCGTTGCAGGCGGAATGCAGCATGATTGTGTGTCCGTGATTGCCGGGGAGGTCTGTGATTGCTGCGTGAAACTGCACACCAAATGGAAAAGTCCTGTTCGCTCGTGCCCTCTGCAGTCATGCCCTGGCGTTTGCAGTCTCTTAAATCCGTTATGTGATGGTGGAGTGGTGTGGACTGGAGTGACGTAGAATGGTGTGGTGTGGTATGTTGCGGTGTGGTGCGGTATGGTGTAGTGTGGTGCGGTATGGTGTGGTGTGGTATGGTGTGGCGTGGTGTAGTGTGGTATGGTGTGGTGTGATGTGGTGTGGTATGGTGTGGTGTGGTATGGTATGGTGTGGTGTGGTGTGGCATAGTGTGGTATGATGTGGTATAGTGGGGCGTAGGGTGGTGAAGTGTAGAGTGGTGTAATGTTATTTACTGTAAAGCAGTGTAATTTGAAGTGGTGTAGTTTGTACTCTCTCTCTCTCTCTCTCTCTCTCTCTCTCTCTCTCTCTCTCTCTTCTCTCTCTCTCTCTCTCTCTCTCTCTCTCTCTCTCTCTCTCTTTGTCTGTCTGTCTGTCTGTCTGTCTGTCTCTATTTTATTATTATTTTTTTTAATTATTTCATTTTATTCTTTTATATCGAGGATAATGGAATAAGCACTTTTGTGCTTTTTTACATCCAGTCCCCGTGTGTATGCGGTTTTGTAAATTTTGTCATCTGTTCCCACCGGCACACAATGGCCTATTCTTACGAAAAGCAGAACAGGATTTAACGTGTGCGCAAAATGTTCTGGGTGCGTTCGCACACGGGGCCTCGGATTATAGTCTCATCCGAAGGACTTTGGAGGAGAGTGGAGTCTGCACTGATGTTAACTCCAGGGTAAAATATCCCCTTGAACGGGAATCGAACCCGGGTCGTCAGATTGCGAGCGCAATGTTCTAACCTCTAGGCTATCCCAGAGAGAGCTTTGTGTACGCGCGCGCGCGCGCGCGCGTGTGTGTGTGTGTGTGGGTATGCGTATGTGCGCGCGTGCATGCTTGCGTGCATACGCACGTGCATGCGTGTGTGTCATTGCATGCACATACGCACGCATGGTTGCCTGTTAGCAAGTATGTGCATACACATGTGTTCACCTACCCACATACATACATACATACATACATACATGCATACATACATACATACATACATACATACATGCCTGCCTGCCTGCCTGCCTACCTACCTACCTACCTACTTACCTACATCACTCCTACTCCTACCTACATACATACATACATACTACTACTACATACATACATACATACATACATACATACATACTAATACACCTACAATACATACATACATACATACAACATACATACATACATACCTGCTCCTGCCTGCCTGCCTGCCTGCCTGCCTACCTACCTACCTACCTACATACATACATACATACATACATACATAACATACATACATACATACATACATACATACATACATACATCCATGCCTGCCTGCCTGCCTGCCTACCTACCTACCTACCTACATACATACATACATACATACATACATACATACATACATACATGCCTGCCTGCCTGCCTGCCTGCCTGCCTACCTACCTACCTACCTACCTACCTACCTACCTACCTACCTACATACATACATACATACATACATACATACATACATACATACACACTGCCTGCATAATGCGCATAGTGATGCGTTTGTTCGTTTGCGTGTGATACCAGATGACGTTTACATTCATCCTTGAGTACAACGTGAACCAGACTAACGTGAAGACAGCCGTGGACGAGGTCTTTGGCTTCAGCCATTCCAGCTTTCCCAACGTTACCACAGTACGTACTGTGTGCTCTGCTGTGCTGTGTTCTGCTGTGCTGTGTTCTGTTCTGCTCTGCTGTGCTGTGCTGTGCTGTTCTGTGTTCTGTTCTGTTGTGCTGTGTTCTGCTGTGCTGTGTTGTGCTGTGCTGTACTCTGTTCTGCTGTGCTGTGTTCTGTTGTGCTGTGCTGTGTTCTGCTGTGCTGTGCTGTGCTGTGTTTTGTTCTGTTGTGCTGTGTTCTACTGTGCTGTGCTGTGTTCGTTTCTGCTGTGCTGTGTTCTGCTATGCTGTGCTGTGTTCTGTTCTGCTGTGCTGTGTTCAGTTCTGCTGTGCTGTGCTGTGTTATGTTCTGCTGCTGTTGCTGTGTGTTCTGCTGTGCTGTGTTCTGTTCTGCTGTGCTATGCTGTGTTCTGCTGTGCTGTTCTCTGTTCTGCTGTGCTGTGCTGTTTCTGATATGCTGTGCTATGCTGTGTTCTGCTGTGTTGTGTTTGTTCTGCTGTGCTGTGTTGTGTTGTGTTCTTTTCTGCTGTGCTGTGTTCTGCTGTGCTGTGCTGTGTTCTGCTGTGCTGTGTTCTGTTCTGCTGTGATGTGCTGTGTTCTGTTCTGCTGTGCTGTGCTGTGCTGTGTTCTGTTCTGCTGTGCTGTGCTGTGCTGTGCTCTGTTCTGCTGTGCTGTGCTGTCTGTGTTGTGTTCTGCTGTGCTGTGCTGTGCTGCGTTCTGTTCTGCTGTGCTGTGCTGTGCTGTGCTTGCTCTGCTCTGCTGATGTGTTGTGTGTTGTTCTGCTGTTTTCTATGTGTTCTGTTTCTGTTCTGTTTCTGCTGCTGGCTGTGTTCTGTTCTGCTGTGCTGTGTTCTGTTCTGTTCTGCTGTGCTGTGTTCTGTTCTGCTGTGCTGTGTTCTGTTCTGTTCTGCTGTGCTGTGTTCTGTTCTGCTGTGCTGGTTTCTGTTCTGTTCTGCTGTGCTGTGTTCTGTTCTGCTGTGCTGTGTTCTGTTCTGTTTTTGCTGTGCTGTGTTCTGTTCTGTTCTGCTGTGCTGTGCTGTGTTCTGTTCTGTTGTACTGTGGTGTGGTGTGGTGTGGCGTGGTGTAGAGTTGTGTGGTGTGGGGTTGGGTGGGCAGGGTGTGGTGTGGTGTAGTGGGGTGAGGTTGCGTGGGGTATGGTATGGTATGGTGTGTGGTGTAGTGGGGTGTGGTGAGGTTGGGTGGGGTAGGGTATGGTACGGTGTAGTGTGGTGTGATGTGGTGTGGTGTAGTATGGTGTGGTGGGTGGGGTAGGGTATGGTACGGTGTGGTGTGGTGTGATGTGGTAGGGTGGGGTGGGGTAACGTAGGGTATAGTATGGTGTAGTGGGGTGTTGTGGGGTTTGGGTGGTTTGGGTGTAGTAGAGTGTGTTGTGGTGTGGTGCAGTGTAGTGTTGTGTGGTAGGGTGGGGTGGGATTGGGTGGGGTACGCTGTTGTGTGGTGTAATGTGTTGTGTGGTGTGGTAGTGTAGGGTATGACTTGATTTGGTGTGGTGTGGTGTTGTGTGTGTAGTGAGGTGTGGAGTGGTGTGGTGTGGTAGTGTAGGGTATAACTTGATTTGGTGTAGTGTGTTGTGGTGTTGTGTGGTGTAGTGAGGTGTGGAGTGGTGTGGTGGGTGTGGTGAGATGTGGAGTCGTGTGGTGTGGTGTGGTGAGATGTGGAGTGGTGGTGGTGTGGTGAGGTGTGTGTGGTTGGTGTTGTGTGTGTGGTGTGGTGTGGTATTGTGTGGTGATGTTTGGTATGGTTTTGGTTTGGTTTTGATACACTGTACGGTATTGTAAGATATGTAGTGTAAAATTGTGAAGTGTATTGCGTTTGTGTCTGGGTTTTTTCTTTTTAATATTGTTGTAGTTGTGTATTGCACTATGGTGTATTGTATGTTTTAATTATTGTGTTGCATTGCATAGTATTGTAAGGTTTTGTATGCATTTGTACTGTATTATCCTCGAAATAAAAGGATAAATGAAATTGTTTTGGTTTATTTATTGCATTGTGAATTACGCAGTATTGTATTGTGCTGTATTACGTTCAGTATGTCACGTCATATCTTATTGTGTCCTATCATACTGTATTGTACTGCTTTATTATACTGTACTATGTATTGTTACATACTGCGCTGCATATTCATTTTTTGTGGTATTGTGTAATGTATTACATTGCATTGTCTCATGTTAGGTGGTTTTGTGTTCAGCGCATCGTGTCGTGTCGTATTGTATCACATCGTATTGTATCATATTGTATAGTATTATATTGCATTGTCTTCTTTCATGTCGAATTGTGCTGTATTGTATTGAACGGTATTGTATTGTGCTGTGTTGCATTGTGCTGTATAGTGTTGTGTTGCGTTGCGTTGCATTGAATTTAGCTGAATTGTATTGTGTTGTATTGTATCACACTGTATTATAGCGTGATAAGCACTTTGTTTTGTTTTTGCAAAGCTATATAAATTACATTTATTGTTATTATTACTAGTAGCAGTAGTAGTATTATCATTAGTAGTAGTAATAGTAGTATTGTATTGTTTTGCAAGGCATTGCATTGGCATTGTATTGTATTGCACTGTAGTCTAGTGTACTGAAGTTACAGCATTGCGCTGCATTGTATTGTATACCACTTTCAGAAATGGCAGATATC
>CM054158.1:12636194-12641194 GCA_028751875.1 Rapana venosa
CTTTCTTTTCCTCATCTTCTCTTTTTCCTCCGTCTCCTCTTCCTCCTTCTCCTTCGTCTCTTCCAGCTTTTTTTCTTTCTGTCTCGTTCTTCTCTTTCTTCTCCCCGCCCCCCCTTCTCTTCCCTCTCCTCCTTTAATACGTTTGTCCTCCACCTCCCTCCGCCCCTTTAAAAATAATGTCTATGACCAAGCGCTGTGCTACACAAGGGAAATAAATATGTTCGGATTATCTCTGTTTATGTGCGGTTATTGTCCTTCTTTGGAGACTTTTTACACCAAGAATAATTTACTACTACTAGTAGGTTTCAGAGAGAGAGAGTGGAGAGAGAGAGAGTGAGAGAGAGAGAGAGAGAGAGGAAAAGAGAGAGAGAGAGAGAGAGAGTGTGTGTGTGTGAGAGAGAGTGTGTGTGTGAGAGAGAGAGAGAGAGAGAGAGAGAGAGAGAGAGAGAGAGAGAGTGACAGAGAGAGTGACAGAGAGAGAGAGAGAGAGAGAGAGAGTGTGTGTGTGTGTGTGTGTGTGTGTGTGTGTGTGTGTGTGTGAGAGAGAGAGAGAGAGAGAGAGAGGGGGGGGGGGGATGTAACTTGTAAAGTCTATTCATCCGCTTAGGCTGGCACAAATCAAGTTTCTTTTCTATCTTGTGAACAGAGCGTTTTACGCGCGCGCGCGCGTGTGTGCGTGTGTGTAAGCTGTGTGGTGTGATGTGATGTGATGTGGTGTGGTGTGGTGTGTGTATGTATGTGTGTGCGCGCGCGCGTGCTTGGACCTACGTGCATGTGTATTTGTGTATGTCTGTGTGTGAGTGAGAGAGAGCGAGAGAGAGAGGGGGGAGAGAAAGGGAGAGAGAGAGCGGCGCGCGCGCGCGCGCGCGAGAGAGAGAGAGAGACAGACAGACAGACAGACAGACAGACATACACGCAAACAAACAGACAGACAGAGAACCTATGTATTTTCTTCAATCCCAGTCGCTGTGTATGACATGTTCAGAGAGACGTGTACGCCCGTTTCCTCTACGACGCTTTCTACCTCTTTGCCCTGGCTTACAACGACACCCTCTCCAAAGGCAACACTCCGCACGGAGCCAACATCTTCATCGCCGCCCAGAACATTTCCTTCCAAGGTGAGCAACCTTTCCTCCCTCCCCCCCTCCTACCCCCCCCTTTCCCTCCCACACAAATAACCCAATCCCCACCCTTCCCACACCACCACTGTACCCCCACCCTAACCCACAACTAGTCTCATGAAAACTGGCCTAGGTAGACAAGCTTTAGTCAGATGTTGATGTGAGCTGAGTGCCAAGGTCTATGTTGTTGGTTACGTTGTTTTTGTCTTCAGCTATGTCCAAGCTGTTAGCATAGCAGCCAGCACTGTCCTTTGATTTAAAAGAGTAAACAAATTATCTGAAGTTGGGAGTATGGCTACCTGTGTGGCGGGGTGTTTGAAAAGAGTCATACACGCAAACTTCTCATCTCAAACAGGGTGTGTTTTCAATCTCACAGCGATTCCCAGGTGGGAGGAGTGAGACAGTAGTGTATATACATTATTCTGAGTGACCCCCCCCCCCCCAGGGTTTTAAGCCGGTGCACACACACACACACACACACACACACACACGCACACACACACACTTATTTGACTTATCTTGCTTCTTTGATATTGTGTGAATATATATTATTTTTTAAATGCGCTATTTGAAGAGTATGAGCGCATAAAAAGCACACGTTTGCTGGGTGGAGGAGGAGAGGAGGGAGGTCATTGAAGGCAATATTGTCAGTAATGACGCAACGAATGTCTAGTATTTTCTAACGTTTTGTTCCTGTACCTTTTATTATCTTAAGTATAACGTGAAAAATGGATGAAACAGTAGGTGAAGTATTGTTTGTCCTAACGTTTTATGATTCTTTTTTTAATTCTTATACATTCTTATTTAAATGTGTGTTTGGGCGGAGCGCGCACGCGCGCAGGTGTGATGAGTATGTGTGCGTGATATGATATGGTAATTGTATTTTCAGTGTATACGTATCGATTTTCCTTTTTTACTGGTTTAATTCAATGATAAAGGATGCAATAATGTAGTATTTCAGTATAATCATTAAGAAATTTGTTGTTAGATGGCTTGATGAAAAAAAGCAAATGCATTGCTTATTCAATGTACCATCTGGAAATAAAATTTTGACTTGACTTGACTTGACTTGACACGCAGCAGCAAAAGCAGCAGCAGCAGCAACAACAATAAGCTTGAAATGACCTTCATGGTCGGCAAATTTCTATATAAGATATGGATCGGTGGTCTAGCGGTAATTCACAAGTCTAAAAATGCCAGCGGGGGCGGGTTAATCCACTGTCAGTCATATGAGCGAAAATGGGATGCGCTGCCGTTAAGCGCCTGACAAGTCAGGCCTAGCGCAGCCGACCTCGGCGTGGTAGAGAATTCTTATCGTTTAAGTCTTTCTGGGAAAAATAAGGCAGGAGAATGGACCAAGAAGGCAGAAAATAGACAAGATGGATGTGTACGGAACAAAAAGAAAAGGCACAAACAAAGAGAGAGAGAGACAGAAAAGAGGGAATTCATGGCATAAAATAAGATCAGAATGCAATTAATATAAAATCAAATCGAAAAAAATAATTTAATTGTCAATATAAATCTGGCATCAACAAAATCAAACCAATGAAGAAGCTGATATAAAATAAAACCCACCAGCAACAACAAATAAACAAAACAAAAAATCCCCACTAAAAGCAGATACGTTGCAAAAATGAACATTAAAAACATTATATCAAATAAGAGCCATACCTCCACCACTATTACCACCACCACCATGATGACAACGACGACGACGACGATAATGATGATGACGATGATTATGATGACAACGACGACGACGACGACGACGATGATGATGATGATTGCTGTTATTCTTAACTACAGCTTGGTTGTATGTTTTGTTATCTTTTTTGGTATTTTGATACTTGCTGTTGTTCTGTACAACATCCTGATTGAAGGAAGGAAGGTGGCAGCATGGTTAAGATGTTCGCCTGCCAACAAGTAATCCGTGAGGTTGTGGGTTCGATTCCCAGCCTCGCCCTTTCTTCCCAGGCCCCGTGTTCGAACGCATGTAGAACATGTTGCGCACACGTTAAATCCTGTTCCGCTTTTCGGAAGAGTAGGCCATTGTGTGCCGGTGGAAACAGATGACAAAATTTATAAAACCGCATACACACGGGGACTGGATGTAAAAAAGCACATAAGTGCTTATTCCATTATCCTCGATATAAAAGAATAAATAAATAAAATTGTTATGTTTATTTGGTATTGTTATACTTGCTGTTACTCTCTGCACAACACCCTAACTGTATGTTTTGTTAAAGTCTTTTTTTGGGTGGTATTGTTATACTTGCTGTTACTCTCTGCACAACACCCTGATTGTATGTTTTGTTAAAGTCTGGTTTTTTGGGTATTGTTATACTTACTGTTACTCTCTGCACAACACCCTAACTGTATGTTTTGTTATAGTCTTTTTTTGGTGGTGGTATTGTTATACTTGCTGTTACTCTCTGCACAACACCCTAACTGTATGTTTTGTTAAAGTCTTTTTTTGTGGTATTGTTATACTTGCTGTTACTCTCTGCACAACACCCTGATGTAGTTTGTATGGTTGTTTTAGTTTGTTATATGTACTCTGCAACACCCTAACTGTATGTTTTGTTAAAGTCTTTTTCGGTGGTATTGTTATACTTGCTGTTACTCTCTGCACAACACCCTAACTGTATGTTTTGTTATAGTCTTTTCCGGTGGTATTGTTATACTTGCTGTTACTCTCTTTGCGACACCCTGATTGTATGTTTTGTTATCTTTTTTTTAGGTATTGTTATACTTGCTGTTACTCTCTGCACAACACCATAATTGTATGTTTTGTTAAAGTCTTTTTTAGGTATTGTTATACTCGCTGTTACTCTCTGCACAACACCCTGATTGTATGTTTTGTTAAAGTCTGGGGTTTTTTTTTGGGGGGGTGGTATTGTGTGCAGGCTTGTCGGGGGCGATGTTCATGGACTCTAAATCAGATAGGCTGCCCAGCTACATCGTGTGGGACATGAGTCCTGACAACGCCTTCCGCGAAGTGCTGCGTCTGTCCTACTCCAAAAACGGCAGCGGATACCTCGTCACGGTACGAACACGAACATGTACACACCGGTGGTCTAGAGGTCACGCGCCTGCCTAGAAATCGAAAAGTCCGGGTAGAAAGTGTGCGGTGGTTCGATCCCCGTTTGGGCCCCAAACTCCCCCCCCCCTCCCCCCATCCTCCCAATCCATTAGACCATGAATGGTGGTCTGGGTGCTAATCTTTTGGATGTGACGATAAACTGAGGTTCCGTGTGTGCCACAAAATTATTTAGCGCTCGTTAAAGAACCCACGGCAACAAGAGAGTTGTCCCTGGCAAAATTCTGTAGAAAAAAAGCCACTCTGATAGGGAAAGAAATACAGTTGCAGACAGGAAAAAAAAATAATGGGTGGCGCTGCTCTTGTGGCGACGCGCTCTACCCAGGGGAAAGCAGCCCGAATTTCGCGCACAAAAATCTACCGTTGAGTTAAAGTGATATAAAAAATATATTTAAAAAAATACCTCAACAAGTCTTTAATATCTCAAAAGGGCGAGAAAGTCATGTGGGTTACAAGCAAGCACAGCTAAAAACAATCAACAAGTAAACATGAATTAGCGCAAATCGATATCACAGACCCAGGCAATCATTTCCCTCACTTAACATTTTTTTTCATCCGCATATGGACACACGCACGCACACACATACACACACACACACACACACTACGCGCGCGCGCGCGCGCGCACACACACTTGAGTTATCGTGACATGTTATACCGTCACATTTACAATAAAGTACATTAAAATAAAAAAAGAAAGAAAGAAATATAAAAAATATTTTTTTAAAAATTTGGGAATGTTGCTATAGTAGCCGTCGTCGTTATTGTGGTCATCATCG
>CM054158.1:12651194-12653694 GCA_028751875.1 Rapana venosa
AGTGTTCACTTTCTCAATGACGCGATTGCCGTCCGCTGTCTTATTCTTTCTTCTTCAGTTACAGTAGATAAACTGCCAATCCAAACATATGGAACTTTGTTGTTGTTGTTGTTGTTATTGTTGCAGTACGTTTTGTTACTTTTGACTCTGTGATTGTTGCTCTTCTTGTTGTAGTTTCAAGTTTGTTAACAGGGATTGCTGTTGTTGTTATTTATTGTTCTTGGAGCATATTTTGTTGATGTCGAGAATTGTTTGTTCAAATGAATGGGTTTTTTTTGGTTTGTTTTCGCTGTTGTTTCTTGTTAATGCTTTGATTGTTGTTGTTGTTGTTGCTGCTGCTGTTGAAGACGATCGTTTGTCTAAACGTGTAGTTGTTTGTTTTTGTTTAATGTCATGAATATTGCTTTTTTTCCCCTCGTCCCTCGGCTAGAGCTCCGAGGTTCACCAATGGTGAAATTGTTGCCCGTGCGACCGTTTTAACTCACCAAAAAGGTAGCCGCATTCTGACTTCGGGAATGATATCTAAACACGACACCAGTGTGCAAGTGGTTTATTCAAATATATACTTTTTAATCATCCGTTCTTACACTAACAAATGGCCTACTCTTCCAAAAAGGTGGAATGGGTCTTAACGTGTGCGCATGATGTTCTGCGTGCTTTCTTATACTGGACCTCGGTTTACAGTCTCATTGAAGGAAGTTCGGGGTAGTGGGGTCAGTAATGATATGAGTCCAGGGTAAAAATCTCTGACCACTAGACTGTATCTCCGCTATCTCTTCCCGCTGTTTGTCAAAACGTGTCGTTGTTTAGTTTTTGGTTATTGTTATTGATGTGTGTTTTTTTATTTGTTGAAGATTATTATTTGTCAAACCGTGGAGTTGTTTAGTTTTTGTTTATTGTTATTGATATTTTAATTTTGTTCTTGTTGTAGATAACTGTTCATTGAGACGTATGGGTTTTTTTGCATTGTTATTGGTATTTGTTTTCGTTTTTGTTAGATGGCTGGGGTTTTTTTTTCTAAAGTATAGTTATTTCATTTTTAAATGGATGTTTTATCTTTTTTTAAAAAATGATGCAGACAGTTATCTGTTTAAACTGACGGTTGTTGTTAAATTTTGTTAAAAAATTTTTCTTGATGTTTTATTTTTGCTTTGTTCTTGTTTTCTTTGTTGTTGTTGCTAGTGTTGTTGATATTCTTGTACTTATCCATTTGTACTGTCATCTCTCTCTCTCTCCTCTCTCTCTCTCTCTCTCTCTCCTCTCTCTCTCTCTCTCTCTCTCTCTCTCTCTCTCTCTCTCTTATGAATGCATATCAAATGAGAAAGTGTGCAATGCAATAATTATGTCGAAAAAATTTATTCAAGGGAGATTAATCTCTACACAAAAACACACATAGCAGACGATACAATGACACTCTCCTCGAAAAGAGCAATGTATACCTTTCAAAACTCTGGACCCAGACTGACCAAACTAGCTTTTGGAGTGGAAGGCATGTGTATCTGTGTGGATGATAACGGTTTTGATCACTCAGCAATACTTCTGGCACGTATTCTTTGTATAAGATCAATGAACGTGTGTGTGGCTGTCTGCTTTAGCTTGCGCAAAATTAATGGATTTGGTGTGTTTGATTGAAGTCTTTGTTCACTTATTCTGTTCCATTCTTGTGTTTCTTTGATTCTTTGTTTTAAAAGTTTTACCTTACGTTTTGTGTGATTATTGATTGTTGGTAAGTAAGAGGGTGATAGATTATAATATTAGTTTTTTCTCTCTGTACGTTGCTGGCGAATCGCTATTATGTGTGTGTGTGTGTGTGTAATTCTTACTTTCATCTTACTTTTTTTCTATTGTCTAATTATTGTTATAGTTAGTAACTAACAGGGCTATGGGTCATATTATTATTCAATTTTTTTCTTCTAAACATTACAGAAGAATCACTGTACATCGTCATTCATTCTGCTCTACTCTTTTTTTTACAGAAGAATCACTGTACATCGTCATTCATTCTATTCTGCTCTACTCTTTATTAATTTATCTTCTTCTCTTTTATTGTACTGTCACTTACTTTTTCCTTTTTTTTAAATTATCGCTTTAAATGGAAAATAATTGGGTGATCGATGATCATGTTACTATTTTTCTCTGATCGTTTCAGACGATTCGCTTTACATCGTCATCGCAACAGTATCAAGTGTCGTCATGTTAGCGGCTGTTATCGTCTTTTTCATCATGTACAGGTATGGTGTCGTCGTCTTGTCCTCCGTATACAGGTAGGTGTCTTCGTCTTCCTTACCTTAACCTGCAGGTAGTATTGACCGTTGTTCACATTTTCTTCCGTGTTTTAATAAAATGTTACATTTTGTGTCGGCAGTTGTTACGTTTGTCTTTTCTTTCATCACTGCCGTCTTCATCTTGTTTGTCAACTTTTTCACCATCGTCGTCATCATCACCTCGTCATCATCACCCTCATCCTCATAATCATTAGTATCAGAAGTAGTTGTTGTTG
>CM054158.1:12661194-12686194 GCA_028751875.1 Rapana venosa
ACATATTAACATTACCTTTTTGAATGCTTTTATAAGTCAGTTTTCTTGGATTTTTGTGTGTGGTGAGGGCAGGATGGAAAAAAAAGTTGTGTAAACTAAACATTTTACCCTCAAGAAAGATTATGTTGACTCAACTTCACCTACCTCTCCCTACCCTACCCCCCCCCCCCCCGCCTCTCTCCCTCACCCTCACCCTCCTCTCCTCTATCCCCAGGGCCTGGCCTACCTGCACAACAGCGAGGTGAGGGTGCACGGGAACCTGAAGAGCGGCAACTGTCTGGTGGACAATCGCTGGACCTGCAAACTGGCCGGCTTCGGTCAGACCTGCCTGCTGCGCGGAGAGACTGAGGACCCCCAGCCCTCTGAGGACCAGCACGCTTACTATTCTAGTGAGTCAGGAAGACAGGCAGGGAGGGAGGGAGGGAGAGGGAGGGAGGATGGGTGTGGGGGTGGGGTGGGAGATTCAGATTCAGATTCAGAATATTTGCTTTTTTTCATCAAACCATCTATCTAAAAGAAAAAAAAAGCGAGTGTGTGTGAAACAGTGTGGAGTGTGTTGGGGGGGTAAAGGGGGTTTGTGTTGTGTGAGTGGTGTGTGTGTATGTGTGTGCTGGGGTGGGGTGGGTGTTGTGTAAGTGGTGTGTGTGTGTGTGTGTGTGTGTGTGTGTGTGTGTGTGTGTGTACACGCGTGCGTGAGTGCGTGCGTACGAGTGTGGGTATCTGTGACTTAACTCACACTCATAAACTGACACACACACACGCACGCACGCACGCACGCACATACACACACACACACACACACACACACACACATATATATATATATATGTTTTCACACTTCATATGAATCACAGTCTTTTCAATAAGCTATATTCTGTTTCCTGATACACAAGAAGTATGATATGCTACCAGGTCTGCACAAGCTCGAACCTAGAGAATACTTAACTTCGTTAACACTGAAAATGTCAAAGCAACTCGTGTGTTCATTTTTCATCGTCTGCAATCGTCTGTACAGTGTCAAAAGAGTAAGACACTGGCAAGACTGCACAAGCCATAACACAGGACATACTACTTAAAGCCACAACTGAAAATAAAATCATAAAGAACCCCTATGTATGTGTGTGTGTGTGTGTATGCAGAACTGCTATGGACAGCTCCAGAGGTCTTACGGAAGGTTCTAAAGGGGGAGACCCACAGTCCGATGCAGTCGTCGGACATTTATTCCACTGCCATTATCCTGAAAGAAATCCTGTGCAAGAACGAAGCCTATGAAGAGGAGATGCACATCAAAGGAATGACGGCCAAAGGTGAGAGGCATATACAGGCATAAAGGCAGCAATAGCAACAACAGCAGCGAAGCAGTAGCAAAACCAACAACAGTAAGAGCAACAACCTCAAGAAATATCAATAGATGTAGCAACAGTAATAGCAACAATAGCAGTAGCAACAGAAATAACAGCAGCAAGAATAACAATATCAACAGCCACAATAATATTAGCAGAAGTAGCAATAGCAATAGCAGCAATATCAGCAATGACAACAATAGTAAGAGCATCAAGCTAAAAAATATCAATAGATGTAGCAACAGTAATAGCAACAATAGCAGTAGCAGCAACAATAAAAGCAGCAAGAATAACAATATCAGCAGCCACAATAATATGAACAGAAATAGCAATAGCAGCAGTATCAGCAATAGCACCAATAGTAGCAACAGCAGCAATAACAACAACAGCAGCACCAATAATAAAAAAATAACAGCAATAACAGCAACAATAGTAGCAACAGTAAAAACATCAGTAACAGCAGCAGCAGCAACAACAACAACAACCATTACAAGGTTTTTTTTAAAAAGAAAAAAAAGAAACAAGAACAAAACTACAAGAACCATAAAACAGAGATAACGCCTAAAAGTAAAAGAAATTACACAGCAACATTCAATAATGTCAGCAACAAGAAGAACATGATGATATATAAAACAGCAATGCAGAACAAACAAAAAAAGCCCCACAGATCTTTATTTTGCTTTTAACTCTCTGAAGATTCACTGGGACATACCCATGATATTTATAGGCAGTGTGTCTCTCGCAAGTTGGACCTGGCGGAGCCCATCCCTGTCCAAGTCGTGGATTGCATGCTGGGTATGTTCTTATCATCTATGCTACCGGTCGAGGATATCTTCGACTGCAAAAGATAGATGGATTTTTAAAAACATGTCTGCAAGATGCTGTGTGTGTGTGTGTGTGTGTGTGTGTGTGTGTGTGTGTGTGTGTGTGTGTGTGTGTGTGTGTGTGTGTGTTTGCATTCATGGGACATCGGTTTATAGTCTCATTCAAAGGATTTGCTGGGGACTGGATCCAGGATCAGTGATATAGCACACTCACACGCACGCGCGTGCGCGCACACACACACATACACACACACGCACGCGCACACACACACTCACACGCACACCCACGCACACACACTCACGCGCAAGCACGCACACGCACACACACACACTCACACACACGCACGCAACTCCCCCCATCTCTCCACACACACGCACCTCCTCCCTCCCCCCACCCCCTATTTTAGCAACCAAAACTTATTAATAATAATGATAATAATAATGTATGGAATTTATATAGCGCTGGATCTTGTAAAGCAACAAATCAAAGCGCTCAGATGACTTTTTTTTTTTAATATCGAGGATAATGGAATAAGCACTCATGTGCTTTTTTTTTACATCCTGTCCCCGTGTGTATGCGGTTTTGTAAATGTTGTCATCTGTTCCCACCGCTAACATTCTTTCGAATCCAAACAAACAAACACATAAACACAAACACACAAACCATGTATGTTCTCTAACACTCACAGATATCATCAGCAAAGTGTCGGAAGCGCCAGACGACACCTTGTTCCGGCCGACACTGACGGACCTGCCGGACGAGCCGGCCAGCGTGGTGTACAGCTGCGTCCACCTCATCCACGCCTGTTGGCAGGAAGATCCGAACCTCCGACCCACGGCACGAAAACTGCTCCGGCACATGAAAAAGCTCAACCCTTACAAGTCAGTTTTTATATAGAGATAGATAGAGATAGAGTCTTCTTGGTGGTGATCCAGTGAAAGATTGATAATCTTCTTTGGTCAAGAAAAGAGAGAGAGAGAGAGAGAGAAACGTTTGCGGGAGGGGGTTGGGGTAGGGGGTAATGATAGCGAAGTTGAATAATCTTTTGTATGAAGTTGTTTAATTGATATATCATAGGTTTAAAAAAAAACTAACAACACTCACACACACGCACGCACGCGCACACATACACACACACACACACACACACACACTCCTGTCTAATATCACGCAATGTGAAAAGACGTTAAATTAAAGAAGAACACACTCGTGTGTAGGTGTGTATGTGTGTGCGCGCGCGCGTGCGTGCGTTTGTGTGTGTGTGCGCGCGCAAGTACATGTGCGTGTGTGTGTATGTGCGTGTGTGTGTATGTGTGTGTATGCGCGCACATGTGCCTGCTTATACATGCGTGCGTGCCTGTCTGCATGCATGCATGCATGTCGTATATGTGTGTGTGTGTGTGTGTGCACAGAACGCACACGATCCTGGACAACATGGTTCTGATGATGGAGAAATACTCCACACGGCTGGAGGAGCTGGTGGCGCAGAGGACAGCGCAACTGGAAGACGAGAAACGAAAAACGGACGCCCTGCTGTACCGCATGTTGCCTCAGTCAGTTGTTGTTCCCTCTTCCCTGTCTGCGTTTAGTCGTCTGCTTTGTCTGTCTGCCTGCCTGTCTGCCTGTCTGTCTGCCTGTCTGCCTGTCTGCCTGCCTGGTTTTATACAGAATCTACTCAAGAGTAGAGTCACAAAAATGCAAGCATAACCTTGACAGGACAACAAAGTAAACTTACGGTAGTCCTGTCAAAATTGACACGGATCTCTGTCTCTATCACTCCCACCCCGTTTCTCTTTCTCTGTTTCTTTTTCTGGGTTTTTTTTCGTTCCTCGGTTCCATCTCCCAGGTTCACCAATGCTGCGATTTTTGCGTATGTGACCAGGGGATTATTTTTTTGGCCCATCATTAAGGTAGCCGCATTCCGACTTCGGGGATGACGTCTAAACACTATACCAGTGTGCGTGCGGTGATTTTTTTCAAATAATATTTTTTGTCATCAGTCTTAACAGGCACAAACAACCTACTCTTAGGTGGAACAGGTTTTAACCTGTGTACAAGATGTTGTGCGTGCGTTCGCACACGGAACCTCTGTTTATAGTCTCATCCGAAGGACTTTTTGGGGAGAGCGGAGTCAGTGGTGATGTTAACTCCAGGGGGAAAAATCCCCTGAACTGGCGTCTCGGTGGTGACTCGCACCCAGGCTGCCAAATCTCCAGTGCAACTTTCTGGGCACAAGGCACAAGTAAGATTCTCCCCTCTTGTTCCATTTCAATTTTGTCCCTGCCCTCAACAGCCAAAACGCCATCACCCTGCCGGAGAGTAAACCTCTATGTGTGTGTCTTCAATTTTACGTCTGTTCACTTAATGTGATATTAGACGATAACCTCTATGTGGGTGTGCGTGCGTGCGTGTGTGTGTGTGCGTGTGCGTGTGTGTGTGTGTGTGTGTGTGTGTGCGAGCGTGTGTGTGTGTATACATTTGAATTTGTAACCTCCACAAAAAACACCCAACAACAACAAATATTACTTGTAACTGGCTGCATGTGGATGAGTAGGATGAATGAAAGCGCTTTGATTTGTTTTGTTGCAAGATATAGCGCTATATAAGTTCCATGTATTATTATATTTATTAAGGCTATTCTATTCCTCCTCCTCCACCTCTGTTTCTGATTCTGTCTCTACCTTTCTTTCTGTAACTCTGTGACTATCTATCTATATGTCTGTCTTTGCTTTTCTGTGACTCGGACCTATTTTGTGTACAAGTCATCGGTATGGTTTATCTTGTAAAAAAGAAGATACACCTTTAAAAACAAACCAACGAAACACTTTCCTGTCAGGATTAATGATGTTCAATACGAGTGAATGATTGGACGAATAAATAGATGAATAAATTGGGAAATAAAAAATGAACGCTTGTGTGAAGAAATTGAGCAAAAATAAATGAAGAAAGAAAAAGACGAACAAGAAAAAGAACGAATGAACAAACAATCGAACAAATAAATAAATGAACGAAGAACCAAATATGAAAAAAACCCTCAAGATAGAGCAAAAGAAGGAATGAAAAAAACCTAACAAGTGACTGGCAGAATGAATAAACCTATGAATGAACAAACGAATGGACGAACGAGTGAGAAAAAACATTTGCATGATGAAGAAATAATGAATGAACAAGCAAATAACTGTACCTGTGATCAGGAAAGTGGCGGATGACCTCAAACGAGGTGAGCACGTGCAAGCCGAAGCCTTCACCTCCGTCACTGTGTATTTCTCCGACATTGTGGGCTTCACAACCATCGCCAGTCACAGCACTCCCATGGAGGTCTGTTCTCTCTGTGTGTCTGTTTCTCTCTGTGTCTGTCTGTCTTTCTGTTTGTCTGTGTCAGTCTTTCTGTCTGTTTGTGTCTGTCTCTCTGTCTTTCTGTCTGTCTTTCTTTCTGTCTGACTGTTTATTTGTCTGTGTCTGTCTTTCTGTCTGTTTGTCTGTGTCTGTCTTTCTTTCTGTCTGTTTGTCTCAGTGTCTGTCAAACGAAGTTACTCAGTCACCGTGTATGACGGGAATGGATGACAACACTTTTTTTTTAAACCCTGCATACACGCGGGAACTGGACGTAAAAAAGTACACGATTATTGCTTATTCCGTTATCCTCGAAGTAAAAGGACTAAAAGAAAGAATAGATAAATGTATGTCTTCAACATTTGTAGAGTTCGTCTAGATCACTAGTCACAGTGCTCTTGTGGAGGTCTGCTTTCTGTCTCTCTGCCTGTGTGTCTGTCTGCTTGTGTGTCTGTCTGCCTGTGTGTGTCTGTCTGCCTGTGTGTCTGTCTGCCTGTGTGTCTGTCTGCCTGTGTGTCTCAGTGTCTGTGTGTCTGTTTCTGTCTCTCTCTTTGTCATTCTCCGTTTCTGTCGCTGTCTGTTTCCGTGTGCGTGCGTGCGTGCGTGTGCGTGCGCGTGTGTGTGTGTGTGTGTGTGTGTGTGTGAGTGTGTGTGTGTGAGTGAGTGAGTGTTTGTGTGTGAATTTAAGCGTTCCCCTCCATCACCCTCCATTTCTTTGACATTGCAGGGTAGACAGCGAAATAAAATCTTGAATCTTGAAAATCTTCAATGTTGATAGTATGCCAGAGCACTCCAATAGATGTCTGCTTCTCTCTCTCTCTCTCTCTCTCTCTCTCTCTCTCTCTCTCTCTCTCTCTCTCTCTCTCTCTCTCTCTCTCTCTTGTTCTCTCTCTCTCTTGTTCTCTCTCTCTCTCTCTCTCTCTCTCTCTCTCTCTCTCTCTCTCTCTCTCTCTCTCTCTCTCTCTCTCTCTTGTTCTCTCTCTCTCCGTTCATCCCTCACAACTGACAACAACACCAACAACAACAGGGTTTCTTGTTTTCATTTTGGGATGACTGTTGAACGTTCTCTTGTGCAGATAGTGGACTTCCTCAACAACCTGTACACAGTTTATGATGACATCATCCAGGAGTATGACGTGTACAAAGTCAGTATCCAAGTGTGCGTGCGTGCGTGCGTGCGCGCGCGCGTGTGTGTGCGTGTGTGTGTGTGTGTGTGTGTGTGTGTGTGTGTGTGTGTGTGTGTGTGTGTGTGTGTGTGTGTGTTGTCATGTTTCGCATACCTGAGCAAGTTATGCCTTGGCAAGCTGTGAACACAAGCCAGGATTTACACTCAAACTTTCGCTCGTGGATGTGAACTTAGTATATACCAATGCATATGTGTGCTTGTACACACGAAGAGAGAGAGAGAACAGAGAAGAGAGAGAGAGAGAGGAGAGAGAGAGAGAGAGAGAGAGAGAGAGAGAGGAGAGGAGAGAGAGAGAGAGAGCGAGATTAAAACTGTATTTGGAGATTTAAAGAAAATTAAAAGCCTTGGTTAATGTGTGTGACCACTCAGTATAACACCCAGTGTATTTTTCGAGGAAAGTCACTGAAGAGAAACTTGTCTTCTTCTTTGTCTTGCTGTTTTCTTCCATTTTCTTTCCTATTTCGTTGTCTTCCTTATGGCTTTTTTTTATTGTTTGTTTTCCCCTCTTTTTTCTTTTTGCATCAAGTTCTTCTTTCCCCCTTTCTTTCTTCTCTTTTTCTTCTTGCCCAAATGTATTTTTACTTTTCTTCTTCTCAAAAAAAAAAAGAATTTGAAAGGATACAAAACAGTTTTCCAGTAAAGAAAGAAACAAAAACACCAACAAGCAAACCCACCCTATCCTCATTTCTCTTCGACCTTTCTTTTCCATTTCGTTTACCTTTATTTATCTGTCTGTTTATTTGTTCTTTAATTTATCTATTTCTTGTACTGTTATCATTTTTTTTCTGTACATTTGCAGGTGGAGACAATCGGGGATGCCTACATGGTAGTTTCGGGAATTCCCGTTCCGAACGGCACGCGTCACGTGCCCATCATGGCGGACATGGCCTTGGCCTTGCTACAGGCGGTGTTTAACTTTGTCATACCTCACATGCCCGAAACCCAGCTTCGGATCAGAGTCGGTAGGGACTGGATTTGAGTTTTATTTTAGCTGTGATTTGTTTGTTTCTTTTGTTTCGAGATCTTCAAAATGTGTGAGTGTGTGTATTGGGGTGAGGGTGAGGAGGGATGGATGAAGGAGACTGTATGGCATGTGGAGGCAGGGTGGGGTGAATAGTGGTAGTGTGGTGGGAGATGGGGGGGACGGGGTTTTTCTGCTCTCCTCAGTGTCTGTTGGGGTGGGTAGGTAGGTGGGCAGGGTGGTGTTTGTATGTTTGGGTGTATGTAAACAAAATATATAACAAAATGCGTAAGCAAATAAATAATTGAATAGATGATAGTTATTACAAGAGTCAAGAATTAGGCTCAACAAATGGTGGGGGGGGGGGGGGGGGGGGGGGGGGGGGGGGCAGGTTATTAGTACGCAGAGCTCACACATTGCATGTTCATATTAATTTTTAAGTGCATGAAAATCAAATTCAAATAAAATATCTCTAGAGAGACGGTCAAGAAAATTGCATCAGCATTTTTTAAAAAAAATCACTGTATATGTATGTGTGTGTGTGTGTGTACGCGCGTGTGTGTGGGTGGGTGCACGCGCGCGCGCGTTCGCGTGTGTGCACATGCATATGCTTATGTATATGCTGGAATACATGGTTATGTGCCTGCGCGTGCGTGCGTGCATGTCTGCTGTGTGTGCGTGTACAGGATTGAACACGGGACCCGTGGTGGCTGGCGTGGTGGGGACCATGATGCCCCGATACTGTTTGTTCGGGGACACCGTCAACCTGGCCTCCAGAATGGAGTCCCACGGAGTGCGTGAGTATCCACCCGCCCCCAGTCTGTGGCCTGACTTCATGCATTCCACTTCTCCCCTAACTCCTGGAGGAGTCCCTAGGGCGCTGGGCTGAATTGTTCAGGCTGTGTTGTGTGGTTTAGGCGAGTTGAAGTTGGTGAAGCCCATGTCTTTCCAGGTGGTAGAATACATGTTGGGTACGTTTGTGTCGTGCATGCCGCCATCCGTAAAATGGGTTTAAGGGTTTTTTTAGGATAGGTTTTTAGCGCGTGAGTGAAATGTTACGTGTGTGTGTGTGTGTGTGTGTGTGTGTGTTGGGGCAAAGGACCTGGTTTGAGAGTCTCATCCGGACTTTCAAGGGAGCAGAGTCAGTACCAATCGTAACTTCTGTTGCCTGCACCCGCTGTTATCGTCAGCTCACGAGTTCGATGCATGCCCTAACCTCTAGGCTATCCCGTCTCCCTTTTCCCCAAGTCTCTGCGAAAAATATACTGCATGCGGTTTGATCTTTGATCATCTGTATTCACATCTCTATGTGCATGTTTGCTCTGAAAGTGACTTTTCTTGGAAGTTTATATTTCAGTGACAATAGTCTGAAGAAGATTTAGAGATAGATAGATTTTCTGTCTTTCTCTTCTCTTTAAACTTTTTGTGTAATATACAAACGAACTATTCCATTGAGATTGCATTTTGTAGCATATTCTTTAACAAGAAAAAAGAAAGATGAACAAAACCAAAAGAAGAAAAGAGAAAATTTTGAACCAAAAAAAATTACAAAAAAATATAAACGTAAATTTTAAAAAACATATCTGTCTCAATTTCTGATACACAGTACTTCAGTTTGTTATAAAGGGTTTGTGTGGGTTATTTTTTGTGTGTGTGGTATTTAACGAAACATTACTGATTTTTTGGCAGCTTTGAAGATCCACCTGAGCCCTTATACCTACGAGGTGATCAAGGAGTTCACAGAGTACATTGTGGCGGAGAGAGGGGAGATCGATGTCAAGGTGCGTGCTTTCTTCCTTTGTCCTCTCTTCAGTCCTTCTCTTAATGTTATGTATGCTTCCTATAGGTTTTCCTTGTGAAGGCAGGAGGGGGAAAAGCCGTGTGAGCTTAATCTTTACCCTCAGTAAACATCATTTTGACCTCTCCCTGTCTGTCTCTCTCTCGGTCCGTCTCTTTTTCAATCGCTTACACACAAGATTCAAGATTTAATTCCTTTCACCCCTTTTGGGGTATGGAGGATTTAAAACAAATTGACCAGGAGAATAAACCAAACAGCAATACACCAAAAAATGATATGAATACTAACAGTAACTGAAAAGCAAGAGTTCATCGCATAAGCAAACTGTATTAATGACTCAATACTATATTTAAGTACACACACACACACACACACACACACACACACACACACACACACACACACACACACACACACACACACACACACACACATACACACACACACGCGCGCGCGTTAGGCTGTTATTGACTAACGTTATTGTATCGTATCGTAGTGTATTGTATTGTTATGGTATTGTATTATGTTGTATTGCATTTGTGTTGTGGTGTGTTGTATCGTATTGCACTGTATTGTATTGCGTTGTAAGGTATTGCATTGTGTTTTTTTGAACCGTGTTGTATTTCACGGGGACGGGATAGCTCAGTGGTCGGAGCACTCGCTTTCCCCCAGCCAAGTTAAGCAGCGTCGAGCGTGGTTACCACTTGGATGGGTGACCGTTTGCGCGCCTTGGCTTCAGTACAGTTCCCCCAGTTCACCCAGCTGTAAATGGGTACCTGCCCTCTTTAGGGTCAGGGAAGGTAAAGCAGCGAGGGAGAGGAGATGGGCGCCGCCCTCAATATGCTGGCCCCTAGAGAAGTTGAGGTCTCTGACGCCTCGCTCCCCTACGACCTTATAGGTTATGGGACTCCTTTACCTCCTTTACCTTTACCCTTTGTATTTCATTGTGTTGTAACCCATTTTCAGTCACGGCAGGCATGTCAGCGTGACATTGGGGGTGCTGTTCCCAGGGACGATAGCGCGTCGCCACAAAAACAGCGCCACAGATTTTTCACCCTGTTTGCAAGTGTGTTCGTTTTCTTAAGAGAACGGCCTTTTGTCTAACGAATTTTTCCAGGAGTAAAGTTCCATGTTGTTACAGGTTCTTTAACGTGTGCTAAATGTATATTGCACATAGGACGTTCTTATACTGTCTCATCTTTTATATCGAGGATAATGGAATAAGAACTGATGTGCCTTTTTACATCAAGTTCCCGTGTGTATGCGGTTTTGTAAATTCTGTCATCTGTTCCCCCCGGCACACAATGGCCTACTCTTTCGAAAAGCAGAACAGGATTTAACGTGTGCGCAAGATGTTCTGCGTGCGTTCGCACACGGGTCCTCGGTTTGTAGTCTCATCCGCAGGACTTTTGGGGAGAGTGGAGTCTGCACTGATGTTAACTCCAGGGGGAAAATATCCCCTTGAAAGGGAATCGAGCCCGGGTCGTCAGATTGCGAGCGCAATGCTTTAACCACTAGGCTATCCCGTCCCCCCTAGGCAGGTGCGTTACTCTAAACCACTGATCCAGTAGGACATAAACACTATTGCGGGGTTGAAAATGTAACACTGTCGTGTGCACATACAGGGCAAGGGGCGAATGAAGACCTACTTTCTGGAGGGAAAAGAGGCCACCCAACCAACAGACAGCCCCACGAACCAGAAGACAGCCAGCGGCAGCCTACACAACCCGTCCATTGTGGATCTACACCGCTCCGTGGAAGGAGCGTCTGGGTCTGAGGAGGATCAGTCTGTGGAAGGAAATGCTTAGGAATGGCCGGCTGCGTGTTATACAACACCCGTGGCCCCGTTTGTGAATGTCTAAAACCTCTTGACCACCCACAACGTCAGACGTTCGTACAACAACAACTGAAATAAATGAAAATTATAGTGATGATAGTAGCTGGTTCCTAGTATGTGAAGAAGGAAGATGAGTGGACAGGAGGTTGTTTCACGTTCTACAAGCTCTCTGGTGACTGAAGAGGCCGATACGTGAGGGGTATGTTCTGTTGTATGAATACTCCAGGCTTCACTATGCGCATTAGAACGTCTGGCGCCGTTAAGGTACCAGTGTCTTCGTATTGTTTCAAGACACTCCACTTCACACACATTGGTGTGACATTCGTCTGTCACGAATCGTCATGGGTCTGTGCTAAGAGAGTTAATCTACAATCGGGCCACACTTCACAAACGCGTTAAAAGGTCAAGATTGGTACTATAAATAAAAATATCAGTGATTAATATAATACATTTTAATGACAGTAAAATGTGCTGTGAGACTTTGTAAGACAAGGGTAAGAAAGACTAAAAATTATAACCTGTGGATTTAAATACAAAAACTTTTATTATCTCAAATCACAGAAATTCGTTTCAGAGGTTTCTGCTCTAACAGTGCTTGCTTGAGTAAAGAAATACGTTCAATCCTAAGACGATCTTCAAACTCGCGTTTCAATCCTAAGACGATCTTCAAACTAGCATGGGTTGTGAGTCAGAGGTTGATCCTTCACAAAGAAAGTTGGCTGTTGCTGCTGATGCCCTGGTAAGTGTTGTGCGGATATGAGAGTCTTAATGTGTAACAGTTTAAGCCTGAAGTCTTACGGGGGCAGTGCCTGCCTGTTGGAGCCCTGCAGGCCAGTGCTTTAATGTTGATCTCAGTCACGGTGACTTTGGGTCTGTGTGCACCGCTCCTTGGCTCTTCTTGTTCTGGCTCTTCGTTCACCTGGCCAAACCTGGCTGGCAAAAACACCTCCCGCTGCTTACACAAGACCAGTGTTTGCGTAATCTGCAAAGGAGCTGAAGTGAACCTTGATTGCCATATTTGTTCAAAAATAATTCGTTGACATATTTTATGAGCAAATTTTGCATACCGGTTTAAGGAGTTCTGTTACGAGTTGTTTGTTGTTGTTTATCTTTCGTTTGTTTGTTTTGATGCTTATAGCTATTAATTTAGATTTTTCAATGGAGAGTGACTGTCTTGAAGTCTGTGAGATTTTCAGATTTCGTGGATGGTTTTATGAGTCTGCATTTTATGCTGGTATTGAATGTTCGATTTATTGTATGAATCGTGTAATTTTTCTTTGGTGTGTTCTTTTCTATCGAGGGTATCTGCAGAGTAAAATCAGACTGACTGTGTGCATCTGGCTGCAGACTGAACAGATTTTTCCATATCGATAATTATTTTTCCAATGCAGTCTGGATAACAAAACGGTGTTTATTGTATGCATTTGTCTAGGAAGAGAGTTGGGAGGGACAAAAGCGATCGTGAATCAATCAGAATCTCAGTTAAGCTATATCCCAACAAGCAGTTGTTTTCTCCTGCAAGATCGCCCCCCCCCCTCCCCCCTCCCCCACCCTGTCTTATTAAAGGGAGCCACACTGTTGGTTTTAGACATTAATTTCAATTGTAAAAATTGATATCATTAAAAAATAATTGCATTTACATTTCATAAATTTTTTTTTTAAACTTGACAAGGTTAACAATATTGTACAACAACACCTGTTGTTATCTTAAACTAAGGCACAACATTTCAAGCCATTGATTCTTACCCAGTCATCAAGTATCAAGTTTTTGTTTTTTTTAAAAACGGAAAGTTTTGCCAGTTTTTTCTTGTGCTTTAAAAAAAAAATTACCCAGAATTTCCTCTATGAATAGGTACTATCAGGATTAATGGCTTACTAAAACTTTCCTGTTATGTTCATGAAGACAGTTGTTCTGATTTGGTTTGTAATTTTGTCGTTGAGAGCAAACATTTTGGGTCATTTGTTTTGGAACTCAATTCCAGCTCCTTCCTGAATTTTACGTCATCACTGTGATGGTAAACTAAACAACAGAACAACAGGAGACACCGGAGGGGTTGGGGTGAGGGTGGTGAACAGGGATAGAGAGAGGAGGTAGGAGAGAGAGAGAGAGAGAGAGAGAGAGAGAGAGAGAGAGAGAGAGAGAGAGATATGAAAACTGTATGGATGTGTTTTGTATTGTAATTTGTTGTGTTGTGTTGCATTGAGTTTATTGTATTGTGTTGTCTTAGGTTGTTTAGTTGTATTGTATTGCATTGTATTGCATTGCATTGTGTTGTATTGCATTGTATAGTTTTGTACAAGACTAAAAGTCGGCAGCTCTCTGCCGCGACAGAGTAACCTAGCATCCATTTTCCTTTTCTTTCTTTTTAGTCCGAGCATCTTCGTCGTCGTCGAACGCTCAGACAGGTTTGTCCATGTATTATTTCTTTGCTCTTAAGGGTGACTTTCACCACATCATTTTTTGACACGGATCAATTTCAAGTGACCACAACTTTTGTTCCTCACGTACATTAAATCCGATGCTCATGGAGCCACACTTTATCTTCTTATCTGAAAGACTAGCATCCACACGAGCTCTCAATGTGAAATGCAGTAGGGAGGAGAACATTATTTTTGTCGCAAACGGGATTCTAGCCATGCTCTTATCGTGTGTAGGAAGATCCGTTTTCCTTGGGCCTCGGTGCCAGTCCTATCGAGAATCTGGGTTTGTTGTTGTTGTTGGGTGGGTTTTTTCTGTTTTTGAATTTTTTGGGGGGTTTTGTGTGTGTGGTCATTTGATGGATATCTAATACAGAAGAGTTTGTATACATTTAATGTTAAATCATGAAGAAATGTACTACTATTCTTACTACTGCTGCTGCTACTACTGCTGCTGCTGCTGCTGCTACTACTGCTGCTGCTGCTGCTGCTGCTGCTGCTGCTGCTGCTGCTGCTGCTGCTGCTGCTGCTGCTGCTGCTGCTACTGCTGCTGCTGCTACTACTACTGAGACAGTAGTAGTAGCAGCAGCAGCAGTAGCAGCAGCAGTAGTAGTAGCAGCAGCAGCAGCAGTAGTAGTAGTAGCAGCAGCTGCAGCAGCAGCAGCAGCAGCAGCAGCAGTAGTAAGAATAGTAGTACATTTCTTCATGATTTAACATTAAATGTATACAAACATATGGAACACATGGAACATATCTGTTATAGGAGAGTTTACATATAATGATAAAAAGTTTTAAACTATGAAGACATTTACCACCACCACAACCATTACTACTACTACTACTGCTACTGCTGCTGCTGCTGATATGATATTGGCCATAGTGATATAGTGACGACGTCTGTTTCTGTATGCTTTTAGACGGCTCACTCAAAACTATCAATGAATATTACACACACACACACACACACACACACACACACACACACGTACGTTTCGCTTTTCGGAAAAGTAAGACATTTTGTGCCGGTGGGAACTTCCGGATGACAAAATTTATAAAGCTGCATACACACGGGGACAGGATGTAAAAAATGCACATGAATGCTTATTCCATTATCCTCGAAATAAAAAATATATAAAAGAATACACACGCACGCACGCGCGCGCGCACACACACACATATAAAGAAAGCGTGCGCGCGCGCGCGAGAGAGAGAGAGAGAGAGATTTAACATTGTTTACAGTGTTGCTAGTACTCATCTATCGTCATATGAACACGACTAATGCAGCAGTGTACACGAGGCCCTTTTCATTGGGCTATGTCATGAATGTTATGTGGAAACTTCAAGCATTTTCGCCTCTACATACCTCTGGCAATTAACAAACATATCAATATTTTTGCTCTGGCTTTTACTGTGATGAGTGTAAAAAAAATATGATTGTAAAATATTGATATATATCACGTGCATGGCTGAAACTAATGTTGTTTGGCTTCTGCATAAAAATGATTTCTTTTTCGGACGTAGAAAAGTAGTATTATTATACGATATTTATGAAACTGACCCTATGGAGTCAATTTTTGATAGAGGAGAATAGATATCCTAATTTTTAACGCTTTAAAAGCTGGTCTGCTTTAATGTTATGTAGAACATTCTTTTTTTTTCTTGCACGTGGATGCCAAGATGGGCAAGGACTAATCAATGGCGAAGTTTGTTGTAGTATTTTGTTTTCTGTGAATCATTATTGTGTTAGCATTTCGAAGTTGTTGAAAATGTGAAAGAAAAAAAAGTGAAAATGTTAAACATGCTTTTCATCATTATTGTAATCAAGTGAAGATGTTGTGTAACTATTCATCATTGTAATCAAGTAAGTGTATGTGTGTGTGTTTTGCGTGTGTGTGTGATTTACCAACCGTTTCTCCCTTTGGAATATGTGGCTATCAATATAATTGATATTATCATCGTCCACATAACTGATATTTTTGAACATCGTCCTCTGTCTGGAAGTTCTGTGTCAGATATTTTTTTCGTCTTCTGAAACACTCTTTATCGTCAGGCTCCACCCCCTATTCACGTCGTTTCTTTCTTATTTTTCCCACATTCCTAATCCATTTGCTAGCATGAAAAAGGTTTTATCCCCGAAGTCGGAATGTGGCTGCTTTAATGGTAGGCAAAAACAGTCGCATACACAACAAAAACATTCACCATTGGTGAACCTCGGAGCTCTAGCCAAGGAACTAAAAAGAAAAAGAAAACAGAAGAAGAAAGTTTTGACCCATTTTTTTCTTTCTTTCCCTTAAGTTATACGTATTTCTCCGTAGGGATGCCTAGGGCCTGTCAGTACAAATAGCATCCCCACCTTTTGGAAATTCTGTGTGCTAGTAGCTTCCTCTTTTCTATCTCTCTCTCTTTCTGCCTTGTTATTATCTTCTCGTCACCTCATTCTCGTCTATTTTCTGCCTTTTTGGTCCATTCTCCTGCCTTTTTTTGTTGTTGCTAGAAAGACTTAAAAGACAACAATTCTCTCCCACGCCGAAGCAGGATTGCTGGGCCTGACTTGTTGAGCGCTTAACGGCAGCACAATGCATTTTCGCTCATATGACAGACAAATAGTTGCTGTCTGAGCGTTCGACGAGGAAGTCACGCGTATTTTTTTTTGTTTGTACTGCATCTTGTTGATAACTGGTTCTTCTATATTTGTTCTCCTTTAACTCCTTGAGAAGTTACTATGGGCACTGCAGTGAATTTTTCAGGCAATGTGTCTTGGGCAAGTTGAACACGGCAGAGCCCATCTACCTCCTCCAGATACACGGAGAGTGCTGGGTATGTTACGCTTTCCCCACCCCCATCTATCTCTTGACATAAATTACAAGATCTTTCTTCTTAAGGATTCTACCAGCAGCAGCTTTCTTGTTGCCACAGCTTCTTTTACGTGCCCTAAATGTGTGTTGGATACAGGATTTGGGGTTTGTCTAAAAGAGTAGCACCCAGACCACCAATAGTTTCTGAAGGGGAAAAGCTCGGAACCTCGCATGGTCTTTTAGTTCACTACCGTATCAGTGAAGTGGACTTTAAAAGGTTCTTTTGGCATTGAGTCGAAAGCGATAAAATAAACCCAAACCTCGATGATGTGTACTTCATATTTTTAAACGTGGTCTAAATATAGCAACACCGCGACGGTGCCTGCAAGGGAAACAACTGCCAAATGTGAAGTAATTATCAATTGTTCTTGCAATATTTTTTTATGTTGGGGAAGTGGGGGGGGGGGGGGGGGATTTTGCTTTCTGTTGTTGTTGGGTATTGTTTTTGTTTTGATTTTTACTTTTGCAGCTTTCCGTGTTGTGATCACCTTAAATTTAAGATATATGAGAGCTTGTGATTTTCTCTCGTTTTTGTTGTTATAGTGCATTTACACACGAACCCATAATTCACAAAATAATGTGAATCTTTAATTAGGTTCTTAAAGAATCCATGATATTATCAATATATAATTTTTCCTACTTCTAATTTGAACGTACATTCATTAAAAGTTGTTGTTTTTTATTGTTCAAGTGATATTTGTTTTACAAAAGTAAGAAATACATATCTCTTACCAGAAAAATCATTCTACGAGTGTTGCTTACTGGCTTGAAGATTTTTGTTATTTGCGTGCTAACCTGTGCATAACAACAAGCAAACGCAAGCAAGTTAGCAAGGACACACACACACACCACACATATAATATATATATATATATATATATATATATATTATATATATATATATATATATATATATCCTCACACGCCAACAAAATCACACACACAATCACACACACATTCTCTCTCACTCCTCTCACTCTCTCACTCTCTCTCCACACACACCAACACCACACACACCACACACACACACACACACACACACACACCTGTACAGAAATATTTATTGTGAAATCACAGCTACAAATGAAAAGAGAGAGGCAATACATGTCTGTACTTGAAAAAACCCACCCAAAGCATCAACTCAAGAAAAAAAAAAACAACCCCAAACCCACAGTTAAAAATGAATTTTTATCAAGTGAACTTGTACGCAGTGCCCCACTACCCTTCAGAAAGTTTTCTCTACACTAAAAACATTCCCAACATATTTCGTAAATTATGTTTTTTGTTTGCAAGAACTTTAACGAAGCAAGATGAGCCCTACCAACAGCTGTAAGTAAAAGGTAAAGGTGTCCCATACCCTATCAGGTCGTAGGGGGAGCCAGGCGTCAGAGACCTCACTTCTCTAGAGGCCAGCATGTTGAGGGCGGTGGCGCCCATCTCCTCTCCCTCGCTGCTTTACACTCCCTGACCCTAAAGAGGCAGGTACCCATTTACAGCTGGGTGAACTGGGGGACTATACTGAAGCAAACAGTCACCCATCCAACTGGTAACCACGCAGACCAACAGCTGTATTGTATTGCACTGCATTGCATTTTATCTTATTGTACTGTATCGCATTGTATTGTGTCATATTGTATATTTTTGTATAGTATCATATTGTATGGTATTATTTCATATTGTATTCCATTGCATTTTATTACATTATCCCTTGCAGTCAGCGCCGATTTCTTCGCATGAAATTCGGATGGATCTTCTGAGGGAGAACGTATCGCAATAGGAGCAGCGCCACCTTTTCTTTTTCTCCATTTTCCCGTCTGTATTAGTTTGCTTCCCTAATACTATTCACATTAGCATCCACAAGACAGATACCCCCCTCCCTCCCCACTCAACCTTTAGTTTTGCTCGGAAAATCCTTTTTTTAAGTAGAAAGAATAGATCACAGTGCTTTATAAAGGCATTTTTTGAAAGACTGGTCTTTATTTTTTATAGCAACAAAATATTTTAAAGTATTTTTCGATCATTTCATTTTTGCTCTACAGGCTTTGACAAAGATATGGCACGAGCAACAGATATTAACAGAATATAAAACAGGCATGTTATTGATACTTGTCTCCTACTTGAAAGTCTTTTTCTATTATCACTAAACTTCCCACAAAGAAATGGGTCATGGGATAAGAAAAATGAACAAATTTTAAGAGAACGATTGTTTTAGTTTAGATACAGACTCAGGAAAACATTCCCGTGAATTTTTCTTCAGATGACTATATCAGAGCAGAGCAAATGGCAAAAAATAAAGTCCCAAATATTTGACAGAATTCCGGAAAAGATAACCTCGATCCAGCCGAGAGAGACAGATTGAGACACAGCGAGAAACACAGTAGGAGAGACAGAGACAGACAGACAGACGGACAGAGTTTCTGTGTTGTATACACATTATAACTAAGACAGACTGTATGATGACTCGAAAAAAAATTCTTTTTTAATCTCCTCACAAAATTAGAAATCACAGGAAAAGACCACTATGAAGTAGACATCAACAGTTTTGCACACACACAAAATGTAAAGCTGGGCAAACACAGTGAAACAAGAAAACCTGTACCCCCCACAACGTCTTATTCCTCCAAAACTAGCACACTGAAAATCTACCATCGCGACTAGATATGGTATCGAGAAAAGAAACATCTAAAATTTCCACTAAAACCAGTTCCCTTAGAGACAAAAGCAACCACTTTATACAGATATGTACACAAACGAGAGATTAATGACATAGCTTTGTAGCGAAGAAACTTTTTTGCAACGAGATTAACTAGTAGCCAGATAACTTGGTGCCAATAAACAATTTGTAACAAGAAAACTTGGTTGCAACCCCTTTTCCCCATATAAACACAACAGAATGAGACAAAGACATTCATTGCAACAGGCAAGTAGCAAGACAACGTTGTGTGTAACAGTTTTTCCATGAATATTTACAGCACAAAGAGACAACTCTTAGCTAACGAGGGAAGATTGTGCACCTAAACAGCTAGTACTGAAACAAGTCCGTGTAAATTCTTCAGTTTCCCCAAATATTAATATAGAAGAAATGGCTAAGGAACATGAACGCAAGCTTTAAAAAAAAGAAAAGAAACAGGTGTTATAATTGTTTAAAAGGGAGAAAGAATAGTTTTAAGTTGAAATTACGCTTATGTAACCTTTTCCAGCAAACATATTGAGATATATATATATGTACAAGCATTTATATGTATATGGGAACAATTAACAAGCTGTTGAATATAACGCTCACCTCCCTTTAACGCCAGATCAAAAGAATATAAACGAAAGCAAAATAATTAAACCAAAAAACCCAAAGTACATATACAGTGAAACTACTCCCCCCCAAAGAAAAACCCCAACAAAATAAAACGGTAAATACACAAAACTGTTTGTACCAGACCAACAACCCTAACAGTCTAACAAACAGTCCAAGTCAAAGCGCGAAACTGATATGAATAATAATGTTCTAAAATAACAATTACATCCTAGCTCTCTTGCTTCAAACATTTTCCAAACCTATACGTCAACAGCACAATATTGAACATTATCAATGCCATGTCAAAAGTTTAAAGACATGCTGTCAAAACACATCATTACATACGTGATATCGTATACAGTCATATTCTTTCCCAATAAGTTTATAGTTCAAACACATTTTGCTGCGTTTAAATTCATTAACATTTTTTCATTTAATATTTATTTTCTTCTTGCCATATGAAATTTGTTCATACCCCCATCCAAAATAAAAACAAACAACAAAACCAAACCAATCCATATCATATGTGAAAAAACATTCAATCATGTTATTCATGTCTAGAAAGTATATCATTCAAACAAATTTTGCTGCGCACAATTCAAAATCATGAACATGTTTTGTTGTTTAATGTTTGACCTCTTCTTGCTTTTATGAATGTGTTCACAGAATTTTTTCTTTAAATTTGAGTCCTTTCTATTTTGTATTGTAAAGAAAATGTTGGTCGATTATTTCTTTCTGATAGGTTTATAACTTTTCAACAAGAACACAATTTGCTTTCTGAAATCCTTGTACAAATAATGAAAGAATGTATTGTTACAAACAACAGTAGTCTAAATCCATTTTTGGTCTTTGTACTTATTAGTAGTTAGATAACAATTTAAAAAACTTCCAAATTATAAAGCCATCTGGTTTTCCTATCTCTCAGTAAATGCTCAGTACAGAGGCTTTTACGGTGTTATTTCTTTACGTAGGTAGTTTTGTACTTTTTTTTTAAAAAAAAAGCTTCCACCTCAAAATAAAAAAGTTAATTAAAATCTCGCCCGCTTTCTCATCTTTACCATTTGCAAAAAGTCTAAAATTCGCACCCCCCCCCCCCCCCCCCCCCCCTCAACAAAAAACAGCAGGGAAGAAATTACCCCAAAATTAGTAAATCTTCGAACGTTCAACGCTTGAAATAAAAACAACAACAGCACAGACACGAGAAAGGCAACTGAAGAATTGAGACGCTGGAAAGGACGCGGGTACAGACGGTATTTCTTCACATTCTGACGACAAAGAAGCCGAGCAGAACCGTGAGCAGAGCAGTGAGGATTGTGAAGTGGGGGGCTGAGGCACCACTCGTCTCCTTCAGACTCAGCAAATCTGCAAAAGTAAACAAGTTCCAGTTTGTCCAGTAAACAGGTTTAAGTTTTTCAGGAAATGTATTCATACCTTAACCTTAACCTTAATTCTCTCTGTGCCAGGAGGCACACAAGGCTTGAACATCATTCCTCCACTGGTTCCGGTCTGTAGCTGTGCGTCGTGCGGCGTTCCACGTGCTCCAGCCTGCGCTGTTCCGCTCTACTTCTACCATTCGTCGCCATGTTGTTTTTGGGCGTCCCCTTTTCCTTCTCCCTTCAGGTGTCCATCCGAGGGCAACAGCACAGTCGTCACTCCTGTCCTTTCTTAGGACATGTCCGATCCAGTTCCATCTCCGTCTTCTAATCTCCTGGCTGATTTTTTCTGCTCCTGCTATTTCCAAGACTGTCTTGTTGGCAATGTGCTCTTGCCATCGGATCTTGAAGATCCTCCTCAGACATTTGGTTTGGAAAATGTCTAGTTTCTCTTCTTCTCCTTTCGTTAATTTCCAGGTCTCACATCCGTAGAGAAGAACTGACAAAACAAGGCTCTTGAAAAGGGATGCTTTGGTTTTTCTGCCGATGTCTCCCATTTGCCAGATGTTGGATAATCGTTTCATCTGCGCACTGGCCAGTGCTACTCTCTTCTTGACGTCTGCTGTTCCTCCTCCGTCTTTGGTGACGTTTGCTCCGAGATAGGTGAAGTTCTCCACCTCTTCAACTTCCTGATCTCCAACCCTCAGACCGTCGATGTTCCTGCTGTTTATTTTCATGGCTTTTCACTTCTGTCCATTCAGCTTGAGTCCAACCTTAGCTGCGTTGTCTTCCAGTCTTTTAGTTTTGTGTTGTAGATGGTTCATGGTTGATGAAAGGAGGGCGATGTCGTCTGCAAAGTCAAGGTCTTCTAACATGTTCATGAAGTCCCATCTTATCCCATTTCTCTCACCTTCCACTGTTCTTCTCATCACCCAGTCTATCACGAGAAGGAAGAGGAATCCTGACATGCAGCATCCCTGTTTCACCCCGGTAATCACTGGGAACCAGTCTGTTGTTTCGTTGTCAACAATGACGGAGCACTGAAAGTCCTCGTACATTGTCTTGACCATCTGGATGAGTTTCTGTGGGATTCCATATTGACGCATGATGATCCAGAGACTGTCTCAGTGTATGGAGTAATGTACTCATACGCTTTCCTGTAAACTAGTTTCCGTTTTCAGTCAACACGTTTAAGTTTTTCAGTGAACATGATTCAGTTTTCCTCTTAAAAGGCTGTGGGTTTTTTTTCTTTCAAGAAACCTGTGTCGGTTTTTCTATAACCACAAAGGTTTCAGTTTTTCCAGGCGAGATATCGCCCTGTTAGTGATATTCCATATACCGCACTACATCCCATCTGCCGGGAAATTCACACTGCAGATATACCTCGTTCTGGTTGGAAGTTTCCTAGCTTACACCCAGAATATGTAGACCTACTCTTTCTCACACATCCTACCTTGGAATAAACGTGAGATGATTGCTGTGTATGACTTTTCAAAATACGACGCCACACAGGCAGCCATACTGCGACTTCAGGCCTTTTTATTTTCTCCCTTTAAAGAAAAGTATTGGTTCTTATATTAAGAGCTTGTCATGGCTGAAGGCAATCTCACCATAACATTTCACAACATAACAAGAGATTAATGTAAGCCTTGACCTTACCTTACACCGATAACTTACAGAGCTTTTTGGTCTGGGCCAACCTGGTATTTGTTTATTTCCTCACCAAGAGCTGCTGAATCACCAATGGAGAGATTTTCCGTATGCGACCGTTTGTATCCCCCCCCCCCCCCCCCATTATAGGTAGCTGCATTGCGATTACGGGGAAGCCTGGTATTTGAATTTGATCTGTTTAAGAAGAGTACGGTTTAAAAAAAAAGGTAAAGGAATCCCATAACCTAGAAGGTCGTAGGGGAGCGAGGCGTCAGAGACCTCACTTCTCTAGGGCCAGCATATTGAGGGCGACGCCCATCTCCTCTCCCTCGCTGCTTTACCTTCCCTGACCCTAAAGAGGGCAGGTACCCATTTACAGCTGGGTGAACTGGGGGAACTGTACTGAAGCCAAGGCGCGCAACGGTCACCCATCCAACTGGTAACCACGCTCGACGCTGCTTAACTTGGCTGGGGGGAAGCGAGTGCTCTGACCACTGAGCTATCCCGTCCCCGGTATAAGTACTATACAAATAAGTTTACCTCTCGCCCCACTCTACTCCCCTTCTCTCCCCTCCCCATTTCCTTCCACAATCCACAAGGAGTCATTGGGGACGGGATAGCCTAGTGGTTAGAACATTGCGCTTGTAATCTGACGACCCGGGCTCGATTCCCGTTCAGGGGAATATTTTCTCCTGGAGTTAACATCAGTGCAGACTCCACTCTCCCCGAAAGTCCTTCGGATGAGACTATAAACCAAGGCCCCGTGTGGGAACGCACGCAAAACATCTACGCAGACGTTAAATCCTGTTCCACTTTTCGTAAGAGTAGGCCATTGTGTGAACAGATGACAGAATTTACAACACCGCATGCACACGGGAACTGGACGTAAAAAAGCACATAAGTGCTTATTCCATTATCCTCGATATAAAAGAATAAAATTTTTAAAATCTTCCTCTCACACAAACTTCTCCCATAACTCCTTCAGAAGCCATTCGGGCACTGCACTGAATTTTTTAATGCCATATTTCATGGACATGATGAGCCTGGCGGAGCTCATCTTTCTCCAGGTGGCATGCTGGGTATGTTTGTGTTTATCCATACCACCGGCCTGAGCTGCACTGCTCTGCTACGAAAGACGGATAGGTTTTTAACATGCACACAAGATGTTCTGACTGAACACGTTCGCACAAAGGACCTCAGCTCTAAAATCCTATCTGAACCAGTACGAACGTGAATAGGTGGTCTAGAGGTAACGCGCCTGCCTACTTTTTCCCCATCCAATAGACCACGAGTGGTAGTCTGGATGCTAGTCTTTCGGATATTGAGGTACCGTGTGCAACACACACTTAGCGCACGCAGCATTTTTTTAAAAAAAGAGAAAAAAAGATCCCACGGCAACAAGAGAGTTGTTACTGGCAAACATTAATTCTGTAGAAAAAAAAGCTACTCTCATAGGGAAACAAGTACGCATGCAGACAGGAAATGAAGACAGAAGATGAGTGGCGCTGCTCATGTGGCGACGCGCTCTCCCCGGGGGTGGGCGAAGGGGGGTGGAATCCGAATTTAACGCAGAGAAATCTAGCGTGACGGAAAGTGGGATACAAATACAACACGTTAACTCGAGGGGGAAAACCACATTCTTTCAAACAGACACACCGATGGAGATTCGAACCCTCACCCTTTGTCATCATCAGGTTACGAGTTCTCTTTTCTCTTCTCTGCGTTCCTTTACCATTTTATTTATTTATTTCATTTTTATTTATTTTATTTCTATCTTGAGGATAATGGAATAAGCACTTATGTGCTTTTTTTTTTACATCCAATCTCCGCGTGTAATGCAGTTTTGTAAATGTCATCTCTTCCCACCGCCACACAATGGCCTCCTCTTCCGAAAAGCGGAACGGGTTTTAACGTGTGTGCAAGATATTCTGTGTTCGTTCGCACACGGGACCTCGGTTTGTAGTCTCATACGAAGGACTTCTGGGGGGAGTGGAGTCGGCACTGATGTTAACTCCAGAGGAAAAATCCTCCTGATCGAGATTCGAACCCGGGTCAGCAGATCATGAACACATCACTCTAACCACCAGGTGAGATGCGTATTGGCTTGTCCTGTTGGTGCTTGCAATTCTGCA
>CM054158.1:12688694-12693694 GCA_028751875.1 Rapana venosa
GGGCTAGTTGGTCTTTGGAGAACATCTCCAACGCTGACTGTCCTTATGCCCACTTGGCCGACAGAGTGCGGGTGTGCTGTGGGCAAGGCATCTCCACTGTAAACGAATTTTTGCCCAATTTCCGAAACAGCATCTGTCTCCTCTGCTGTTTTGGAGGTCATCGTCTCCCACAAACATTAAAATATAATGGAGATTATAATACATGCTGGGTTGAGCCGGTTATTCAATGGCCCTTGACAAAATGATATATTCATTCATAAGAAACACTTTTAGGGGATTGTTTTCCCTGGAGTTAACATTAGTCCTGACTCCTTCCCCCATAACATAAGTCCTTCGGATAAGACTATGAACCGACGCTCCGTGTGGGAACGCACAGAGAACATCTTGCGCGCATATTAAAAGCCCGTTCCGCCTTTCGGAAGAGTAGGACATTTCGTGCCACATAGGACATCTGCCGGCACGCCTCAGTTGACACATTCCGACTTCAGAGCAGCTTTTTATTCTACAAGGTGCATGCTGGGTATGTTCGTGCTTTGGTAACCCACCGAACGCTGACACGAATAACGGGATCCTTGACATGCACCTCTGATCTTCTACATGCGTACATAAGCGAAAGGAATAACGGCACTGGCAGGTCTGCACTAGAAGTTGACCTGGGAGATCGTCAAACTCACCACACTTAATTCACGACACACAGATACCGACATGCTTCGGATGAGACTATAAACCGAGGCCCCGTGTGCAAACGCACGCAGAACATCTTGCGCACACGTTAAATCCTGTTCCGTTTTCGTAAGAGTAGGCCATTGTGTGCCGGTGGGAGAGATGACAGAATTTACAAAACCGCATACACACGGGGACTGGATGTAAAAAAGCACATAAATGCTTATTCCATTATCCTCGATATAAAAGAATAAATAAATAAATAAATAAAATAAATCGATGCGAACCCACGACTTCATGGATCCACGAGACAGCAGTCAGATGGTCTTAACTACTCGGCTACAGCGTCTGTCACTACATTTGTTTGTGTGTGTGTGTGTGTGTGTGTGTGTGTGTGTGTGCGTGCGTGCGTGCGTGTGTGCGTGCGTGCGTGCGTGCGTGCGTGCGTGCGTGCGTGTGTGTGTGTGTGTAAAAACAGAAAGCGTCTCACCCTGGCAAGTGGCGATCTGCATTCTGTACAGGGTGCCGTTGGTGAACGTGCTCACGAGGCTGCTGTCACTCTCCGTGCCCAGACTGCAATTGGCGGCGTTCACACATTGCAAGGCTCTTTGGCTGACTCTGTGGCAGACATACATATGCACGCACGCATACACACACACACACCGCGCGAATGAACACATGTGCACATGCACGCACGCATACACACACACACACCGCGCGAATGAACAGACGCACACATGAACGCACGCATACACACACATACACGCACACAGACACATGCACGCACGCACACATGCGCTCATATGCACACCCACACCCACAAATATACACACAAATGTAATAATAATAATAATAATAAATGGAATTTATATAGTGCTATATCTTGCAAATACAAATCAGAGCGCTTGCCTTCAATCCGCTCCTACACATGCAACCAACAATGATTAACAATATTTTAACAAATTCAAATTACACACACCCACACACAGGTAATAGCAATAGATTCAAGTAGCACTCACATTTAGAAGCCTACGAACAAATAAAAATACATCACATAGACACGCACACGCATATGCGCGCGAGCACACACATGTACACAAGCGCGCGCGTAAACACACACACATACACATACACACACACGCTCTCTCTCTCTCTCTTCAGCAACAAGAACATACTCCACATACGTACACACCATCTACCCCTAGCACACACACACACACACACACACACACACACACACACACACACACAACACACACACACACACACAATATCCCCACCCAAAACACAACACACACACAACACACACACACACAACACGCGCGCGCACGCACACACACAATATCCCCAAACAAAACACACACACACAATATCCCCACCCAAACACACATACACACACGCACAATTTCCCCACCCAAACACACGCACACTATCCCCACCCAAACACAAAACACACAATCTCCCCACCCAAACCCACACACACTATCCCTACCCAAACACACACACACACGCGCGCGCGCACGCACAATATACCCACCTAAACACACAATATCCCCACCCAAACACACACAATATCCCCATCCCCACACAATATCAGCACCCAAAAACACACCACACAACATCCCACCCCCACAATATCCCCACCCAAACACACACATAATATAATAATAATAATATATGGAATTTATATAGCGTTGAATCTTGTAAAAAGACAAACAAATCGAAGCGCTTGCACTCAATCATTTACAGGCATGCAACTCTCCTTAAACATAATGAACAACAGATTTCAAAACCATGCGCGTGCACGTTTGCACGCATGCACGCACACACACGCACACACACACACACACACACACACACACACACACACACACACACACACACACACACACACACACACACTCGGAACAACACTTAGAAGGTGAAAGATGCTGTTGAAAATAAGGGACAGATATTTGGGGGAAAGTCTCAGGTAGGAAATAAGTGTGTTTTGAGGCTGGATTTGAAGGTATCAAGTGAAGGCTTTTGGCGAAGTGAAAGAGGGAGGTCATTCCAGGTGGATGGACCAGAAACAGAGAAGGAGCGACGGCCAACAGTGGTTTGTTTGAATCTGGGTGTTCGAAAGCACAAAGTATCTGCGGCTGAACGAAGGAAACGGGATGGAGTGTACAGGTGAAGACAGTTACAGAGATAAGAGGGTGCAGATTTGTGGAGACATTTGAAACAGAGGGTATTGATTTTATACTCCAGTCTTTGTGAGACAGGCAGCCAGTGAAGAGATCGCAGAAGAGGAGTGATGTGTTCAGATTTTTTCTTTCTTAGGACCAGTCGAGCTGCAGAGTTTTGTATGCGTTGAAGAGAGTGGATAGATGATGCTGGTAGGCCAGCCAAAAGAGAATTACAGTAGTCTAAACGTGAAAGAATGAGAGATGTGACAAGCTTGGAAGTTGCATCAGTGGACAGATACTTGCTAATCGCGCTTATGCGCCGTAATTGATAGTAGCAAGACTGGCAGGTCTGGGTGATGAATTTTTTCATAGAGAGTGTGTTGTCAAGAACTACTCCTAAATACTTCAGAGTTGGACAAAGGAACTGACGTATTGCCGATTTCTATTGAAGTTTTTGCGATAGAGGAAAGTTTATGTTGGGTCCCTATGAGCATGGCTTCGGTTTAATCGGCATTAAGTTGTAACTTGTTCTGAGTCATCCAGTTTTGAATGTCTTGAAGGCAGTAGGACATATTTGTCATATATCTCCATCCACCCAAACACACACACACAACATCCCCCACCACACACACAATATCCCCACCCAAACACAGCACACACGCACGCGCACAATATCCCCACCCAAACACACACACAATATCCACACACACAATATCCCCACCCAAACACACACACAATATCCCCACCCAAACACACACACAATATCCCCACCCAAACACACACACAATATCCCCACCCAAACACACACACAATACCCCACCCAAACACACACACAATATCCACACCCAAACACACACACAATATCCAAACACACACACACACAATATCCCCACCCAAACACACACACAATATCCCCACCCAAACACACACACAATATCCCACCCAAACACACCCCAATACCAAACCACACCAATATCCAACACACACAATATCCAAACACACAACATATCCCCACCCAAACACACACACAATATCCCCACCCAAACACACACACAATATCCAAACACACACAATATCCACACACACAATATCCAAACACACAATATCCCACCCAAACACACACGCAATATCCCTTCCACAAACACACACTATCCCCACCCAAACACACATACACAATATCCCCACCCAAACACACACACAATATACCCACCCAAACACATACACACAATATCCAAACACACACACAATATCCACACACACACACAATATCCACACACACACACACACACACACACACACACAACACACACACACACACACATATCCCTACCCAAACACACACACATGTCCCCACCCAAACACACACACACACACAACATCACACACACACACACACACACGCGTGCGCGCGCGCGCGCGCGCACGCACAATCCTTCGGATGAGACTATAAACCGAGGCCCCGTGTTCGAACGCATGCAGAACATCTTGCGCACACGTTAAATCCTGTTCCGCTTTTCGGAAGAGTAGGCCATTGTGTGCCGGTGGAAACAGATGACAGAATTGACAAAACCGCATACACACGGGGAATGGATGTAAAAATGCACATAAATGCTTATTCCATTATCCTCGATATAAAAAAACACATAAATAAAATAAATAAATAAAACAATATCCCACCCAAACACACACACACACACACACACACACACACACAAACACACACACAACACACAATACCCCCACCCAAACACACGCCCAAACACGCACACACACATACACACCCAAACACACACAAACACAATACCCCACCAAACACATACCCAAACACGCACACACACACACACACAACACAACACCAGACACGCACGCACACACACACACACACACACACACACACACACACACACACACACACACACACACACACACACACACACACACTCATAGTGACTACGTGCTTATTCCATTATCCTCGCTAAATAATAATAATAATAATAATATACGCACTTGCATAAGTTGGCGGCCGAGACACCGCCCTCGGACACATTGGTGATCACTTGCTGGGCGCAGATCGTCACATCAGTAACACAGGACTTCTCCGTGGGAGTGCCTGACACCACACACACACACACACACACACACACACACACACACACACACACACACACA
>CM054158.1:12698694-12703694 GCA_028751875.1 Rapana venosa
CATGAAATTCGGGCTGCTCTCCCCGGGGAGAGCGCGTCGCCACAAGAAGAGCGCCACCAACTATTATGTTTTTCTTTTCCTGTCTCCAACTGTATTTGCTTCCCTATCCTGTCAGAGTGGCCTTTTCCTACAGAATTTTGCCAGGGACAACTCTCTTGTTGCCGTAGGTTCTTTTACGTGCGCTAAACAATTATGTGTAACACACGGGAACTGGTTTTTATCGTCTCATCCGAAAGACTAGCACCAAGACCACTACTCATGGTCTAGTGGACCGGGGGTAAAAGTTTTGGGCCTGAATGGGGATCGAACCCCCACGCACTTCAAACCCGGACTTTTTTGCTTTCTAGGCAGGTGCGTTACCTCTAGACCACCGATCCACCTTGTCACCTGATCGACTTTACCAAATCCATGAATGGAGTATTTCTGCGTTCCTCGGCAAGCGCTGTAAGATTCACCAATGGTGAGATTTTGCGTACGCGACCATTTTCCCCCTACCATTGAAGTAGCTGCATTCCGACTTCGGGGATCGTGTGTAAAACACGACACGAAAGGAGGGTCGGGTTTTAACATGTGCGCAAGATGGTCTGCATGCGTTCGTACACGGAGCCTCGGTTCACAATCTCATCTTAAGAATTTTCGAGGGAGTGGAGTCTGTATTGATGTAAACACCAGAAAGAGAAACAGAAAGAAAGAAAAGAAAGGGAGAAACAAAAGAAAAGACAAGAAAAAAGAAAGAAAGAAAAGAAAGAAAAAATGAGAAAAGAATGAAAGAAAGGAAAAGAAAGTAAAAAAGAAAAAAGAAGAAAAGAAAGAAAAAGATAAAAGAATGAAAGAAAGAAAGGAAGGAAAAGAAATGAAAAAAGAATAGAAAGAAAAGAGAAAAGAATGAAAGAAAGAAAAGAAAAAAGAAAGAAAGAAAGGAAAAGAAATAAAAGAAAAGAAAGAAAAAATAAAAGGAAACGAAAAAAAAAAGAAACAAACAAACAAAAAAGAAAACAAAGACAGAGAAAAGGACAGAAAAAAAGAAAAAATGAAAGAAAAAAAGAACGAAAAAGTAAAAATAAGAAAAAGTCATTCGAAAAAAAAGGAAATAAAAACCACAAAAGAGAGAAAAGAAAGTTTAAAATGATAAAATGAAAGAAAGAAAAAAAAAACAGACAGACAGAAAGAAAAAAGGAAAAAAAAGAAAGAAAAAAACAACAATAAAACAAGAAAATAAAAGAAACAAAACACACAACAAAGAAAAGAACCAAAAGAAAATAACCAAAAAACAACAAGGAAAGAAGCAAAAGAACAAAAAGAAAAGAAACCACAAATAAAGAAGTAAAGAAGAAAAAAAAGACAGACAGACAGACAGACAGCCAGCCAGCCAGCCAGACAGACAGACAGCCAGCCAGACAGACACACAGCCAGACAGACAGACAGACAGACAGCCAGCCAGACAGACAGACAGACAGACAGACAGACAGGCAGACAGACAGAAGGGAGGGAAGAGACTTGCCTGCAGGTAACCATCTTGTCTGTGGAGTTGTGGTTTTGTTGGCCGTAGATCAGGGCACAGCGGGTCAGTTGAAGTGGACACGTGGTGGCTGCAGCCTCTGTGATTTTGTCCTCTGGGAAAACAGAAAGGAAGGAAGGAATGAAGGAGGGCAGGGAGAAAGAAAGGAAAGAATCGAAAGGAGGGAGAAAGAAAGGAAAGAATCGAAAGGAAGAAGGAAGGAAGAAAGGAAGGAGGGCAGGGAGAAAGAAAGGAAAGAATCGAAAGGAGGGAGGAAGAAAGAAAGGATTGAATGAAGGAGGGCAGGGAGAAAGAAAGGAAAGAATCGAAAGAGGAAGGAAGGAATGAAGGAGGGCAGGGAGAAAGAAAGAAGAAAGGAAAGGAAAGGAAGGAAGGAAGGAATGAAGGAGGGCAGGGAGAAAGAAAGGAAAGGAGGAAGGAAGGATGGAATGAAGGAGGCAGGGAGAAAGAAAGGAAAGAAAGAAAGGAGGAAGGAAGGAAGGAAGGAAATGAAGGAGGGCAGGGAGAAAGACAGGAAAGGAGGAAGGAAGGATGGAATGAAGGAGGGCAGGGAGGAATGGAAAGAATCGAAAGGAGGAAGGAAGAAGGAATGAAGAGGCAGGGAGAAAGAAAGGAAAGAAGAAGGAAGGAAGGAAGGAAGGAGGGCAGGGAGAAAGAAAGGAAAGATCGAAAAGAGGAAGGAAGGAAGGAATGAAAGAGGGCAGGAAGAAAGAAAGGAAAGAATCGAAAGGAGGAAGGAAGGAAGGAAGGAGGGCAGGAGAAAGAAAGGAAAGAACGAAAGGAGGAAGGAAGGAAAGGAATGAAGGAAGGAGGCAGGGAGAAAGAAAGGAAAGGAGGAAGGAAGGAAGGAATGAAGGAAGGAGGGCAGGGAGAAATGAAGGAAAGAATCGAAAGGAGGAAAGAAGGAAGGAATGGGACAAATTAGAGAAGGAAAAAAAGGAAGGTCGAAGAAAGAAAGAAAGAAAAAGAAAGAGAGAGAAGAAAAAAGGAAGAAAAAAAGAAGAAAAAACAGAACAGAAAAAAACCCAAACAGCAATAAAGTTTGGTTGGGTTTTTTTTAAAACAGAAGAGAAAAAAATTTAAGGAAAAAAGAGAACGCAAGAGAGAAATAAATAGAAACGAACGGAAGAAAGAAAGAAAGAAAAGAGAAAAAGAAACAAAAAGGAAGAAGAAAGAAAGAAAGAAAAAGAAGGAAAGAATAGAAAAAAGAAGTTAATCAAATAAAAGAAAGAAGGAGTAATGTAAAAATAAAAATGCTGTGAGAGACATTATAATAAGATTCTCTTGAGCTAAAGAAAGAAAATATTATGTTTATTATCTTGAATCAGCTGTGTGTGTGTGTTGTGTGTGTGTGTGTGTGTGTGTGTGTGTGTGTGTGTGTGTGTGTGTTGAGCGCGCGTGTGCGTGTGTGCGTATAAACATATGTACATTTATATGTACATGTAATATATATATATATATATATATATGTACATATATAGTATGTATGTATGTATTGTATAGTATAGTATAGTATAGTATAGTATAGTATAGTATAGTATAGTATAGTATAGTATAGTATAGTATAGTATAGTATAGTATAGTATAGTATAGTATAGTATAGTATAGTATAGTATGTATGTATGCATGCATATATGACTGTTATGTCTGTTATCAATGGCCTTGATTATAATGATAATGATGATGATTGTAATGTGATAATGATAGTGATGACCATGATGACATTGAGGATGAGGATGACGACGATAATGATGATGATGACGACGATAATGACGACGACGACGACGATAATAATGATGATGATGACAATGATGATGACGACGATAATGATGGTGATGACGACGACGACGATAATGACGACGACGATAATGATGATGATGACGACGACATCTTACTACACTCATGGTTGGTAGCTCTGCTCAAAGCGTTGAACCAAAGGGCGAGCACTACCAACACTTACGATCAATGGACTTGATGATGATGATGATGACGACGACGATGATGATGATGATGATGACGACGATGACGACAACGATGATGATGTCGGCGACGACGATGACGACGACGATGATGAGGGTGATGATGATACTGATGACGAAAACGACAACAACGATGATGGTAATGATGATGATGACGACGACGACTACAAAAGCAACGACTTCGACGACAATGACGATCATGATGATGACGAGGACGACGAGGACGACGATGATGATGATGACTTACTGCAGTCGTACATGGTGGCGTTTCTCATGGCTGTGGACCAGATGCCGGACACTTCTTTATGGTCGATGGTCTTGCTCACGTCGCAATCCGCAGTGACCACACACTGGAAGAGTTCTGACACCGCACTGTGAGACAGGCCGCACGCGCAGGCAGGCAGGCAGGCAGGCAGGCGAGCACACACACGCGCACGCACACGCACGCACGCACGCACATACGCAACGCGAACATACACACACGCGCCCGCGCGCGCGCACACATACACAAAGAACACACACGCAAGCACACGCACGCAAGCACACACACACACACACAATCATTAGTTCCATATATACATCAATACACCACACACACACACAAACACACACACACACACACACACACACACACACACACACACACACACACACACACACACACACACACAACCGATCATGAAAGTCCTTTGAAGGAGTTCCGTGCACGAATGCGCGCAGAAAGTCTTGTGCACACGTTAATAATAATAATAGTAAATGGAGCTTATATAGCGCTATAATAATAATAAGAATAATAATAATAATAATAATAATAATAATAATAAATGGAACTTATATAGCGCAATATCTTGCAAAGACAAATCAAAGCGCATGCATTCAACCTCATCTTACACAGTCATACAACCAATGACAAATAATCATTAGTTCAAACAGATATTACAAACATGGTACGCTGCAGACCAAAGCTATCAAATAGAATTTCCATGTTCAAATGTTTTTTTCAAAAGCACACACACATACAGGACATATACTTTAGGATGGTGATGGAACATAGGTTAGTGAAGGTGGGACAGTTCTGATATGAAACAGGAGGGGAAAATCTTAGGTTTGAAATAAACATGTCTAGAGGCTGGATTTAAAAGTGTCATAACTAGGCTTCTGACGAAGAGAGAGAGGGAGGTCATTCCAGGCCGTTAGAACATGTTCGGCTTTCCGGAAGAGTAGGCCTTTTGTGCCGGTAGGAACGGATAACAAACTTTACATAGCTGCGTGCACACGGGGATTGAATTTAAGAAAGGCGAACGGGTGCTTATACCATTAGTCTTTCTATGTGTGTGTTATGTATGTATGTATGTATGTATGTATGTATGTATGTATATGTATGTATGTAGTAGTATATGTATATATATATATATATATATATATATATATATATATATATATATATATATAATATATATATATGTATATATATATACATATATATATATATTAACACGCAC
>CM054158.1:12708694-12711194 GCA_028751875.1 Rapana venosa
GCATGGGAGAGAATTGTCATATGTGAAGTCTTTCTGGAAAATAGCAGGATAATAGACGAAGAAGGCAGAAAACAGACAAGAAGGAGGTTACAGGAAGAAAGGGAACAAGGTAAAAACAAAGAGAGGGATAGAAAAGAAGGAACTTCCAGCACAGAATTTCCAGAAGGTGGGGATGCTATTTAGGCCCCCGTTATCACCAAAACCAAACAGCATTTTAATCTAACAATTACGTAATCAACCAACCAACCAATTAACTAACCGACCAACCAACTGACAGACTGACCAACCTAATCAACCAACCAACCAACCCACTAACTCACAAGCTAATTGACTCGCTAAATCACTCAGTCGCCAACCAACCAACCAACCAAACCAACCAACCAACCAACCAACCAACTAACTAAACAAGCCCCCCCCCCCCCCCCCCCCCCCCCCAAGTGGCAAATCGGTTTATCTTACTACAAGTAGAAGGGATCTTAGTCCGAACATCTTGCAGCGCCTGTGTCGTCACGTTCACTTGTTCGGCGTCACTTGCGTTACACACGCTGGTTACCACACAGCCTACGTACGTCACGATTTCGCTGCGTCAGACCAAAAAGACGGTTACGATTATTACAACAAGTGTGACGTTCAAAGGAGTGGAGTGGAGTGGAGTGGAGTGGAGTGGAGTGGAGCAAAAAGGCGCAGCAGTAATGAAGAGTAGGTATGGAGAGGAGGACGTAGGGTAGGGAGAGAGTAGAGAGGACAGAGAGTAGGTAGGTAAGTGAGAGAGGAGAGACAGGAGAATAGGTAGGGTAGAGTAGAGAGAGAGAGGACAGAGAGTAGGGTAGGGTAGAGAGAGTAGAGGAGAGGACAGGAGAGTAGGGTAGGGTAGAGGAGAGTAGAGGAGAGGACAGGAGAGTAGGGTAGGGTAGAGGAGAGTAGAGGAGAGGACAGGAGAGTAGGGTAGGGTAGAGGAGAGTAGAGAGAGGAAAGGAGAGGAGAGTAGGGTAGAGGAGAGTAGAGGAGAGGAGAGGAGAGGAGAGGAGAGGAGAGGGAGGAGAGAGAGAGAGGAGAGGAGAGGAGAGGAGAGAGAGGAGAGGAGAGAGAGGAAGGAGAGAGGAGAGGAGAGTAGGGTAGAATAGAGGAGAGGAGAGAGAGAGGGGAGAGAGGGGGAGAGGGAGAGGAGAGGAGAGGAAACAGAAGACAGCAGAGCAGATCAGAACAGAGCAGAGTGGAGTGGAGTAGGAGTAGAGCAGAGCAGAGCCAAGTGGAACTGAGTGGAGTGGACTAACAAAAGCGCATCAGGTAGAAGAGAGTTGAACAGAGTAGAGTAGAGAGGGGTAGAGTGGAGTGGAGTGGAGTGGAGTGGTGTGGAGTGGAGTGGTGTGGAGCGGAGTGGAGTGGAGCGGAGTGAAGAATAGCGGAGTGGAGTGGAGTGGAGTGGGATAGGGTGGGTTGGAGTAACAAAGGCGCAGCATGCAGAGTAGAGTAGAGGAGAGTGAAGTGGAGTGGAGTGGAGTAGTTAAGAGTAGGGTAGAGTAGAGTGGAGTCAGTGGAGTGGAGTAGAGTAGAGTAGGGTAGGGTAGAGTGGAGTGGAGTGGAGATGGGTGGAGTGGAGTGGAGTGGAGTAGGGTGGAGTGGAGTAGAGTAGAGTGGAGTGGAGTGGAGTGGAGTGGAGTAGAGTAGAGTGAGTGGAGTGGAGTGGAGTGGAGTAGGGTGGAGTAGGGTGGAGTGGAGTGGGGTAGGGTGGAGTAAGTAGTAGAGTAGAGTAGAGTGGAGTGGAGTGGAGTGGAGTGATGAGTAGAGTGGAGTGAGTGGAGTGGAGTGGAGTGGAGTGGAGTGGAGTGGAGTAGAGTAGAGTGGAGTGGAGTGGAGTGGAGTAGGGTGGAGTGGAGTGGAGTAGAGTAGAGTAGAGTGGAGTGGAGTAGGGTGGAGTGGAGAGTGGAGTAGGGTGGAGTGGAGAGGAGTACCAAAGGCAAATTATTTGGAGTAAAGTAGGGTGGAGTGGAGTGGAGCAGTGTAGAATGGAGAAGAGTAGAGTGGAGTGAAGTGGAGGGGGTTTGAGTGAAAGGGAGAGAAGGGGAGGGAGAGGAGCGGAGTGGAGGAGAGTAACATAGGCAGAGTATGAGAGTAGAGTGGAGCAATATAGTGTGGAGTGGAGTAGAGTGGAATGAAAGAGAGTGGAGGGGAGGGGAGTGGAAGGAAGTGGAGTGGAATAAATGCAAAGCGTTTAGAGTAGAGTGGAGCAGAGTAGTGTACAGTGAAAAGGAGCTACAACTACTACTACTTCTGCTACTGCTGCTACTACTACTACCTACTACTACTACTACTACTACTACTACTACTACTACTACTACTACTACTGCTACTGCTACTACTACTACTACTCCAACTATTCTTACTCATACTCCTCCTACTACTACTACTACTACTACTATTACTACATGTACTACTACTTCTACTACTACTACCTACTGCTACTACCACTCTACTTCTACTCCAACTACTCATACTCCTC
>CM054158.1:12718694-12721194 GCA_028751875.1 Rapana venosa
TTTCTCTAGTCCGTCAGCCCTGATTATATGGCCGAAAAATTTTAGCTGTCTTTCTCTGATGGTGTTGAGAAGGGATCTCTTGTACCCAGCCATTTCCATTACTCCTGAATTAAGTTCCATAATTATTGTTCTTGGACGTTTTTCAGCTAACACCCAGGGGGTGGGGGGTGGGGATCTCAATATCTATGGGGGTCACCCAAAAAACGCGCTCTGTCTCACTCATCGCACCTAGGAATCACTGTGAGACTGCAAGTACACACTGCGTCTGGCCGTCTTCAGGTACCTCGTTATATAGGCACCCACACTCCAGCTTCGGAGGATTTTTCTCCTTTATAAGTGAGTACGGGTTGTTATATATTTAGAGCTTTGTAATTACACACTGGATGAGAAGCTTGCGTGCATGGCTCTTTTCAAGTATGTCGCTACATAGGCAGCCATACTCCAACGTCTGAAAATGTTCTCCCTTTTAAAAAAACAACAACTTTTGTTTCGCTAATAGCTTGTCATGGCTACAGACAATGTCGATATAATATGTCAAAGCACAACAACATAAGAGAAATATCAAAGTAGGCCTTGGCACTTTGCTTCCGTCAGTAACTGACACAGCTTTTACCCTGGCTAAGTCCCTAGTTCATTTATATTAGCATGCCTAGAATTGTTTTTGCTGCCTCATCCCCTGAGACGTTCCTTTTCTGCTCTTCCCACGTCGCTCATCTCAATCTCACAGTCATAGTCATACCCAGATTTGTTATGTCGCATTATCAAGGTCGGAAGTCCACAGGGAACACATCAATATCAGGCCGCAGAGGGCCACCAGCCAGAGGGGCCCTGCACTACTGCTGGGTCACTTTGGTGGTGTTTAGTGGTGCCTGTTCTGAGCTAACATACGCAGGACACCACCTACTAAACCCCCTACTAACGACAGTAGTAGCTCAGTCGCAGAGCAAGCTCGCCCACCTTAGGTGGCGACCACCACAAAGTCCCTCCAATGACCGTCCCCCGTGAACCTCCAACCTCGAAGGCTTTGACAAACTCACCACCTTCCCAATGAGCCCACAGCACACTCACTAAGGGTAGGAGCCGGTCAGAGTTTTTTAAAAAAATATCCGTATGACTATTATGGGATTCGATCCCGCAACCTTCCAGTCCGTAACCCAAGGCGCTAACCACTGTCCATGGCAGCTGCTATGCCTAGAATTTTCTTCTTCTTTTAAAAAACAACAACCAGATAACACTCAAAGCAGAATCAAAACTAATAAAGCTAATAAACAAAATAAGGAATAACTGGATAGAGAAATGAATAAACCAGTTATTCAGGGGAATGGGCTTCACGGGGTCCAGCCTGAGATTTTATTGAACAAAGCATAACATAAATAAACGAATCCCGATGGTCCAATAAGTCCTCGGTTCGAATCCCGACGGCGTCTGATGAATCAAGGGTGGGGATATATTACGATCTCCCAGGTCAACTTCAAGTACAGACCTGCCAGCGCCTTTATTCCCTTCGTGCGTATACACACACATGCAAAAGACCAAATAATTATGCACTTTGAAGATCCCGTCAGTCATGTCAGCGTTGTGTGGGTTACAGAGACACCCAGCATGAAACCTGCACAATGAAAGGAACAGCTCTGGAGTCGGAAAGCGTCGACTGAGGCCGGCCAGTGGGCAGACCCCCTGCCCAATGTTAAGCACAGGAGAAGACTGACCAGGCACCACGCACCCCACCCAGTATGGGAATGCATAGAGAGAGAGAGAGAGAGAGAGAGAGAGAGAGAGAGAGAGAGAGAGAGAGTGTGGTGTGAGAGTGTGTGTGTGTGTGTGTGTGTGTGTTGTGTGTGTGAGAGAGAGGAGAGAGAGAGAGAGTGTGTGTGTGAGAGAGAGAGAGAGCGTGGGAGAGGAGAGAGAGTGTGTGTGTGAGAGAGAGAGGGAGAGAGGGAGGAGAGAGAGAGCGAGAGAGAGTTGTGTGTGTGTGAGAGAGAGAGAGAGAGTGAGAGAGAGAGAGAAGGAGAGAGAGAGAGTGTGTGTGTGTGAGAGAGAGAGAGAGAGGAGAATGAGAGAGGGAGAGGAGGGAGAGAAGAGAGAGAGAGTGAGAGAGAGAGAGAAGGGAGAGAGAGAGAGTGAGAGAGGAGAGAGGGAGAGAGAGAGAGAGAGGAGAGGAGAGAGAGAGAGAGAGAGAGAGAGAGAGAGAGAGCTATTGACTGGACAACGGCTCAGGCCTCTGGTATGTCATAAAACCTGTTCAACCAACCAACCAACCAACCAGTAAAATAAAAAGAAACAGGCAAAAAAAATAAATAAATAAGCAAACAATGTTAAGGTGGTCATGGTGTCTCCATAACCCTATGCAGTCGTTGTGGAGCGAGGCGTCAAGACCTCACTTCTCTAGGGCCAGCATATTGAGGACGGTGCCCATCTCCTCTTGTGAATGCTCTTTCACTTTTCATGTCCATAATTCGTACTCTTCATTTTGGAGCGAATTTGTGTGTGAGTATTAATT
>CM054158.1:12726194-12738694 GCA_028751875.1 Rapana venosa
CGTAAGATCGGGACGGTCAGGCCGAAACAGAACCCAAACGGATCGTCTGTGTCTGCAATGTACGTCTCAAGCTGCTTGTGGCATCAGGTTCAAACCCTACTGCTTATAATAATAATGGCAATCTGACGACCCGGGTTCGATTCCCGTGCAAGGGGATATTTTCCCCTGGAGTTAACGTCAGTGCAGACTCCACTCTCCCCCCCCAAAAGTCTTTCGGGTGAGACTATAAACCGAGGCCCCGTGTGCGAACGCACGCAGAACATCTTACGCACACGTTAAATCCTGTTCCGCTTTTCGTAAGAGTAGGCCATTGTGTGCCGGTGGGAACAGATGACAGAATTTACAAAACTCGTGTGTGTGTGTGTGTGTGTGTGTGTGTGTGTGTGTGTGTGTGTGTGTGTGTGTGTTGTGTGTGTGTGTGTGTGTGTGTGTGTGTGTGTGTGTGTGTGTGTGTGTGTGTGTGTGTGTGTGTGTGTGTGTGTGTGCCTTGGTGAGTGTGACTGAAGCCTCAGCACATGCAGCGACCTTTATCTTTATAATAATACACGTACACCTTTCATACGTTTCCTGTAGCAGTTTCTCCTGTTCACACCGACAGTTCTGAACAAGCACGTTATAAACGCTCTGTCTGAACGGCAAGGTTAAGAAGGACAGTTTTGTCAGGTGATGTAGTTGCCCATTGTCACTTCTAACCAAATGATTGTTATATAACAAACAAGTAAATAAATGAACAATTGAAGAAACATCATCAGACAGTATAGCTAAGAAGTGAAGACCGTTTGACTGCTCTCTGGGTCTGGACCATTCGTGTGGAAACTTGCCTTCTCTTTCCTCTCACCTGGTGGGCTGCCCAATGCACAGACTGCAAATCTCAAGACAAACGATTTCAACATCGAACAATGCTTGATGTCTTTGTCAGCATGAGAATTGGGTAAAACACCATCTTTTCCCAGGCAGTACTCGTTTTACGTTTTGAGTCTGGACTGAGTTTTGATGTATGTAATATATTTATACTGCCATCAGCTTAGGTCTTGTTTTCACGTGTGTTGATAGAAAACGATGTGTTACGCATTTTAAAAAAAAAAAAAATCCCAGTTACATTCAGAAAGGTTCGTACAGCTGAACATCTTAATCCAGTTAGTCACAAGAAAAAAAAAACAAAAAACCATCAAACCATATAACGACACCACAGACCTAAGTTTAGGAGGCGGGAGCAAATTATACATTTGGGTGACGTTTCACCCTGACCTTGGCCTAACTGTTTGGGAGAACTAGTCTGTTAAAATGCAGAGAACAAGAGAACGAACGAAAAAAGGGGACTGACCCGCAGCACAGCCGTCAGCGCCGGCGTTGAGATGATAACCACCGTTGCATTGACATGGCTGCCCAGCCGCCGTGCAGTTAGCGTTTTCTGGACACCCAGTGCCCGCAGCTGCTGTGCAGTTAGGCAGAGCTCCGTGCGCCTTCTCTGCTGCAAATATAGACAGGAAACAATCTTGATGTACGATTTTTGTTTAACAGCGTTATGGGAGAGACAATGACAATGACAAATTCTTTTACTTCGAGGATAATGAATAAGCACTCATGTGCTTTTTTTTTTAAACATCCTGTCCCCGCCCTTAGGGATACATCATATGACGATAGAATAAACCCAATACCCATACACTCACACAGTAAAAAGAAACACACGCATACACACACTCAAAACACCAAAAAAGAAAAGAAAACAAACAAAACAAAAAACACAAAAAGCAACCAAAACACAAACAGCAAAGAACCCAAAAACAAAACCAAAAAAACAACGGGGATACAACGAAATAATCACCCCCCCCCCCCCCACACACACACACACACCCCTAAAAACCTAAACCCTCCACAATATAAATGAGAACAATACAAAGGAGTTGCAGAGAGAAGACATGCACAGGATAGTGTGATTGGGTGTGACAAATGTTTTGGGTCGACAGAAAAAAAACGTTTCACCCCCCCCCCCCCCATCCCCACCTAAAAAACCACCCAACCCTCCACAATATAAATGAGAACAATACAAAGGAGTTACAGAGAGAAGACATGCACAGGATAGTGTGATTGGGTGTGACAAATGTTTTGGGTGTAACAGAAAACCCCTTTTTGATCGTTTTCGTTTCTTTCTGGGTTGCTTTTTTTTTTATCAACTTGCGTATGAATCATTGTGTTTGTTTTTTTACTATTGTATTTTGATTTATTTTTTCATCTATGACTTGAGGGGTGTTCGTTCCTGGGCTAGAGCTCCTGTGTTTACCAATGGTAAGGTTTTTGCGTGCGCGACCGTTTTAACCCACAGTTAAGGTTTATGTTTAAATGTTTGTGTATTTGTTTACTTGTGTGTACGCTGAACAAAATCCAACTAAAAAGTCGACCTAGCCCCGTCTATAAACAACTTATGAGGGAAGGCTAGGTACTATGAAGTATTGCTCATTCTCATCTGTCTTGCCAATCCTTCTTAATAATCATACAACAGTCTTATCATCTAAAAACACGACAGACCTACGGGCGTGTTTGCTCTGTGTCACTGGGACATGTGTCTCCAACGGTCTTACTGTTCACGTATCGATTCGTGCATGCATACGAAATCCGGCGGATTACGAGAAATCGATTTAGGGGAGGGAGGGAGGGAGGGGAAGAGGTTATGGGTGTGACCCTCCAGGTGTTACCGTCTGTGTTGAGGTGTTGCACAATATTGCACGCAGCGAGCTCAGTGTTTCGAGGTGGACTTTTGTTTGGAGCGGAGGTCATTTTGTGTGTGCAACGCCCATCCCTCCCCCTCCCATCCCTGCCACAACCCCCCCTCCCCCTCTCTAAATTCTTCAGAGAAACAGCAACAGGCAGAGACACAGGCAAAGAAGATACCTCGATGAAGTTATTTTTGTTCTTAGATAGATGGCTTGATGAAAAATAAGTAAATGTGCTGCTTAATCAATGTTCCATCTGGAAATAAAAATTTAACTTGATTTCACTGGACACAGACAGAGATACATAGAGACACAGGCAGAGATACAGACAGAAACACACACACACACACCACACACCACACACACACACACCACACGCACGCACGCACACACACACACACACACACTCACACACACACACACACACACACACACACACACACACACACACACACAAAAGGGACACCAAGGAAGCCTAAGACAATACAACGGATAACAGAGAGAAGACATGCACAGTTAGCTGTGATGAGCTCACAGGGCTGACTTAATAATACTAATACTAATAATACAAATAATAATAATACAAATAATAATAATAACAATTATGATAATACATGGAATTTATATAGCGCAATATCTTGCAAAAAACAAATCAAAGCGCTTTCATTCATCCTACTCATTCACATACAGCCAGTTACAATTACTATGTGTTTGTTTTGTTTACAAATTCAAATGTACACACACACGAACGCACACGCACACATACACACACACACACACACACACACACACACACACACACACACACACACTCACGCACACACATAAAGGTTGTACACTCCGGCAGGATGATGGGGTTTGGGCTGTTGAGGGCAGGGACAAAAATGAAATGGAACAAGAGGGGAGAATCTTAGGTTTGAAATAAATGTCTTGAGGCCGGATTTAAAAGCGACATAAGAAGGCTTTTGGCGAAGGGAGAGAGGGAGGTCATCCCAGATCGATGGACCAGAAACAGAGAAAGAGCGACGGCCAATGTGGACTGGTTGAATCTAGGTATTCGTAAGCACAAGTATCTGCAGCAGAGCGGAGGGAAGAGGAGTGTACAGGTGAAGACATTTTATTTTATTTATTTATTTTATTTCATTCTTTTATATCGACATTCACAGAGGTAGGAAGGTGCATGACATGACAGGGAACGGTGGGGTTTGACTATCCCTCCCTCTGTGTGTGTGCGTGCGTGCGTGCGTGCGCGCGTGTGTGCGTGCGTGCGTGCGTGCGTGTGTGTGTGTGTGTGTGTGTGTGTGTGTGTGTGTGTGTGTGTGTGTGTGTGTGTGTGTGTGTGTGTGTGTGTGTGGCTTCAGGCTCCCTGACATGATTTTTGTGTTGTGATAAATATGCTTTTAACTTCTGTCTGTCTGTCTCTCATTTTATCTATCCGTCTATCTCTCAATCTGTTTCTCCTTCAACCTTCCTTTTTCTCCTTATGTCTATCTGTCTGTCTGTCTGTCTGTCTGTCTCTTTGTCTGTCTCTGTTTGTTGTCTGTCTCTTTGTCTCTGTTTGTCTATCTGTCTCTCTGTCTGTCTGTCTGCCTGCCCTCTCTCTCTCTCTCTCTCTCTCTCTCTCTCTCTCTCTCTCTCTCCTCTCTCCTCCTCTCTCTCTCTCTCTCTCTCTCTCTCTCTCTCTCTCTCTCTGGCTGATGCACAAGTACAAACAAAATATTCCGTTAGATTAAATACGATAATGTACACAACGTTGCCTTGAGCGATCATAAACAAGATGAAGGATACCTTGTGGCAGACGCACTGTTGAATTATGGGTAACAACTGAAGCCTACAGTACGCAGGCGCAACATCTTTTTTTTTTTTCGTTGTCTAGCTAGTGCTTCGAAGTTGTTAACCATCGCACTGGTGACATGTTTTTCATATGCGACCATTTTTGCCCCGCATTAAGTTAGCCGCATTCCAACTTCAGGAATGATGTTTAAACATGACGCAAGTGTGCATGCCGTCAGCGCCTGGGGTTTATCACAGTTCTTGATTAAACCATTGACGCTGGGGGCAACAGCAAAGTGAGAGGCTGTAGTATGACCAGTGGCTTTCCCACTACCCACGGAATTCCACTTTACAGCTTAGTCTTTAGTGATCGACTATGACTCTCTGACTAGGAGGCTTGACTCGCACAATCCTTATGTGCTGCAGCCCTGGGGGCTGGTTGGTCTTTGGAGAACATCGCCAACGCTGACTGTCCTTATGCCCACTTGGTTCAGAGAGTAGGGATATACTGTGGGCAAGGCATCTCCACATGAATCAAATTTCTTCCCAATTTTCGAAACAGCAGCTGCCTCCTCTGCTGTTTTGGAAGTCATCGTCGAGCACGACGGACAAACAAACATACAAGTGTGCATGCGTTTTTTTTAAAAACTTGTCATTCGTTCTTACCTGCACGAAATGGTCTGTTCTTTCAAAAAGCAGAACGGGTTTTAACGTGTGCAAAAGACGTTCTGCATACGTTTGCACACGAAAACTCGGTTTACAAGTCTCATCCAAAAGACTTTCAGGGGAGTGGAGTCAGTACTGATGTTAACTTCCGGAGAAAAATCGCCTCGAACGGGGGCCTTGGTGGTGGCTCGAACCCGGGCCGTCAGATCGATGGATCAACGCTCTAACCACTAGGTTATCCTCCCCCAACCCCACCCCCAACGCCATTTACTTGATTGTTTTAGCAGGGGGGGGAAATCATAACAGCAAAAGAAAGTAGTCAATAAAACCAAAACGACATCAACAAAGTAATAAGTACTGTGTCTGTACCTTCAACCCTGTATCAACATTGAACTGCATCAAACTCCAGTCAAATTGACTGTAATCGTTAAATGAGCTTGACAAAATCAAAGCTAAGCCACACTATCGTGTGTTGTGTAGCTGTGACGTGACAGCCAGATAGATCATGCGATTAAACCATTGTCCTTGTGGGTCTCTACACAGGTCTGATGAATTAGTTATGGAGATGTTTTTTGGGGGGAAATCTCACATGCAAACACATGTTCATACCTTCTATAGTATTTTCAATCCCATTCATATGTGTGTTCCCATGCAAAAGACCCAATTGGTATGTTAAACATTATCTAATTTACGTCAGTGTTCGTAGTGTTATTGGCATTTTTTTTATACCCTCCTCCCAAAACGTTTGCACAACGGCTATTACATCTTTAAATGAAAAAGACACTACTTTACTGACGAAGGATAATAGTATTAGACTTTCAGAGAGGTCATTTTTACTTAGCATCATTAATCAGACTGCTGTAACTATCATTTACTTTTCATGTTACATGAGAAGTTATTTTCAGAACGTGAAAATACAGCAAATAATCTATATCGTTCAATTGTGGGAGAAATAAAGCACGACTGACTACTAAACTTTTGGAATTAATAGTTACCACAAATGTAAAAGTCCAAACCAGAAATAGAATCGAGTAAAACAGAAAAAAGAAGAAGAGGAGGAGGAGGAAGAAGGAGATGATGTTGATGATGATAATAAGACGACGCCACAGCGATGATGTTGATGATAACAAAGAAGGAGGAGGAATAGAAAAAGAAGAAAAAGAGCAGTCTCTGAAAACCGCGTTAGTCCATGTATAATTGAATGGATGGATAAATGGACGGACGGACGGACGGGAAGACAAGATGGACAGACGAATGGATGGATGGATGAATGGATGGACTAACGAATGTATGGATAAACCGACGGACAAACCGACAGACCAACGAATGGCTAGATAAATTGATAGATGAATTTAAAAAGGCGAAGGATGAATATGTATTTAACGAGTGTGCCAAGATGTTATGCGTGCGTTCGCGCACAGGACCTCGGTTTATAGACTCCTCCGATGGACTTGCAAGGGACTACAGGACTACATGAACTACAGGAATCGTGAGTATGAATACTGAATCCTCTGCATGCGTGTATACACAAAATGGAATATTGGAAATTTTGCACAAACTGATGTATAAGACTGCTACAACAACAACAAACCCTATACACACACGCCCGCACGCACACATGCACATAAACCGAGGTCCCGTGTGCGAGCGCATGCAGAACATCTTGCGCACGCGTTAAACCTGTTCCGCTTTCTGGAAGAGTAGGCCAATGTGTGCCGGTGGGAACAAATGACCAAACTGATTAAAATGCATACACACGGGGACTAGATTTTTTTTTTAAAAAGCACATGTGTGCTTATTCCATTATCTTCGAAATAAATAACAGAATAAATAAATAAAAATAAAACATATGCCCCCTCCCTCACACACACACACACCGCACACACACACACACACACACACACACACACACACACACACACAACACACACACAACTACTACCATCATCACCACCACCACCACCACAACCGACCGACCAACCAACCAACCAATCAACCAAAAACTCTTAACACGTTTAGCGCCATCAAGATTCAAACCCACTACTTAAACACCACAAAGACAGCTGCGTCATCATGTTCACACACGGGGGGGGGGGGGGGGGGGGGGGGGGGAGGAAAAGAGGGGGGGGGGGGGGGAGTAAAGAGTAGCCAAGTAGCTCGAGCCTCTGCCGAGGGGAAATTTTCCTCTGGAATTAAAATCAGTACTGACTCTACTCCCTCAAAAAGTCCCTCCGATGAAACCATAAACCGAAGTTCCGTGTGCGAACGCACGCAGAATATCTTGCAAAATGTTAAAACTCGTTCCACCTTTCGGAAGAGTAGGCCATTGTGTGCTGGTAAGGATGGACGGCAACATTTAAAAAAAAAAACTTGTATTGCACTCGCTTTCCCCCAGCTAAGGTTAAGCAGCGTCGAGCGTGGTTACCAGTTGGATGGGTGACCGTTTGCGCGCCTTGGCTTCAGCGCACTTCCCCCTGTTCACCCAGCTGTAAATGGGTACCTGCCCTCTTTAGGGTCAGGGAAGGTAAAGCAGCGAAGGGAGAGGAGATGGGCGCCGCCCTCAATATGCTGGCCCCTAGAGAAGCTGAGGTCTCTGACGCCTCGCTGCCCTACGACCTTATAGGTTATGGGACACCTTTTACCTTACCTTGAAGTCGGAATGCGGCTACATAAATGGTGGGCAAAAACGGTCGCACACGCAAAATCTCACCGTTGATGGATCTCAGAGCTCTGACCACGGAACGATGAAAAGCACAACAGAAAAATATCCCCTGAGCCATAACACCCATCAACTTTTTTTTTTTTATCAATAAGATCAAAGCCAAAAGCGCTGACATCATCCCCTAAGATCCGTTATCGACACAAATCCATACAGAGAATGATTCATACTCGTGTGATTCGATGTACAGTATCAGGATAGGTAATGTGTGCTGGTCTGTGCATGGGACACACACACACGCACACACACACACGCACACACACACACAGCACACACACACACACGCACGACACACACACACACACAACGCACGCACGCACGCACGCACGCACGCACGCACACACACACACACACACACACACACACACACCACACACCGCACACAAACACACACACACACACACGTCAAAACAACGACGAGAAACCACCACTACCACGAACCTCCATAAACCATCACCATCATAACCATCCCCACCACCACAAACATCACCACCACCAACACAGCCATCACCACCTTCACCTTCACCACCCCCCATCACCATTACAACCATCACCACCACCACCACCACCATAAGCACCAACTAGTACAGTTCTACTCTATCGCCCTCGACTGCATTGATTGACTCCTAGTTCAAAGTCTTGCTCGCGGTGTATGATATATCATGTCCTCTTTTCTATCTTGCTTGCTCATGCCCCTGTCCCTGCTGTGAACAAACAAACCTAACCTCACCATATGTCGCCACACATGAAACGCCCATTTTGCCGTTAATCAACCAATCCCCCCTCCCCACCCATTCCCTACATTTCAACAGCACATAAGCACCCGGACAACAAAAATTGCTCTCACTTCGCAATTTTCTCCCCCCCCCCCCCCCCAACCCCCACCCCCCAGTTTACACGTTGTTTGTTTGGGTATATTCTTTCCTGTGTGCGAGTCATTAGAGTGCAGCAGAATTAGGAAATCAAAGGTTTGGGTTGGTTGGATAGTTGGTTGGATTGTTGGTTGGTTGGCTGGATGGTTGATTGGTTGGTGGGTGAGTAGGTGGGTGGGCTGGTTGGTTGGCTGGTTGGTTCATTAGTTGGTTGGTTTTTAGCTGGTTTTTGGCTGGTTGAGGGTACTGAGCTATAGAATGTCTGTGGCTGAAGGTCTGTTTAGGTGTGGTGTTGGTGGTGTTATGTGTAATGGTGTGGTTTTTGTTGTGATGGTGGTGGCCATAGTGGTAATGGTAGTGGTTTGTTTGTGTGTGTATGTGTGTCTGTGTGTGTGTGTGTGTGTGTGAGTGTGTGTGTGTGTGAGTGTGTGTGCGTGCCCTGAAACAATTAATGATGACTGGTAGACTACGTACCTCTTCCTAATGATTTGTTTGCTGGTTTGTTTATTTTCTGTATAGAAGCATAATATCTAACTAATCATAAAACAGTGCTGCTGTGATGCTCACCCTACATACAACGACGCAATGATAAGCTAAGCAACAAGTCAAAATGAATAAACCCGACAAACAGATTAATCAGTATTAAAGAAGTAAACAGATCAATCGATCAATACAATCAATCATATGCGTAACAGCTATCCAAGTCTCATTATGATCTGTTTCAACGAATGGCTAGTGCGATTGTCATCTTGCGATTTAAGCATCATAGTTATGTCTTCCTAGCACACTGACCACGATAACACAGTCGTTAAAATAGACTATGGTGTCTCAAGTAAGGGGATGGTGGTGGTGGTGGTGGTGGTTGGAATGGGAGGGGGTGGGGTGGAGAGAAATAATCACGAATATAAAACCCCACTTTGAAAAGTGTGTCAATACGTAAGTCACGTTCTGTACTTTAAAGAAAAGAAGAAGAAAACTAAAACAACAAAACCCCAAGAAAAACAAACAAACAAACACAAAAAGCCTCAAACAAACAGAACAGTCGATTCTGAAATACACTCAATGTACTAATATAGTGGGGACGGGATAACTCAGTGGTCGGAGCACTCGCTTTCCCCCAGCCAAGGTTAAGCAGCATCGAGCGTGGTTACCAATTGAATGGGTGACCGTTTGCGCGCCTTTGCTTCAGTACATTCCCCCAGTTCACCCAGCTGTAAATGGGTACCTGCCTCTTTAGGGTCAGGGAAGGTACAGCAGCGAGGGAGAGGAGATGGGCACCACCCTCACTATGCTGGCCCTAGAGAAGTGAGGTCTCTGACGCCTCGCTCCCCTACGACCTTATAGGTTATGGGACTCCTTTACCTTCCTTACTAGTGGTTTGAGTTTTTCCTTCTGTTAGTTTGTTTGTTTGCCTTGTTTCTATGTTTGTTTGTCTGTTTTGTGTTTGTCTCTTTGTTTGTTTGTATCTTTGTTTATTATCTTTTAAGGATTTACTTGTTGCTAAATCTTGGGATTTTTGAATGTACACACACACGCGCACGCTGGTCCCTAGACAAGCGAAGTTTCTGACGCCTCGCTCCCCTACGACCTAACAGGTTATGGGACACCTTCACTTTTACCTTTTCTAATTAAGTGTACATATAAAGTGCATAGATGAAAGACTGGAAGGACAGACGCATGGAGTTATTACGTAACATACAAGTGCGATCTGAACGAAGGCAAAACAGCATTGCTTGGAGCATTATGCAAGTCTCAGAATTAACAGCGGTTCTAAGAGACGCAAAGAGAATTTTTCTTTTTTTCTTCTTTTTTTTCTTTCTTTTCTTTTTTTAACTAAAGACTGGCAGAAAAGCGAAAAGAAAACGCCAAAGAACAGAAAGGACCAAACAAAACACACAGAAAAAGACATCCCCCCAATAACACCCAAAAAAATAAAGAAACAGGGAGGTCGGAAAACAGAAAGGAAAAACAGAAAAGAAAGAATGAAAAGAGAAGGTGAATAGAAAAATAAAATATTTAAAAAAAAATAAAAGGACAAAACAAAAGACAGAGAGAAAACGACGGGAAAGAAAGTAATGAAGAAAGAACAAGAATCACCAAACTCGAGATGTAAACAGAAAGAAGCAAAGAATAAAATAAAAATACAAAGTGATAAATTCAAACCAGCAGGACAAATGGCTGATCATTTCTCTCTCTCTCTCTCTCTCTCTCTCTCTCTCTCTCTCTCTCTCTCTCTCTCTCTCTCTCTCTCTCTCTCTCTCTCTCTCCACACACACACACACACACACCACACACACACACACACACACTGGCAATCAGCAAAAAGTAATGAGCACATAGGCCTGTCTAAAATTGCCAGGTTGCTGCTGAACATAAAAATAATGGGCGCAGTAAATGTGTGTGTGTGTGTGTGTGTGTGTGTGTGTGTGTGTGTGTGTGTGTGTGTGTGTGTGTGTGTGTGTGTGTGTGTGTGTGATTCAGATTCAGAATATTCAGATTCAGAATATTTTATTGCCATTTAAGTCATGTAGATTTATTTGACACAACAAAAACATCAATTATAATCATCTGTGTGTGTGTGTGTGTGTGTGTGTGTGTGTGTGTGTGTGTGTGTGTTTGTGTGTGTGTGTGTGTGTGTGTGTGTGTGTGTGTGTGTGTGTGTGTGTGTGTGTGTAACAACAATAACAATAATTTTAATTCAGTTTTTGCAGGCCATATGGCCCATAGGAACAACAGTTAATCATATACTTTCATGTATGGTGAACATCCTTACCTCTGATATCTAAACATTTAGTAAGAAATAATCCAACTTTAAACATCAAACTAGGTTTAGTGTTCATACAAAGAAGCTGCACTTTCAGATTCGATGGAAATCTGTAATAATACAGAGGAATACATTTTCTTCGCAATACAGCATATTTTGGGCATACAAACCGATTACTGATCCATTCTGCTCTCAGTGTGATGGCCAACAAATTGAAGATGTTTGTCACTTTTTACTTGCATGCCCAAAATATGTGTGTGTGTGTGTGTGTGTGTGTGTGTGTGTGTGTGTGTGTGTGTGTGTGTGTGTGTGTGTGTGTGTGTGTGTGTGTGTGTGTGGCGAGCAGTACTTTTCATCAAAGATGTCAATCTGTGGACTGACACAATCAATGCTGAGAGATTGTGTACACGGCGGAGGTACGAGTGTACTCTGCCTGTCTGTCTCTGTCTGTCTGTCTGTCTGTCTCTCTCTCTCTCTTCTCTCTCTCTCTCTCTCTCTCTCTCTCTCTCTCTCTCTCTCTGTCTCTCTCTCTCTGTCTGTCTGTCTGTCTGTCTGTCTCTCACATACACACACATGTACACACACATACACACGCGTGCGTGCACGAACACATACGGACACAGACACACACAACCAGAGAGAGAGAGAGAGACAGAGACAGAGGCAGAGACAGAACACACAAGCATATAGATATGTATATATACATATGAAATTGTCACTCAATGAAAATAAATTATCGTACGCGCGTGCTTGTGAGTGCGCGTGTGTCTGTCTGTGTGTTTGTGTGTCTGTCTGTCTGTTTGTCTGTGTCTGTCTACATTCCTGTCTATCTGTCTGTCTGCACATGTGCGTGTGAATGGTAGGTGCGGCTTGCATACATGCATATGTGTACATCCGTGCGCGTCCACGAATACCTTAACCAAAAAAACAATGATGAAGGGAAGGGATACCGCAAAACCACCCCTCTCCCCAATCCCCCCTTTGAAAAGAAACCC
>CM054158.1:12743694-12803694 GCA_028751875.1 Rapana venosa
CACGTGGAAAAAAACCGCCTTCAATACACCAAAAAAGAACCCACGGCAGCAAGTGAGTTACCCTTGGATAAAGAGAAACTTTACCAAAAAATAGTATGTTTTCATACCCCCAAAATGCATATGCAAGTCATGTTTTTAGCCCTGGCGTCCACAAAGGCTGTATCAGGGTTGATAGATAGATAGATAGATAGATAGATAGAAACAAAAAACCACAAACATCCAGAGGAAAGAGTGGAACAATACTATGGCGATGCACTTTTCATATAGACGAAAAACAGTTTCGATTTCACGATAAAGAAATCTGTGGTCAGCAATAAATGTCATGCAATACAATATGATACGTTTAGCAAGGTGTGCAAAATGTGTGCGTTCGCTCGTGGTAAAGCCTCCCCATACAATACACATTTCTTCATTAAACCTAGGCTACACCCCTGGGTAAAGGGTCCAGTGGAAACGCACCTGACTAGAAACTAAGAACTCGAGGGTTCGAATCCCGTCTGAATTTAGACTTTTCTCTCTGGGTGGTTGTCGTTTGGATGAAGCGGTGAGAGAGGTTTTGTGTGCAATATACGTATTTATTACGTATCAAAGAAACCATGACAACAAGAGATGTTCCGAATGCTTCAAAAAGAAACCCACCTTTATGGAAGGGAAACAAACACGCTCGCAAACAGAAAAATAAATAATAAAAGAGTGGGTTGCGTTGATCAATTTACTTATTTCTGTATCTTATTGTTCTCTATTCTTTTATTTCGAGAAGAATGGAATAAGCACTCATGTACTTTTGTATATCTAATCCCCGTGTGTATGAAGTTTTGTACATTTTGTCATCCATTCCCACCGGCACATGATGGCCTACTCTTCCAAAAAGCGGAACAGGTTTCAATGTGTGCGCAAGATGTTCTGCGAGAGTGAGAGAGAGAGCTCTTGCCATGAAGAGAAGCCCGAATTTCCCGCAGAAAAATCTGCAGTGATTGTAAGTATGTTAGTCCGTCGTTTTCGGTGATGACCTCCAAAACAGCAGAGGAGGCAGCTGCTGTTTCGAAAATTGGGCAGAAATTTGATTATAGTGGAGATGCCTTGCCCACAGTACATCCCCACTCTCTCGGCCAAGTGGGCATAAGGACAGTCAGCGTTGGAGATGTTCTCCAAAGGCCAACTATCCCCCAGGGCTGCAGCACATAAGGACTGAGCGAGTCAAGCCTCCTAGTCAGAGAGTCATAGTCGATCACTAAAGACTAAGCTGTAAAGTGGAATTCCATGAGTGGGAAAGCCACTGGTCATACAGCCTCTCACTTTGCTGTTTCCCCCAGCGTCAATGGTTTAATCAAGAACTGTGATAAACCCCAGGCGCTAGGCATACACTACACTACACTACACTACACTACACTACACTACACTACACTACACTACACTACACTACACTAGTGTATACATTTGAATTTGTAAAAAATAAAAAAAAATAAAAAGAAGTATTAATTGTAACTGGCTGCATGTGAATGAGTAGGATGAATGAAAGCGCTTTGATTTGTTTTTTGCAAGATATAGCGATATATAAATTCCATGTATTAATATTATTACGCTACACTACACTACACTAGACTGCACTATACTACACTGCACTACAATGCACTGCAATGCACTGCATTGCACTGCACTATACTACACTACACTACACTACGCTGCGCTATACTACACTACACTGCTCTGCACTACAATACATTACACTGCACTGCACTGCACTACAATATACTACACTGCACTGCACTGCATTGCACTGCACTACACTACGCTACGCCACACCAGGCCACGCTACATTTCACTCCACTCCACTGCACTATATCACACCACAACCACACCACACCACACAACACTACATTACACTACACTACACAACACTACCCGACACGACACGACACGACACTGCACTGCACTACACTACACTACACTACACTACACTACACTTCACTACACTACACTGCACTGCACTACACTACACTACACTACACTGCACTACACTTCACTACAGCACAATGCATTTGGCAAGATATCCAAAATACGTGCGTTGGCGTGTCATAAAAGTGAGCCACACAATACCAATGCTATGATAAAATCCATACTGCCCACTCAGCGCTTTAGTGTTGTCAGCATAGATGAATTCATTATGAGTTTTGTGCAAAGGAAAAAAAGAGAATTCATTTCAAAGAAAAAATACCACTTTACCACCAAAACCAACAGGTATTGTTCCAATCCAATCCAGTTAGATTGTTTAGAGCCCCACTGACCACAGAGGCCACATCAGGGATATCAAAATAGTGGTAAATCTCTCAATCAAAGGATGCATCTGTTGTATAGTATGTTTGTCCGTCGTGTTCGACGATGACCTCCAAAACAGCAGAGGAGGCAGCTGCTGGGCATAAGGACAGTCAGCGTTGGAGATGTTCTCCAAAGGCCAGCCAGCCCCCAGGGCTGCAGCACATAAGGACTGTGCGAGTCAAGCCTCCTAGTCAGAGAGTCAATAGTCGATCACTAAAGACTAAGCTGTAAAGTGGAATTTCGTGGGTAGTGGGAAAGCCACTGGTCATACAGCCTCTCACCTTGCTGTTGCCCCCAGCGTCGATGGTTTAATCAAGAACTGTGATAAAGCCCAGGCGCTGACGGCGAAGTCTATTTACAGACTAAAATACCAAGATTCGTACCATCTACTCTGCCCTTCCTCCTGCCAATTCCGGTGAGAAAGGTGAAAAAATTTACAAAAACAGCGTGAAAACGGGAACTGGATGTAAGAAAAAAGCACACGAGTGCTTATTACATTATCATCGCAATAAAAAGAACAAGTAAATAGACAAATACATAGAATGAATAAAGAGCCAATCCCCCAAACTAACAGATGGCTTGAAGAATGAAAGACGTAGACTCTCTGGAAGGTTCTGTTTTGAGAGTTATGACTTTTGTTATCATAGATCTCCAAGCAATTAATTAAAATGTTGCGTGCTTTTTAAAAAAAATCTTTACTTGTCTATGATCTAACATTCAGTTGCGAGGTACCAAGAGCAGATACAATGAAACTAGAGCACCTCCCCCCCCCCCCTCTCCCCTCCCTTAAAAAAATCATATAGCAATGTTTTTCAACTATTTCTAACAGTTAAAAAAGCACGTCAATTTCTCTGAATCGTTCTTCAAGACAATTGAAACATGAAATAATCACAAAAAATAAAGTAAAATATTTAGAAATCTGTGCTTTGCTTGTTAAACTTTTTCGATTTAAATATATTAAAACTGAATTACCTCATTTATGTATATAGTGTTCATAATGATATTATCGTTTAAAACAGTGAAGCTCATTAAGACTTAAAACTGAATTTCTTTAAACGTCATGAATACGACATCAAAATCATAACAAAACAACTAAACTAAAACATCTCACAAATCTTTGCTTCGTTGATTTTCTAAATCACTCAAATATAAGGACAGTCACATTTTTGCTCATCCCTAAAAGCATTCATAAGATATGAATCGTTAAAAAAAAAAAAGTGAGGTTCATTAAGAATGAAGACATATTTTTCTGAAGGTGATTATTGCCACATCAAACACATCGCTGTGTGAAGCGTAGCATTTGTTCTTGTGAAGGATCAGTATGGGGTTGCCTCACTGCGTGACTGGGCTATGAATTATCTTAAACATCTTTGAAGACATGCAGTTCAATCAGATTCTCTTTTTATGATTATCAAGGCTCTCTCTCTCTCTCTCTCTCTCTCTCTCTCTCTCTCTCTCTCTCTCTCTCTCTCTCTCTCTCTCTCTCTCTCCCTCTCTCTCTCTTATCATCTTATGATATATTCCTAAGGGCGGAGAATGGATGTAAAAAAGCACTTGGGTGCTTATTCCTTATCCTCGAAATAAAAGAATTTGTCATTCTCTCTCTCTCTCTCTCTCTCTCTCTCTCTCTCTCTCTCTCCTCTCTCTCTCTCTCTCTCTCTCTCTCTCTCTCTTTTTTCTTTTCTTTTTGTTTCTTTTTTTTTTAAATTACACTATAGTTATAAGAAATATATCTATCATAACAATAATATGTGTTAATCTGTACGAGTATAATGAAAAAGAGAGTTGACAGTGATGATGTGGCTGTTTTGAGAATTATATTCAGTATTTTTTTCTGTCATTTTTGTTTTGTTTGCAAACAAAAGGTATTATCTTTAAAACACACACACACACACACACACACACACACACACACACACACACACACACACAACACACACACACACACTCCCCCCCTCTCTCTCCCACTCTCTCTCATCCCCCCCCCCCCCCCCCCACCCTATCTCTCTCTCTTACTTACAATGTATAGATGTTCATTTTATGACTTAAGTGATTTTTTTCTCCTTATTGTAAGAGTGTATTGGTATTGGGCTTATTTCTTTTTCATGACGTTCAATTTGAACGAGTATATTCGAAAAGAATATTGATGGTGATCCTGTGCTGTCTTGAGAATTATGTATTTAGTATTATCCTTGAAACACTCTCTCTCTCTCTCTCTCTCTCTCTCTCTCTCTCTCTCTCTCTCCCTGACCTTATCGCCCCCCCCCCCCCCCCCCTTTCTCTTCTTCCTTGTTTTTATAGTGTGAGTATACGGGTATTGAGCTTATTTCATTATCATGACATATAATCTGCATGAGTATAATCAAACTAAGTGTTGACGATGATCGTGCACTGTTCTGAGAATTATATATTTAGTGTTATCCCTGAAACACTCTCTCTCTCTCTCTCTCTCTCTCTCTCTCTCCTCTCTCTCTCTCTCTCTCTCTCACTATGACCTTATAGATTTGGCTGGGGGGTTTTCTTTCTTTCTTTTCTTCCTTCTTTTTATTGTGTGAGAGTATGAGTATTGAGTTCATTTGATTATCATGACATATAATTTGTATGAGTAATCACAAGTGTTAAAGGTGATCGTGTACTGTTTTGAGAATTATATATTTAGTACCATCTCTGACACACACACACACACACACACACACACACACACACACACACACACACACACACACACACGCACGCACCACACACACACACCACACACACACACACGCACACACACACACACTCTCTCTCTCTCTCCTCTCTCTCTCTCTCTCTCTCTCTCTCCTCTCTCTCTCTCTCTCCTTCTATAGTTGTATATTCTAATAAAGGGCATATTCATAATTTCTATTTTCAATATTACTTTGGTCTTGTTGACTGTACTTGAGCTCCAGTGAATGTCCTATTTCAATATCTTATTATTACGTGTAACAACTATGTGTACTATTCTACATTATGAAGGTGTTCAATTTTATTATCTATAAGTTTGGCGCTCTCTCTCTCTCTCTCTCTCTCTCTCTCTCTCTCTCTCTCTCTCTCTCTCTCTCTCTCTCTCTCTCTCTTTGTTATTGCTGTAGTTGTTGTTGTTTTGTTTTCTGTCGTTGATTTGCTTGGGTTTTTTGTTTGTTTGTTTGTTTTTTGTTTTGGTGTATGTGTTGTGTGTGTGTGGGGGGGGGGGGGGGCTGGACGGTGTTGGGTTTTTTGGTGTGTTTTTTCTCATTTGTTTGTTTGTTGTTGTTGTTTTCTTGTTTTTTGTTTGTTTGTTTGGGGGTGGTTCTTTCTTTTTTTTTTTGGGGGGGGGGGTGTTCTGGGGTTTACTTTGTTTTTTGTTTGTCTGGGGTTTTTGTTTGGGTTTTTTTCTTTTTCGCTCTTTTTCTTTTTTTAATTTTTTTACCTTTGCTTCTACTGTTTGAAAGTATGAGTACTGAGTTCATTATTAATATGTGACCCTACGGGCGGGGACTGGATGTAAAAAAGCACATAAATACTTATTCATTATCCTGGAAATAAGAGAATTTATCTCTATTACTTACAATGTGTATATGTTCTTTTTATGACTTTATTGGGGTTTCCCCCCCCTGTTTATTGTGTGAGTGTATGGGTATTGCACTTATTTTATTATCATGACATTCAATTTGTATAAGTATAATTAAAAAGTGTTGGTGTTGATTGTGTGCTATGTGAGTATTATATGTTTAGTATTATCCCTGAAACACACACACACTCTCACACACACACACACACACACACACACACACACACACACACACACACACACACACACACACACACACACACACTCACTCACATTCTCTCCCTCAATGACTGTATAGGTTTAGATTTCTTCTTTTGTCTTGTTTCTTGTTTTTATTGTGTGAATGTATGGGTATTGAGTTTATTTCATTATCATGACATATAATTTGAAACGAGTATAATCAAAAAATTAATGAGTGTTGATGGGTGATCGTGTACTGATTTAGGAATTAAATATTGGATATTATCTCTGAAATACACACACACTCTCTGTCTCTCTGTCTCTGTCTCTCACCTTTTATCGTTTGGCTTATAGTTATAGTGTATCCTGATGAAGGATTCATATTTTATATTTTCATTACTTTAATGGACTTGTCCGCTGTACTTAAGTTTTAATGAGTGCCCTATTTCAATATCTTATTGTTATGTGTAACAAGTATTATGTACCATTTGACAATGTGTGGATGTTTATCTTTATGACTTATTAAGTTTGGTTGTGTTATTTTTCTTGGTTTTGTTGTTAATCTTGTTGTTGGTTTTTTTTTCTCTTTTTTTCTTTTTTTCTTCTTTTGTTGGTTTGGTTTTTCTTTCTCTTTTGTTTGTTTGTTTGTTGGTTGGGGGGGGGGGGACGGTGTTTTTAGGGTTTTCTTTTATTTGTTTGCTTGGTGGTGGTGGGGGGGGGGGTTGTTGGGGGGGGCTGTTTTGAAAAGGGTTTATTCCCCTTGTTTCTACTGTGAGACTGTATAAGTGTTGGGTTATTATTAAGATGTATCCCTACGGGCGGGGACTGGATGTAAACAAGCACATGAGTGCTTATTCATTATCCTCGAAATAAAAGAATTTGTCATTGTCATTCTTCTCTCTCTCTTCTCTCTCTCTCTCTCTCTCTCTCTCTCTCTCTCTCTCTCTCTCTCTCTGCCTGTCTCTCTGTCTGTCTATGTCTCTCTCTCTCTCTCTGTCTCTCTCTTTTTCCAAAATAAGAGAATTCGTGCTCTGCTTTCTAGAATTCTACGAACCATTTAGTGTGTGTGTGTGTGTGTGTGTTGTGTGAGCGCGCGCGCGTGCGTGCGTGCGTGCGTGCGTGTGTGTATGTGTGTGTGTGTGTCTGTGTGTGTATGTGCGCGTGCGTGCGTGCGTGTGTGTGTATATGTGTGTGTGTGCGTGCGTGTGTGTTTGTGTGTTTATGTGTGAATTTAAGCTCCTTACGCCATGTTTGACTACAGGAATAAGATGATGCACTTTAACTCTTGAAATGGATTGGTCTACCCTACACAGCTGTGGTTCTTGAAAATGATCGACATTTCTAAATGCAATGCAAATACTAACAGCACTGGGATGAAAAATGTCTAAATTGCTTTTAATCAAATGCAGTCGATTAACAGACCCAGCTGTACAAATACACGGATATAGACTTTTTTCTCCTTTGCGTTGATCAATATGCCTATGTGTTATTCTATCAGCGAGTTTAGTTGGCGGATAAATCAACCATTTTCCAAGAAAAACATTTCCATGTTCTGACCTTTCAATTTCTTTTCGACTGCACTCTTTGCTGAAGCATGTGCTTGTGTTTAACAAACAGAGAGAGAGAGAGAGAGAGAGAGAGAGAGAGAGAGAGAGAGAGAGAGAGAGAGAGAGAGAGAGAGAGAGAGAGAGAGAGAGAGAGAGATGAACACTGAACTCTGAACGACTTGATCATAAACAGGCCACTGGCCCATACATGTAGGGGTTTCTGAAGAAATCAAGACGATGATTAAGACTAAGAATACACGGTAAAGGACATTTGTAACAAACAAATCCGAAACAAACTCAACAGCTAGAAAAAAAATAGATGAAGCATACAAACGATTGCATGAGAGTGAGAGAGAGATTTAAAGTAAAAAAGGACAACAATAACTTTAGTAAAAATGAAAAGGGATGATAACTTTGGTAAATGAGAATGATGAACTGAATTTGCCCCGTGACGCATTTTCACTTATAATCCCAAAATTTCCTGTAGGTGGACAATTTAGACTAGGAGTATTTCCAGCTTGCTGCACCGGCTCAGACGTACAAAAGACGTGTGAGAAACAGGGAAAATGGACAAGGAAGAGAAAACAACGCAAAGCAGACAACTTGGTACTATGGGTACACTCACACCACCACTACATAATTATTGTAAAAACAGCAACAACAAACAACACCAACAAAATAACAACAACAACACAAAAACAAAAAGCCATACCGCGTAATACAAGTATTTGCGCTAAGTTTATCAATAGCAACAACAACTCAAAACAGCCACACCACACAATACAAATTTATTGACTGCAACAGTACAAACCTATACATAATTTCAAAACAGAATACTCTTACAAAGATTATTTCGTATAATATTATTGCAGGAGAATATTTCGTCCAGGAAAAAAAAAACACCCAACCCTGCTGTATTCTTTGGAAATCTCAAAGCCTGTTGGCGACAGCTGGTCTGACACAGCTGTGACGAACGGAAATCAATCACTGATGGAAATGCGCCATTGTGGCCTGGGCTTAACGGCTATAGCCATTGCTCGGCGGGCAAGTGACATGTACAGAGATATGCGACAGAAAAACGTCAGGGTTGCCGTGACTATAAGCACAACAGTTTTCTTTTCAATGGCTGGTTTGCTTTCCTTAAGTCTGCAGACAAGAAAGTTTGGGGGGTGGGGGGGGTGGGGTTGTTGTTGTTTTGTTTTTTGTTTTGTTTTGTTGGTGGCTTTTAGAGGGGGGGGGGGGGTTGTTAGCTTTTTTCTTGGGAAAGGTGGGGGGGGGGGGGGGGCAGGGTGTGGCTTGGGCTGTTTTATTTTTTGGGAGGTGAAGGTGGTGGAGGAGTTTTTTCTTTTTTATTTATAGGGGGGGGGGGGGGGGGGGGGGGGGGGGGGTTATGCTATCCCAAACATTTCATCTCAATCTTTTAACCAAGAAAGAGGTAGGGTTCTCTGGTTGAGGTTTTTTTTTTCCTTTTTTTGTGTGAGGGGGGAGTTGTTCGTTTGTTCTATAAATAAATAAGTGTGTGTGTGTGTGTAACGTGGAGAGGAAAAGAGTAGGGGACATATTCTATTTGACGCAAACATTCCATTAAAAAAATGTACAATAATTTTTCTTTTAACGACTGTTCTATTTTGCATGGGTTGCAGAAAACAGAGTGGAAGGAGAGAAGACGGGGAGGGAGACGCACTATATTGACAACAAAAAACCGCATAGCAGTCATAAAGGCCAAAGTAATTTTAAACGATTGTTTTATGACACAAACTGCTGGGGCAGGAGAGCACTATTATATTGATAAATAAACTCAGCCGTAAGAGTCACATGATTTCCTCTTCCCACCCACCCACCCTCCAAAAAGAAGTTATTTCAGTGGCTATGTTGTTTTCTATTCCTTGTACAGGGTGGGCGGATAGAAGAATTATGAAGCAGTTTTTTGCGGGTTTTTTTGTTTTGTTTTGGGCGGGGGGGTTTGGGGGGGTGGGGTTCTTTTCCTCGGCTAGAGCTCCGAGTTTTACAAATGGTGAGATTTTTCGCGTATGCAATAGTCTTTGCACGTCTGAAGTTGTTAGAAAAAGTCCAAAACAACTGTGTTACTAAGGATTTCTCTTTAGGCAAACATTACAGATCCTTTTATTGGGGACAATTAATTGTATCGACGACGATTTTCCCTTAAAATTGTGTTTCAGCTGTCTTATGTGGACCACTAATTGGGAGGGAAAAGAGAGAGAGAGAGAGAGAGAGAGAGAGAGAGAGAGAGAGAGAGAGAGAGAGAGAGAGAGGGAGGGAGGGAGAGAGAGGGAGGGAGAGCGGGAGATGGAGATAGAGGCAAGGCCAGGCCAGGCAAGGCAAATTTTCTATTTGAGGATAATAGATAACCTTCTGCCATATTTTATTACATCCAGTCCCTACCCTTATGAGAGAGAGACAGAGACAGACAGAGACAGAGAGACAGATACAGAGACAGAGACAAACAGAGACAGAGACAAACAGAGAGACGGAGACAAACAGAAAAACAGACAGATACAGACAGACTGACAGAAGGGGAAGAAAGCTTCTATAACATACGAAAAACCAAACTGTGCTTTCAGCCACTATTTCGCTCTATGATGGGTTGCGTAATAGACGTATGACACGTTGGAAAGGCAAAATGTGCTGTGCTGACATAAAAGTCTGAAAAGAAATGGTACCAAACCCTTTCTTTCAAAAAGCCAGTGTTTCTGGTCTGCGAAATAGACTCGTTCTGTACTCATAATTTTGTTAAAGGCACAAGAACCGAAGTAAAGTAAGAGTTTAACCAAATCTATAACTGTCATGTAGCCACTTATATCGTGCTTCTGATATTGTTGTTGCTGCTGTTTTGGGTGTTGCTGTTGCTGGAGCTGCTGTCTTCCTCGTTATTATTGACGTCGTTTTTGTTGTCCTTTTTGTTGTTGTTGTTGTGAGGGGATATAGTTGAGAAAGACAGGTTTGAATGTTGTTAACATATAGCTTAACTCCAAAACAGCAATATCAACACTTTTCGATTATTCATATCTTTTCTCACAATGGACAAGTTATCTCTCTCTTCTATCTATCTGTCTGTCTGTCTATCGATCTATCTATTTATCTATCTATCTGTCTGTCTGTCTGTCTCTCTATCAATCTATCTATCTATCTATCTACACACACACACAACACACACACACACACACACACACACACACACACACACACACACACACACACACACACAGAAAATATGGGCGTATTCCAGTGACAAAAAAGGATATGACAATCGAGTGAATTGTTTTCTTTCTATCACTGCTTTTTTCTTTTACAACAGTTGCGAGAAAGAGGGTGGGAGGGGTCTTGGGGAGTGAGGTAGGGAAAGAAGGGGGTGGTGGAGCTGTGTGTTGCCACTATAAGAAAACTTCGTGTCATTCGGGTAGCCACACACATCCTTCAGAAGCTGTTTCATAATACCTTGCTTACAAGGAGAGAGAGAGAGAGAGAGAGAGAGAGAGAGAAGGAGAGAGAGAGAGAGAGAGAGAAGGAGGGGAGGGGAGGGGAGAGAGAGAGAGAGAGAGAGAGAGAGAGAGAGGAGAGAGAGGAGAGAGAGAGAGAGAGAGGAGGGGAGGGGAGAGAGAGAGATAGAGATAGAGAGAGGTATAAATTGTTGGGATGAAAAGGTACATGCCATGGAGGGTTTTCTCTTCATAATCGAAAAACAAAAGTAGGTTTTCTCTAACAGTTTAAAGTTTGTTTAACATAAGGTTGAAGAAAACGGGTGGTGGTGTATAACATATCAAAGATCATTTCATTTCACACTCCACTCCTCCTCCCCTGAGTACCCTAGGAGCCCCTCAGATCACAGCATTCCATTTTTCAGGCAGTGTGTCTTGGACAAGTTGAACCTGGCGGAGCCCATCCCTCTCCAGGTTATAAACGGCATGCTGGGCATATCATCCATGCTACCAACCATAGCTGGCCTAGTGTTCTACGAAAGATGGATGGGTTGTTAATGTGTGTGTGCATTGCGGGCGGTATAGCCTAGTGGTTATAGCGCTGTGCTCGTGATCTGACGATCCGGGATCAAACCACCACCAAGACACCCATTCTAGGGGGATTTCCCCCCCCCTGGAGTTAACATCAGCGCTGACTCCACTCCCCCGAAAATCCTCCAGGGGATAAAATCCCTTCAAACGGGCGGCTGAGGAGTCACTGAGGTTACGACACTAAATGTTTCACGTAGCTTCGTCAGTTGCTGATGTATGCCGAGTGCTAAGTTCTGCATCAAAATGCTATATTTCCAAATGTTATGTTGAGATTGTCTTCAGCCGTGACAAGAGACAAGCTCTTTGTGTAATACCACCCTCTACTCGCTGGTAGGGGAAAACAAATCCTCTGGAATCGGAGTATGGCTGCCTGTATGGCGAAGTACTCAAAAACAGCCGTACCGGCAGATTTCTCTTTGAGGATGTATTTACAGTCTCACAGGAACTCGCAGGTGTTATGAATTAGACAAAGGGCATATTCTGGATGACCACCTCCCCCACTCCCCCCCCCCCCCCAATAATAGCAGCAGCAACTGCAATAATAGCAGCAGCAACAACAATAATAGCAGCACCAATAACAACAATAATAGCAGCAGAAACAGAAGCAGCAGTAACAACAACAACAACAACAACAAGTTGTTTAATGTTTTCTGTGTTAGGGGACGCTATAAGTTATTTGCTTCTTGTTGCTCTTAACATCTTTTTAGAAAAATGTAATTAGTGTTTCTTTCTTTCTGAATAACCATTATCTAACCTACCACCACTAATAACGACAAAAGCAACAGTAACAGCAGCAACAACATATTCAAAAAGTGTTGTTGTTGTTGTTGTTGTTGTTGTTTTAGGCATCGTGATGTTTATTCACACAGGCCTGATACAACGTGTACACTGCTGAACCAGAGCTTACGACAAGCTCCGCTCCAGTGGAAGACGTACGTAGTAGTACACGTAAGCAATGACAAAAACGATAATTGTACTAGATTGTTGTTATCGTCGTCGACGCTGTCTTCTTCGTCTTCTTCTTCTTCTTCTTCTTCTTTTTCTCTTCCTTCTTTTTCTTCTTCGTTTTCTTCTTCTGTTTCTTTTTCTCCTTCTTCTTCGTTTTCTTTTTCTCTCTTCCTCCTCTTTCTTCTTCTTCTTCTTCTTCTTCTTCTTCTTCTTTCTTCTTCTTCTTCTTTTTTTCTCCTTCTCCTTCTCCCCATCCTCTTTTCTTCTTCTTCTTCTTCTTCTTCTTTTCTTTTTTTTTCCTTCTTCTTCTTCTTCTTCTTTTTTTTTTTTTTTTTTTCTTCTTCTTCTTCTTCTTCTCATTTTCCTTCTTCCCCTTATCCTTCTTCTCTTTCTCCTCCTTCTTCTCCTTCTCCTATTTCTTCTTCTTCTTCATCTGCTTCTTCTTCCCATTCTTCTCCTTCTTCTGTTCCTTCTTAGCCTTCTCTAATTGTTGTTTTTTATCCAAAGTTTAATTTGATTAGACCATGTACCCATCTAGTCTATAATTTCACTATTGTTACCCCAATGAAAGAGCTTCGACTTTTAAAACAAAAAAGTATGAGATCAGAGTGAGTGTATACAAATCCTCGGTCATCAGACGATTAATCAATCACCAGCAATATCAAGACTGAACCCACAAAGATTGATCACTTCCATAATTATGACTTGTAATGTTTTAGACTATACAATCATGCAACTATATCAAAACCACAACAACAACATACACTGACTAACAAACCCAAAAACAACAACCAAACAATCATAAATAATACGATAGTGTGTCTGTACATCAATCGAGCATCCATCCTACAAGGCAATAACAAAAAATTTAAAGTACATATGAAAGTTTGCTAGTTTCTTCAGTTGATTAGATATGAATACTTCGAAAAAGTTATGAAAGGGAAAAACTGAGGGAGGTGGGGGGAATGACTGAAACAAAAGTGGGAAAATCAAAGAAGTGAAAATATCTTCTTTTTTTTATCTCCTGTGAAGACAGGTATACAAAAGCACAAGACAAAAAAAGTGAATAAAGAAGAAGAAGGAGGAGGAGGAGGAGGGGAAAAAAGAAAGTTATTTCATAACCTGCAGGCAACATAAGTCCCCTATCTCCTGCCCCATCCCTCATCCCCTCCAAAAGCAATTATTTAGCCTACACAATTATATAACAAACAATATGGGCCTAAAAGCAAAATCGTGTACTTATTGTATCAGTTTTTATAGTTACACGTCTGAAAATTATTTTAATGTAGAAGAAAAAAAATCAACATACCTGTCCTCAAAACCTCCCCAGCAAACGACTGAGAAAAACCCTAGAGAAGAGGTATAAAAATACGAAACTTTTATCAAAATGATGTAATACCTAAGCAGACGTCTGACGCATGCGCAGTACAGTCCTGACTGCAGCGTTCTAAATGGAGTAATGGCGACTGACACGAATTTATATGAATCCTGGTGTGTGACTAATAGGTCGAAGTCTCGCCCAGATGGGAGACAGGGGTGTGTTCAGGTTTTGAATAAAAAGTATGGCTGATCGCTTGTTTTCTTGCTATGGGAATGTCGTTCGTCAAATTCCCCCGTGGAGAGACTGGTATGGGGGATCTCAGTATAAAATTAATGGCATCCCCACCTTCTGGAAATTCTGTTTTGAAAATCTCCCCCTTTCTTTCGCTCCCCCCCCCCCCGTGCATTTTTATATATATTTTTTTTTTATTCCCAGTCTATTCTCATGCCTTTTAAAAGCAAATTTGGCAGGGTTTTTTGGCGCTCTTTTATGTGTTGTTTTTTTCCATGAGCTTCTCTGCAGTCGGAATACATCGTGGACTGAGGCCAGTGGGGGCAGACCTCCTGTAAATGTACAAGCACAGGAAAGGACCAGGTGTTACACATCCTTCCCACTTAAAAGACGAAGTTTAGCGACCGCACTGAGCTTATTTTGTGGACGTCATTATTTGGTTTAGTCTCCTAATTGAGAGTAGCAAGTGTGACTTGATTTTAATTTTCTCTTAACTCCTTGAGGAGTTGTTTGGGAGCTGCACAAGTTTTTGAGGTAGTGTATCGTAGACACATTGACCCTGGAGAAGCCCATCTCTCTCTAGGTAGACGAGTGCATGCTGGGCATGTTTGTGCCATCCATATCACCAGCCCTTGCTGGCTTAGTCTTATGCGAACAATGGATGGAATTTTTAATGTCTGTGTGAGGTGTTCTGCGTACCGTCACACATGGGATCTCGGTTTGCAGTCTCATCCAAAGACTTTCAGGAAAGTGGTGTTAGTATCCGCGTTAACATCGTGAGCAAAAGTCTTGAGTGGATACCGTAACGGAGATTCAAACGCGTACCCCTAGGTTCTGTTAGACTGCAAGATGGACGCTTATACAGAAAAAGTATATTGAAAATGGCGGATCTAGAAGGTCAATTACTCTGTGTGTGTGTGTGTGTGGTGTGTGTGTGTGTGTGTGTGTGTGTGTGTGTGTGTGTTTTATTTTATTTATTTATTATTTATTTATTTACTCTTTTATATCAAGGATAATAGAATAAGCACTCATGTGCTTTTTTACATCCAGTCCCCGTGTGTATGGTGTTTTGTAAATTTTGTCATCTGTTCCCAACGGCCCACAATGGCCTATTCTTTCGAAAAACGGAACAGGATTTAACGTGTGCGCAAGATGTTCTGCATGTGTTCGCACACAGGGCCTCGGTTTATAGTTTCATCCCAAGGACTGTGTGTGTGTGTGTGTGTGTGTGTGTGTGTGTGTGGTGTGTGTGTGTGTTTGTGTTTGGGTTTTTTGTTTTGTGTTGGGTTTGGGAGGATTTTTCTTGGGGGGGGGGGGGTGATTATTTCTTGCCTTACCTGCGAAAAAAGAGAGAAATTATTTCATAGCTAATGTATGACACTGGTCAGTTACATAACTGATTCAAACTTACCAGTGTCTTTTGCTTACATTTCTTTTCACAAATTTCATGATGTCAACAGGATTCAGATAAAAAAGGGATAACTATCACAGTACATAATCAGGTAACAAGACGTAAAAGCTAAAGGAGAACTGTCACAATCCATGGACAAAAACTAAGATACCATTCTTTAATAAGCAAGAATTGATACTTTTTTCTACTGTTCAGCAAACAAATCCCAACACAGAGCCAACGACAACAACAACAAAGATATTGGTGTGTTTTCGAAACTTTTTACATTACATAATTATTACTCTTTTTTTTCTGACCCAAAGTTACGCAAAATAATAAGGAAATGTTTTGCCAATAATATTCGCCATCGAAAGTGTATGTGACAGGTACTACTTATAATTATGAGTACATCTTCGTGGTCACCATTTGCCAGATGCAGAGGCTGATCTTTTCATTTAATACCCTATCAAGGCCAAAACTCTTGCCAAAAATGAACTTTGAGAATCTTCTGCTTTCCAACTTTCTCGTTGAGTTTCTTTCTTCTCCTTTGTTGATACCATTTTGTTGTTCTGGTCAAGGTAGATGTGTGCTTGATTTTCGAGTGTCCTATAATTTGCTCAGTGTTCAGAGCATTCGCTTTCCCCAGCCAAGGTTAAGCAGCATTGAGCGTGGTTACTACTTGGATGGGTGACCGTATGTGCGCCTTGGCTTCAGTACAGTACCCCAGTTCGCCCAGCTGTAAATGGATACCTGCCTCTTTGGGGTCAGGGAAAGTAAAGCAGCGAGGGAGAGGAGATGGGCGCCGCCCTCAATATCCCTTGAGAAGTTGAGGTCTCTTATGCCCCACTCCCCTACGACTACATAAGTTATGGGACACCTTTATATATATATATTTTATATATATATATATATATATATATATATATATATATATATATATATATATATATATATATATTGTGTGTGTGTGTGTGTGTGTGGTGGGTGTGCGTGCGTGTGTCTGTGTGTGCGCGCGCGCGTGCGTGCGTGTAAGTATGTCTGTCTGCCTGTCTGTCTGTAAGTGGATGCATGTATGTATGGTTTTCTGAGTAGAATGGTTGTAATCCCAAACTTCTGCACAGACTGAACACATCTTCATAGAGCTGAGCCGCACGCAGTCGATTTATTCAGTGAAGCAGCCAGGTGTGACCGGGAGACGCCTCATCTGGAACGGGCAGTATTGATAATCCACATTACCTGTACCACAGAGGCCCCTACAGGAGCATGACAAAAACATCAGCTACATAGAAGTACAAACGCTCCAGGTGCATCCGCCATGACGAAAACGTTTTTCAGACTGGATTGGTTTGACTATGACTAAAAAAAAAATTCATGAGCAGATTTGTAAGATTTCCTAAGACTTTAATGAAATCTTTTCGCAAGGGGATATAAAGCTTTAGCGATAAATCCAAAACAAAGAAACAACCAACAAGGGCACAAAATATAGAGTCATCTAGTCCAAGGAACTGATGACGATGATGATGATTCTTCTTCTTCTTCACCATCACCTATCCCGTGGTCTAGTAGACTGTTGGAGCACCACTGAAGATTTTGCAACCAGCTTCCTCCACTCCTCGCGGTTCCCAGCTTTCCGTAGTGAAGAACATGAATCAGCAAATAGCAGCTAAACAGGTGAAGAGCTTCATCCAAATGGAGTCTCAAGTGAGCGCGAGGATGTTCTACTATGTTCTCTCTGTTCTGTGCGTCCCTTTATTGGGTAGAGTGTGTAGTACCTGGTCTTCTCCTGTGCTTGTAACTCTGCAGGAGGTCTTCCCACTGGCCTCAGCCGACACATTCCCACTTCAGAACAGCTATTTTTTGCGCAGGATGTATGTTTGGGTTTCCATAAAACCCACTATGCTCAGAGAATCTAATGGCTGAATTGTAAAAAGTAAGATAAAGGTGTTCCCATAACCTATGTGGTCGTAGGGGAGCGAGGCGTCAGAGACCTCAGCTTCTCCAGGGGCCAGCATATTGAGGGCGGTGCCCATCTCCTCTCCCTCGCTGCTTTACCTTCCCTGTCCCTAAAGAGGCAGGTACCCATAAACAGCTGGGTGAACTGGGGGAACTGTACTGAAGCCAAAGCGCGCCAAACGGTCACCCATCCATTTGGTAACCACGCTCAATGCTGCTGCTCTGACCACTGAGCTATCCCGTCCGCAGTTGACGTGTACCTGTGGACATTCTTTTCCCCATTCTGAAGAGATTTGCCTCTCGGCCTTGCTTGAAAAGTAGGCAGGCCATCCCTTGACGGGGACGGGATAGCCTAGTGGTTAGAACATTGCGCTCGCATTCTGACCACCCGGGTCCGATTCCCGTTCAAGGGGATATTTTCCCCTGGAGTTAACGTCAGTAGTGCAGACTCCACTCTCCCCAAAAGTCTTTCGGATGAGACTATAAACCCAGGCCCAGTGTGCGAACGCACGCAGAACATCTTGGCACACGTTAAATCCTGTTCCGCTTTTCGTAAGAGTAGGCCAATGTGTGCCGATGGAAACGGATGACAAAATTCACAAAAGCCGCATACACACGGGGACTGGATGTAAAAAAGCACATAAGTGCTTTTTCCATTATCCTCGATGTAAAAGAATAAATAAATAAATAAAAATTGACTTCTTCCTTAACTCCTCTAGGAGTCGTTGAAGTATTGTGCTAATTTTGTCATGCAGTGAGTAGAGAGAAACTTGCGTAACACATAACACATACAAATCTTACATTTTGCAAAATATGTTTTCCATCGAATAGACCAACAGAGTTTTGATATCATCATCATTAGCCATTACACCCAGCGGTGTATAGGGCAACAACAAAGCGCTTCCACTCCTGCCTATTCTGGGCCAACCTAGTCACTGATCCCCAAGAGTGCTGCATGGCCTTCATCTCACTTTCTACAGTTCTTCTCCACGTTGCTTTTGGTCTTCCTTTCTTTCTCCTTCCTTCTGGGGTCCTGTGCAATGCTGTTCTTGTGATTGACTGTGGGTCTCTTCGGAGGATGTGCCCAATCCACTTCCACCGTCTTCTGGTGATGATGGTTCCCATGTCTTCTTGCCTGCATCTCCGTAGTAGGTCTTCATTGGAGATCTTCTCTGGCCAAAAGATCCGGAGAATTCTTCGCAGGCATATGTGTGGGAAGGATCGAAGTTTGGTAAGATCCACTTCCGTCATCCTCCAGCACTCAGAACCGTACAGGAGCGTAGACACAACACAGCTCTGGTATAGCTTCAGCTTGGTGTTGGTGCTGTACTGAGTTGATCTCCAGATATTGTTCATCTCCCTAAACACATTCCTGGCCTTGCCCAGTCTGTTGTGGATGTCTTCTTTTGTGCCGCCCTCTGGTTTGATGATGCTGCCAAGGTATGTGAACTTGTCTGTCTGGCGCAGGTCAGTTCCATTCACTTTCACAGGGGCTGGTGTGTTCACATTGAGCGACATTGTCTCCGTTTTCTTGGTGCTAATACGAAGCCCCACTTGCTGTCCGAATGTTTGGAGTCTGCTGGTCTTCTCCTGGATATGTTGGTGTGTGTGGGACAGCAGCGCCAGGTCATCTGCAAAGTCAAGGTCGTCTAGCGTTGAGAACAGGCTCCAGCGAATCCCTCTTGGGGTGTCTTCTGTCGTCTTCCTCATCACCCAATCAATGGCCAGATTGAAGAGAACTGCTGACATCACACATCCTTGTCTTACTCCAGTTTTGACTTCGAATATAGTGTTGCTATGGCCCACAGAGCATCTGAAGTTGTCATAGAAGCTTTTGATAAGGTGTACCAGTTTCGATGGGATGCCATAGTGTCGAAGGATACTCCAAAGGCTGTCTCTGTGTATGCTGTCAAATGCCTTTTCGAAGTCCACAAAGTTCACATACAGTTGTCTTTGCCAGAGTTTTGATAAACCTTTGAAAATAGAATTACGACATTTTACCTTGTGAGGGCAGTATTACTTTGCATTCAAAACACGTCTACCTGTCAAAATATAGAGGCAGAAGATAGAAGAAAACGTGTCTAGCGGCTTGATTTGCCCACATGGCAAAACACAGCAACTCCATTACGCAACGTTTCGACATTGAACACCACCCCCCCCCCACCCCCCTCTTTTTTCTCTCTCCTTGATCTCATAGTTCAATAGCTGCAATCTTTTCTTTAAGTCCTATCTAGTCCAACTAATTTATAAACGTTTTATAATTTGTGAAATATCTTAGAAGAGTAACCAGAACAGGGATACTTAATGAAAATATCGGAAAATGGAGATGTATCATGTTTTATCGAGTGATACTAGTACTTTTATGTATTGACACTCTAGAACCTGTTGAACATAGTATCAGAAGACCAACAACAACAACAAAATAACAAGCAAACCAATAAATCACCACCACCACCACTGTCCATCCCTCCTCCCTCACCCATTTATCTAGATATTCGATCAAACTACAACATTGTCTATCTCCCGACTAACGATGGGAAGTACGTTTGTCATGTAGCCTCTGTGCACACAGCTTTCGGTATGAATGGTTTGTGTCGGGACTGTGGGAAGATAATTATAGTGTGTGTGTGTGTGTGTGTGTGTGTGTGTGTGTGTGTGTGTGTGTGTGTGTGTGTGTGTGTGTGTGTGTTTGAATCTTTCATAAATCATTTTCATAATTGTTAAGAACTTGTGATTGGTTACATGCATTCGTTTTCCTCCTATTTTCTCAGTTAAATACCGCGCGCGGTGTGTGTGTGTGTGTGTGTGTGTGTGTGTGTGTGTGTGTGTGTGTGTGTGTGTGTATCATATTACAACATGGAACAAAACACAACACAAGGTAAGCTTATGTAACACAACACATCACAACACAGCTTACTACAGCATCAAACAACAACATCAACGTAAATACGCACGTGCGCGCGCGCGCACGCACACACACACACACACACACACACACACACACACACACACACACACACACACACACACACACACAGCGTCCATATCTTTATGTGCGTGTTTCTATGGAAACAGCATCCCAAAGCAAGTCGTATTATATAGACGACAGCTCATATTGTTCCGCCTAAATGCTGTGTGTATAGTGGATCGATACTACTCTAGTCAATAATGGCTTCTGAATCTAAAGTGAGTGTGTGTGTGTGTGTGGTGTTGTGTGTGTGTGTGTGTGTGTGTGTGTGTGTGTGAGAGAGAGAGAGAGAGAGAGAGAGAGAGAGAGAGAGAGAAGAGAGAGAGAGAGAGAGAGAGAGAGAGACAATGACAATGACAATGACAATGACAATGACAATGACAAATTCTTTTATTTCGAGGATAATGAATAAGCACACATGTGCTTTTTTATATCCAGTCCCCGCCCGTTAGGGATACATCTTAATAATAATAACCCAATACTTATACAGTCTCACAATAAAAACAAGGGGAAATAACCCTTTTCAAAACAGCTCCCCCCCAACAACCCCCCCCCCCCCCCCCCCCAAAGCAAGCAATTAAAAGAAAATCCTAAGAATACCCCCCCCCCCCCCCCAAAAAAACCCTAACCAAAACAAACAAACAAACAAAAGAGAAGGAAAAACCAAACCAACAAAAGATGATAAAAAAGAAAAAACAGACAAACAACAACAACAAGAACAAGAGCAACAACAAAGCCAAGAAAAATAACACAACCAAACTTAATAAGTCATAAAGATAAACATCTACACATTGTCAAATGGTACACATACTTGTTACACATAATTATAAGATATTGAAATAGGGCACTCATTAAAACTTAAGTACAGAGGCAAGTCCAATAAAGTATTGAAAATATAAAAATATGAATCCTTCATCAGGATATACTATGACTATAAGCAGGACGATAAAAGGTGAGAGAGACAGAGACAGAGAGACAGAGTGTGTGTGTGTGTATTTCAGAGATAATATCCAATATATAAATCCCAAAACAGTATGCGATCCCATCAAGAGAGAGAGAGAAGAGAGAGAGAGAGAGAGAGAGAGAGAGAGAGAGAGAGAGAGAGAGACAGACAGACAGACAGACAGACAGACAGAGAGGACTGTATTCTTTTCCCAAAACTGCATTTCATACTACTGTTAGTTACACCAGAATGTTCTCTTTGTGAAAGTTGAGATGTTCTCCCCGAAGAGAGCGTGTCATCATTGATGTGGACAAAGTATTTTTTGTTTGGTTTTTTTTAGTCTTTTTGTTTTTTGGTGGTTTGTTTTTTTTGGGGGGAGGGGGGTGCAATTTTGTGGGGTTCTTTTGTGAGTTGTTTTTCTTGGTTTGGGAGGAAGGTGTGGGTGTATGTGTGTGCGTGCGTGCGTGTGTGTGTGTGTGTGGTGTGTGTGCGTGCCTGTGTGCGTGTGTGTGTGGTCGTGGTGTGAGTGTGTGTAAGACCACACACCAATTTAGAAGATATTTTTTGTCCATTTCTTTCTCAGTTTTGTTTGTTTGTTTTATAAATACAAACTCAACCATTCGTACAACACTAATAATAATAATAATGTATGGAATTTATATAGCGCTCAATCTTGTAAAGCAACAAATCAAAGCGCTCAGATTTTTTTTTTATATCGAGGATAATGGAATAAGCACTCATGTGCTTTTTTTTACCCCAGTCCTCGTGTGTATGCGGTTTTGTAAATTTTGTCATCTGTTCCCATCGGCACACAATGGCCTACTCTTTCCAAAAGCGGAACAGGATTTAAAGTGTGCGCAAGATGTTCTGCGTGCGTTCGCACACGGGGCCTCCGTTTATAGTCTCATCCCGTTTATAGTCTCATCACTCCATCCCCAGAATAAAAAGAACATTGTTTTGGTGAAAGACTAGTTTCTTTCTCAAAACTCCTGTGGTTTAGCACAGGCTTTGGTAGGCTTGAACATGATTTTTTTTTAAATCTAGCCAAACGCTGTACTCATGCCAGGAACCTTGTAAGCGTAGATAGTATCTTCACCTTCTAAAATTGTGCTAGGAATTTCCTCTTTTCTATCCCTCTTTGTTTCTGCCTTGTCCGGTTTCTTCCTGCCATCTCCTTCTCCATTTTATGCCTTCTTGGTCCATTCTCCTGCCTTTTTTCTCATACAAAGTCGGTTGGCTTCAGTACAGTCCCCCAGCTGTCAATGGGTACCTGCCTTCTTTAGGAACAGAGATGGTAAAGCAGTGAGGGAGAGGAGATAATAATAATAATAATAATAATAATAATAATAATGTATGGAATTTATATAGCGCTGAATCTTGTAAAGCAACAAATCAAAGCGCTCAGGAGATGAGCGCCATCCTCACGATGCTGATCCCTAGAAAAGCTGAGGTCACCGACACCTTGCTCCCAAACAACTGCATAGGTTATGTGACATCCATACCTTTTTGTTTATCAAGTCATCCATACAAGAAGATCATCGATAGAACAAAAATAGCACACACACACACAAAACAACAACAACCCCACACTATAATGTAAAGAACAACAAGGGTATTGCATTACAATACCTTACTCCTCCCTCAACCTTCTGTGTGTGTGTGTGTGTGTGTGTGTGTGTGTGTGTGTGTGTGTGTGTGTGTGTGTGTGTGTGTGTGTGTGTGTGTAAGTGTGTGTGTGTGTGTGCGTGCGTGTGTGTGCGTATAAGTGTGTGTGCGCGCGTGTTTTGTGTGTGTTGTGTGTGTGTGTGCGCGCGCGCGCGCGCGCGCGCGTGCGTTTGTGTGTGTGTGTGTGTGTGTGTGCACATGACAGCCACGATGACGATGTTTTTATGTTGCTATGGAAGTGCCCCAGCTTCGAGACCACTTGACAGGACTGTACTCAACGCTTTAAAACACCATTATGATATTTCGGTAATTTAAATCCACTTTGTAAATGCTTCACCCACTGCAAAAGGCTAGTGGAGCCTTGGATGCATGCTGTGGCTTTTTCTATTTCCATAAACCAGTCAGAGCGTTGTTTTGCGATTTGACTTGTAATTTGAGTGTACTGGAGTGTCTGCAAAGATTTTTATTCAGACATCGAGAAGAAAAACAGATGTAGAGAAAAAACAGATATTTTTGGTTGATGTTTTCATTCCTCGGTTTGCACTCTGAGATTCACCAATGATGAGACGTTGCATATGCTACCGTTTCTACCCACCATTGAGGTAGCCGCATTCTGACTTTGAGGATGATGTCTGAACACACCAGTGTGCATAAGGTTTTTAAAAAAAAATTTCATTCGTTCCCACCAGCAAGAAATGGACCCACTCTAACAAAAGGCAGAACAGGTTGAACGTGAGCACAAGACATTCTGTGTGCGTTCGCACAGTCATGTGGAACCTTGGTTTATAGTCATATCTGGACTTTAGAGGGAATGAAGTTGGTACTGATGTTAACTCCAGGGGATAAATCCCCTTGAATGGTATGCTGGATGTGAGCTGGAGCCTGGGCCATCAGAACATGAGCACAATGCTCTAACCACAAGGCTATCCCTCCCCCCCCCCAAAAAAAAAAAAAAGAACAGATACTTTTTGTTACATTCATAAAACACTTTTAACGAGAAATTGCAATGAAGTCCAGTACAGGATTCCTTTTTCATCCACACTCTGTCACACAAACATAGCACTAGTGGTTGAAAGCACTGCTTTTATTTCAAGAAAAATGCAAAAGATGTATGCACTTGTGTGTTGTGTTTTTTTTACTTACTTTATTCTTTTATTTCGAGGATAATGGAATAAGCACTCATGTGCTTTTTTTTTTGTACATCCAGTCCTTGTGTGTATGCAGTTTTGTATGTATGTATGTACGTGTGTTTTTTCTAACATCAAAAGAAAAAAAGCCCAATTAAATACTGATTAAGCAAAACTCTTATCTAATGGTGAACCAAAATGCTGTCAAAGTAGATGTACATGACAATAGATTTTTTTTCTCTTGTATTTTTTAGATAAAAAAGCTAAAGAAAATGTTAAATATTGACTAAATAAAACTTCTATATAATCATGCCACAATACACTTTTGAACTGAACACAATCACAAATCCATACAATTCAATACAAAAATGCAAAAAGTACTACTGGAAGTAAAGAATACAAGGATATTAAAATACAGAATGGTAAAAAAAAAATTTCTTAAAAGCCACAAAATATACAGCAATTATACCGAATAAAACTCATGGATTAAAGTAAGCATGCCTAAATGTTACTGGCCAAATAGCAAGAGCTGGCAAATATCAGTTAATATCAAATTGGGTTAATGAGGCCATGAAACTAGATCCAATGGCCCCACTGAAACTGTTCTCTCCAGGAAACTTGTTGAGCGAGGGAGATTAAAGTACTGAACTGAGAAAAACCAGTCAACAACTTTGCAAAACAAACTGCAAAACCATCTGAAGAGACTCAGGGTTTGGGACATAATGGACAGAAATGGAGGAATAAGATATTCTTAAAAGATGTGGAAGGAAGGCGATGAAGAAGCTGAGGGGGTAAAAAAAACAAACCAACAAAGAACAGACAACATGGCAGAATGAACTGGGAAACTGTTTAAACTGACCCATGTTTTGGCACATGACTGATATAAATGGAGGAATTTGGTCAAAAGCTCTACAGGGTGATACTATACTCCAAAGACTTGTGGAAGCATAGGGAGAAGAAGGGAGGAATAAGAATCAGCTAGCTGAGGAACCTTCTGACAATGCTTCACAGTGATGATCCAGCAAGCCATGGCTTCTTGGTAGGCTTTTATTGATTGGCTCAGAGTTTAGCAGATCTTCACTGATTGGTAAATTGCATTAATCCTGCTAGCCAGGTTTTCTTGATATAGGTAGCCATTCACCTCAAAGAAATGATCCAGCATCCCATGCCTTTTCAGTAGGCCTTCACTGATGGGCTCAAAGCAATTATGCAGTCTCTAAGGGCTTTTTGGTAGTCTTTCACTGATAGTAATTCATTCAAAGCATTAATCAAGCATGTCACTTTAAGTACACAGTCACTGATTGGCACACAACACTGATCTAGTATCCTGTAGTTTTTGGTAGGCCTTTGCCGATAGGCTCAAAACACTGACCCCATGCCATGGCTTCTCAGTAGGCCTTTACTGATTGGCTCACAGCATTGATACTGCCCTGGTAGGAAAATAGTAGACAGGACTTACAAATCGATACAATCGTGCAAAAATAGTGGCATAAAAACTTGTTGATCTTAATGGGCATACATCCAGAGTATAGATTTGCAATCTCCCTGGCCTGAGCTTTTGGAATTCGAGTGCCTGTGCTAGCTTAGTTTCATCCTTTTTCCCCCTTCACCATAACAAAGTCTGGATTTCATTACAACCAAGGCCAGGACTCACAACTACTTCTCTATTCAACTCACTTCCAAGTTCATATCAAACAAATGACTTGCGATTTGTTTTGTACTTCACTGATCTGTATATTACTTTCAGTCATAGCAGACTTCTCTATATGAACTTCGAACCAGGGAGAGCATATTGCCACTTGTGCCATGCTACCCAGTTTTACATACAAGCTGCATATGGAAAGTATCAGATCTTTCACACTAGGCACAACTTTTGTTGTTGTAGTCAAGCATTCCCCTGCTTAACACCCTGGTGGTCATCCAGAACATGTACTCTGCCTCACTTATCCCACCTGGGTATCACTGTGTTAGTACACACACTGGGTGAGAAGTTTGGGTGTATGGCTGTTTTCAAGTACCTTGCCATATAAGCAGCCATACTCTGACTTCAGAGGATTACTTCCTCCCTCAGAGGAGGATATAGGTTATTACGCAAAGAGCTTGCATTGGAATAAAGACAATCTTAAATCTTAACAGAACATTTTACAGCATTACAACATTTTGTGTAGGCCTTGAAACTTTGCTTGCACACTCTCCATGCAAAAATTCATCGCCCAGACCTGCCAATCATGCTACTATCAATAACAGCATATTAGTGCAATTTGAAAGTACCTGTCTACTGATGCAACATCCAAACTAGCCATGTCTTTCATTCTCTCACGTCTGGACTATTGCAATTCTCTTCTGGCTGGTCTGCCAGCATCATCAATCCATTCCCTTCAACATATACAAAAGTCTGCAGCTTGACTTGTCCTCAGAAAGAGAAAATCTGAGCACATAACTCCTCTCTTGCGATCTCTCCATTAGGTGCCTAGGCCACAGAGAGTTAACTATAAGATCAGTACCCTCTGTTACAAATGTCTCCACAAAACAGCTCCCTCCTACCTCTGGGACTGTCTTCACCTATACACTCCTTCTCGTTCCCTTCGCTCTGCTGCAGATACCTTGTGCTTACAAATACCGAGATTCAACCAATACACTGTTGGCCGTCGCTCTTTCTGTTTCTGGTCCAGTGATCTGGAATGACCTCCCTCTCTCCCTTCACCAAAAGCCTACTTATGACACTTTTATGAGACTGGACAGAAGGTGTTGTTAGAGGTGCCCACTTACTCCGGTGTTTTGTCAGCGATCAGACCCCTGGGCCCCCAAATCTTGGGCGTACAGAGCGACAAGGACGGACTCAACCCTTCCCATCTGGCCCAAGTGCTTTCCCAGTGGCAGCCCAGCGACGCCAAAAATGAGAAGAGCGACATCCCCAAACTGCTGTACCTCATTCCCAACGGAGGCAACCCCACGGGGGCGGGACTGACGCTGGACAGGAAGAAGGAGATCTACGACATCGCCCGCACCTACAACTTGATCATCCTGGAGGATGACCCCTACTTCTTCCTGCAGTTTAACCAGCCCTACGTTCCCAGTTTTCTGTCGATGGACAAAGATGGCAGGGTTGTGAGGTTTGATTCCTTCTCCAAGGTGTTGTCTGAAGGGGTGAGGGTGGGCATTTTGACCGGGCCCAAGGCGCTGGTTGACCGTGTCAACCTCCACATGCAGGTGTCCATCATGCACAGCAGTGGACTGGCACAGATGTGCCTGCTGACGGTGTTGGAGTCGATGGGAACGGAGGGTTTACGCCGCCACGCTCTCTCCGTGGCCGACTTCTATCGCAAACAGCGCGACGCCTGTATGGCCGCCGCGGAAAAACACTTAACCGGTCTGGCGGAATGGTCGGAGCCGAGCGGCAGCATGTTTGTGTGGCTGCGGCTGCTAAACATCGAGGACAGCTACGCCCTGATCATGGAGAGGGCCAAGGCCGCCGAGGTCCTCTTCGTTCCCGGCCAGGCCTTCCAGGTGGACGTGTCAGTGCCCTCCCCTTACGTCCGCGCTTCCTACTCCATGGTGTCTCCAGAAGACATGGATAAGGCTTTTGAGAGACTTGCCAAACTTCTTCGAGAAGAAACCAAAAAGCTATGAATTCAAAAGGTGTGAGAGTTTTCTGTTTGGGCGTTCTTCTTAAGAGTACCAAAGGAACTGTTGCAGATATTTTTTTCTCCTGGAATAAACATTGGTGCAGTTTTAAAACCTGTTGAATAATTTCATTGTTACTTTTTTTTTTTAGTGTTGGTTAATGGTATCATTTTCAAGTATTGATAGGTTGATAGTTTGTGTCAATTGCTTTGTGTATTCAAATGTTGATTGGTTGGTACTTCTTAGATCTAGGTGTTGATTGGGTGGTGTGTTCCAGTGCTGATTGGTTGGTACTTTATCTAGATGTTGATTGGTTGGTGTGCTTCAGAATTGATTGGTGTGCTTCAGAATTGATTGGTTAATACTGTATCTTGTGCGTGCATGTGTGCATTCGTGCGCGGGCATGGTTTTGAAATCTGTTGTTCGTTATGTTTAAGGAGAGTTGCATGCCTGTAAATGATTGAGTGCAAGCGCTTCGATTTGTTTGTTTTTTACAAGATTCAGCGCTATATAAATTCCATATATTATTATATTATTATTATTATTAAATCCAGTCTCAAGACATATTTATTCCAAATCTGATTTCCCCCTCTTGTTTCATCTCAAATCTATCCCTGCCTAAAACAGCCAAAATCCCATCACCCTGCCAAAGTGTATAATATTTGTGTGTGTGTGTGTGTGTACGTGTATGTACATTTGAATTTGTTAACTCTGTTATTGGTTGTATGTATGGTTGTGTTGAATGCAAGCCCTTTGATTTATTTTTGCAAGATATAGCGCTATATAAATTCCATTTATTATTATTATTATTATTATTAATATTAAGTAGCAAAGCTGCTGATGTGTGCCAAGTATGCCACACATGGTAAGTATCACAATGATCCCATTTTGTAACAAATGATGATGCACTAACCCTGCATGGTCACACACAATAAGACAAAGACAACACCACTCAAAGATAGTTCAAAATCAGTGATCTTAGTGCTTAACATGAAACTGTAAGAAAAAGCTTTACGGAAAAGTTCAATCAAATCACATGTAACAAAAAAGAGCTCTGCAAAATGATAATATAATATAGCATGAAACATGAAAAGTGTTCTACGAAAAAGTCCTTATAAAATAATGTGTAAGAAAAGAACAACAACAGCACAATGAAAGAGTTTAGTGATATCATATGACACACAACGTATTAAAGCAAAAGAGCAAATAATTCAAAACAACAACAGAATGAAAAAGTACAAAAAAATTCTGAATAAAAAACCCCCAAAACATTGCAAATAAGAAAGACTATGGAGAAAGTCAACATTACCATCCATGATCATTTCCAATCCTAAAATGCAGATTTAAAAAATATACAACACCCCAACTCCACCCACCTCTATGCCATGCAACTCCTCACTATTTAAAGATTAAAGTTTTCTTTCGTTGGATGTTATCAACACATGAACACAGCCTTCAAGGCAGTATTGTCAAATCACTCATCATTAGTCTCTCATGATTTCCAAACAAACATGCACTGTCCATAGTTTTTCCCCTACACAACCCACACAACATAATCTTCAGCAAGCATGGCTGAATCTCAACTATCCTAAAAGTCCTTCCTTCTTTGCAGATCCTGTTAGTTACATAAAACTACAGCCATTCACACATTAAACAACAGAAAAAAAAGCAAACATCCTTCACAAAATCAGTCCAAACTGACATTGTTAAAAGTAAATTGTATGTAAATTTACACATCATGACCGTTTTCTTTGGATTTTTAAAAAAATAGAAAATAAGACAGAATGTTCACAAAAATTACTTATATTGTTAAAAGCACACTGTATGTAAATTCACACATCATGTTTGTTACTTTTTTATTTTCAAAAACTAAGCTGGAGTGATTTCCTGTTCACTACATCAAAATCATTTTAAACTTAAAGTTACCTCCACCTCCAGCCAGCTTTGCATAAATTTCCTATGATTTAAACTGACCATCCAGAAACTTTCCACACAGGTTTTAAAACTTCAGAGAATATCACAGAAGACCAGAAATCTTCTTAGAACAAATAATACGGATTTGAGACATGTACAATAGTTTCGTAACAAAATCTGATATGTAAGATGAGACATCACATAGCATTCCAATTTCCCCTGTAGTTGAGCTGAATGGTGATTTTCTTTTTTAAAACAATTGCTTAAAAAAATAAAAGAAAAAGTCTTGTCTACAAAGTGAGCATCTTCAAATGGCACACAACATAGTCTTATTCATAAAATGAACATCTTCAAATGGTACACACAGACCTTGTGTGAACAAGTTTAAAATTCCCTCCCTTACACAAGAAGCAAGAGCATAGCGCCGGTACCGCATGTTACCAAAATGGGACACACCAACAAAAGAAGGGGGGACATACTTGCAAACTGTGCAAGACTCTGACTCCTTGTATGGTCCAACATATGCTTCACTTCACAGCACCCTTAACAAAATCTATAGGCTTTACGAAGAGGCCACATTCTCCACTTTTTTGTTTTTTCATAACAGAGAGTTCATTCCAGGGATGGGAGGTAATAATATATCTCCACTCTGTTACAATTTCTTTTGTAGCTAACTGAAAATGTCAATGGGCAGGAGTTATTGCATTTGTTTTTCTGAAAACAATCATGGTGATACATTTTTTAAAAATATACACCAAAGCTGACAGCTAGATGTGAAATTAAATCCATGATAGTGGCACTTTTATGTCTTTACCCTAAAATGTAATATATCTACAATAGACAGTGTAAAGCAAACGAACAAACAAAAAAATCAAGAATTTCACTTCTCAGTGAAGGTAATTCACTAACTGGCATGAATTTGTTTAAAATCTTTGGCAGTTCATTAACTTGCATGATTATACTTTTTGAAATTGATATTACTCTAATCTTTGGCACTTTACTAACTTGGGTGACATATCTTTTCATTTTAAAAACAAAATCTTTGACAGTTGACCTGCATGATTCTTTTTTTTATTCATGCTCGTCTTTGGAAAAGCGCAAGAGGGAAACACTAGTACATCAAAAGATTGGATGAATAACTAGATAAGCATAGTCTTTTTTCCCAATACGATTCAAATACGCCTTTTTTCATTTTTTTCTGTCACACACGCAACACACATTTTTGTCAACACTCACAACAAAGGTATGAATGGCACTGGTGTTGTTTTGCAAAACTTTCTTTATGTAAAATTTGATTCTGCATTGTTCTGGGCTACTAACAAATAAGGGAACAAAAGGCACATTCAGTCAATTTGTTGTTGGTGGGCTGCACGTTGTTCTTATTTCTTTCCCAGAACATTCAGCTTTTGCTTTATTTCTCTCCTGTACTTTGTTTTGTGATATGTATAAAAAGAAGAAATCACTTCTTAGGGAAAAAAAGGTTACAAAAGGCACAAGCAGGGGTTCAAGTCTCTTCTGGGCTGTCTATTTGAGAGCACTTCTCCCACAGAGTTAATAATGGGTTCTTCTCATTGTTAGGCATTCCTCAGCTTAACACTCTGGGGGGGTGAGGGGGGGTGTACTCCGAGTGTACACTATAGTTGACTAACCTCTATCACACCTGGGAATTGCTGCAAGAGAGTTAAGTCCACAAGAATGAACAGTTTGCATGAGTAGCTGGCTGTAAAGTACCTGGCCATACAGGCAGCCATACTCCGACTTCAGAGGATTTTTTCCCCTTCTTTAATAGAGATGAGTCTTAACACATAAGTAAGCTACCACAGTGCCTAAATTTCAGTCATGAAGTGTACAAAAAATGCTAACACATTACAAATGCATTCCTGAAATTAATACAAGATTATGACAAAATTATCATGTTTCATACAATATTGCATTTTTGACTGGTGGTAGTTTATCAGAAGTTAATCCCCCCCCCCCCCCCCCCCCACACACACACACACAAATTCATTCTCTCTAAAAAAAATCAAGGAGAAAAAAACAAAAAGAATTGAGCCGTTTCATAACAGGTGGATTCTAGAGGGGGTGGATCAAAACCTTTTTTTAAAGAAAACAAATAAACAAACAAAAACCCCAAACAAAATCAAAATATAAAAAATCTACTACTGGTGAAGATACTGATAATAATACTAATAAATGATACTGCTGCTGCTGCTATCTGGCAACTATATTGCTATGGCTTCTACTACAACTACTGCTGTTACAACAAATACTACTCCTGGTAATAATAATAACAATAACAGTGATGATGATGATGATGATGATATGACATTACTACTACAACTACTATTACTACTGCAGATGCTGCAGTGCTGCTACAGTTACTACCACAACAGCTACTACTACTACAACTAATATTATTACTACAACTACTATTACTACTACTATAACTACTAAATCTGCTACTATTGCTACTACTTCAACTACAAATTCTGCTGCTATTACTCCGCTTCTTCTACCACCATCACCACTACTAATGAGAATAATGATGATGCCACTAATAAAAATGATGAAGTTTACTAGCACTTACTGAGCCATGATAAATACATACTGTGTTTCAATATAAGACTACACATAGTGATTACATAAGACCTGAACTCTGTGTAAAAGTAAGACTATACACAGTGTTTAAATTGGAACTGAACTCTGTATATAAGTAAGACTGCACACAATGTTTTGATTGGAACTGAACTCTGTATATAAGAAAGACTGCACACAATGTTTTGATTGGAACTGAACTCTGTGTATAGGTAAGACTACACATAGTGATCAGATTGGAACTGAACTCTGTGTATAGATAAGATTACACATAGTGATCAGATTGGAACTGAACTCTGTGTATAGGTAAGACTACACAGAGTGATCAGATTGGAACCGAACTCTGTGTTTAAGACTACACATAGTGATTAGATCGGAACTGAACTCTGTGTATAATAATAATAATAATAATGTATGGAATTTATATAGCGCTGAATCTTGTAAAGCAACAAATCAAAGCGCTCAGATTTCATTTCATACCACTTTAAGTCACGGCAGATTTTCTCCGTGAAATTCGGGCTGCTCTCCCCAGGGAGAGCGGGAGAGCGCGTCGCTACAAAGCGCTGCGCCACCCTTTTCACCCTTTTTTTTTTTTTTTTTTTTTCATGTCTGCAACTGTATTTGTTTCCCTATCAGAGTGGCTTTTTTCTAAGAATTTTGCCAGGGACAACTGTCTTGTTGCCGTGGGTTTTTTTACGTGCGCTAAATAATTACGTGTAACACACGGGACCTCGGTTTATCGTCTCATCCGAAAGACTAGCGCCCAGACCACCACTCATGGTCTAATGGATGGGGGAAAAGTTTCCGGTCCAAACGGGGTACGAACCGCCGCACACTTCAGACCCGGACTTTTCGCTTTCTAGACAGGCGCGTTACCTCTAGACCACCGATCCACCAAGACTATAAGACTACACATAGTGATCAGATTGAAACTGAACTCTGTGTAAGGGGTAAGACTACACATAGTGATCAGATTGGAACTGAACTCTGTGTATAAATAAGACTACACATAGTGATCAGATCGGAACTGAACTCTAAGACTACACATAGTGATCAGATTGGAACTGAACTCTGTGTATAGGTAAGACTACACATAGTGATCAGATTGGAACTGAACTCTGTGTATAGGTAAGACTACACATAGTGATCAGATTGGAACTGAACTCTTGTCTCACTGACTGGCCATTCGTCATTTTCTGCTGCTGCTGCAAAAACAACCTCTCGCCTCAGAGAACACTTCAGGACAGACGTGTACTGATGTAGCCTTTTCTTTTTAACTTTCTCTATGCTATCAATTTGATCATTACCTTACTTTTTGGTTGCAATTTTCTATATATGGATGAGTTTGCTGACGTGGTCTAAAATTGGTTTTATAACTTCACTTTTAATTAATACTTTTGAGTTTTTTTTGGTTGGTTTTTTTTTTAAATCCCTTTCTTAAACTTATTTTTAATGAACACTTGGAATAGCTATTGGGTTTGTGGGGGTTTTCAGTCCCCTTGATTTAATATCTCTTTGAAATCTACCCCCCCCTTCCCTTCTCCCCCCCCCCCCCCCCCCCCAAAATAAACAACAACCACACTCATAAACTTCAAGAGAAGTATTCGCATTCTTTTTCATCAACTGCTAACCTGCAAAGTATTAAATAGAAACTGAAAAATGTATACCAACATGACAGCAAAGAACATGGATCTGACAAAACATAATTTATATTCCCACAGAACTGTGATCATTCTCACCAAATAGCAACTACAAAATTAACAGCTGGTTGGTATATCTGCAAAAATGACTGAAAAACTTTTTTCTTTCTTTTATTTGAAGTTATAGTCATTTTAAGAGCCGGCGGATATAACTCCAAGATATAAAAAACAATTGAAAAAAAGAGTTATTGTCCTGTTAAGTTTTCATTCCATTCTATGTTTTATTCAAAGCAGTAAAATGGTATCTGTAGTAAACATTTACGCTACACACCTACAGACAGAGATAACATTCGGTTACAAAATCACAGAGTACAATATAGCTGATACACAAAAGACATGACAAAGACAAAAAATGTCCACAGTATACAGTATTTAAAATGCACCATAATAATCCAAAGCAAAGCATACAGCAATATATTCTGACACATACAACTCGTTGCAAGGCACAACACAAGGAAAAAAGGAACAACCCCTATTAACATCTCATCTTGCTTCATTTCCTGTGAACCACCCACCCCCTCCCAAAAATGAAGAAAACAAACATGAAATCAAACCAATAACAACCCCCCCTCCCCCCAAAATAAGCTTTCAAAATAAGAACCCACAGAGAGATATAAAAAAAAAACCACCAAAAAACAGACCACCACCAACCCCTAAAAAAACATCGAACTCACCGTTCAAAAGTGGATCCACCTTCAAATCTTACCCCAGTCTAACTTCCCTCACTACTTCATGAGAACAACACTACAACTTAAAACAGCTCCGTCAGTTACTTGAAAGGGTTTTCTTTCTTCTTCATGTTTTTGTTGCCGTAGTTGAGTTCTGCGCCCCCAGACACCTTGATGTCAATGCCGGTGCAGAAGGTGGCGTCTGCCGCCAGAAACAAACACACCAGGCCGCACTCCTCGATCGTTCCGAAACGTCCCAGCAACTGAAGAAAAACAAGACGGCAAGATGATGATGATGATGATGCGTCATTCTGGTGCATAAGTACTTGATTCTTTTTTGCCTTCTCTGCGTTCCCTTAACACTGTCCCTACGTTAAGGGAAAGAACCCCTTTTTACCCCCCCCCCCCCCCCCAGTGCACATGCACTGTGTGTATTTGTATGCTACCACAACCCAGTAGTGTGTGATACGGAAGGAAGGGTTAGTAGATGGTTGGTTACCGTATAGCAAGTTACCCGTGGGGGAAAAGGTTAATGGATGGGGGGGATGTGTAGTGCCTGGTCTTCTCCTGTGCTTGTAGGTAAATCTGTAGGTCAGAGTCTAGAGTGGACAGTGGGAAGAAACACACATCCAACTAAGAATTAACCAAAAAAGAAACAAACGATTCACTACAGTACAGCCCAAATAATCATCACGGTACCGATTCCATATAATGGTTTAACAGCAGCAAACAAATGCAGATATTGTAAACTATGATTACTGTAATATCCTTTAGCAGGAAGACAGACAGACAGACAGACAGACAGACAGACAGAGAGGGATGGAGTGGGGGGGGGGGGGGGGGGGGGGGGCTGCATATGGAAAAATATTCTCAGAAAAACCTCATGCTTGTAAATCAAAGGGTATATCCAAAATGTATCCAAAAAGTCAAGTCAAATGGTATTCCCAAAATGTATCCAAAAAGTCAAGTCAAATGGTATCCCCAAATAGCAAAATGTTTCTCAGAATTTAAGTCAAAGTGTATCCCCAAAAAGTATCCAAGAAGTCAAGTCAAAGGGTATCCCTAAAATGTATCCAAGAAGTCAAAGGGTATCCCCCCAAAGTATCCCAGAATTTAAGTCAACGGTATCCCCAAAAGTATCCCAGAATTAAAGCCAAAGGTATCCCCCAAAACTATCCCAGAATTTAAGTCAAAGGTATCCCCAATAAGCATCCCAGAAGTCCCAAAGGGTGTCCCCAATAAGCATCCCAGAAGTCAAAGGTGTCCCCAATAAGCATCCCAGAAATCCAGGGGTATCCCCAATAAGCATCCCATAAATCCAAGGGTATCCCCAATAAGCATCCCAGAAATCCAAGGGTATCCCCAATAAGTATCCCAGAAATCCAAGGGTATCCCCAATAAGTATCCCAGAAATCCAAGGGTGTCCCCAATAAGCATCCCAGAAATCCAAGGGTATCCCCAATAAGTATCCCAGAAATCCAAGGGTATCCCCAATAAGCATCCCAGAAATCCAAGGGTATTCCCAAAAAGCATCCCAGAAATCCAGGGGTATACCCAATAAGCATCCCATAAATCCAAGGGTATCCCCAATAAGCATCCCAGAAATCCAAGGGTATCCCCAATAAGTATCCCAGAAATCCAAGGGTATCCCCAGTAAGTATCCCAGAAATCCAAGGGTGTCCCCAATAAGCATCCCAGAAATCAAAGGGTACCCCCAAGATGTATCCCACTCACCTGGTTATCTCTTCCACCCTCAAGAGCAGATTCAAAGTCACAAGTCTGACGAGCAGCTGATTCCCAAAGGGGGGTCAATATGTTACCCGGTGAAAACCTGACAGTCAACACAATACGTATAGGTAAAATATAATAACAATCCCAATAACAATGATAACAATAACAATGATGGTAATGGTGATATGATAATACTATTACTGCTACTAATAATTATGGTAATGATGATGATTATATAGATAGTGATGATGAAACTTTCTTTCTTTTTCGGTTTTTTTTGGATGAAACTTTCTTATAAAGCATAAAAATGTTGTATTAATTAGCAACATGTTGCATTGTGTTCACACTTTCACTCCAGCTCCTCAAGTTACCCAATAGCAAGTGGGCAACACATACAGTGACACACACACATACACACACAAAGAGCATACACAAAGAACATACACATATATATATATGTATGCCTATAATTTGTATACACATAAATAAACACATTTACACAGACCTCACATACTTGGCACACAAACCTCTAAGAAAGAAATCTAAGGGAAGCCCTGCTGAATGTCACTTGTCAGGTGCCTGACAGCAGCACAACACATTTTCGCTCATATGACAGGCAACAATAGTTGCTGTCTGAGCGTTCGATAAAGAAGAAGAAGAGATAGATGTCTTGAGATCAGTTTGAAAAGCAGCACTGGGATGTTACAGAGACTGGATGGCAATGAATTCCACATTTTTGAGGCAGTGAAACTGAAAGGCAGTTCACTTACAGTTTTCAATTTGTGACTGGCAAGTTTTTACAGCTTTTTTGGGGAGAAGACTGTAGAGTGTGAGGTTTGTTTGAGCACAGTGAATCTGATGGATATGGTGGACATGATCCTTTAGTTTATAATGAGGGATCGACAAAATAGCCATCTTGTACTGGTAACAATATTTAGGCTACACACCGGTATTAATTTGGGGGTCACGTAGTATCTTCTATAGAGTGCGAGTGGAAAAAACTGTTGGTGATTTTCACAGATTTTTTTAAGCATGAAATGATGGACTGTGCACTTGTTTTTTGGATTGAGGACATAGAGCAATACCAGGTAGTCACGAAAAAGTTGGAAATAACCATCAAATGAGGTTTGCCTGTATTCCTACAGCGTTGACCCCGCACATGCATATTGCGGTAAGGAAGCTAGCAGACGACAAAGGACTGAGGGGGTACAGTGTTTGCTGAAAAATTAAAAAATTTCAAACCTACCAAATTTGTTCAAAATCACATGAGTTTTGAGTCAGAGGCTAGTCTTTCACAGAAAGTAGTTTTTATTTCTGTGGATGCCTTAGTACGTGCGGTATGAATATAAAAGTTACATAGAAAAACAGAAGGAAAAGAGTGATTTTTTAATACCGGTGTGCAAATATTAATTTTATGAAGTGGATTTTCTGCCAGTGCTTCATCAAAAAAGTGATAAAACAAAAACAAACAATGACCCTCAAGCATAAACATGCACAGGTATTTTTTGTTCCTGCATATGTATGTGTGTACACATAAGTAACACAAGACATGTTTGTAAAAATCTGTATGTACATGCTCATAATACGCACATGTCATTTACACATATGCCAACACACAAAAATAAAAATTTTGTGAAAAAAAATTGCAGGCACGTTCTATAACCACAAATGCCCTGTAACCTACAAAATTTTCTTTCTGACATGGAAATGTACTGATGTCTGAAATTTTCTTTCTGACAGAAAAGTTGTACTGATGTCTGAAATTTTCCGTCTGACACAGAAAAGTTGTACTGATGTCTGAAATTTTCCGTCTGACACAGAAAAGTTGTACTGATGTCTGAAATTTTCTTTCTAACAGAAAAGTTGTACTGATGTCTGAAATTTTCCGTCTGACACAGAAAATTTGTACTGATGTCTGAAATTTTCCGTCTGACACAGAAAAGTTGTACTGATGTCTGAAATTTTCTTTCTAACAGAAAAGTTGTACTGATGTCTGAAATTTTCCGTCTGACATAGAAAAGTTGTACCGATGTCTGAAATTTTCCTTCTAACAGAAAAGTTGTACTGATGTCTGAAATTTTCCTTCTAACAGAAAATTTGTACTGATGTCTGAAATTTTCCTTCTAACAGAAAAGTTGTACTGATGTCTGAAATTTTCCGTCTGACATAGAAAAGTTGTACTGATGTCTGAAATTTTCCTTCTAACAGAAAATTTGTACTGATGTCTGAAATTTTCCTTCTAACAGAAAATTTGTACTGATGTCTGAAATTTTCTTTCTGACATAGAAAATTTGTACTGATGTCTGAAATTTTCCGTCTGACAGAAAATTTGTACTGATGTCTGAAATTTTCCGTCTGACATAGAAAAGTTGTACTGATGTCTGAAATTTTCCGTCTGACATAGAAAAGTTGTATGGATGTCTGAAATTTTCCGTCTGACATAGAAAAGTTGTACTGATGTCTGAAATTTTATTTCTGACATAAAAATGTTGTACTGATGTCTGAAATTTTATTTCTGACATAGAAAAGTTGTACTGATGTCTGAAATTGTATTTCCAACAAAGAAAAGTTGTACTGATGTCTGAAATTTTCCGTCTGACAAAGAAAAGTTGTACTGATGTCTGAAAATTTTGTTCTGACAGAAAAGTTGTACTGTCTGAAATTTTCCTTCTGACAGAAAAATTGTACTGATGTCTGAAATTTTCTTTCTGACAGAAAAGTTGTACTGATGTCTGAAATTTTCTTCCTGACATAGAAAAGTTGTACTGATGTCTGAAATTTTCTTCCTGACATAGAAAATTTGTATGGATGTCTGAAATTTTTCTTCTGACACAGAAAAGTTATACTGATGTCTGAAATTTTACTTCTAACATAGAAAAGTTGTACTGATGTCTGAAATTTTACTTCTAACAAAGAAAAGTTTCACAGATGTCTTCAACAATCAAGCAATATATTCAGACACCTTTTCTTACATAAAAAATTAAGACAGAGGCCCTTCTGTGGCCGTACATCCATTAAAAGCCTTTTTTCTACCTCAGATGCTCTCCATCCCCAAAGTCGGAATGCGGCTATCTTCATGGTGGGCGAAAATGATCACATATACAAAATATCACCACTGGTAAGCCCTGAAGCTCTAACCAAGTAACAGGGGGGAAAAAATAATGCTCTCCACAGTATGGTAAGAGAGAACAGAGGAGAAGAAAGAAAGACTAAAAACAAAAACTGCGTACATGACATGATATTGCATGCACAGGAGTCAGTGTCGTGATACTTACGAGTTGACACGCACGTTGTACCGCGCCTCATCAATGGCCAGAGCCTGGTCATGGAGGCAATGGCTCCCTGCACACAGGTGGGACGGGGGTATAATTATAGCCTGGTGGTTTGAGTGATGCGCATTGCGCTCATGATCTTCTGACCTGGGTTCGAATCTCGTTCAAGAGGATTTTTCCTCTGGAGTTAACATCAGTGCTGACTCCATTTCCCCCAACAGTGCTTTGGATGCGACTATAAACCGAGGTCCTGTGTGCGAATGCACACAGAACATCTTGCACACATGTTAAAACCCATTCTGCTTTTTGGAAGAGTATGCCATTGTGTGCTGATTGGGAACGGATGACAAAATTTACAAACCGTATACACACAGGGGTACTGGATGTAAAGAAGCACATGAGTGCTTATTCCATTATCCTCGAAATAAAAGAATAAAATAAAAGAATAACATTAAAAAATTAAAATAGCATCATCTAAATCATCATCTGGCCCAGGCCAAAAGCTTTGTCAGTTATAGATGTAAACCTAGTGCCCAGGCCTATCTTAAATCGTTGTTGTTGTTATACTTTTGGTAATGGTTGATGATGATGATGATGTTATACTTTTAAATGTTATGTGAAATTTGTCTTCATCCGTGACAAGCTCTTAGCATAACAACCTGTACTCTCCTTTTCACGACAGGGAAAAAAAACCCTCTGAAGTCAAGCAAAGCTGCCTATGTGGAGAAGTACTTGACAACAGCCAAACGTGGGAACTTTTCATTCAGTATGTGCTTACAGTCTCTCAGTGATTTCCAGGTTGGATTTTTTTCTTTTCATTCCTCACCTGGAGCTCCATGGTTCACCGTTAACGGTGGGATTTTTGCCACCGTTTCTTCCCGCCATGAAGGCAGCCACATTCCAACCTCAGGGATGTATGCCGAGTATGTTTGTGCTTCAATAACCCACCAAACCCTGATACGAGTTGTGGGATATTCAACGTACATATTGACTCTTCTGCATGAGGATGCACATGAAGGGAATTAAGGTACTGGCAGGTCTGCACTTGAAGTTTACCTGGGGGGATCGTAAACATCCCTACCCTTCATTCATCTGATGCCACCGAGATTGGAACCCACGACTTCAAGGCCCATGGGATTGAAATCAGTCTTAACCACCTGGCTGTAGTGTCTATCATTCAGGTGGGATGAGTATTGTTACTATAAACAATAACTTGAAATAATTTTGTTTATCAATATCACCCCCAACCTTAAATAGGATATTCAACGGACGCTCTAGACCAGTGGTTAATACCATTTGTTGTTGTTGTTGTTGATGTGCGTTCCCCAGCTTTACACTCTGGGGGTCACCCAGAACATGCACTCTGACTCACTCATCCCACCTGGGAATCACTGTGAGATAGGATGTACACCGGACGAGAAGTTTGCGTGTATGACTCTTTTCAAGTACCTCGCCACATAGGCAGCCATACTCCGACTTCAGGGGATTTTTTCTCCTTTACAGGAGAGTGCAGGTTGTTATGTTAAGCACTTGTCATGGTTGAAGACAATCATGACACAACATTTTACAACATAACATTTTAGTGCAGGCCTTGGCAATTAGCTGACATCAATAACTGACACAGCTTTCGTCCTAGGCCATTCAAATTCAATAACTTTATTTTTAATCTCAAAACAGATAAATTCACATAAGTTACAAGCCAAGGAATAAGCATTAAAGGATGAAAGAATCAATAGCACACATGTCATTACAGAGCTTACAGCACCCTACATTACATACAGCATTTCGGCCTCTGTGCAGACAATACATACATGCCTATACAAGTTTTATATTCATGAGCATGCGCACATGCATCCATGCACACGCATGCACACTTGCACACTTGCACACACACACACATGCGCACGCACACACACACGCATGCACGCACGCACGCACAAAGGGATAATGAAATTCTGAATAATTATGAGCAGACAAGATACAAATATCAACTGTGTGAAAGGAAACACAAACTCTGAAAATCTATGATCATTTCATCCTAAAAGCAGTAATTTCATATAGATAAGAACTGCACACATTCATAAAAACCATCTTTTATCATCATCATCACCTTCCTCCCCCCCCCCCTCTCTCTCTCTCTCTTAGGAGGGAAGTCCTTGGACACCATTTTTAATTTGGTTTCAAGACTTTGGTGGACTACTTTTGCTGTTTGTAAATTTTCAAAATAAAACTTTTTTTCTTTTGTTGTTGTTGTTGTTTGTGGGGACATCAGCACATGGCAAACCTGAACAACTTCTAGAAATCCTTTTCAGACATAATAGTGATGGTAATGAGTTTTGGAGGTTTAAACTGGTCAAGAAATTTTGAAGTAAGACAAGTCCAATGTCAATCGTGACCTAGTGATGAGCTATAACTGAGTCATGAACAATGATCCTCTGCTCGCTGACTTTGATTCTTTTTCCTGTTACTTCATATGAAAAACAATTACTGTTTTGGGTGTAGTGATGTCTTTGGAATTTTTTCAGCATTTTTTTGCATTTTGTGAAGCAAAAAAACCCCAAACTTTTTATTGATGTACATTTGGCTTGGGTGCACATGTGTTGCTGAGTTACTTCCCTAGATATTTAAAAAAAAAAAGTTTTACTTACAAAGTGTATAAGGTAAGACGAGGGTTACAACAAAAAAACAGGGAAAAAATCTTAAGTCAGAGTATAGTTGCTTGCACAGCACGATACTAAAAACAATCATATCCACAAACATCCAGTAGGTAATCTCTTAGTGATTCTTAGATGTGATGAGTAAGACAAAGTGCATCTCTCCACCACCTCTCCCCTCTCCCACGCTGTTACGCTGGGGAACACCCAACAACGACTCACTTTTGTAGCGACATAGGTGACGGCCCCCATCTGTCCAATTTCGGCCACCAAACTGCCATCGTTGATGATGTTGCCCTCAGTTTTTCGCAGGTGGGGCAAGGCGTACTGCAACAAGAAACGTGTCTACACAGTGAGGTCTGTGACTTTCCCTGTGGGGATGCCAGGAGAGCCTGTCAGTATAAATAGCATCCCCACCTTCTGGAAATTCTGTGCTAGAATCCCCTCTTTTCTATCCCTCACTTTGTTTCTTCTTTGTTCCTTTTCTTCATGTCACCGCCTTCATGTCTGTTTTCTACCTTCTTGGTCCATTCTCCTGCCTTTTTTTCCCAGAAAGACTTAAAGATAACAATTGTCTCCAAGCCAAAGTCGGATGCGCTGGGCCTGGCTTGTCAGGCGCTTGACGGCAGCGCAAAATATTTTCACCCGTATGACCAGACAATAAAAGTTGCTCTCTGAGCGTTCGACAAAAAAAGAAGTCACACATTTTTTTTGGGGTGTGCATTACCATGGAATAATATTTCAGCTTTAATAAATGTTAAAGTATGTTCTTTAGAGCCAGAAGGCCCATAGAGCCGGAGCTTATCCCGGTTTCTGAAGCGTAAGCGAAGATGGGTTATCTACCACGCCTGATACAAGACGCTAGTCTGTCGCCAGATACTTCCCAGCAGAGCTGGTACCCACTTGTACACCTGGGTGAGTGAGGGAAATAGAGTAATAGTGTCTTTCCCCAGAAACACAAACCAGAGCAGAGCGGGGATCGAACCCGTCGACCTCTGGATCTCAGCGAGTGACCACTTGACACTGGTGGTGAAAAAAAGTAAGTGCTTTCAAACAAACACGCAACGGTCAAGCGACTCATCAGCCGCCAACCACTCGACCACGGTGCATCCTTTAATAAATGTTAAGACAGGTCTAAATACTTTCAAAACAAAAGTATCGTTCAGTTCAAGAGAAAGCATACACAGGCACAGTCACACAAAACATGACGCACCACCACACAGGGAGTCGCATTGCACCAGAGGTCAATGCTAAGTCGTTAACATGTTGCTAACCTGCAATAATAAAAAAGGATATTCAGGGTTTTTTTTAAAAAGAACTGACTGAAAATCGGACAATTCCATAAAAAGTTATTACAAATTGAAACAATAGACTGCAGGAAGCGACAAGCTGAGAAACTGACAAGATTTGAATCATGATTGGTGGTCAGAACGATGGATTGGGTTGTTTTTTTATTCATGGGGTTTTAATGCAAAAGTAAAACAAAATGACACCTAGCATTTTTGTATACAGATTTCTATGTTATTTTATTTATTTCTTCTTATTTATTTCTTCTTTTATTTTGAGGATAATGGACTAAGTACTCATGTGCTTATTTAAATCCAGTCCCCGTGTGTATGCAGTTTTGTCAATTTTGTCATCCGTTCCCACCAGCACACAATGGCCTACTCTTCCCAAAAGCAGCAAGGGTTTTAACATGTGTGCAAGATGTTCTCTGTGTGTTCGCGTGTGTTGAAATGTATTTGTACTGATGTTACTGTGTGATTTAATCTCTTTCAGATCTTTGTTTATGTTTTGTTTGTTGATCTTTGTTTATGTTTTGTTTGTTGTTTGTTTTATATTGTTTTTATTTTCTTAACTCACTCAGGACGGCCAATTCTCTCCTTTGCTTTTCCCCACAGACGGCCCATTTGTAATGGTTTGTAAAAAAATCATAAAAAATACAAAACACAAAGTAAGAAAATAAAATTTTCTGAACTTTTGTATAACATACTGGGTTAGTACATATATAAAAATCGAAGCTCTCACTTTATTAAAACGCCGTCATGGAGACCTAATCTGATCCCTTCTATTTTGCTTCTGACACATATGCAAAGATACTGGGCATGTCGGCTACTCTCTACAACTGTGAACAAAGAGCTCGGAACACACGGAATCACCCGACAACGCACTGCATTTGACGTTGGACAGGCTCACGAAGCTATGTTTAGCTGCACGAGTCATAGCATCATGCGGCCGCCACGTGAAAAATCTGCAAACAGCAAATCCGCTATAGCGTGTGTGTGTGTGTGTGTATGTGTGTGTGTGGTGTGTGATTGTGTGTGTATGTCTCCCAATGTCTGTCTGCCTATCCCTGTATCCATCTCTCTCTCTCTCTCACTCTCTCTCCCAATGTCTGCCTATCTCTGAATCCATCTGTCTGTCTGTCTTTTGTCTTTTGTGCGTATGTGTGTGTATGTGTGTGTGTGTGTGTGTGTATGTGTGTGTGTATGTGTGTGTGTGTGTGTGCGTGCGTGCGTGCGTGCGTGCGTGCGTGCGTGCGTGTGTGGGGCGTGCGTGTGTGTGTGTCTCTCTCTCTCTCTCCCAATGTCTGTCTGCCTATCCCTCTCTCTCTCTCTCTCTCCCAATGTCTGCCTATCTCTGTATCCATCTGTCTGTCTGTCTATTGCCCTTGTGTGTGTGTGTGTGTGTTGTGTGATTGTATGTGTGTGTGTGTGTGTGTGATTGTGTGTGTGTGTTGTGTGTGTCTCTGTCTCTCCCAATGTCTGTCTTCCTATCCCTGTATCCATCTCTCTCTCTCTCTCCCCTCTCTCTCTCTCTCAATGGAGAGACGACGTGACGGGACGAGAACTGAACGGGTGTGCTGTTAGTAAGCTGCTGCAAATTTTTGCATTTTAGCTTCAAAATGTCAGTTACTGGCCTTCCAGCTACTGTAATAACAACTTTAAACGCCCTGCTGATCGACAACGTCGTATCGAGTTGGAAAGTCGCGGGGGAGAGCGGCAGTGTTGTGTTCGTCTTGCGAATGAAGCCAGCTGACAAGCCAGTGTCAACAGAAATGGCGGACCCGGTGCTGAACCGTAACTCCCGTGTTCAGTACTATCGCAAGAAACCCCCTTGTCAAAGACGTCGCGATGTTCAAAGAAGTAGACAACACCAAGAAAGACAGGCAAGTCGCCAATGTGACAATGACAGTGTCTTGGAAGAGCCGGTCTTGTGTAACATTGACTCCCTGCTCGATGTGGAAACAGAAGGAAAACAAACCAGTGTGTACACAGAACTATGTGTCAGCAGTGAATTGAATGCCTCAGCCACACCAGATTCACTTGTTCTACTGTGTGATCCAGCAACAGACAACAAGATCGGTGTGTCTTCTGAGGCGCCTGATGTGCAGGAAGAGCTGACAGTTGGCTGCACAGTGGATGACTCTGATACTGATACTGGTATTGTGAAACAGTATGTGTCTACTCTAACTGACAAACGTGGTACAGCGTCGATTAAGGGACAGCAAGAGAAACACACGGTTTCGAAAGGTGGTGGTACATAGTTCGGTTGATCAAAACATTGTAATGTGTGAATCAGATGACATCATCCTGGAATACTCTTGGAATGGAGATCCTGGCGAGGAATCTAAGTGTGTGTTCTGGTACATCAAGCAAGAAGAGAAAAACATGTTGCCAGAAGAACGTGTCAGGCTTGCCAGACTTCGTAAAGGGAAACAGTGTACTAACACACAACACACAGAGACAGTGGTGGCCAGTGCTGACAGGAGTTACATCATCTTCGGGACCTGATCCGGTCTTACATGGGCTGACTTCGCTGGCTGTAGACTGGAAAAGGAAAGGCTGTTTGAAAATTGAGACACAGACAATAATGTATCGAATCTTGATGTACATACCACCACTGCCATGGTTTCCATGTCATGTTATCGCGTCGCGTTCGATATCGTTTGTTTACCCAAAGCGCCCGCAGCGCTATATGGCTTGATCGCTAAATAGCAATAAAATTGTGTCAATTGTGTCTCTCTCTCAATGTCTGTCTGCCTATCCCTGTATCCATCTCTCTCTCTCTCTCTCTCTCCCAATGTCTGTCTGCCTATCCCTGTATCCACCTCTCTCTCTCTCTCTCTCTCCCCCAATGTCTGTCTGCCTATCCCTGTATCCATCTCTCTCTCTCTCTCTCTGTCTCTCTCTCGCGCTCTCTCTCTCTCTCTCTCCCCCAATGTCTGTCTGCCTATCCCTGTATCCATCTCTCTCTCTCTCTCTCTCCTCTCTCTCTCTCTCTCTCTCTCTCTCCACTGACCTTGCTGGCGGCAAAATAACCGACCAAGTTGATGTCCATCAGTTCCCGCAGGTCACCAGTGCTGAAGTCATCAATCGGCTTGTGAGCTGGGTCTAAAGGACAGTACCAAAAACAACAACAACAACAACAACAGTTATAACGTCGAAATAGATATTCAAGTGTAAAGCGTGCGTGCATACACACACACACAAACACACACACACTCACACACTATATATATATATATATATATATATATATATATATATATATATATATATATATATATACATATATATATATATAGATAGATAGATAGATAGACATTATATATATAGAGAGAGAGAGAGAGAGAGATAGATAGATGGATGGATGGATGGATGGATGGATGGATGGATGGATGGATGGATGGATGGGTAGGTAGGTAGGTAGATAGGTAGACAGATAGACAGACAGACAGACAGACAGACAGACAGACAGACAGACAGACAGACAGACAGACAGATAGATAGATAGATAGATAGATAGATAGATAGATAGATAGATAGATAGATAGATAGATAGATAGATAGATAGATAGATAGATAGACAGATAGATTCAACCTAGTTTTATACAACTCTTTGGTTGGTCTGGGCCCATTAAGCTTTTCTCCCTTTTTAAAGATGTGTGTGTGCATGCGTGCATGTGCGTGTGTGTGTATGCGTGTGTTCGTGTATGCATATGCGTGTGTGCGTGTATGTGTGTGAGTGTTTTATTTTTATTTTTTTCAAGGATAACGGAATAAGCACTCACATGCTTTTTTACATTCAGTCCCTGTGTGTATGCAGTTTTGTAAATTTTGTTATCTGTTCCCACCGGCACACACTGGCCTCCTCTTCCGAAAAGCAGAATGGGTTTTAGTGTGTGCGCAAGATGTTATTTGTGCATTTGCACACGGACCTTGGTTTATAGTCTCATCCGAAAGACTTTTGGGGAAAGTGGAGTCTGCACTGATGTTAACTCCAGAGGAAAAATCCTCTTGAACAAGAATCAAACCCGGGTCAGCAGATCATGAATACATCACTCTAACCACCAGGTTTTCCTGTCCCCCATGTGTGTGTGTGTGTGCATGTGTGCATATGGCATACGCACATGCATATGTGCACAAGAATGCATTCATGACATGTGTCTACATATGCACATGCATGCCACAACAGTCAGTTCATTGCGTGTGCGTGAATGAATGCACACACAAACACAAACATACAGAGTTATAAGTATTTCTATACTTACGGACACCAGCATTGTTGATCAAGCAATCAAGACGCCCATATTTGGCCACAGTCACCTCAATCAGATTCTGAAAATCATCATCAATATCCACACTTCATTTCAAGTCAAGTCAGTGTCAAAAATACTATATTTAATCATCAATGTCAAAAATACTATATTTAATCATCCCATGTAAGGCAGTTATAGAGTAAAGCACTCACAGGCACACAATATCATTGTAAAGACAAAAGATTAAGGTATTCATGATTCCCATCTAATCCCATCCTGTTGTTTATAACCCCACTGACCACAGAGGCCATATCAGGGCTGTCACCTTGTCAGTTTTCTATATCTCAAAATAAAACTGTACAACTATATACGGATTAAAACAGGGAATAAAACCAAATCTACTGTAGTTCCTGGTATCAAAGCCCTGGCCAACCCCAAGGGTGAACCCAGGACAGTCACCCCATTGTGGGAGAAACCACAACAATGACACTTAAAATAAAGCCAAAACCAAATTCATTAAAACAAACTTTATACAACAAGGGCATGGATAAGCTGGGGCCTATATCTAATCACACACACACCCATGCATACAGACATAGACACACACACACAAACAAACATACATAAGCAGAAGCCTTACTGTCTCTAAATAAAACAAAAGCTCGCTTGGTGACATGTTTGGAAAAACTGATGACATGTACAGTACACAAATACACTCACACACACACACAACACACTCACACTAAATGTGAATAGACGTTAAACTGAAGATATCACACACACACATACTCACCACACACACACACACACATGCTCACACACACACACACGCTCACACACACATGCTCACACACACACCTCTCACACACACACGTACGCTCACACACACACTCTCAGTGTACACACTCACACACACTCACACACACACTTATAATAGAAAGTGATATGAGCAGAACAGGTTGATGACACCATTTCAGCTGTCGTCACGACTGGGTTTAGTGTTACTTGGTGTTATTGAATGGCTGTCGTCACGACTGGGTGTAGTGTTAGTTGGTGTTATTCATTGAATCAATGACACCAAAACCATTAACTCCTTTTTCAGTAGTGACAGACGTGCTAGAAAACAGTGTAATCCTGTGTTTATGTTCAAATTGTGTGTATTTTTTTAAAAAGTTTAAATTTATTCTTTTATTTATTTATTCATTCTTTTATTTTGAGGATAATGGAATAAGCACTCGTGTGCTTTTTTTACATCCAATTACCCTGTGTATGAACTTTTGTAAATTTTGTCATCCGTTCCCACCGGCACACAATGGCCTACTCTTCTGAAAAGCAGAACGGGTTTTAACGTGTGTGCAAGATGTTCTGCATGCGTCAGAGGACCATGGTTTATAGTCTCATCCAAAAGACTTTTAAGGGGAGTGGAGTCAGTACTGATGTTAACTCCAAAGGAAAAATCCTCTTGAATGAGGTGTGTGTGTGTGTGTGTGTGTGGATGTGTGTGTGTGTGTGTGTGTGTGTGTGTGTGTATGTGTGTGTGTGTGTGTGTGTGTGTGTGTGGTGTGTGTGCTGTAAGTGTTGTGTTGAGTGTGTTGGTGTGTGTGTGTGTGTTGTGTGTGTGTGTGTGTGTCGTTGCTTTTGTGTATGAATGCTGTTGTTCTATGATTTAGGGAGATGTGTTGTGGTGCATGCATGTGTGGTGAGCATGATGCATGTGTCTGCGTAGGCATGTTCTGTGTGTGCTGTGCTATGTTGCTTGTATGCATACATGTGAATGATATGTGTGCATACTATATTATAGTAGTTTGTATTGTATTGCATTGTATTGCAATGCATTGCATTGTATTGTATATAGTATATCACTTTCAGTCACAGCAGGTTACTGTGCTTCTTCTTCATCAAACGCTCAGACAGCAACTATTGGTGTCTATCATATGAGCGAAAATGCATTGCGCTGCCATTAAGCACCTCACAAGTCAGGCCCAGCCCAGTACATCCAACTTCAGCCTGAGTCACAGCAGATACCTGTGCTTGAAATCCAAAGCTTGTTGCCACAAGAGCAGCATCACCTTTTTCTTTCTGTTTGCAGTGTGTGGGTGCAGCAGTTTCCCTACAACAGTGGATTACTGTACATCAATAAAGGATTAAGCTTTCAGCCTGGGCCAGTAACCTGCAGTTTTCTTAAATTTTATTTTGTTTTGTTTTGTTTTGTTCCCCAGCTAGAGATCTGAGGTTCACTAATGGCAAGATTCTTGCGTATGCGACCTTCACCCCCACCACCACCACCATCAAGGTAGCCACATTCTGACTTCATAAATGATGCCTTAAACACTGCAACAGTGTGCATGCAGTTTTTAAAATATATATTTTTTGGTATTCGCTCTTACTCACATAAATGGCCTAGTCTTCTCGAAGGCAGAACAGGTTTTTAACATCATGTACGCAAGATGCTCTGCCTGCATTGGCACACGGGACCCTGGGCTTGGTTCACAGTCTCATCTGAAGACTTTCAGGGTAGTGGAGATAGTACTGATGTTAACTCCAGGGTAAAATTCCCCTTGACCGGGTGTCTCAGTGGTGGCTCGAACCTGGGCTCAATCCTGGTCATCCAAACATGAGTGTAAGGCTCTAACCACTAAGCTACCCTGCCCCCTACTCCCACCCCTAACTTAACCTGAAGTGGGAGTGACGTGACCCCTACCTTGATTTCGTCCTCTTTGAACATATCACATTTCACGAAAGTGGCCTCCCCTGGTCCCATGGCATTCATGGCCGCCTCCACTTCCTTGCCTTCGTCATCTGCACCGTCATGGCCCACAGAAAATGGTCCACTATTAGCTCTTTTTTTTTTTTTTTTTTTTTTTTTTGGGGGGGGAGGGAAGGCAGGGTTGTTTTCGTTTTTTTAAAGTGCATATGGAATGGGGTTTGGAGAAAATTGAAGGGCAGGGTAAAGTTAACAATATGTATATTATGTCATGTTGTGGTTAGTTTGTTAGCAGTAGTCATAATTATTATCATAGTTTAGCATATGATGGGGTAAGGAAAAAAATTGAATGACGGGGTAAATTTACACACACACACACACACACACACATATATATATATATATATATATATATATAATATATATATATATATATATATATAATATATATATATATATATTATAGTTTAGCATATATTTTTCACTGTGTGGTTAGTTTTGTACAGATTATTAGCAAGGCAACGCTGATCTGCTGGTAAGTTTTTTCTTCAACAACAAAACTACACAGATTAGTTTAAGAAAATGATCAAATATACGCATCATTGTGGGTGGATGATCTATCTGATGGTTTAGATTAGATCTATGAGGGTGTTTTTTTCCAAAAAACTACTGACGTTTGTTACCTTGTCATTTTATGATTGTTCGTTTGACATGTTATTGTAGTAGCATCACATAATAGTAATAATATGAAAAATAGGCTTGTTAAGCTTCAGCAAGTTGTTATTTCATTATTTCACTATTTCCTGTTTCTTATGATTTACTTTTATCATTGCATTACTTCGTACTAATACTAAATAGCCATAATAGCCATATAATTTTTCTTCCAAAAAAGTTCAGTCTTTTTTTTATTTTTTATTTTTTTATTTTGCCTACCCAAGAATGCAAAAGTTGTAGTTACTGCTACAAGTGAGTCACTTAGGGCTTTGCTTCTCATTCAAAGCCGACTTGGCTTTAATTTACTACCTTAACTCCTTGTGCAGTCTTTGGGACACTGACATGATTTCTTTATTTTTCTAAGTGGGCAAACTAAACGTGTCTAAAATACATTCCATCCTGGATTGAACAAATCATGTATCTACTACTTCCTTCAGGTCAGAAAAAATGATTGCATGTGGATGGCTTGTCAGTAGGTGGGTGTGTTTAACATGCAAAAACTTTGAACTGCAGACATATAGATCTATTGAAAACAAAAATGAATCAGATATATATTAATGCAGAAATGAATAAAGGATAATTTTAGTTTTTATTTAATGTTGACCCTTTTGGGCCCTGCCTCACCCCCTCCCCCCCCTCCTCCCCACCTTCTTTATGGTGAATCATGCACAAACACACAAGGATTATTGCTTGATTTGAGTGTACTATTTAAAATCATACAATTCAAAAAAATAACAAAAAAACAAAAACAAAACATCTCTTTTTATTTTAGGGCAGATTTGGGCATGTTGCTTCATGCACATGCACGTTACATGTGAAAGCATACTCAACAACAAATTAACATGCGCATACACAATATTAACATGATCATTTATAAAGAAGTTAAAAGAAGCATGCATGCATAAAAGCATGACAACTTGCTTAAATGCTAGCTTAAAAGTGCATACATGTGCATGCATTATACAACAAATAATATTCACACTAACCAACATATAGTTCATGCCGACGCTCACAGATGTGACTAGGCATGCATACATGCAATGCATTAAAACAACAATCTTTTTTCTTTCTTTCTCTTTTTTCATTCATGAGCTCCAAGTTCACCACTGGTGAAATTTTCGTTCATTGCCCTCCATTAATGTATCTGCATTCTGACTTCAGGGGCGACGTCTAAAATTGACACCAGTGTGAATGCATTCTTTATATATATAAATATGATCTGGTTCCTACCAGTACACAATGGCCTACTATGTATGCGCAAGATGTTCTGCACACATTTGCACACAGGACATTCATCTCATCTGAAGAACTGTCGCGGAAGTGAAATCAGCACTGCTGTTGACTCCAAAGGGAAAATCTCCTTGAATGAGTGCCTTGACTCAGGCTGTGTGATCAATTGCAGCACTCTGACCACATGGCCATCCCCCTCCCCCAGAATATCACCTAATCTTGGGATATCATAGAGTGATCAGGATAAAACACAAGTGACATATTCATTAGAATGAAGGGAGAAATCTGCTGGGTACTTTTTCTGTACTACATAGAAGTGAACAGAAACAATGTACTCCTGTACATGTACATATTCAAGTACAATCATACGCGTGCATGCATGAACACACATACACAAACACACAAACATTTCTCTCTTTCTCTCTCTCTCTCTCTCTCTCTCTCTCTCTCTCTCTCTCTCTCTCTCTCTCTCCTTACCTTGTCGTGCACAAAAGACAACTTTGGATCCATTTTTCACTGAAACAAAAACAGCATCGCTTTCAGTCAATAAACTGATCATCACAAACCAGCACAAACAAACACATAAAGCAAAAACAAGCATAAACAAAAGTATACACAAAGTAAAAACAGAGTGGGTGATAAGCAGGGAAATACCCCATAACAACAACAATAAGATCCTAACACAACACACAAGCAGCTACACTCCTCCAGTTCACACACATTCAACATTTTTTACACTGTGATTATATCTCATTCCATCTCATACCAAAAAACACCTTACTACCTGAAATATGGGGCAATCACATAGAATCAATCCTGTCTAACAATACTGACATTATCACTGATAACGTCCACATCTCCTATCACTCCTAGAATCAACTGTGTCTAACAATATCATCACCGATAACATCCACATCTCTTATCCACTATCAAGCTCTTGTGGACAGCAATCACTTCAGATTTTATCATCCCTTAAGCTTTCTTTGATTGCATCAGAGTCCCAGCAGATTTATTCAATTAAGGGACTGTATCATCCAACCAACCACTACCACCAAGCTGCTCTCTCTTTACAGCTACCCAGCAGGCGCCTGTACCTTAGTTTACATGTTATGGACTGTGGACTTTTACTCAAGTGGGTGTAAGACTAGGAAACAGGGGGAAAAGCTGTAACACCATGAGGTAACAGCTGACAATTGTAGCTGTGTAGATATTGGGCAGAATAGTATTGTCATTAGTGGCAAGACTTACAGCATTTTGTTCACAATCTTATTATTCATGATCTGAAGGTATGGGCCACAGTCTAAGTAAGGCTGAGACAGACAATGGAAGAAAGGTGTTGTAACATCATGAGGCAACAGCTGACACTTGTGGCATTGTGCTGTGGATAATGGAGACTAGTATTGTCATTAGTGGTTATATTAGAACAGCTCAGTTATTCCTGATCTAGTGCTTACTGGAGGTATGGGCTGCTGTCTTTGCTGAGGCTGCAATATCTGTCTGAAGGAATTTTTCCACAGGAGTTATTGTAATTTGATGGGGGGTTTTGTTGGATTTTTTTTTTAGGTAAGGGGGTGGGAGGAGGGTTGGGATGGTCCTGGGCAAAAGCTCCAAGGTTCACCAATGGTGAGATTCAGTGTATGCGCTGTGTTTGGCCACCATGAAGATAGCCACATTCCAACTTTGGGGATATATGCTGGGTGTTTGTGTTTCCTTAACCCACCAAATGCTGACATGAATCACAGGATCTTTAATGCGTGGATATATATTTGATCTCCTCTCCTGTGGGATTGCCAGGGGCCCCTTTCAGTATATACACAGCATCCCCACAAAGGTCGTCAAGTCGAGCATTCCAGAGGGGCCCAAGCCAAAAAGCCTTTCTCAGTTACTGAGGCAAGCTAACTCTGCTTGTTAAGGCCTATGTTAATTAAAATGTTGTTATGCTTCAGAATGTGATGTTGAATTTGTCTTCAGCCATGACAACCTCTTACCATCGCAACCTGCACTCTCTTTTTTAGGATGAAAAAAAATCCTCTGAAGTCGAGAGTATGGCTGCCTATATGATGAGGAACTCGAAAATAGTCAATACACACAAAAGTCAAGTCAAATCAAGTTAAAATTTTATTTCCAGATGGTACATTGAATAAGCAATGCATTTGCTTTTTTCATCAAGACGTCTTTCTAAGAACAAATTTCTTAATGATTATACTGAAATACTACATTATTGCATCCTTTACCATTAAAATAAACCAGTAAAAAGAGGAAAATCGATAAGATTCATCCAGTGTGTATCTAACACATACACACAAAACGCTCATCCAGAGTGTATAGATCTAACAATCTCATACACACAAAACACTCACCCAGTGTGTCTCTAACAATCTCATACACACAAAACACTCACCCAGTGTGATCATCTAACAATCTCATACACACAAAACACTCACCCAGTGTATATCTAACAATCTCATACACACAAAACACTCACCCAGTGTGTCTCTAACAATCTCATACACACAAAACACTCACCCAGTGTGTCTCTAACAATCTCATACACACATCTAACAATTTCACAGTGGTTCCCAGGTGGGATGAATGAGTCAGTGGATTATCATCCTGGCTGGCCCCCCAGGCTGTTAAGCTGGGAAATACCCAACAATGGGTTCAAGCGGATTGGATTAGTTAACATCCACGCCCTGCCCCCTAAAAGTCTGATGAGACTATAAACCAAGGTCCCATTCACAGAGGTCCTGTGTGCCAAGGCATGCAGAATATCTTGTGCACATGTTAAAAACCCATTCCGCTTTTCAAAAGAGTAGGCCATTGTGTGCCGGTGGGAACGGTTGACAAAACTTACACAACTGCATACACAAGGGGACTGGATGTAAGAAAAATTTAAGCACATGAGTGCTGATTCCAATGAAATAAAAGATTTTTTTTTAAAGACTTCCAGAAATGTTCAACCATCAGGTGCCTATGCCTTCTGTCTGTTATACATGGGACTGTGCACATGTGAACTACTTCAGTGGGTGGCAAGGGGGGGGGGGGCGTAAAAAAGGTAACACTGTGACATGACAGACAGGCCTAGCACTGGTGGTTTTGAAGATCTCCCTTGGAACAGGATGCTTATAGCTAGCTCTCTCTCTCTCTCTCTCTCCTCTCTCTCTCTCTCTCTCTCTCTCTCTCCTCTCTCTCTCTCTCTCCACTACACCTCACACACACACACACGCACACACACCGTCTTTTCAGACAAAGGTAGCTCTGCCCATACAAGAGAGAGACAGAGAGAAGAGAGCAACAACACACACATACACACACACAGTCTTTTCTAATATCACCTAATGTGAAAAGACCTTAAATTAAAGAAGAACACAAAAGTCTTTTTAGACAAAGGTAGCTCTGTCCAAACACACACACACACACACCACACACACACACACACACACACACACACACACAACCTTACTATTATCCTCCAAATAAAAGAATGAATGGATAAAAGAATAAATAAATAAAACAAACACACACACACACACACACACACACACACACACAACACAACCAAAACCACACATACATTGTCTTTTGGACCAAAGTTAGCCCTGCTCACAGATCAATGCTCTTGGGGTAAACTGGTGAACACTTTTTGAAAATTCAGAATCAGAAAGCATAGGATGAAGAGGGATAATTATTGATCTCGAATGTTTATGTCCAAACACACTATGCTCGAATGCACCCCACACACACACAATATATATATATATATATATATATATATATATATATATATATATATATAAAGAGAGAGAGAGAGAGAGAGGAGAGAGAGAGAGAGAGAGAGAGAGAAGACAGACAATACATACATACATACATACATACACCAAAACTGTGGAATATTTAAAGATTACAAACTATTCTGTAAAACTGCCAAACATAATCTAATGTGTAAACACATTCATAACAACTGGCCAAACATTAAAAATAAATCCAATCTAATCATTCAGTTGAAAACTGTTCAAGCCCCTGCAGCTTTACAATTCTTTAACTGCCTCAAAGCTAATATCTTCCTTTGAAACTGGGTGGTTACTGTCAATATTATCATCATGAATACTATTGTCTGCCTGTTAGAGCGAGAGCGAGAGAGAGAGAGAGAGCGAGAGTCAAGCTTTTAAAGAACCATGTGCTTTTCTCAGAAATTATGTGCATCAGTGGGAGTGCGCACATGCATTAGAGTTCGTGCGCGTGTATGGTGATAGGCCTATGATTGATAACAGGAGTACTGGTGCACTGCTGTGAGCAAGTATATCAACGGTTTTGTCAGCAAGCCAACTTTCTTTTCTTTTCTTTCTTTCATCTGCCGCTGGTGCCTTTCGGCGTTGGGGAGACACAGACTGGTCTGCAGCAAGGTGGGAGGCTTGATGTAGTGACAGGTCATGGGCTGGCAGGGTGTCAGCCAGGAGTCACTCCATCATCTCCTTGGTCTACCTCTGGCTTTCCAGCCATTGTATTTAGTGGTGTATGCCCCTAGGGCTGGTTGGTTGGGCGGCATTCTAGTGAGGTGACCAAACCACCTGATTCTTTGTTGTTCGATAGGGTGGAGAATTGGTGTTAGTCCGACCATGTCTCTGATCACCAACTTTCGGTTTTCAAAAATTCACTCCAACCTGTTCGCCCATGCAATTCTAACCGAATACACACACATCAGTGCACTGCCTCAACCTGTGATCGAGCTACAACACACACACACACACACACTCTCACAAACACACATTTTAATCGTCTTTGCTTCACTTTTGCTGTAAATTAGGGCAACAAGACCCTTTTCACCAACCCTCAGTTTCTTCTTGTGCACTGCCGATTAGAATGGCGGACGTTTGAGTCCAGAAAAGCGTTTTCCAGAAGCATGGTGCGATTGTATAAATTTACGTCCCTGCAGCGATATCCAGTTTTCCAGAAACGTGTGCATTATATAAATTTCTATTTGATGATCTTCGTAACATTCCACACACATTCCGGCGGGGTATCTATCGATCAATGAACTCTGTTGGACTAACCAGAAGAGAGCTTGTTCACCTCTGACAGTTGGCGAGCTCAGCAAATACATAACTATTGATTAATTAAGGGCCTAGGCTAACGAAACGGATTCGGCTCGTAGGCATATATGAAGAAGCTGGATCTCTGTACCAGAATAAACACCTAGAGCCAAAACTCCACAGGAGAGTCTTACGAGACCAACGGTACCTTGGCCTAGGCCTACTGATGTACTGGATAGAGATTGAACCATGTGAGAATCATTCACATGAGAACAGACTTCTCGGGATCACAGAATCCCGAAAATCAACACACACACACACACACACACCAAATAATAATAATGCTTGATATAGTCTTCACTCTAAATTTCACTGGGCAAAAATAACTGAAACAGAAAATCTTATGCTGATGACGACAATGATGATGAGAGCTGTGACAATAGCTATGGGTTAGGCCCCTAAGACACAAAACCACCTGATACCAATGACAACGTTGATGAATCGATGCTTAGGCCTAAGTCTAATTAAACTCAATGCAGCATTATACTCGGCCTAGTGTATAGGCCTACTCCTCACAGTCACATGGCTATCACATGACACAAAAGTGCCACAAGACCACTAGGCCTACATTAATCAGCTGTTGCACTGCTAGGCTAAATTAGGTTAGATACAATGTGTGTGTGTGTGTGTGTGTGTCACTGTGCGTCACTGTGTGTGTGTGTGAGAGAAAGTCAAGTCAAACGTTTATTTTCAGATGGTAGGCCTACATTTGATAAGCAGTGCAACTGCTTGGGGGGGGTTTCTTCATCAAGCCATCTACCTAAAAATAATAATGATGATGATAATATACACACTTACATAGAATAAAAAACAAAACAATAATGAATCATACAAATTCAACAAAAAGAAAAGGTGCGCGCGCGTGTCTGTATTGTGTGTGTGTGTGTGCGCGCGCGCGCACATACGCGTATTCGTGCACGAGCGCATGCATATATGTCCATGTTTGTTAGCCTAGCCTACTTTCTTTTTTTAGTCACAGGCACCATAGCAATCAACTTTATTTGATGTCTTATTCTTTAATGACTAAATAACAGACATAACTGGATAGATAATGATGTGGCCAAGGTGGCAGCTCAAAATACAACAAAAGAAAAAAAAAGACAGGATTATCTCTCGTACCTGAAATTTGGTTGCCACGAAAATTTTCACCCCGCCCCCCTTCCCACCTCCTCCAACGCAACCAAACTTTGTTTCTTTTTTTTTTAAACTAGTTCTTAACCCCTCCCCCCCCCCCCCCCCCCCCCCCCCCCCCCCCCCCCCCTATGGAACTAAACACCGATTTGTACTTTGAAGAAGAAAAAAGAAAGAAAGAAAGAACACTTACCAAATACTTCTACGCAGCCTTTTCCAATGCCTTTCGAACCGCCAGTAACAATCGTTACTTTATCTTTGTAGCGAAGACCAGAGGATGAAGCAGACGACGCCATAGCTTGGAGTAAAAATGTTCTCTGCACTGTGTGCCAAGTTAGCCTAACCACTCTAGCCTAGGCCTACTGCTGTAACTTCGCGGAACTAAATCCAGAAGTTCATGATCCTCTTATGGTCATGCTGTTATCATGTGACTTGTGACATAGGCGCCTGAAAGATAAGTATGTCATGTCTCTTTTTGTGATGATGATGTGATTTTGAACGAACGTACGCACATGTAAGCACACACATGCGCGCACGTACACACGCACACACACGTGCGTGTGCGCGCATGCACGCACACAGGTACGCACGTGCACACCCGCGCGTGCACGTGCACACACATACACACACAAACAAATAAACCCAGGCACTCAGGGGCGCGTACGCACGTGCACACACGCATGCAGGTATACACACACACATCCAGGCACTCACGGGCGCGCACGTGCACACTCTCACACACACACACACACACACACACACACACATATATATATATAATATGCGCGCACGCACACACTTTTTGTTCCTAGATAGATGGCTTGATGAAAAAAAGCAAATACATTGCTTATTCAATGTACCATCTGGAAATAAAAATATAATAATACTAAATAATGACTTCACACACACACACAACACACACACACACACACACACACACACACACACACACACACACACCACGCACGCACGCACGCACGCACGCACGCACACGGTCAGAAAAGTCAGTTGGAGTTCGTCAGTGACAGTCACAGTGTGTCAAGTGTGTGTGTGTATGTTTATTCATTTATTTAAATAATTTTATTTATTCTTTTATTTCGAGGATAATGGAATAAGACTCATGTACCCCGTGTGTATGCAGTTTGCAATTTTATCATCCGTTCCCCCCAGCACACAATGGCCTACTCTTCCGAAAAACGGAACGGGTCATGTGCGCAAGATGTTCCGCGTGCGTTCGTACATG
>CM054158.1:12806194-12838694 GCA_028751875.1 Rapana venosa
GGAGGGGGGAGGGGGGGGTGGGGGTGGGGGGGGGGGGCGTTGGTAGTTTTTGTTTTCCTTTCAAGTGGTTCCCCCTTCTCAATTTATGACCATCTTTTTTTTTTTAATTGGTTGTAGTAAGGTGCAATTTTTGGCAGTCTATTTGATTTCTGATGTTTGCTACCACCAATCTTTTTTTTCTTTTCTTTTATTCTTTCATATCGAGGATAATGGAATGCTTTTTTGTACATCCAGTCCCCGTGTATATGCGGTTTTGTAAATTCTGTCATCTGTTCCCACCGGCACACAATGGCCTACTCTTACCAAAAGCGGAACAGTATGCTACCATCAATCTAAGATGAACTTTTTCCAGTCTAGATGTCATTATCATAATCATGTCTAACTCTGTCTAAGAGTCGAAGATGACAGTTTTAGCCTTGTATCCCCCCCCCCTCCCTCCCTCCACCACCCCCCTACACACTACACTACTCTGAAGCGAGAGTGGTCATCGGGGCGCTGCACTGATCAGAGCACCAGTTTTCTCCCTTTGTGGCGATCGTGTGCCAATGCCTGGGTCTCAGCAACGCTCTGTTCAGAGCATCCAGTAATGTTGTCTGTCTACCCCACTTCTTTATCTGTCTGCCTTTTTTTCTTTCTTTATCTACGTAGCCCACTGAACTGCACTTTACGAGAGGAAGTTACTTAAGGCGAAAAGCTCACTGATAATATTATTATCAACCTTAACATAGGCGTTTAACCTAGTTTTCACCTAATCCTTTTAGTATAACACAATATTTCTAACTCATTAATTCTGGCTTTGAGCTAAAGACTGACCTTTGCTCTGAAAATGTTACCTCAATCTTTTTTGTTGTTGGTGTTGTTTTTGTTTTGTTTTTGTTTTTGGTTGGGGGTTTTGGGGTGGGGGGGGGGGGGGGGTGGGGGGGGGGAGTATTTTCGTGTTTTTTTTGTTTCGTTCCTCGGCTAGAGATCCAAGGTTCACCAATGGTGAGAGTTTTCCCTCTATACCTTCCTCCGCCCCCCCCCCCTCCCCCCCCCTCGCCCCCCTCCACTCCCCCCTCCAATTTTATGTAGCTATGCTTCGATCTAAGAATAATGACACCCCCCTCCACCCCCCTCCACCCCAACCCTAGCCTAATAAAAGGGGTAGTGTGGTGGGTATAGTAGCTAGACTCCTCTACTTTTCAACCTACGAGGAATAAAACTTCACACGCACCGTACACAGCCCTCTGCCTTTCCTCACGGACGTTCCCACCACCCGGTTCATCCCCAGGTACACATCGCGGTTGACGCCCCCGGGGGAGGAATCACTCTGACCGTTCAGCGCGAAAAGCTTGTGCGAGTCGATAGAGATGAACCCGGCCCCGTTATCCGCTGACGCCATCTCGTCCGCTATGTTGAGCGTGAGACTGGGTTGGGAGAGAGTTCCCACGAAGTTGGTTCTGCTGTGGAGGAGTCCGTAGGTGCCCCCTGAAGGGTTGTCCCTGCCGTAGAAATAGATGCTGTGGCCTTTGGAATGGACCTCAGCATCGTTGTCCTGCGTTCCGCTATCTCCACCTGTTTGGTGAAAAAGAGAAAGTGTGAGGAGTGGTTTAGTGATTTCAGTCCCGTACTTCTTCTTCCTTTTTTTTTTTGGTCATGTTTCTCCCAGGGGAGGTTTTGACATTGATGAGTCTTCTCCATCTCTCTGTGTTTTTGAGCCCCCTCCTTACCCATGCCCCTCTCTCTCTAAGGTAAAGGTAAAGGTAAGGGTTCCGTACTTCAATTGGTCGTATGTGAGCCAGTCAGAACTATTATAGGCCAGCATATAGGGCGTGCTCACTTTTTCTCGTGGCTTTAACTTCCTGTTATAAAGACAACATCTGAACAGTGAGCGTGAACGAGGGAACTGTTATAAGTCTAAGGGCGCAAATAGGTCCATCTTCTAGTTTAAACGCTCGGCTTTGTTAATTGGCTGGTGGGAAGCGAGTGTGCCTGAGCTATTCATGTCGCTCTGATGTTCATCTGCATACTAGTAGGTTTTGCTGGTCTTCCTTTGTTGTTCATATAAGTAAGTTGGAATATTGCAATGTTACTTTTTGGGGTGGGCTAATGGTTATGTTTAGTAATAACCAAATTCGAAAGTTGAGAGTAACGAATGGTTTGTTTATTTTAGCAATTATATATGTCATGGCGTTTCTTTTAGACACTGTGTGTTATTAAAATTAAGTTGTGGTCTTCATGATTGGTAGCTGAATGAAAGTTTGTTTTGTTGTTGTTGGTTGTTATCTGTATAGTATCAGAGTATGGAGTGTTGTTGCCTTTTGTGTTTTCTCTTTCGTCTTTTTATGGAGTTGTTGGACGTTTCCCAAATTCACACTATGAGAGTCAGCCAGAATGTGCACTCTAGTCTTACTCATTCCACCTGGGAAATCACAGTGAGATTGTATTAAAATAACAACAACAACACCAACAAAACTAAACGAAAAGTTTGCTCGCATGGATCTTGTCAAGTACCTCGACATATCGGCAGCTGCACTCCACCTTCGGAGGATTTTCTCTTTCCTTTACTTGTAGAGTGCATGTTGTTGTGCTGAGAGTTGTTCATGGCTGAAGGCAATCTCAACGTCAAATTTTACAACATAACACCATTTCATTGTAGACCTCGGCACTTAGCTTCCATCAATGACTAACATCACTTTGGGCCCAGAGCAAAACTATTAGTTACATGTGTGCTTAATCACAATTCTCAAAAAAAAAAAGTGTGAATATTTAAAAACAAAAAGTAGACTCCTCCACACCTCCCCCCCTCCCCAAACACGCACGCACGCACACACACACACACACACACAACACACACACACACACACACACACACTTCTACACACACTTTCCCATCTTCTATTCTCACCGTATCCATTATTGGAAGAGGAATCCCCGACGTTGAAAGTCCAGTCCACAGAGCCGTCAAACGTCATGTTAATTTGAGCTCGCCTGCGTGTCGGGTGGGAGAAGGTCAGTTTCAGCACCCCCTGTCTGTCACACCTACCCGCCACCTGATTGCCTGTCAAACTGGAGTGCCATGATATCCCGGAGGACAACCCCGAACTGACGCCAGTTCTCAGGTTGACGCTAAACACTGATGGCGTCACAGGAGTTAACGTTTGGTTTACCGTCACTGTGGACAGAAGAAAAAAAAAAACCACCCCCCAAAACATGATGTCTTGTTATGAAATGTGGTGTTAACAGTGTTGTTAAGGAATTATAGCCCTATGTGGTAACGATTTCTGATTTTTTTCGAAAATGTGGAGTCACGTTTGTTTAGGAAGATGTATTTTGAAGCTAAGATTTCATTGTGCGAAGAAAACAATAACACAATAACAACAAAAACAAGCTAGCAAACGATGAAACAAAACAAAACATGCCCCCCCCCCCCCCCCCCCCCCACACACACAACACACAAACACTCTCTCTCTCTCTCTCTCTCTCTCTCTCTCTCTCTCACACACACACACACACACGCGCGCGCACACACACTCACACACACACATACACTCTCTCTCTCTCTTTTCCTCTCTCTCTCTCTCTCTCTCTCCTCTCTCTCTCCTCTCTCTCTCTCTCTTACCTGGAGGTAAGCGAGCCGATGTTATGACAAAAAGCTGCAGCAGGCACAAGGCAGCCAGACATGTCATAGTGTACACCTGCATCTTTTTTCCCTTGTCAGGTGAAAATGCTGGGCTTTGTTGTTGTTGCTGCTGTTGTTGTCAAACTGCTGATCTCTGTCAACTCTGTCTCTGTCTCTGGAAACATATGAATGGTTATCAAAGATATCTACTCTAAAGCTAAATCATGTGTTAGCGGAGGTGATGAGTGTTCTGACTTTTTTCAAACCTCAACTGGGGTTCGTCAGGATGAAAACTTGTCACCGTTACTCTTTGCCTTGTACTTGAATGATATGCAGTCCTTACATTATGGAAAAAATAAACGGTTTATCTACAATGGCAAAGGAAGCCAGGAAACTAGGGTGGGAAAGAGAAAAGGATGATCTTTTGCTGAAAATGTTTTTGTTATTGTATGCAGATGATACCGCAACTTGTGCTGATCATCAAAAGAAGACTTGCAGAAAGCTATCCATGCAATGTGTAACTATTGTCATAAGTGGAAACTTAATATAAATGTAGAAAAAACAAAAGTTTTGGTTTTTTCAAGAGGTAAAATCAAGAAAATGCCTTGTTTTACACGTGGTGGTAAATAAATTAAAGTGGTTTTTTTCTTTTAAATATCTCGGGCTGAACTTTAATTATAACAACAAATTTAACGTGGCACAAAAACACTTATATGATCAAGCATGTCGTAGCATGTTCTCTCTGCTAAAAAAATGCTGAAGACTTTTTCTTCCCATTGATATACAGAATGAATTATTTAACATAGTAGTTCCAATTTTGCTTTATGGATGTGAGGTCTGGACTCCATCAATGTGTGAATTAGCTTCAAAATTACAACTTAAGTTCTTCAAAATAATTCTTAAACTGGGAAAATCTACTCCAAGTAAAATGGTTTATGGGGAACTTGGTCAGTTTCCTGTGGAAATAACGGCTAAAGTAAGGATGCTTTGCTTTTGGTTTAAGCTTGTTGATATCGGAAGTGAGCCTAAGTTTTCTAACATTATTTATAAGTTGCTACATGATATGTATATGTTAATGCCCACAAATCTACTTATTTAGCTAACGTAGAAGGTATATTAAATGAAATCGGGTTAAGTGGCATTTGGCAGAATCAGTTTGATCTCAATGTTTCATCTGAATGGTTTAAAGCCAAAGTTACACGTAGTTTACAAGATCAGTATTTGCAACAATGGTTTTCTCATGTAGATAACAATGACATATTTCTTAATTATAGACTATTTAAGAAGTGTTTCTGCTTTGGAGATTATCTGACAATTCTTCCTCATAACTTGTCATTAACTTTTATTCATTTTCGAACGTTAAATCACAGACTTCCCATCCAAATTGGCAGAATAAGAAATGTTCCTAGAGCAGAGAGAGTAATAATAATAATAATAATAATAATAATAATAATGTATGGAATTTATATAGCGCTGAATCTTGTAAAGCTACAAATCAAAGCGCTTTTTTTTAATGCGTGTGTATGCAGTTTTTTAATTTTGTCATCTGTTCCCACCGGCACACAATGGCCTACTCTTTCGAACAGCGGAACAGGATTTAACGTGTGCGCAAGATGTTCTGCATGCGTTCGCACACTCTCTGAGAGTCTGTGATAAATGTGGTGAAAACGAGCTAGGTGATGAGTTCCATTATCTATTCAAATGTCATTTCTTTGTGCAGCTAAGAAACAAATTTATCCCAAGATATTATGTTCTTTCGAGCCAGAAGGCCCATAGAGCCGGAGCTTTTCCCGGTTTCTGTAGCGTTAAGCGAACTGATGGTTTTTCACCACCCCTGTGACAGGACGCTAGTCTGTCGCCAGATACTTCCCCAGCAGAGCTGGTACCCACTTGTACACCTGGGTGGAGTGAGGAAAATAGGAGTAAAGTGTCTTTCCCAAGGACACAACACCGAGCCGAGCGGGGATCGAACCCGCGACCTCTGGATCACGAGTTGACCGCCTAAACTACTCGACCACGGTGCCTCCTAAGATATTATAGAGGAAACCCAAATGTTATGAAGTTCCATGAATTGTTTAGTTCCACAAATAAATCCCTGCTTATTAAAGTTATAAAATTCCTCAAAGAAATAATGAAAACCTATTGATTTGACGCATCTCTTTAGATAACACCAGTGCATTTTATTACATGTTAAGGATAAGTTAATTCCCTTTGTTGGTATAGATTTGAATGGCCATGTCATTGTGTGTGAGCACACTAGCACCCCCACGTGCGCGTGTATGTATGTGTGTGTGTACCCGCATTTGTGTGCATGTGTGCGCGCGTATCTGTGTACTGGTTGTGCTTTCTAGCAGGGAGGTCCAACTCACATTGGTGCAGTTGCCTCGCGAGAACTTTTGTATTTTCATTTGAATTGTTTGCTGGTGTTTAGTTTGAAATGCTTCCTGCGTGCGTGGGTGCAGAGTGTGTGTGTGACCAGGGGGGTGGCGGGCTTCTTGGCGTGTTGATGTTCCATACGTGCGTGTGTGTGTGTGTGTGTGTGTGTGTGTGCTTGTGGATGCCTTTGCGTTGCGCGTGGTGTGCTGGGAGAGAAAGAGAATGCGAATGCACTGACATATGAGACTGATTGATAGCATCATTGATTGATTGATAATCTTTACTTCCAAGGGTTACAGATTGAAGAAGTATTGACATACTTTTTCGGTCATCCGGTTCTTTCCCTGAAATGGGACCATCATTAATGATGGCAACAAATAATTGAGAGAGAGAGAGAGAGAGAGAGAGAGAGAGAGAGAGAGAGAGAGAGAGAGAGAGAGAGGGGGGGGGGGGTGAGAGAGAGAGAGAGAGAGAGAGAGAGAGAGAGAGAGAGAGAGAGAGAGGAGAGAGAAGTATTGACATACTTTTTCGGTCATCCGGTTCTTTCCCTGAAATGGGACCATCATTAATGATGGCAACAAATAATTGAGAGAGAGAGAGAGAGAGAGAGAGAGAGAGAGAGAGGAGAGAGAGAGAGAGAGAGAGAGAGAGAGTTCATTTTATCAGTGAGAATAAAAAATTTCCAATCCAAATGAGGCAGAAACAATTCAAGTCAATAAAGAGAGCGACAGATAGTTATTTAGACAAACAAACAGACAAAGACTAACGGACAGACAGACAGACAGACCGACCGACCGATAGAAACAAAGACAGACAACGAGAGCGCCACATAATATTCTAACCTGATGAATAGCAGATTTCCCAGGCTGTTCAAGCTGTAACACCACAAGGAGAAGACAGTCAACGCCAACACGACAGCAGCCCCAAACTCCCTCAGCTTTTAAAGTCTCTGTCCCGGATCCAGACTTTGTAAACATATTGACAAAATTATACACCGTGGAACCGGATACATACGAACAGTTCCAGCAAATCTTTTTCCACCCATGACTTAATCTCGCTCTATTCACCAGTCCACTTTTGATTTACGTAACTCCTTAGTCCGAACTTTTCCAGGTCGATGATTGGTCCGAATCTGACCAATCTGTGAGCGCTTCCGGTGCCGTGAGATTTTTGGTTTTCAGTTGTTGACGAAAGAAAATTGAATTTTTCATTTTGTGGATTCGAGTGTGGTTTGTTGGGAGGAAGAGGGTTTGGTAGTTGTGTAACATTTCTATATTGTTTATTCCCAATTTCATGTATTTAATGGTCTTCTTCAGTCAGTCCTCTGTTTTCTTCTTGGTCCTATTTCTTTTTTCTTACTATTATTCTCCATTTTTCTTCTCCTACTAGGGTCGTCCTTCCTCTTGACACTTTTTCTTCTTCTTCTGAAATTCCAGTTTTAGCATACATTTTAAAAAGTTACGAATAGAAAAGTAAACTCATGGATACGTTTGTCAAGAATGTTTCAGTTTTGTAAACTGGGAAACAGGCACTTTGGTCTGAGGTGAGTATTTAAAGAGATATGGTGCCCTTAGTCAAATGTACTTAATGACAAGTTGTCCCTGAAAGCAGATGAAAAAGAGATGATAATCAGTTCTATACAGTGAAAAACGGGAATGAATTGGTAGTCAAGACACCTTTTTTCAGATTATGTTAGCTTGTCTGAAAGTACAACATAAGTTTTCAGAGGTTTGATTTTTTAAAAAATAATTCTCTCTCTCTCTCTCTCTCTCTCTCTCTCTCTCTCTCTCTCTCCACACACACACACACACACACACACACACACACACACACACACACACACACACACACACAAAGCTCCTGGTTTCCTTTCTTTTATGTATTCTTTCTTTCTTTCTTTGGGTAATTATTACATCTTTGTTTTGTTTCAAAATTCCCATGAATTTTTTCCAGCCCCTCTGCTAGAGCTCCTAGGTTCACCAATGCGACTGTTTTGCTCACCATTAAGGTAGCCGCATTTTGGCTTCGGGGATAATGTATGTAAGCATAACACCAGTGTGTATGCAGTTGTTGTTGTTTTTTTAAAAAAAGAACATCCATTTCTACCAGCACGAATGGCCTTCTCTTGAAAAAGGCAGAACAGGTATGTGCAAGACGTTCTGGGTGCGTTCGCACACGGGACCTCAGTTTATAGTCTCATCCGAAGGACTTTCGGGGGAAGTGGAGTCATGGTACTGATGTCAACTCCCATCGGAAAATCCCCCTGAACAGGTGGCTCAGCGGTGGCTCGAACCCGGGCCCGTGAAATCGGGAGCGCAAAGCTCTAACCACTAGAACGCTCTAACCATTAGCTCCACCTCCCCCCCCCCCCCCCCCCCCCCCCCCCCTCCCCCCCCCCCCCCCCCCCCCCCCCCCCCCCCCCCCCCCCACCCCTTTCATTCAAAAATTTCAGACTGCCCTCTCTCTCAGCCCCCCCCCCCCCCCCCCACCCCCCACCCCCCCTCCCTTCCCCCCATACTCCAGTAAGTGGCAGCTAGCTTACATTGTAACTAGTTCAGAGTTACATCCGATTTCCTCTCCCCTCTCTCTCTCCCCCCCCCCTCCCCTCCCCCATCCACGTGATGGTTAGTTTACATTGTAAATAGTTCAGATTTCCGTCCAGTCTCAGTCATAGCGTGAAGGTTTTAGGGACATGTTTTTTTGGGTGGCGATCTTGTGCCGATGCCTGGGTCTCAACAATGGTCTTCTAGATGGATTCCAAAGAGCTTTGCTGAAATCCAGGCCTTGGTACACGTTCGCCTCAGTTGGAGAAAGCTGGTGTACTTGTCAGTCCTGCGTAAGGGGGACTTGTGTGCTGTAGTGTCCCGTTTGGACCCGAAACTTTTCCCCCATCCATTATTTATTTATTCTTTTATATCGAGGATAATGGAATAAGCACTCATGTGCTTTTTACATCCAGTGTGTATGCGGTTTTAAAATGTCATCTGTTTCCACCGGCACACAATGGCCTACTCTTCCGAAAAGCGGAACATAACGTGTGCGCAAGATGTTCTGCATGCGTTCGAACACGGGGCCTCGGTTTATAGTCTCATCCGAAGGACTGTCGATCATGAGTGGTGGTCTAGGTGCTAATCTTTCGGATGAGACGATAAACCGAGTCCCCTGTGTTACACAAAATTATTTAGCGCACGCGAAAGAACCCACGGCAACAAGAGAGTTGTCCCTGGTAAAATTCTGTAGAAAAAAGCAACTCTGATAGGGAAACCAATACACATGCAGACATTTTTTAATGGGTGGCGCAACTCTTGTGGCGACGCGCCCTTCCTGGGGAGAGCAACCTGAATTCACGCAGAGAAATCTGCCGTGACTTAAAGTGGTATAAATAAATAAATAGTGTGGTGTGGTGTGGAGTGGTGAGGTGTGGTGAAGTTTGGTGCAGTGCAGAGGCAGTGCAGTGTAGTGTAGTGTAGTGTAGTGTAGTGTAGTGTAGTGTAGTGTAGTGTAGTGTAGTGTAGTGTAGTGTAGTGCAGTGCAGTGTAGTGTAGTGTAGTGCAGTGAAGTGCAGTGTAGTGCAGTGCAGTGCAGTGCAGTGTAGTGCAGTGTAATGTAGTGTAGTGCAGTGCAGTGTAGTGCAGTGTAATGTAGTGTAGTGTAGTGTAGTGCAGTGTAGTGTAGTGCAGTGCAGTGTAGTGTAGTGTAGTGCAGTGTAGTGTAGTGCAGTGCAGTGAAGTGCAGTGTAGTGTAGTGCAGTGCAGTGCAGTGTAGTGCAGGGTAGTGTAGTAAAGTGGTGTAGTGTAGTGTAGTGCAGTGCAGTGTAGTGTAGTGTAGTGTAGTGTAGTGTAGTGTAGTGTAGTGTAGTGTAGTGTAGTGAAGTGTAGTGTAGTGTAGTGTAGTGCAGCTAATCTTTTGGATGAGACGATAAACCGAGTCCCGTGTGCGAACGCATGCAGAACATCTTGCGCACACGTTAAATCCTGTTCCGCTGTTCGAAAGAGTAGGCCATTGTGTGCCGGTGGGAACAGATGACAAAATTTACAAAACCCCATACACACGCATACATTTTTTAAAAAATCATCTGAGCGCTTTGATTTGTTGCTTTACAAGATTCAGCGCTATATAAATTCCATACATCATTATTAGTAGTAGTAGTAGTAGTGGAGTGGAGTGCGGTGCTGTGCAGTGGGGTGGATCGGAGTGGAGTGGAGTGCCTGTAATGTAGTGGTTGCGTTGTTAATGTTGTGACGTGTCTTTGTTTTCCTTATCAGAGTGGCTGTTGCTGTGTTTTGCTGTTGTTGTTCTTTTGATTTTATTTTCGTTATTATGTTTTATGTTTGTTTTTGGTTTTCTTTCTTTCTTTTTACATGAACTAACTATATGTAGCACACAGGATCTTGATCTATCCTTTCTTATATACACACATACAAAATAGTACCCAACTACTTAGAGTCTAGTGGATGGTGACAAATTCCGGGTTCGAGGGGAGTTCTGTTTATCATTGATTCCAGGGGGGGGGGGGGGGGGGGGGGGGAGGGGTTGTCAACAAGTTTATCCCAAACCAAAAGCGCTCGTTGATTGGTCATTCTGGAGCCAATGACCAGTCAAGCATGAAGAGTTTATGAGGAGAAAGGTCAGAGGGCTGGAAGGTAAACAAACAACTGAAGGTTAAGGTCGTGATTGTTATTTCCCTTTCCCGCCTTTGCTTCTATTCTGGGAGTCTGCGGTTTGTCAGCGCCTTTCAGTGTTTACGTAATAAATGTATTACCCCCTTCTTTAAATGACTTTACCCCCTTCTTTAAATGACTTTAGATGCTTTCTTCGCATTCTTTTCGTTGATTTCTGATCAGCATTCAATACAGTACAGACGTACCCCTTGCACATAACATAGATCTATTTCTGCATAACTTGAAAGCTGACCCTAAACTGATTCTTTGGATCACCAAGGTTTTTTTTCTCCTGAAAAGAAAACAATCTGTTCATGTTTATAGTCATCGATCTCTTCAGAACGTTCCTCTTCCACTGGAGCACCACAAGGAGCCGTGCTTCACCTGTTATCTTTACTCTGTACACCAATGGTTGTTGAGAATATGAAAGGACCACTGTTACCACATATTTTTATGATTCTGCTTATTTTTTCTTTTCTTTTTTCTATCTTTATTTTTTGGGAGATGATTCTGCTGTTAAATACTTGTTCAAACTGTGATACTTAACATTTTAGTGAAGTACAAAAAGTTTTGTACCTGGTGTAAGGGAAACTATTTAAATATCAACAAAGCCAAAAAAGAATAGATGTATTTTGATAGATTTTCACAAAAGCCCACAGCTTGTTCAAAATCTCCTGATCAATGATGAGGTGGCAAAAGGGTAGAGGAATATAAACTCTAGACATTCTTCTAGTAGGAATCTGATAAAAGTGGGGGGGGGGGGGGGGGGGGGGGTAAAGGTTTGGTGTGCATATGCATGGTAACATGTATGCAAAGTTTGTGCATAAGTTCTTCATACTTAAAATGAAACTTTAGGTTGGAATTAGAATTTCATGCGGAGAAAGCGAGGAATGAAGGATGCAAACTTGAATGCATGCAGGCAGAGCATGCGCGTGTGTCTGTGTTGTTGTTATTGATGATGATGATGATGATATTGTTTCGATTATACGTCTGTTCACTCTCAGTGATGTCAGACGCGAAAAAAGTTAGAACAAAGTGTGTGTGTGTGTGTGTGTGTGTGTGTGTGTGTGTGTGTGTGTGTGTGTGTGTTGTGTGTGTGTGTGTGCATGTGTGTGTGTTGCGCGCGCATGTGCGTGCGTGTGTGTGTGTGCGCGTGCGTGTGTACGTGTGTGTATGTTTTCATTAGAGAAGACTGGCTCCTCAAGGAGCTCATACTGGTCTTTCACTTCTACTAACACATCTTTATAGTTTAAATGTTCACAGTCTACTAAATTTCAGTAAACCAACTCCCTACTATTTTAAATTTAGATGGGCTCCATACTATTTTTAAACGAGGGCAAAATATCTTCCTAGATCTTCTTTTATTTCCCAACTATACAACTTGTATTTTATCACAATTCATGAATAAATCAGACACTCTACTAAATCTGTCAAGAATGAATATTGACTGTTCAAAAGAAACCCTATCACCATTAAAGATTAAGCAGTTGGGTGCCATCAGCAAACTATGGAATATTATGTTTTCTCCCATTTATCTTAATTCCTTTAATTATTTTTATCTTTTCTAATCATCATACCTAGAATTTCTGCACAGAGAATGAACAAATAGGGTGAAAATGGATCTCCATGTCTGCAACCTCTTTCAGTTTTAAACCACTGCCCACTCAGTCCATTCACAACTACTGTTGATTTCATATCCTTATACAATGTTTTGATCGAACGACAAATACTACTGCCAAAGCCATACGCTTTCAAAACTGTAACCATAAAAATGAGGGTATACTTAGTATTGATTGCATGGGCAGAGTCCATAGTGACCATACAGTTATCAATGAGGGTATACTTATTACTCATTGCAGCGACCATATGGTTCCCAATGAGGCTATACTTATTATTGATTACATAAGCAAAGTCCATAAGACTGCTTCATTCTATCATTATAAAAGTTTTACAAATCTGGTGAATTAGTGAATATATCTAAATTGAAAAGAACGAACATCAAAATGTCAAAGGAAAAAACAAACACACAGTTAGAATCTAGAAACTTACTGCATTACTCGGTTTTCACATCCAGTTGCCCCCAGCCCCACACACAAATCATAATAATAAAGTCAAAGAACAGATTCCACATGAGTGTTTTATTCATTCAAAAAAGAAACAACAGAAACTCATGAAAGATTAGTATACTTGCGCAGGGTAAAACATTAGTGACTTGTATGTCAAAAACAAAAACTTCCTGAAAAAATAAGCCAGGAAAATTTTTTTTTTTAAATAGACCATTACTTTACTTGGACAAAAATCACATGTAACCAGCAAATCAGAACTAGGTCACAAAAAGAGACAAAGAATCAAATCAATGAATTTAAAATATTCATTTCCAAGGTCTATCTCCAAACCCTTGCCCCATTGAGGAAACACATAAAACTTTTCATACACATACACATGCATATGACCACAGAAATGTGCACATACATATATTTTCACATGCTTTCACACACACACACACACACAGACACACACACAGACACACACAGAGTTTGATCAAACAGTCCATAGTGCACACATGCATGCTCGTGCATGGACATGCACACACACACACACAATATTACAGAAAGAGTGCGTGCATGCGCGCGCACACACACACACTTAAAACTTACAATGTATGAAACTTGCATATGCTTGTGTGCATGTCCATGCGGGTATGCATGTGCAGGCATCTACACACACACACACACATCCAGAACATCTTGCGCACATGTTAAAACCTGGTCCGCTTTTGGGAAGAGTTGGCCATTGTGGTCCAGCGGGAATGGATGACAACACTGAAAAAACTGCATACACATGGGAACTGGACGTAAAAGAGCACATGAGTGCTTCTTCCATTATCCTCAGAATAAAAGAATAAAGACAGCCTGTCCTTTTCCCAATACATCACGTGCTATTTCCCCGATAATAAGGGGGACAGAACTCTCAAAGTTTGGAGTTTTGCGTCTACTATGAGCATGCGTGATGGCTGGTGCGTTCTCCAAATACCTCCTTGCACGCACGTATGCACGCAATCAGACTTCAATCACTCACTCACAAATCCACAAGTTAAAGTCATGAAATGCGATCAATATACGCTTTTAAGCAATCAACAACAGAGGGCAGAACAGCCAAGTGGTTAGAGCGTTGAGCTCGTGATTGGACAGCTGGGGTTCGAGCCACTGCTGAGACAACCGTTAAAGAGGATTTGTTAAAGAGGATTTTCCCACAGAAGTAAACATCAGTACTGATTTCACTCCCCCAAAAGTCCATCAGATGAGAATATAGACCGAGAGGCCCTGTGTACAAACACATGCAGAAGATCTTACACACACAATTAAAACCTACTTTGCCTTTCACAAGAGTAGACCATTGGATGCAAGTAAGAACAAATGACTTTTAAAAAAAAATGTATTCACACAGGTGTCATGTAGAAGTTGGAATGCGTGTACCTTAATGGTGGACAAAAACGGTCACATGTGTATAAATCTTTTCTTTTTTTTTCAAATATTTAATTTGTTTTTTAAAAAGTCAACCAACCAAACCATACCCCCCAAAAAAACTATCAAATTTTAAAAAATCAATAATCATCTCCATATCAACTGTTGATAATCAAACAATCACATCTCAATCATGTAAATAAAACCACCATAAATCACAATGATTAGCTGTCAATAATCAACCATCAAGTAAACAATCACTCAAATTTAACAATCAACCAGCCACCATGGCACAGTGGTTAGCGCTTTGGATTTCGGACTGAAAGGTTGCAGTTCAAATCCCATAAGAGTCATAGGGATTTTTCGGACTCCGGCCGGCTCCTACCCAGAGTGAGCGTGCTGTGGGCTCAGTGGGAAGACTGGGACCACACAGTCAAGCTTCATACACTTTATGAATGTGAGTTTGCGAGTGTTGCTCAAATTTACCCAACCAACACTGTAGGTGTCTGTATCTCTCGGGCCCAGTTGACACCAGAATATATTATGATAGTAAGCATCGAGTACAACCCCATGGATGAAAGTGAAAAAATCTCTCAATCCTGAAACCATACATTTTTGTGTCCTCCAGACATTCCCAATCCTGAAAAATGTTGCTTCCCATCCTGAAGTGATTAAAGCACATTCCACCCTTCTATAACTTTATGCACTCTTTCAACTTACATTCCACACACAAAATGTGACAAATTATCACTAACAGTGCACAGATATCTTACAAAGTCTTACCTTCAGCAAGGCTGTAAGGATATATATGAGAAAACGCACAAAATCAGTACCAGGCCCAGAAGGAAGTCACAGTTAACTGTTTTGCTGCAGTTCACTAGAATAATTTTTTAATTTCAATAAAATTATACACTAGTAAGTATTCTGATGGCTATGGACTTTTGTGTCAAAGTTATTTGCACTGGAATAAGAAAAAAAATCCCAGGCATAAAGTGAAGGGAAAGTCCTTGGGTCTTAGTAAAGCAAGTGGTCCATGTTAGGTGGAAGCAAATTCCTCTGTAACTGAATCTGTTTCTTGTTTTCAACACATGCATTAAAGTTTTCCAAGATAATTATATGTGTATGATAGTATACTGATACTGCTGTTGACCAAAGTAATTCACACATTAAAACGTTGCAAGGCATAAAGCTACCCAAAAAAACCAACGGGGGAGACCTTTAAAGGACTTATCAGGATACTAAGTCAATTAAAAAGGCTTTGCCATCAGGACCTTGAAGATTATAACATGCAGAAGGTCTGAAGAATTTCCCACTCTGCTCACACAATCTGTAGCTGTAGTGGCAGTCAACAACCTTTAATGCCTACATGACCTCAGCCTTTAAACGGTCATTGTCAGCATCACTTGTTGGTTTGATCTTTGATTGCCATGGCTAACTCCCAGTGTCTTTGAGTTTACACAAGTTCACTGCCAGGGTTAATACATGAATTTGGAAGAAAATTTAAGGACTTTTTCAAGGACTTATGTCCTCACTCTCTCACTTTTAAAGGACCTTCTTTTCAATATTTTTGCTTCAGTTAAAAACAATTCAACACAATGTATGTAACTAGCATAGAACACTACCAAATAGGTGATCACGAAACCTCACCTGTCCATTCATCATCTCTTGGGGTTCTCAAAATCTTTGAGGGCTGGATGAAAAAAGTCTTGTTACTTAATCTATTACCCTTGTGAAATAAAATTTGTGTTTGCGTTTGTAAGTTTACAGCTCTGTAAAATCCTGTTATTTTATGATTATCAGGACAAAGATTTCAAATGTATGTGCTTACTCAGTGTATAAAACAGCTGAGATTCATCCATCTGGATAGCAGAAGCGGGGGGAGGGGGGGGGGGAGCAATGAGTAGTGAGGGAGGATGGCTGGTGGCACTAGCCTACTAAGTATACAGATGGGATGCAAAAAAAGCAACTGGTGTGAAGATAGAGAGAACAGTGTGTGAGTGAGTTCTTTGTTCATTTATTTTTTTAAATTTTCTTCTTTTATATCGAGGATAATGGAATAAGCACTTATGTGCCTTTTTACATCCACTCCGTGTGTATGCGAATTTGTGAATTCTGAGTGAGTGAGTGAGTGTGGGTGTGTGATGTGTGTGTGAGAGAGAGAGAGAGAGAGAGAGAAGAGAGAGAGAGATGAGGAGAGAGAGAGGTGAGAGGAGAGAGAGAGAGAGAGAAGAGGGAGGAGTGGAAGATGGTAGGAGAGGGTTGGCTCAGGGACAAAGACAACTGACAGTCGACTGCCTGTATTGGAGACTAAATCAACGCCAGAGACATGAGGAAAGAGGCTGGCAGTCAACAGGTCATCATGTCTGGCCAGCCACTGAGCACTGCCAGTGATGACAGCTCCCCATCCCTACCAGCTCTCCACTTCCCTCTTCCTACCATCCTATCCCTTCACCCGTCTGCTCTAAAGCTTCTGCCCCTTCCCTTTTCCAACACCCAATACGCATTGTTGGTATTTTGCACTTGGCCTCCCACATCCCCATCCCCCTTCTCTTATCACACAACTGCTGCTCCCCCCCCTGGCAGACCCTTTCCATTAAGTTTGTCAATCTGGAACTCCGGAACAATCTGGAACTACTTTCACCCATACAACCCTGTCAAGTAGTCTCAAAGCACATCGTCATTGTCATTGATGCAATTTTTTAAAAATTGCCTCGGATTCAGTGGTCCCATGGTGACCTCAGATTCAGTTTCCCCATACACTTCTGTGCCTGTGGTGAGTTTGTGTCAAAGCCCTTGAGGTTGGAGGTTCAGGGCGGACGGGCGTTGGAGGGACTTTGTGGTGGCTGCCACCTCGGGTGGGCAACTCACTCAGTCTGGCTCTGCCACTTAGCTAATACTGTTGTTAGTAAGGGGCTTAGTAGGTGGTGTCCTGCGTATGTTAGCTCAGAATAGGCACCACTGAACACCACCAAAGTGACCAAGCAGCTGCTTGTGGGCCCCATGGCAGCCTGATATTGACAGACTCCTTGAGGACTTCCGACCCTGGGGATGAGACAAGACAAATCTGGGTAATGGCTGTGGTGGGGAGATTTGGATGAGCGGCATGGGAAAAGAAGGACGGGGATGTCACAGAAGATGAGGCAGCAAAAAACAAACAAAACAAAAATTTAACAATCAATAATCATCTCTGAACAATCAACCCTTGGTAGATAAATCAACTACCAATCAATAGATAAACTATCATGAATAAAGAATAGATCAACCACTCAATCTCATTGAATATCAGTAACAATAAAAACAAAAAAAACCCCATTAAAAACACACAACAAAAAACAAAAAAATCAAGCAATACCCGATACTCTCCCATGAGATAATTCCTTTCTCTCACAAGACAAAGTCATATAACCCTCAGTATGTAAACTGTTAATATTGCACAACATTGCTTATATACATATATAAAAGGAATAATGCAATACACAAAAAGTATCTCTCTCTCTCTCTCTCTCTCTCTCTATATATATATATACATACACATATATATAACACATGTGTACATATATGTGTGGTGTATGTATAAATTTATGAAAGAGGTAAAACACATCATAAAAGCAAAATGCTCCAGTCCAACAAAAGCTTTGATAATAAAAATGGTGACGATGACGATGATGATATGATGATAACAATAATAATCAGGAAGAGGAATAACTTATAAAGCACCAAATCTTGCTTTAGAGACTCAAGGCATAATGCTCAAGTCTTTCACTTTAACACATATAATAACATATTCATACTTACACACCCACACACTACCCACACAAACTCATACACATTTATTATCTATTATTTATTTTATTTATTCTTTTATATCGAGGATAATGGAATAAGCACTCATGTGCTTTTTTACATCCAGTCCCCGTGTGTATGCGATTTTGTAAATTCTGTCATCTGTTCCCACCGGCACAGAATGGCCTACTCTTACAAAAAGCGGAACAGGATTTAACGTGTGCGCAAGATGTTCTGTGTGCGTTCGCACACAGGGCCTCGGTTTATAGTCTCATCTGAAGGACTTTTGGGGAAGTGGAGTCTGCACTGATATGCTGAGCACATTTCCCAAACCCCTACACACTCAAAGACAAACCCGTACACAAAAAAATCTAAGGAGAAAGAAATCTTCTTATGACTTTAATGCTCTTCACCAAACTGCCCAATGCAGAGTAAAATAATGTCTGAACCCTTTGTGGAATGGAAAAGAACTGAAAAGAAAATATGATAATGGGAAAAACCGGAACGTTCCCACAAAAAAGAGGAGACAGACAGGAAATCTTTCAAAGGACATTCACATGATTTAACCCTTGCACTGTTGTTGAATTCCCAGTAAAACCACAACATTTTGGTTTCTGGACAAGATGGCTTAGCTCCTTAAATACCTGAGCATTTTTCATGTGATACGTATGAAATGTGGCCTTTTATGTGTGATGAGACTATAAACCGAGGCCCCGTGTGCGAACGCATGCAGAACATCTTGCGCACACGTTAAATCCTGTTCCGCTTTTCGAAAGAGTAGGCCATTGTGTGCCGGTGGGAAGAGATGACAAAATTTACAAAACTGCAAATACACAGGGACTGGATGTATATAAAAAAAGCACATGAGTGCTTATTCCATTGTCCTCGATATAAAAAAAAAGTCATCTGAGCGCTTTGATTTGTTGCTCTACAAGATTCAGCACTATATAAATTCCATACATTGTTATTATTATTATTATTATTATAAGGAGGTAATTAGATTACCTCCCATGCATTCAGAGTCCTGTCACAGGATTCTGTTCTAAATCATGACACGCCTGTGAATTGTGTGACACTCTGTTTCGTTGGGTGGTGGTTTAAACCTCTCCATTGCATACACCTCACCTACGCCGTGAAATGTAGAATTTATGCAGCCTCTTTTTAGAGGCCACGTCCAGTCTATCTAGCCATGCCATATACCTGGGGTATTGTGCAGAGATGGGAGATGAAAGATCTCCACTCAATTACACACGTTTCTCAAATTCCTAAATTTCAGAAGTAGACTGGAAGACTTAAGACCCAAGAATTATCACAGACAACATCGATGCTCAGATGTAGAAAGTACACATGGTTGAGCAAATACGCAAAAAAACCAACAAACCTGAGCTATTTTTTAGCTGTTGCTCACAGCTTACTGTCCAGGGACTTAGTTTTCTTTTGTCCAGCCTTGAATACTGGTAAGGGATCCAATCCTACTGAGTTGAAGAAGTCATTCACCAGCTCCTGGTACTCATCAGTATTGTGATGAAGATGTGAGCAGTGCGTGGAATTTTCAAACATTTTGACTCTCAGTTCCATTTCTTGATTAGACCTCCAGCCAGAAATCAAGGAATGCAGTGCATTCTTATCACTCATGGGGTCCTGCTCGCTGCCTATCAAAAATGTCTTTACTGGGGCAGGGTGAGTACGAAAAAACATCGTCCCTTCGTTGAACGCCAGCACGGTGACTGGTTGCGTTAGCCAGAAGTAGACACTGCCGAGTGATTTGATGGTGATGCGGATTGGCGCAAAATCGCTGACCGCTGCAGCGATGCCATTCAACATGTGGTCTAAAGATCCCAAGGTCAGGCTGTCGAACACCACACCACGCAGCTTGCTGAAGAAGTAGGTCTGCAGGTCCGGGTGTTGGTCGGCCAGCATGAGACACGTGGTGTAGTTGTACGCCCCTATAGACATGGCATGCACCACGATGTTGGAGTAGCGCGCGCACCTCTTCCTCAGCACCTGAGCAATGTCCCGGGCAAACGCCTTGGAGCAGGGAGGCCAGAGGAAATGGGACAGCCGGCTGGAGATGTGGAGCACGTGCCAGCCTTTGGAGGCGTACAGATCCACATACCTAGCAGCAGCACGAGGTGTGCAATACAGCCAGGTGAACAGCAGCACCAGCACTGGAGAATCTGATGCTTTGGGGGGAGGTGCGAGGTGAGTGTGTTCCGTGCCCTCAGTGGGATTATATGGCGTCCACAGCACAAAGCCCAAGCCTAGAGAAGTGGAGGAACATGGAGTTGTCATCACATACTCGGAAGGACTTGCTACATGTGCTGCAGAACTGGCAGACCTCGCTGTTCCTGGGGCAGCCGCTGTTCTGTGGGCTGCTGCTTTACTGGCCATGTTGTCACTCTGAAGACTGTGGCGCTGTCAAACTTACTGACTTGAACCCTGCTACTTCTGCTGATCTGTTTTACTGCAGGACCCGGGATGTCACAGCAAAGGTCAGAGATGAAATGGCATGACCTGGGTCTGACCATCAAATGGTGGACTGAGCAGTCAGTTATCAGGGTCTGCAAACATATAAAAAGAAAATAACTGAAAATGTGACAATCAGAAGTATAAAAATTAAAAGACAACAAGAGCTCTTTCATAACTCATTTCTACACTTAAAAACAAAACAAAACAAAACAAAAATTACTTCCAGTTTCTACTCGATATTGAGTAGACACTTGTGTTCATGATCTCGGTAATATTCCGATAAATTGACAACACTTTCAATCCCACCAAGTTTGGTCGTGCATGTTAAGATAATTTAAGCAGGCGAGAGTTAAAATTGTATTTTTATAGAATCGATTCGCCCTGAACATAGGCATTCACGATTGTTTTTACCACACGACTGGTGTGATCGACAACAACATGGCGACATTCACCTAGGCCCTGGTTTGGTTTTTTGTTGTTGTTGTTGTTGTTTTGGGGTTGTTTTTTTCCAATCGTCGCTGAGAAGGCTTTCTCAATATTGTTCATCAGTGTTAGGAGGTGAAACAGGAGAGGTATACAAGTCAAGAAGGCTACAGTAAGTCATGGTAGAAATATAAAAAGAACGATGTCTGCTCAAGTAGAGGTAGTATTTTTTAAAGAGAAGAACATTCGGGACTCCACACATTTGGCACAAAACATTGAGGATAATTGGAAGGACCATATTTCACAAGTCTACAAAACAATCAAAGATTGGAGTAAGAGAGACCTAAGCATTCAGGGCAAAGTTGTCATCATAAAAACATTCTTAATCAGCCAGTTTGTATATATAATGCAATCTATTGGCCTTCCAAGCAATGTGTTAATTAAACTAAGTACAATACTATATAAGTTCCTTTGGCAAAAGAAACATAGCAACAGAAAGGCATTTGAAAAAGTCAAAAGAAAAGTAATGGAAAGTAATACAGAAGAGGGAGGTCTAGAAATGATAAACTTAATTAATCTTCAGAATTGTTTCAACCTTCAGTGGATGGGTAAACTTGTTAGTGCCACAGATAAAGAAAACTGGTCCCTGTTACCACGTTGGAACCTGGAAAAACTAGCAAAAGGAAATGACAGATTCCACGTAAACTGTAAGACAGAAGACTTGTTAGGTCTTGACATAATCAATAATGAACTCTGGAGGGAAGTATTAATGCCTTATCTAGACAGCAAACAATTAATCGAACACAAAGATCTCATAACTTCCACTCACAACTATTCTTCAATAACTCTTTGATAAAATTTAGGAATAAAACACTATTCTTTCAGAACTGGTTTTTAAAAAAAGGAATAAGAAAAGTAAAAGACCTTATTAGTGAAGACGAGAGCACATTATTGTCACTGGAGGAAGTGCAAACTATTATAGGACAAAATAAAGCTAACATAATCTTTCAATATAATGCTCTTGTTAGTGCTATCTCAGACCAGTAGATATGGTGGATTCAAGACGAAGTGGAAACAAGCACTCCAATAATTATGTGAAGCAAGTTTATATAACACATCCCTGAAAGAAATTTAAAAAATCTTAAGCACACGGGTAGAACCAGACACTCCTACTGCAAACTTCTTCTGGGAAGGAAAACAGGGAATCAAGATAGATAATTCTGTTTGGTCAAAAGCTAAAGATGCCACTAAAGAGACTAGACTGAGTATTACACTGGAAAATATTGCATAGCATATACCCAACTAATATCATGCTAAACAAAATGAAAGTCAAAGAAACAAACAAGTGATCATATTGTAGTGATGAAGCTGATTACATTGAACTCTTCTTCTACGAGTGTCCAACCCTATCAGGATTGTGGAAGCTCAAAGAAGAAAAAATATACAGAGAACTTAATGTCCAGATGAAACTTTCAAAAACATTTTTTTTTTTAACAAAGGAATTGACCTTTCTTTCTTAGAAAGATTATAATTTTATTAATTTCCTCATATTATTTGGCAAAATGAGTATTAGTATATTTTTAAAAATGGAGTCAGTAATTCCTCTACACATGATTTTTTTAAAAAGAATTTGAAATTAGATGTACACAAAATAATGTATCTGGCTTTGTCAAGCCCTTCACCTAAAATGAAAACATTGCAAACAAGTGTATACACACACACCTATATAATTTATATATAATCACACCCACAAGCCAATACTCTCACATTTGATGTGGGTGTGGATTGGTGGTGGTTTGGGTGTGTGTGTGCATTGTGGGGGGCGGTCTATTTGAGTGGGTGGAGGGAACACTCAGTTTGGAGGAGGGGGGGGAAGGGGGGGGTTCTTGTTATTCTGTTCTTTTGTTGTTGTTGTTGTTGTTTTTTTGGGGGGGTAGTTTTTTGTTCTGTTTTGTGTTTTGCTCATTTTTTTCCTTGGGTTGGTGGTTGTTGTGGGTTTCTTTTTTTTTTGGGGGGGAGGGATTTTTTCTTTGTTTTGGGTTTGTTTTTTGTTTTGTTTTTTTACGTGGGTTTTTGGTTAGTTTGGGGGGTTTTTTAGGTTCTTTTTGTTGTTGTTGTTTTGTTTTTCTTTCTTTTCCTTTCTTTATTTTGTTTGGTTTTCTTTTAGCTTTGTTTTTGCTTTTTCCGTCTTTTTTGTGGAACATAACATGAAACATAACATGTAAATCCCCCAAGGAAAACACAAATAAAGGAAAGGAAAACAATGGTGCTCTATGACTACCATTGCAACTTAGAGGGGGAAAATGAAGAAAAAGGAGAAATGATGCGAAAGGGAATTTTTGTAAATGAATGAAACATATTCACAAGTAGAGAAGTATGAGAGAATGTGAGAACATTTACAGACCAACAGACTTTTGGCCCAGGAATATGGAGGACGCTGAAGAGAGGAGACTAGATGCCTTACTGCCAAGGACATAATCAACTTGAAAAGAAGGAACAGGACAAGACTAATCACATACCCAGCCAACCAAACTGCCAGGCACAACAACCCTATGCCAGCTCATTCGGCCATAGAACATTACAGAAAAGACCAAACATAGACATCCCTGAGCGAAGCAGACCAACAGACAACTCCCACTGGATCGCAGCAGATGACTGAAGAAGAGCCGCGAAGCTAAAGTATGAAAGCACCCCAGGAACAGAAAATCAGAACAGAGGAAAAAAGAACAAGGCAAGGAAAGGAAACTACAAGCAACAGAGAGAGAGAGAGAGAGAGGGAGAGAGAGAGAGAGAGAGAGAGAGAGAGAGAGAAGAGAGAGAGAGAGAGAGAGAGAAGAGAGACAGACAGACAGAACGAGAGAGAGACACGAGAGAGAGAGAGAGAGAGAGAGAGAGAGAGAGAGAGAGAGAGGAGAGAGAGAGAGAGAGAGAGAGAGAAAATGCATGCTCAATTATTCATGTCCATCACAATAGCAGTAGGAAAACAAAAATCCCCTATTCAGTATCTCTGAGACTATGCATGCGATTATATCACTTCATTTTTGCTGACAGGAACAACTGAACTCTTATCTCAAAAATCAAACCAAAACAAACAAGCAAATAAAATCCAACCAACCAACCTAACAAATCATACACATAATCACTTTAGTTCTTAAAACTATGAGTGAGCATTCTCATTCACATATATATATATAGTATCAATTTTTAATCCTGCCATTATGGCAGACATATTTCATCTTCAGAGAGAGATATGGCACACTAGAGGAGATTTCAGAGAGTTGTGGCAACAGTAATCCCTGGTTCCAGGTCACTTCCACTTTGCCACCACATACAATGTCCTCTTGATGTCCAGCCATGATGATGAATGCACTAATGTTTAAAAAAAAAAATCTATAGTCTTCTTCATCTGCACTCACTATTGGGTGGGGCGCATAGTGCCCGGTCTGGTCTTCTCCTATGCTTGTGACTCTGTAGAATGCAGGGGGAGGTATACACTTACTGGAACTGAGAAATGGAGTTTTTAGTGAGCGGGAAAGAGAGAGAATTGGAGACTGAATGAGCCAATACACTAGACATTAGAGCAATCAAATATTACAAACGAATGTATCAATCATGGAATACTATATAAAAAAATTATCTATTATCCATTAAGTAGTGAATAAAATCACACATTGTTAGATGACTGGAAGGACGGGTAGGAAAAAACAAACATCACAACACCTGTTTAATTTTTTTTTTTTTAAAGAAAAGAAAGGAACATTCTGCAGGAGATCTGCCTGCTGGTCTCAGCCGACACATTCCAACTTCAGAGCAGCTGATAGTGATAGGAAACAAAATACATATGCCGACAGAAAAAGAAAAAAAAATGGGTGGTCCTGCTCTTCTGGTGACATGCTCTCCCTGTGCAAAGCAACCCAAATTTCACACAGATAAATCTGCCATGACTTAAAGTGGTATACAATTTGAATTTCATTGTACAGGCTGCAAGCTGGGTATGTTTGCATTTCCATAATCCTCCCATGACACATGAATTACCGGGTCTTTGACATGCATATTTGATCTGGGTGTATATGTGTACCCGAAGGGAATCAAGACACTGAGAGGTCTGCACTTCAAGTTGATCAAGTAGATTGTAAGAAACCACACACACACACACACACACACACACACACACACACACACACACACACACACATACATACAGTATAATACACACACACACACACAAACACAAACTTACACAAACACACACACAAGTTTACACAAACACACACACACATACACACACACACACACACACACACACACACACACACACACACACACACCCTTAATTCACCAGACACTGCTGCCCAGATTCCAAGATTTCATGGACCCATGGGTTTAAAGTCAAAAGGTCTTAACCACTGACTACCCTATGGCATTTGTGACTTGTCATTTTTAATATTTCCATCATTATCATGATAATCATCATCATCATCATCATCTCAGCCATCATGATTACCGTGTAGATCTATTCCTCTCCAAAACAACAGCATTGTAATCTGACGGACACTTGAACACTCCCTCCACTCTTCAGTGTTTTCTTTCTCCTAGGTCAGTAGGTGTCATTACTCCTTCCCACACCGATTGGATGACCTTTGACCACGATCAGACAAGCACATGAACTTTGATTTCATGCTTGGACAGACTTGAGTTAGACCGAAACTTGTATGACAATAGATATACGAAACAAGTATTCTGTACTCAACTAAGATTATAATGACAGCTAGACCCATTGTGATTATAAGTAAAGTCAGGCCTACAAAACTCGATACACACTTATTTTTTGAAAGCGTAAAGGAGACCATCCTGAAACAGTCAAGATGAGCAATGATCGGACAGGTTGTTTGTAATCCTAAGGATCTGGATCTGGATCTGGATCAATACGTCGCAGTAACCACTTCTGGCTTTACGCGACGGATTGGGGGTTTGCGCTTAACTGCTAGTACTAATGCTGGTTGGTTCTGAACCTAGTGCTGGTTCTCCCTGGTGAGGGCCCCTTTGAAGGATTTGCAGCTAGTCTTTACAGCACTGCATTAGATTCACATAATAATGAGATTTCAAAACAAACTCACATATATATGTATTTAACTGTTTACTGGACTCACCTGGCCAGCCCTGGAGACAGTCTTTTCATCCCTCCCCATTAAAGTTGGTGCAGTCAAGGCCAAGGTCACATGAAATGTGGCCACATTCCATATTTAGGCTAGCCTAGGCCTCTTTTGTCCATTGTCTTGCTATTGTTTTCATACAACACTTTACTCTGGTTTCTCTTCGAACAACGAGAAAATACAACACTCAAGCAAATAAACATGTCTTTTTACGCCTCATAATATATATAATATTATATAAATATATATATATATATATATATATATATATATATATATTATATATAAATATATATATATAAATATATATATATATATATTGTGTGTGTGGTGTGTGTGTGTGTGTGTTGTGTGTGTGTGTGTGTGTGTTGCACGGACACCCGCGCGTGTGTGTATGCGTAAGGGGGTGGGGATATGGAAAGGGGACAGAGCAACGTGCATGCATCTTCCTGATGGTACATTAAATAGGCAGTACATTTGCTTTTGTTTTCATCAAACCATCCATCTGTGATACAAAACCAGTTCAGATCTGGCATCAACAGAGCCAAGACGAGGACATTTCCAGGTGCAGACATGGGCGGTGACCACGACCTGGTGCTCTTGAACATTAAAATCCAGCTGAAAAAGATCAACAAGCCTAAGAACATCAGGCTAAAATTCAACCTTGAAGATTGAAGGACCCTACCATCGTAAAAACCTTCCAGGCAAAAATAGGTGGAAAATTTGCTGCACTGATTACACTTGATAAAGATGCAGAGACAATAACCAACAGTTTCAATGCAGTGATGACGGAAACAGCAAAGAAGCTACTTGGCAAGTACCGCCAGAAAAAACAACCATGGATCACAGATAAAAATCCTGGATATGTTGATAAACGAAGTAAATTGAAGAGTGTCAAGTACACAACAGGAGCAGGGGAATACAGAGAGATCAGCAAAAAGATCAAGAAAGACATGAAAAAGGCCAAAGAAGAATGGATTGAGAAACAATGTTCAGATATTGAAGAAAATTTGACCAAGAACAACAGCAGGAGAGCCTATCAAATTGTGAAAGAGCTCACACAGCAGAAACAGACAAGAGTCACCAGCATCAAAGACAAAGGCGGAAACTGCCTCACAGAGGAAAAAGATATCATTAACAGATGGACAGAGTACTGTTCAGAGCTCAACAAGCATCAGACACAAGGCGACCCCAGTGTACTTACAAGTCAGGACGTCAGAAGATGATGACTTTCCTATCCTTCGTGAAGAGGTTGAGGCAGCAATCAAATCACTGAAAAATGGGAAAGCTGCAGGCATTGACAACATCCCAGCAGAACTGATCAAATACAGGGGGGGAAAGTGACAGACATCCTCACAAGAATTTGCAACAAGATCTGGCAGACTGGAGAGTGGACCCAATCACTTATCATCATGCTCCCAAGAAAGGCAATCTACAGCAATGCCAAAACTATTCAACGATCAGCCTCATAAGCCATGCCAGTAAAGTGATGTTAAAAGTCATCTTGAACAGACTAAAGCCACGGGCAGAAAAGATTATCGCTGAAGAACAAGCAGGCTTCCGCCCAAACAGAAGCACCACAGAACAAATATTCAACCTGCGAGTTCTGTGCGAGAAATACAGCCAGCACCAACTGAAACTATACCACGTCTTCATAAACTTCAAAAAGGTGTTTGACCGTGTACGGCAGAAGCATTATGGGCCTGATTGAAGAAATGCAACATGGGGCAAAAGATCATTGGACCATCAAAGAGCTATACACTAAGGCCACCAGCGCAGTGCTTTTCCAAGGTATAGTTGGAGAGTGGTTCCATACCTCAGTGGGAGTTCGTCAAGGCTGTCTCCTATCGCCAACTCTGTTTAATGTCTTCCTTGAGCGCATAATGACTGATGCCTTAGAAGATCACACAGGCACAGTCAGTATTGGAGGGCGGATAATCACCAACCTCAGGTTTGCTGATGACATCGACGGACTTGCAGGAAATGAACAGGAACTAGCCAACTAGTGTACCACCTGGACAAAACATCCTCCAGATATGGCATGGAGATCAGTGCCGAGAAAACAAAACTCATGACAAACAGTGCCCAGCCAATCACTACCAAGATCAAAGTCAGTGGAAAAGAACTTGAGGTTGTAGATCACTTCAAGTACCTTGGAGCTATTATTAATGAAGAAGGTACAAAAACCGAAATCCTCGCAAGAGCTGCACAAACAATAGCAGCAATGGCAAAGCTCAAGACTATCTGTAAAGACCGAAACATCTCTCTCAGGACCAATGTCAAGCTACTGCATGCACTAGTCATCTCTACATATCTGTATGCGTGCGAATCCTGGACATTGAATGCAGATCTTATAAAGGAGGATCCAGGCTCTAGAGATGAGATGCCTCAGAAGACTCCTTGGCATTTCATACATGGACCACACTACCAACAACGAAGTCCTGCAAACCATGACCTAACAAGTAAAGCACTACGAAAACTGCTGACCACGGTCAAGAAAAGGAAGCTCAGATGGTACAGACATGTGACTAGATCAGATGGACTGTCCAAAACCATACTGCAAGGAACAGTGCAGGGGAAGAGAAGGCGAGGCAGACAGAGGAAGAGATGGGCAGACAACATCACTGAATGGACAGGGAAGAGCTTCTCCACAACCCAGGCACTTGCACACAACCGCCGCAAATGGAGCCAGCTGGTGCAACGTTCGTCAATGCAGTGCCCCTACGACCGCGGAGGGGGTTATGAGAGCAGATGAGATGAGATGAGATCCATCTGTATTAGGAGAAAGAAAAAAAGAAAACACACGAGAAAGAAAAATGTTTCAATGGGTATTTAAAAAATATTTAACACACATATTATAATACTTCAAGTGCAGACCTGCCAGTGCCTTAGTTCCCCTCGTGTATACATAAACATACAGACGATCAAATATGCATGTTAAAGATCTTGTAATTCATATCAGCGTTCGGTGGGTTACGAAAACACAACCATAGCATGCAACCTATATAATGAAATGAGCCACTCTTGGTCAGATGTGTCGGCTGAGGCCTGTGAGCAGACCTCCTGCAAATTTACAAGCACGGAAGAAGACGAGGTACCACACACCCAACCCGACGCCAAGGGAGCGCAGAGGAGAGAAAGTTTCAGTGATTTAAAAAAAAAAAAATTCGTTTCCATTAACAATTTGCGCTGACACAAATTCTTAAAAAATAAAAAAGGAACTTGATTTTAAAAAAAGGGAATGTTTTTATAATAAAATGTTTTAAATTTTAAAATTTTTTTCCAAAATCAAAGAAAGAAAAAATCCAACAAAAAAAAAAAAGTTTTTGACAATTTGTTATTGAAGGTTTTTTTGGAAATTGAATACCTGTAAAAAAGGGTTTTTTCCCCCCACCCCCCCCCCCCCCCCCCCCCCCCCCCCCCCAACCCCCCCCCCCCCCCCTTTTTTCCCCCCCCCTTTTCCCCCCAAAAACAAAAAAAAAAACCCGTCTTTTTCCCGAGTTTTCCCCTTTTCGGGGGGGAAAGTTTTGGTTTAATAAAATTTTTGGGGCCTTGGCCCAGGTTAAACCTGTCCGGTTGGGGGGGGGCCAAAAAACCCCAGACCCTGTTGGGGGTTGGCTTGGGCCACCTTTCCAAAAAAAAAAAAGGTTCCCCTTGAAATGAAAAACATCCTTTAAAACAAGGGTTGGGGAAATCCCCGGTAACCTCGGTTGGGAAAGCCCCCCGGAAGCCGTGCGGAAACTCAACAACCGCAAAAACCCAAAAACCTGGACTGCCCCTGAAACCGGAAAAAACACCGGGGGAAGAAATGCCAGGTACAACCTAAAACCCTTGGCCTGGGAAAAGAAAAAGGAAGGAAGGGAAACCCTTTAAAAAACCATTATCTCCGGGGGAAGGGCCCCCCCACATGGGTACCCCCAGAAGCCTAAGCAACCAAGCACTGCTGTCCTGGGAACCATGTCACCACGGATCCTCAAACGTTTTAACCAAAAGGCAGAAAGGTTACCCTCATTCATGTAACCCCCCAACAATACAGCAGAGTTAGAAGATAAGAAAAATTTTTTTGAACAGTCCAACCATCATGGACAAAACACCAAGAGGGGGCTAAAAAAAACTAAAGGAGACATGATGCCAAAGGGGGACAGACAACACAAACAGAGAACTGATCATGGGCAGACATGGCCGGAGAAAAAATGAAAAAGGAGAACTTTTAAAGAATTTTGCATGTTAAACGACCTTCTTGGGGGCACCATCTTTCCCCACAAGAAAGTCCACAAGACCCATGGACTTCCCCCAGGGAAACAGAAAAAAAGTTTACACTCACCATCGGGGGAAAATGGAGAAGGAGCCTGCAGATGTCAGGGGGAAAACACGGAGCAGATGCAGCCAGACCATCTCTTGTTTGCCATCCCCAAACCAAAACCAAAGCCCACATGACCCGGGGAGAAGACCACACAAAGTTCAACGTGCAAGCCTGAAGGAAAGAGAAAAAGTAGAAGAATTCAGGCTCGAACTGAGGAACAACTTCAGTGTGCTTTCCCAGCTGCCAGAGGAAACAGTCGAAGAGCAATGGCAGAGTCTACGTGAGACCTGGAAGACAACATGCCAAACAGTACTGGGAAAGAAAACAAGAAAATACAAGGAGTGGCTGACAACAGAAACATGGGCACTGATCACCGAGAGAAAACAGCTGAAAGATCAGATCAACCAAACACAAAATCAAGAAAAGAAACAGGAACTGCAAGCATGCTACTGGGACAAAAACCGGGCAGTAAAGAGAAATGCAAGAAGAGACAAGAGAAAATTCATTGAGGAACTGACTCAGGAAGCAGAGACTGCAGCAGGCCAAAGAAATATGAAGAGACTGTACGAGATCACGAGAACTCTCTCAGGAAAAAACAACAAACCTAGCTGCCCTGTCAAAGATAAGAATGGCAATACCATTCCAGGTGAGGAGGACCAGAGAGCAAGATGGGCAGAGCACTTCAAAGAAACGCTCAACAGACCTACACCACCCATGCCGCCTGACATTCCCCCACCTACTGAAATCCTTGGCATCAACACCGGCCCCCCTACCAAGAATGAGATCACCAAAGCCATCAAGTCACTCAAATCAGGCAAAGCAGCAGGCCCAGACGGTATACCACCTGAAGCACTGAAGGCGGACATCCAAACTTCCACTGAGATGTTATACCCACTCCTATACAAGATCTGGGAGCAAGAGAGTGTACCAGAAGACTGGAAGAAAGGCCATCTCGTTAAGCTGCCAAAGAAAGGGGACCTGTCCTCCTGCAACAACTGGAGAGGAATCATGCTACTGTCCATCCCAGGGAAAGTACTGACAAGGATCATGCTAGACAGACTGAAGACAGCACTGGACAAGACACTTCGGGATGAACAGGCAGGCTTTAGGCAAGACAGATCATGCACAGATCAAATCGCCACAATGCGCATCATCATTGAGCAGTCCCTGGAGTGGCAGACCCCCCTATATTCAGTCTTTGTCGACTTCCAGAAGGCATTTGACAGCGTCGACAGAGATGTCATTTGGAAACTGATGCATCACTATGGGTTTCCACCAAAGTTCATCACCATCATCCAGCAGCTATACGAAGATGCCACCTGTCAAGTCATCCATGAAGGGAAACTGACGGAAGCCTTCTCCGTACAGACCGGTGTTCGTCAGGGCTGTCTGTTGTCGCCAACCATCTTCCTGTTGGTGGTTGACTGGATAATGCGGCAAGCCACAGCAGGCAGGAGAACCGGCATACAGTGGACCCTCATGAAGCAGCTGGAAGACCTGGACTTCGCAGATGACATCAGCCTTCTCTCCCACAGGCAACAAGACGCACAAGAGAAGCTTTGTCGTGTTGCTGACGAAGCTGAAAAGACTGGCCTCCAAATCAACATCGGGAAGACGGAGATCATGAGGGTGAACAACAAAAACACATGACCCAGTGCGACTGCAGCAAGAAACCATCAAAGAAGTCAGCAAGTTTATTTACCTGGGCAGTGTCGTCAGTAAAGATGGGGGAACAGATGAAGACATCAAGTGCCGAATCAACAAAGCCGTCACGCCTTCAACACCCTTCGGCCAATTTGGAGGTCAACAGCCCTCTCATTTCAAAATAAGCTTCGGATCTACAATACCAATGTCAAATCGGTCCTACTTTATGGCTCAGAAACCTGGCGGGTAACAAAAACCAACACCCACAAACTCCAGTCTTTTACCAACAAATGCCTCAGGTACATCCTCAACATCAGGTGGCCGGAAGTCATATCCAACAAACAACTGTGGGACAGGACCAGACAAACCCCAATTGAGTCCACCATTAAACAAAGGAAGTGGGGATGGATCGGCCATACACTCCGCAAGCCTGCGTCAAATGTCACCAGACAGGCCCTTGACTGGAATCCACAAGGGAAGCGGAAAGTTGGTCGACCAAAGCAGACCTGGCGCAGAAGTGTTGACGAAGAAACAAAGGCAGCCGGAATGACATGGGCCGAGCTGAAGAGGATCTCCCAAAACCGAGTTCGTTGGAGGGGTGTTGTTGCAGCCCTATGTTCCCC
>CM054158.1:12846194-12888694 GCA_028751875.1 Rapana venosa
GATACACTATAACTATAAGCAAGACAGTAAAAGGTGAGAGAGAGAGAGAGAGAGAGAGAGAGAGAGAGAGAGAGAGAGAGACAGAGACAGACAGACAGAGACAGAGACAGAGAGTGTGTGTGTGTGTATTTCAGAGATAATATCCAATATATAATTCCCAAAACAATATGCGATCCCATCAAGAGAGAGAGAGAGAGGGGGGGGGGGGGGGGGGCACAAACCGGAAAAATTTAAGTGGAAATGTAATCTTCCTATTTTTCCTCTTGTGTTTTGTGGTTCATGTGCAAGGGTGGTGCGTGCGTGTGTTCTGTGCGCGCGCGCGTGCGTGCGCGTTCTCACTTGTACCTATGCAACATTACTTATCTTTCTGTACATATATTTAATTTTCTGTTTCCCAGGGTAAACGCTGACTTCTGATGGCCTACCCACACAGGAAAGAATGATGCAGAGGCTTTAACGAGAAAGTTGGCAGTCTAACGTCACCATCTGCAATTCAGTCCACAAGTGCTGTACATCATGCCACTCTGAGCATCCAGTCTCCTTCCCCCTTGACTGACCCTTCATCAGTTTTCTATGAACAGCCTGGGACCATGTGCAGTGCAGATGTACTCTTCTGTGACAGTATCATGATTAAAGATCTCCGATGACCATGGAACTCCAGTGTGACTGTAGGCCTACTCCTCTGTGATACTTTTGAACATGGAACTCCTGTGCAGTTGTATTCTTCTGTGACAATGTAATAATCAAGGAAACTTGGTGCAGTTACACCCTTCAATGACAACATTATGTTTTATAATGTCTCTGTGAAAGTATGAAAATGTTATGTGTCTCACAGTGACCAAAAACTATTACAAAAATAATTTTAAAAAAGAGATCTAGTCAGCTTTTGTCAGAAAGTACATTTACACAGCATCTTTTCTACTCATATCAAACATGTAGGTATTGTAGATCAGTAAAATTCTTACATTTTCCCCAATTTTACAAGAGATTCAATGTCTTTAGATTGTTGACCAAAAATGTAGTAGTCAATGACCTGAGTGCCTCTTGGTATGAACTATTTTCTTCATATCGAATTACAATGTGAAATAAGAAACTAAAAGCATGATGTGAAGCTATACCTGCTTACAGAAAACAGTAGAATCATGTAGTTTTTGTTTTAAGGGTGGACACATTATCAGTGCATGAAGTGCAGGGAGTTGGTTTTAGTACTGTAAAAGACAGAACATGGCGCGTGGAGGGAAGAACCCTTCACAGCGCCCAAGGGATCCTGGGGGCATCATGCCACCCAGGACACCATATTTCTTAAGTGGTTTACCCCCACACCCCTCCCCCACACAATGGAACAACCCCGCTTCGGCGGGGTGGCTTTACCTCCCCTCTCCACCTCTGATGGAGAGGGGAAGTCTCCAGAATTTGTCCCCAACACCATGGATTCCACAAAACCCAGCCCGCAGGACCTCCACTGTCCGATCACAAACAATGCACGTTCTGAAGCTGGAGAAACAGATCCTGACGTTCAGAAGGTTATGGAGGTCCTGCATCGGCTGGGAATATTCCCTTGCCTTGAACGGCATAGGCTGAAGGATGAACGCCGGCAAGAGACTAATAGAGATGACGGGGTTTACTGCAAGAACCTTCTGCTGAAGGACAAGAAAGGGCAGGCGTACCTCATCTTGTGTGCGGAAGACGACACTGCCAATCTGCAGGTGGTGAAGTATCATCTCAACACACAAGGAAATCTACATTTTGCCAGCAAGAATTCCCTGTGGAATCTGCTACAAGTGTATCCAGGTGCAGTGTCGCCCCTTGCCCTCATCAACTCCCATGGAGACGTCCGTGTCTTTATTGATGCTTCCTTGAAGAAGAGGATTGATCGGGACTCCACCAAGCTGTACTTTCATCCCCTAAAAGCTGAACTTCAGGTTGGACTAACGCTTTCACAGCTGGAGATGTTTCTACACCACTGCAGCACGACTTTGGAAATTCTCCCTTCTCTAGTCAGCTACAGTGCAAGGAGGCAGTACAGTAACTTGACAGGTGGCCACCATTACAAGCTCAAGTCAAACCCCAAACTCCAAAAACATCACTTTACAAGCAAACTTGAAGACCCTACAATGGCAGGCATGCAAGAGGAGAGACCTCAAAATAAACATTCCCTTGAGCAGGAAATAGAGCAGCAGGAGAAAATGAAACAAGCAAAGGACACGTTCCAGCAATGTGCAGATTTTCTCCAACAGCTTGGAATCAGCGTTGATGTGGCACCTGATTCACAAAGTCAGGGAGCATCCAATTACACCATCTTGCCATGCAGATCAGTGTATCTGAAGGACAAGAGGAACAACTACTTTCTCTTCATCTGCCATGAAAACCAGAAGATTGATTTCAGCTCTCTGAAGGCACAGCTGAAGCCAAAGAAAAAGATTGAACCTCTGGACAAAGAGGAACTGTGGTCTTTGCTCCACCTCTCTGAAAACCGGGAACATCCGTTCGCCCTTGTTCAGTTGGAGCATCCCAAGTTTGTGGTGGCCATTTCTGACAATCTCCAGTATAAAGGCAAGGCTGTTTTGACATTCCCTCACCCAGCTGACCCCAGTCTTCGTCTGGAGATCACGTTGAAGGATCTGGAAATGTTGATCACAAACACCAGCCATGACATGATCACAATCCAAATGAGAGGAAACATAGAAGAACTGCAAGGTGCTTCCACCAGTTCTACCTTTTCCTTGCATCCCAAACCAGCTCCACTTGACAACATGACACTCCCTTCTGAAACTGAAAAGAACCGTACACAGTCAGCTCTTCATCATGAAGAAAAGAATTGTCAACTCGACCATTCTGAGACCAAAGTGATACAAAATGGCCACCATTTCAATCACAGATCAGACCCAGAACTCCAAAAACACTATTTTGAAAGCAAATGTCAAGAATCTGACATGGCAGGCAGGCAAGAGATAGGGTTACAAGAATCAGAAGACTTCTTTGAGCAAAAGTAGAGGAGCATGAGAAAATGCAACAAGTGAATGACATGTTCCAGCAATGTACAGATTTTCTCCAACAGCTTGGAATCAGCGTTGATGTGGCACCTGATTCACAAAGTCAGGGAGCATCCAATTACACCACTTGCCATGCAGATCAGTGTATCTGAAGGACAAGAGGAACAACTACTTTCTCTTCATCTGCCATGAAAACCAGAAGATTGATTTCAGCTCTCTGAAGGCACAGCTGAAGCCAAAGAAAAAGATTGAACCTCTGGACAAAGAGGAACTGTGGTCTTTGCTCCATCTCTCTGAAAACCGGGAACATCCGTTCGCCCTTGTTCAGTTGAAGCATCCCAAGTTTGTGGTGGCCATTGCTGACAATCTCCAGTATAAAGGCAAGGCTGTTTTGACATTCCCTCACCCAGCTGACCCCAGTCTTCGTCTGGAGATCACGTTGAAGGATCTGGAAATGTTGATCACAAACACCAGCCATGACTTGATCACAATCCAAATGAGAGGAAACATAGAAGAACTGCAAGGTGCTTCCACCAGTTCTACCTTTTCCTTGCATCCCAAACCAGCTCCACTTGACAAAATGACACTCCCTTTTGAAACTGAAAAGAACCGTACACAGTCAGCTCTTCATCATGAAGAAAAGAATTGTCAACTCGACCATTCTGAGACCAAAGTGATACAACATGGCCACCATTTCAATCACAGATCAGACCCAGAACTCCAAGAACACTATTTTGAAAGCAAACGTCATGAATCTGACATGGCAGGCAGGCAAGAGGTGGGATTAGAAGAATCAGAAGACTCCTTTGAGCAAGAAGCAGAGCAGAAAGAGAAAATGAAACAAGCGAATGGCATGTTCCAACAATGCATGAGTCTTCTTCTTCAGCTTGGAATCAGTGTTGATATTGTACCTGTTCTTCATCGTCAGTGTGCTTCCAGTTGTACTATCTTGCCATGCAGATCAGTGTATCTGAAGGACAAGAGGAACAACTACTTTCTCTTCATCTGCCATGAAAACCAGAAGATCGATTTCAGCTCTCTGAAGGCACAGCTGAAGCCAAAGAAAAAGATTGAACCTCTGGACAAAGAGGAACTGTGGTCTTTGCTCCATCTCTCTGAAAACCGGGAACATCCGTTCACCCTTGTTCAGTTGGAGCATCCTAAGTTTGTGGTGGCCATTGCTGACAATCTCCAGTATAAAGGCAAGGCTGTTTTGACATTCCTTCACCCAGCTGACCCCAGTCTTCGTCTGGAGATCACGTTGAAGGATCTGGAAATGTTGATCACAAACACCAGCCATGACATGATCACAATCCAAATGAGAGGAAACATAGAAGATATGCAGGCAATTTCTACCAGCTATATTTGCTCCACACATTCCAAACCATCTCCACATGACAACAAAGTGATGCATCCCTCTGAAGCTGAAAATGATCAACTCTACCATTCTGATTACAAAATGACACCTGCATACTTGACAGAAAGACAGAGAAATAATCTTTTCTATCAATTAACTGCTCCACTGAGAGACTGGGTCCTGAGATGCATCAGAGGTTTGGTAAAGTTCTTAAATAGTTATTTACCCAGCCAGATTTTGGTGATGCTCAGGAAGTCTTCACTCTGGAAAGAATACAAAGCCCAGAGAGCACAACTGCTCATGACTGCCCCAAACAAAATGAAGACTGGACTACTGAAAACGAAGGACAGACAAATGGATGGACAAACAATGAAAAAGACAAAACAGCAAAAATAGCCAAGTTACAGCAACTGATTGCACAGTCAGAAGTACATGTAGACCTCAAAGATTTCCAGCCAACACAAAGATTTCTGAAGGGTAATCCAGAACAATGTAAAACCTATCTTCTGGAAAATGACATTGGTCAACTTATTGTGGTCTTCTGCACCGAAGAGGATAAACCAACTTGGCGAAATCTTCGACATCTTCGTACAGCTTTCAGATTCCGCAGTCCTTTACATCTTGCAAGTGACGCTAGAATGCTGCACTCCCTTGCTTGGCCAGAAAATAATTTGATGTCGTGGACAAGCGAAGACCTCAACCCGATGGCCTTGATGGACATGAACCTCCGTGCTCTGGGGCGAGTGCGAGTAGGGATGACAGGAGCACTGTACTCTTTCTCCGACACAACTCTCAGCTTTGAGTTGCCTTCCTTGGGTGTCACACTGCAGATGAATGCTGAGGACTTGGAGAAGATGGTGAAAAGCTTGGGCTTCTGCATTGTGTACCTTCCGTGATAAACTTTGTCCTCACCCCATGGCAATCAAGAGTCAGATATTAAGAAATTTGATGGTGATAGGATTTTCGTTATCAATTCATCCAATTCTTTCTGAAACTGAAAGACATCTAATCTAGAAAATGTGTTTACAAATTGGTGTTCATTTTTGTTGATGTTGGATATAAACTCATATTTTTATATCTACAACCTTTCATGGAAGTCATAACAAATGTTTCAACGTGGTTTTATGTAAATTATCAAAAACACCTATGTCCAGATATAAAAAAGGAAAAGAGTATAATTATAAGAGAATATAACAGTACATTTAACACAATAGTGTACAGTTTATTGTTCCCTCTCCTTTTTCTAATATTATGATTACATATTATTTCTAAGCTAAAAAATGTTTTGACATAGTCTAAACTTATGATTTTATTATGATTACATATGATTTCTAAGCAAAAAATGTTTTGACATAGTCTAAACTTATGATATGCATGTTCAATACCTTTTGGTCTTGGAGAAATGATTTTAAAAAAAAACAAATCTGTCAAACTTAATTTGATATTTCTGTGTTGTTAGGTGGGGGGGGGGGGGGTGTTGTTATTGTTGTCAGCGGTGGTGATTAACCAGTGAAAAAAATCAAGGGGTTTTCAATTCATTGTATTGCATGGTATTGTATGCCGCTATCAGTCACACCTAATTTTCTGTGAGAAAGTCAGGTTATTTTCCCCACAGACAGCACATCAACACAAAGAGCAGCTCGCTCTCTCTCTCTCTCTAACACTGCTTTTGACATGTTTTACTGCCACATCACAGATCTACTGAAATACTGTAGTCTTTTGTATTGCAATGTTTGGTGCAGAAACACTGTTTGTTTATTGTACTTTTAAAATTAAATGTTGCGTGATACAGAAAAGGTCTTTTGGTGGTGTTTTTCTTTTTCCATCTCTCTCTCACTCTCTCTTGGGGGACAGGATAGCCTAGTGGTCAGAACATTGCACTCACAATCTGATGACCTGGGTTCGATTCCCATCAAGAGGATATTTTCTCCTGGAGTTAACATCAAGGCAGACTCCACTCTCCCCAAAAGTCCTTTGGATGAGACGATAGACCGAGGCCCCATGTGCAAAAGCACACAGAACATCTTGCACACACATTAAATCCTGTTCCACTTTTCATAAGAGTAGGCCATTGTGTGCCGGTGGGAACAGATGACAGAATTTACAAAACCGCATACACACAGGGACTCAATATACAGGGACTCAAAAGAATAAAATAAAAATGAAAATACATCTCTGTTTTAAAGAGAATGGAAACTTGTTTAGTCAGGAATTCTCATTCTGATCTTGTCAGTTGCTGGAGAAAATGAGATCATTTTTATTTGGTTATTCCAAGTGGCTCAATTCGTATCTTGTCACAAGCTTTTGTAATTATTTCTTTTTGGTTTGTTGACTTTTATTGATAAAATAAAGATTAATTAAAATGGCATTTTGTTCCAATTTGCTTAGATGGAAGAAAAACCGAGAGGCATGCACATCCATACACACACTTTGAAAAAGAGAGAGAGAGAGAGAGAGAGAGAGAGAGAGAAGAGAGAGAGAGAGAGAGAGAGAGAGAGAGAGAGAGAGACTGAAAGAGAGAGACTGAAAGAGAAAGACAAAGAGAGAGACTGAAAGAGAGAGACTGAAAGAGAAAGACAAAGAGAGAGACTGAAAGAGAGAGACTGAAAGAGAAAGACAGAGAGAGACTGACAGCTTGTGACACGGCCACAAGTCATTTAACTTTTCTACATCACTTTATTGCTTCAAATGAACACCTACTACAGAAATGCAATACACACAAACACATTCATACAGTCATTTCCACAAATATACTAACACATGTGAACACACATATTCTGCAGACAGGCCTGTTTCATTTACACACACACGTACACACCACAGCGAGCTAATGAAATTGATGGAGTTTTTTTTCAAACATACACACACCCAAAATGATTTATGTTTTTCTTCAATGTCTTCATATCCCTCATCTTTCTTGTAAAAAAAAAAAAAAAAAAAAAAAGAATTCCCCGACAGCACCAATGCTTATTCAATGTACCATCTGGGAATAAAATATTAACTTTGACTTTGACAGAAGTGCTAATTCCATTTTCTAAACTTTTGACTGCAGAATGTGTTGTAAGTCTCTTAGTAATACTTCACCAAAATGATAATACACATTTCGAGTATGACTATAAATTTTACAAAACAAGACACCCTGACTTAATAAACAATAAGTATTTAAAATAACCTTGCGTTGCATCTGCTTTTTTTGTTGGTCAGTTGTTTATGATTAACTAGCAAAAAGAAAAAACAAACAAAAATAAACAAAAAATTGCTTCCCACATCCCAATAAAAAAAAAATCTTCACCACACAAACTAAAAACTTATCACTACAAAGCTCTTTGCTGTTTTGGATGATGTAATTCTGATCTGCATAATCACTAACAAATGATAAACTCATAGGGGAAAAATGCACTTCTGTCAACTTCCCTCCCCCCTCTCCCAATCCTCTGATAATTCAACAATTAGTGTCCCAATGTGTTGCATTTCAGTCTGAAGAGGGATGGGCTCCACCAGGTTCAACTTGCCCGAGACACGCTGCCTGAAAAATGTTCAAGCAGAGCCCCAGTGACTCCTCAAGGAGTGGAGGCAGAGGTCAGCAGGCCAGTCAGTCAGTCAGCAGGCCAGTCTGTCATACAGCACTTCACAAAATCTTTGAAACTCCATCACTGCCATTGCACTTTATGGTGTGGTGTAAACTGAAGAAGATGCAGATTTTCTCTCCCCTACCTCCCCCCCCCCCCCCCCCCCCCCCCCCCAATTCTACCATTCCTGCTATGAAGAATTGATTTCCACAATCACTTTTCCAGCGGGGCGTAGTTGAGGAGCTTCTCAATGAGGTCCACGTGAGCCAGCAGCATTCTTCGGCAGCAGTACCGCTTCAGTCCCAAGGCATCCAGAGCATCACTGAAAACAGACAACAAATGATTATGTGAAAATGGATCCCAAAACACAACTAGATCGTGTAAAGCCAAACAATCTTTTCTTCACACAACCTCCCTTCAATTGTCCTTATCCCCAAACAATAACCCTTTCTGGGGAGGCAGAATGGAACGACAAGAAAAGACAATGAAGTTTATTTTACAAAAAAACACATCTTCAATAAACAACATTTTCTTTTAATTTAAAAAAATCCCCTAGTAAGTAGTATCTACATAGTTTACCAGCATTTTATTTTTCATCAATAGGCAGCAAACAGGACATCAAGCCAAAGTTTTTATCATAAGCATTGACAATTCAAACAAAAGGATGCAAAAAAGGTTACACACATCAAAACCTGACTGAATCTGTCAAGAGGCATCCAAACTTCCTTAGACACCCCAAAAATATAGGAGGGGAAAACTGATTATCAAATCAAAGTGCAATTAAAAAAAAAAAAGCATGCATTGAGCAAACAAGCATGTGAATACACAGAGTATGTATGTTTGTCCGTCGTGTCCGACGATGACCTCCAAAACAGCAGAGGAGGCAGCTGCTGTTTTGGAAACTGGGCAGAAATTTGATTATAGTGGAGATGCCTTGCCCACAGTACATCTCCACTATCTCGGCCAAGTGGGCATAAGGACAGTCAGCATTGGAGATGTTCTCCAAAGGCCAACCAGCCCCCCAGGGCTGCAGCACATAAGGACTGTGCGAGTCAAGCCTCCTAGTCGATCACTAAAGACTAAGCTGTAAAGTGGAATTCCATGAGTGGGAAAGCCACTGGTCATACAGCCTCTCACTTTGCTGTTGCCCCCAGCGTCAATGGTTTAACCCTCTTGTCCCCGATCCGGCCGCAGCCAACAGTAACGGAGGCTGCCACTAGATTCCAATACGACCGCAGCCGACAGTTTGTGCTGCCCACGTGGGCAGTACTTTTCCATCACACACAGACCTCGTGGTTTTCACACTATGTGTCTGAAAATTGGTGGGGCGATGCAGGGAGGGTGTCAGAGGATGCCAGTGATAAATTTAGACCACTAACATGCGTGTAGTGGGGAGGGAAGGAAGAAATAACAGCCAGCGACCGGAACGCTTTTCAGTGGTGCAGTGTGGCGAAAAAAAATGGCGTTTTCTTTCGTAGCAAGCGATTCATCTGATTAGCGAGACGATAAATTGAATGTTATTGTCTTGGAAGTAGAAACATTTGAACGAGAATTGTTAAGTTAGTCCAATATTAAACGATTACGAGGAAGAGGAGGAAGGAAATGCTGCAGTTAGGGAGAAGAGTGAGCCAGAAAATAACGTGACACGGCACATTCCTGACCTGTGCTACACACACTGACTGTGGAGAAATTTGACCTCTCGGCCGGTCCGCGGCATAGACGCCTGAAAGCGTGATGCCTTGACTGTTTTCTCATTATTACCACACTTTTGCTTTGAAACTGCAATGGCAGAAACGAACAGATATGCTGATAATGAAAATAGCAAGAAGGAAAATAAAATAGGTCTCCATCTGCCAAGGTTCGACAGGTGAGAGCAATGGGTACACTCCCCCCCCCCAGGCCCCCCCCCACACACATCCATAATTTGTGCTTTTTGTGATGTGATGTGACCCTGTGCCACCACTACGACTACTTTAGGGACTACCAACATTAAAATTTTGTAGAGTTACAGAAGTTCTGTGTTGTTTCGAATTTGTCACACCTGTGCTGTGACAATGGTGACAGTGTGACAGTCATGTACAATAATACACTTCTGTACACTTAACAAACATGCGGTAGCACACGCAGATATGAACTGCAGTATAAAGGTCACATGTCGATTGAATATGACTTGTTTTCAAAAGAAAAAATAGTTTAACAAAACTTCTGTCTCCTCGAGACATACCATAAAACAACAGGTGCTATGGGGACATTGTGTGACACATCCTTGAAGTACTATTGCACATAACTATTGGTAAACACATCAGCTGGGTATCACTTCCTTATTCGACACTAATATGCTTGAACTATTGTCAAATCCATGCAGGATTTGCTGTTTTATCATATATACCATATTTTTACCTGTGATTGGTGACAAATAAGGTGACAATGACAAGACATCTGGTGATCAGACACATAAACTTGCGCCTAAATGCAAGTACAAAGACATGCCTAGCTTGTGACAAAATTTCAGCTTGATAACTTGTCATGCACACACACAATTGCCTTAGGAGTAAAGTAAGTTAGATGGAGGTAGAAAACCTGCAAAGAATTCAAAATCTACAGGCAGTTTAGCTCTGTAGAATCCAACAACAAGAGGTTAATCAAGAACTGTGATAAAGCCCAGATAATACACAGAGTAGACATTGAGTAAAGCATTTGTACACTGGCATATGTCCTTAAATTTGTGTGAAAACATGTCTGGCGATGTGTGCATGAACGAGAAACAAGGACAAAAACTAATTTTAGGAATGGTTCTGAAAAAGGGAGACGTCCATGCTTGAATATGTTTGTTAACGCGCGTGCACGCACACACACACACACACACACACACAGAATCACATGTGAACATACTCATGCACTCTCTCTCTCTCTCCCGGGGGGAGGGGGCATTATGAGATGTGAAGGAGAAGACGTACTGAAATTGCTCTGGTATTTTTGTGAATTAGTAACTAGTTCTAAGTGGTTTTAGTTTTTCATTATTGGCATGTAGTTAGATCAGGAGGATGGGAATTTCAGTGCAACTGTACAGGGGCTGTCTGTGGGACATTTGTGGCAGTATTTGCCTGTTTCATGTCGAAACGGGCAGAATTCAAATCTGCCATGCATACCTCCATCCTGACGCTGAAAAGCGAGCGAAAAGGTGTCCTGTTAGGACTGACCCTCACCTATCTACTTTTTGGGGGGGACTTTCATTGCAATGTGGTGACATGGAGACCAACCCTGGACCCACCCCCCTAAATCTACCGGCCAAGGACGCAAGCTGAGGAAAACGAGCTTGACGATGGGTGTTGGCCAAATGGTCGCAGGGAAGCCTTCCCGTAGGACCAAAACCAGTGCAGAGGTGGCTACCAACACGTCTACAACCATACAACACAGACAGGATTCCTCTCCTGCAGCAACTCCCCAGGAACTGACACTGAACACGATGACAGTCAAAATAGAGAAGCTGGAAAATCTATTGAAGTCAGAGAGCCATGTATCAGAATGTCAAAAGCAGAATAAGATGTGGATCTAAGCTGACGGACATAATATACTGCATCACGGGGGTCAAACAGGGTGATGTATGTAGCCCTCTTTTATTTTCTGTTTTCAATAATGAGTTAGCCATAGAAGTCATTAATAAGGGTAAACATGGAACCACTTTCCCCCAAGATTTCACAGAATTGTTTATTCTTCTGCTTGCTGATGATATCATCCTGCTATCTGAAACTGTTGTGGGCTTACACAGGGTTCATACAGACTTGGTGGGAAAAAATTTAGGGCCTTTTTAGGGGCCATTATTTCCAAATTTAGGGCCTAGGCACGGGCATCAAAGTATCACCCCGTGTACACGTTTACTTTGATAAACCAATTTCAAACTCATGTAAGCAAAGTCTCCTTGTCTAAAACAGCATGTTGGATATTGATTATTGTCACAAATTCAACTTCAGTTCTAGAATAAAATGTCTTTCAATCATAGATACCACAATGAATTAAAATCCTCACACAATAAAACATCAAGTCATGTTGTGATGGAAGTCTCCATGTCTTGAAATACCAAGCAAAGTGAAAACTGAAATAAGTGTCTCTGATTTTAATAGGTTTTTTCACAAACAACTAGCAAAGTAAACTTAAGACACTATCCCTCAAACTTCATCTGATGTGAACTAAGTTTCCTTGTCTTACCAAAGATACAGATGGTTACCAGGTACTAGAACTGGTAAAAACAATACCCTCACACAGTCACAGTGCCTCTTCCAAATTCTGCTCCTTTATTTCAATCTCACACATGCGTACGTGCAGGCATTCACGCACACATGCACACACACGCACGCACGCACGCACACAAGCATGCACAAGAGAGAGAGACAGAGAGAGAGGTTGCTGGACGCAAGTTCTCTTCACTATGAATACATGTACAAGTCCCGTATCGTCAATGCAGACCGAGTGGTAGGCCTAACACTGGCTTGAAAAGGATGCCCACACCCTCTCCCCATAGTTGTTTTTTTTAAAATCAAGTCTGCCAATAACTGAATAAGTTGCAAATTTCAAAGTCAAGTCAAATGAACCAACCACGTTGAGCAGTGGAAAATATGCAAAGTGCTGGCATTTCTGACTTGCCTTATGAACTGGATTTGTTTCTGTATGACTTCTGCAGGAAATCTGTGGGATAATCTCCTCAAATAAAGAACAGATTTGGCTACAGGTTTTATTGTTTTCCCATTCTGACACCTGACTGTATCACTGACTGCCATTTTGTAAACTGTGCATGCACACACAAGAAACAATAGGCCTTGCTATTCACAGCACAGCTGTGCTAAACTTGGAAAATCTTAAGCGCAGTAAACAGAAAACTAGCATTTTTTTTACTCATAATCGCAGTTCCATAGTTTAACATCAATTTCCGAACAAATTACGGACATACCATAGGGGTAGGTAGTCCTTTGCATGTAAAATAATAACTGGGGAAAGCAAAGTGTATTTCAATGGAGGCAAATTACCTCCCTTGGCAAAATAAGTGACGCAATGTGAATAGCAGACAACAGGCATTCTGTCGGCAATAATACGATCTTTGGACACCCTTATTGCTTTCATTTCTCATAAGTTTTATTTTGTATATTTGTTTAATCTATATTTCAACAGAAACTCTCACTCATGGTTCCCAGTTTTAGGGCTTTTTAGGGCCTCCAGGGCCATACCTATCATTTTTAGGGCTTTTTAGGGGCCTTTTTTTTGATCTTCAAAAATCAGGGCCTTTTAGGGCTTTTTAAGATTTGTACGGACCCTGTTACAACAGCAGTTGAATAGCTTAAGCAGTGCTGCAACAGCACTTGATCTTAAGGTTAATCTGAATAAGAGTAATATTGTTGTATTCAGAAAAGGTGGTTATTTAGTTGCTCACAAAAAATGGCTGTACAATGGAAAAGTAATGCCTGCGATTAATGTATATAAATATTTAGGAATCTTTTTTTCTACAAAGCTTAGTTTCACAACTGCATGTAAAGATCTGGCAAGTTGAGGTAAAAGAAGCTTGTTAATTGCTTTGAAAAAATTACGATTATTGAATAATAATGCTTTTGACTTGTTCATTAAGATATTTGATGCACAAATACAACCCACTGTGTTATATAGTGTGGAAATTTGGGGACTGGATGCAGCTGTAACACATTGTGAATCAGTACACCTCTTTGCTTTAATTAAAGCAGTTTTTAGGCTTAGTTAGACGTACACCTAATGATCTTGTTTATAGTGAAACCAATAGATATCCTCTCTCTGTTAACCCTCTAACATCAGTGCAGACTCCACTCTCCCCCCAAAGTCCTTCGGATGAGACTATAAACCAAGGCCTCGTGTGTGAACGCACACAGAACATCTTGTGCACACGTTAAATCCTGTTCCGCTTTTCGTAAGAGTAGGTCATTATGTGCCGTGGGAACAGATGACAGAATTCACAAATCCGCATACACATGGGGGGACTGGATGTAAAAAACCACACAAGTTCATGCTTATTCTACTATCCTCGATATAAAAGAATAAAATAAATAAAATAAAACACACACACACAAAATCACATGTGTACATGCTCATGCATTTTCTCTCTCTCTCTCTCACTTACACACACACACACAGTACACACACTCACCCACACTTGCTTGACAGTTATTGTGTGAATATATTATATTTAAAAAGTGCTATTTGAAGAGTATGAGCACATATGAGCACACATTTGCGCGGTGAAGGAGGAGAGAAGGGATGTCATTACAAGCAATATTGTCAGTATTGACGCAATGAATGCCTAGTATTTTCTAACATTTTGTTCCTGTACTTTTTTATTATCTAAAGTATGAACGTGAAAGAATGGATGATATAGTAGATGAAGTAATTTGGTTGTCTTTATGTTTTATGATTTTATTATTTGTTTAATTCTTAAAACATTCTTTATTTAAATGTGCGTGTGTATGCGTGCGTGCACGCGCACAGGTTATGTATGAGTATTTGTGTGCAGGTGTATGTATATGTGTGTAATTTGTATTTTCCAATGTATTATTTTATCAATTTTCCTCTTTTTACTGGTTCAATTTATTGGTAAAGGTTGCAATAATATAGTATTTCAGGATAATCATTAAGAAATTTGTTCTCAGATAGACGGCTTGATGAAAAAAAGCAAATGCATTGCTTATTCAATGTACCATCTGGAAATGAAAATTTGACTTGACTTTACACACACACACACACACACACACACACACACAGTGCACACATACACACACATGCAGAATATCTCTACAGAACAAACAGCAAAGACCTACCCCTCAGTGTACTCCACTTGCAGGAGACTGATATAAGCCTCCCACTTGTTGCCGATCACCTTGCCACAAGTGAAACAACGCACTGGGATAATCATGGCTGATACGCGTGATAGCAAGACAGTTGCAAACCTGAAACAAAAACATTTATTAAATATATATTACTGTATTGATTTCAACTGAACTGACTTCTCTCCTAACTTCTTGAAGAGTCTTTAGTTTAGACCTGTAATGACAAAACAAAGTAGGATACCATTGTCATTGTGATGGCAATGCTAAAATCCGGAATTCTCCCATAAAAAAAAACTACTTCTGGTAGTAAACAGCATAGAAGTTTCTGGTAGGATTCTAATATTGTGGGCAAAGGCTTTCTTTCAGCCAACTCTCATCACATTAACTTATATAACTTATGGGGAATGGGATAGAGTAGTGGTTAGAACATTGTGCTCGCAATCTGATGACCCAGGTTCAATTCCCGTTCAAGGGGATATTTTCCCCTGGAGTTAACACCAGTGCAGACTCCACTCACCCCAAAAGTCCTTCGGATAAGACTATAAACCAAGGTCCCGTGTGTGAACGCACACAGAACATCTTGCACACATGTTAAATCCTGTTCCGCTTTTCGTAAGAGTAGGCCATTGTGTGCTGTGGGAACAGATGACAGAATTCACAAAACCACATACACACGGGGACTGGATGTAAAAAAGCACATAAATGCTTATTCCATTATCCTCAATATAAAAGAATAAAATAAAATACAAATATTAGTTATAAGATTTTCCTTAGAAGCTATTAATATAGAATTAATCACTTCAGTCCTTTGAAAGCTGACTCCTCTTTGATAAGCTTGTAAGAATCTACATTTGTCTGTGACTGACTGAAATTTGCTTCTCTGGAGACATTAAGATGGCCACTCAGTACTGCATTTTTTTTTTTAATCCATATGTCACACTGACACTATTGATAGTGTTCTTCTGAAGGAGGATGAAGAATGTAGCTCAAGCAGCAGCATCTTTACTCGAGATCAAGAAAGGACTGGTTGGGATTATAGTATACAATATATGGGAAATAGATTGTACAAAATTACAAAATCAAATATAAAAAAGTAAAAATCTTTTCTGTAGATCTATATATATTTACTTGGGGGAGGACACCCTTGTAGAACATTAGTCATTTAGAGCACTGAGACCGCAATCTGATTGACACCTCAGCTTCAAGTCACCACCAAGATGCCCATTTGAGGGTATACCTTTTCCTCCTGGAGCTTACATTCTCTCACCTGGCTTAGTTCATACCTCACAAACCGATTCCAAACAGTTGCAGTAAACAAGATTCAATCGTCACCTGTCAAACTCGAATGTGGAGTTCTTGGCCCTGTTCTTTTCACTCTCTACACTGCTTCACTTTCACATATTATAATAAATCGTCATCAGATCAGCCATCATTTTTATGCAGATGACTCTCAGATTCTTAGCAGTGATACTCCTGAAAATCTGCCTTCTCTCTTGATTAATATGTCCTAATGCCTTCAAGATATCCAAAACTGGACAATACAGAACAAGTTACTGCTAAATGCAGATAAAACCGAAGCCATGCTTGTAGGTACAAAACACAAACTGTCTTCCATCACAACTGCTTCAATAGAATTCGGCAATACGACTGTCCCTCTAGCCACTGCTGTGAAATATCTAGGGGTCTTTATCGACAACACACTCTCCATGCAAAAATTCATCACCCAGACCTGCCAGTCATGCTACTATCAATTACGGCGTATTAGTGCAGTTCGAAAGTACCTGTCCACTGATGCAACATCCAAACTAATCACGTCTCTCCTTCTCTCACGTCTGGATTATTGCAATTCTCTTCTGGCTGGTCTGCCATCATCATCTATCCACTCTCTTTAACATATACAAAACTCTGCCGCCCGACTAGTCCTCAGAAAGAAAAAATCTGAGCACATTACTCCTCTCTTGCGATCTCTCCACTGGCTGCCTGTGTCACAGAGAGTAAACTATGAGATCAGTACCCTCTGTTACAATTGTCTCCACAAACAGCACCTTCCTACCTCTGTGAATGTCTTCACCTGTACACTCCTTCTCGATCCCTCCGCTCTGCTGCAGATACCTTGTGCTTATGAATACCTAGATTCAACCAATCCACAGTCGGCCGTCGCTCTTTCTCTATTTCCGGTCCAGTTATCTGGAATGACCTCCCTCTCTCCCTTCGCCAAAAGCCTACTTGTGACACTTTTAAATCCAGCCTCAAAACACATTTATTTTAAATCTAAGACTTTCCCCGATCGTTTCATCTCATTTCTGTCCTTCCCCTCAACAGCCGAAACCCCCACCACCCTGCCAAAGTACACAACCTCTGTGTGTGTGTGTGTATGTGCGTGTGTGTGTGCGTGTGTGTGTATACATTTGAATTTGTAAAAAATATTTATTGTAACTTGTTGCATATGTTAGAGTACCTAGGATGAATGCAAGCACTTTGATTTGTTTTTGCAAGATATACTGATATAGTGCTATATAAATTGCAATTCTTCTTCTTATTCTATAGCCTATTCATCTGAAAGGCGGAATGGGTTTTTAATATGTGTGCAAGATGCTCCGCTTGCATTTGCACATGGGACCCTGGTTCATAGTCTCATCTATAGTACTTTTGGGGGAACAGAATCAGCACTAATAAAATTAACTCCTGTGAAAAAATCCCCTTGAACACAGAACAGGTGTCTCGGTAGTAGCTCAAACCTGGGATCATCATCAATCCCAGGCCGTCAGATCATGAATGCAACACTCTAAGTCTAACTACCAGATTACCTCATCCTCCCCCCTCCCCCAAAGATAACTGATAACTCTTGCCATTTTTCCCCTCTTCATTATTCCCCATCCCCCTAGTGCACTGACCAAAAGTTTCAGCTGTCACTGTCAACCACTAAGCAGAAGAAAGAAAAGCAAAGGAGGTAGAAAACTGTTCTTTCTAAAAGCCACACAAATTTTCTTCAGCACAAACAATGAAGATAATTTGTGTAAATTTATGAAAATCAGTTCATTACTTGATTTTTTGACTCAATGAGTTGTCATGTCTTCAGGAACTTGTTGCATGGTTTTTTTTATATTGTTGAATAAGTACTAAGTAGCCTTATAATATTTGGAAAGATCTGTAAAAAGAAAAGTGTTAATAATTATTAACATGAATCCATATAAATGTGTTCATTGTATAGTAATCCTTAAGTATGAAGAATTAAGTCCTACAACAGTTGACTGCTAGTGTTGTAGACTGTAACACTAACACTAGTAACAGTGTATATGAACAGACCAGGATCAATACATTTTTTTCTTCTAGCCCCTTATAATTTATATAAAATATATGGCCTTGTATTACTTTGTGTGTGTGTGTGTGGGGGGGGGGGGGGGGGGGGGGCATTATTCAGAGGCATATGAAAAAGGAAGGTGGCAGGACAGTTAAGAGTTCCCTTGCCTATCAAATTAACCAAGAAGGTCTGGGTTTGATTCCCAGCCTTACCCTTTCTTCCCAGTTTAATGAAAAAATCAAACTGAATGTGTATAAAGACTAAAGTCCTTTAGATGAGACTATTATAAACTAAGGCCCCGTTCGTGAATGCATGTGAAACATCTTGCACACACATTAAAAGCCCATTCTGCCTTTCAGAAGTGCAGTTTACTTCATGCCAGCAGGAAAGAATGACAAAATTTCAAAAACGCATGCACACACTGACACAGGTGTTGTGTTTAGACACGTGACAATTGCCAAAGATGGAATGTGGCTACCTAAGCTATAAATAGTGGTGGAAAAATAGTTGTATAAGAAAAAATCTCACTATTGGCGACCATGGGAGCTCTAGCCCAGGTACCAGAAGGAAAAAAAAGAAAAAGAAAATTGGAAGCAGATGAAGATGCAAAGTTTTCACTTTCAGTAACAAATGAAACATTTTTCACACATAGCAGCCAGATGCCTTGGTTAGTTGGTATGTCTGTGTAATGTTCATTCACTGATTCAGTGCTTGGGCAGTTCACTATATTCCATCCGAGATGATCATGAACATTCAGAACGAAGTTATGACAATATGAATATGATTATGAATGTTAACTTCCTCTTGCGTGATTATTCCAAAGGATATAATTACAAAGTTTGAAAGTAAACCCGACTAATTTGGCTCATGCGTGAACCACAGTTTGCAAGTTTACATGATCTAGTTTTGGTGTCGGCTATTAATGTATTATTAAATTTCTCACTGGTCAGCTTTCCTTTGGTTGTACCCTGTCACCCACTCTTTTTCGACATTTAAATCTTCTCAATTACAGAAATCAACAAAACTACTAACGAAAATGTAAACAAAATCTCTCTCTAAATGAATACACCTTGATCAGGAAAATGTTTCTTTGTACAAAGCTGTAAATAAAAAGCTGATTAAAAAATTTTCTTCACTCACCAAACACACACACGTTTTTGTACCAATTGTTTTTACCGGAAGTGGAAGTGCGCGCAATAGATAGGCCTCACACCACTTTTATCAGCTTTAGTTCCCCCCCCCCCCCCCCCCCCCCCCCCCCCCCCCCCCCCCCCCCCCCCCCCCCCCCCCCCCCCCCCCCCCCCCCCCCCCCCCCCCCCCCCCCCCCACAAGATCCAGTCCACAAACTAGCTTTAAGCCTAAATTTGATTTCGATCTCGAGTTCACGGTTAAGTTTAAAGTATCCAGCTTTGTTCGGCTTAAAACAACAACAACAACAAACCAAACGTTTTGAAAGCCCACCTCAAGCCTTAGATCGAATTTCACCGCTCTTCGTGGGCCTGACAAATATATTAAAAAAAATTTCCCTATCATCTCCACAGTCACATCTCCATTTACTTGCATGCCTGCCACTTTGCTCTCCCCATCCTTTCTCCCTTACTCAAAGGACTCTAGAGTGTGTGGTTCAACAATCGCCTCTTGAAACAATGGAAGTCATCTAAGGTGAAGAACAATGCAAAGCGAAAATTGTTGTTGTTGTTGTTGTTCTTCTTCTTTTCTTCTTGCCCCTCTCTAGGCCTTTCTTCTTCTTTTACTTTAAAAAAACGACCACACACACAAAAAACACATGAATCTTTTGGAAAAATCTAACATGGACACACACATGTCTGCACTTCAAGTTGATCAAGAAGATTGCAACGACCACACTGTCTGCATCAAGTTATTTGTTTCTCTAAAAGAAGTGACACACAGACACCCTGTAGGCTATATAACCTATTAGAGTGCCTTTTTTTCTACAGAATTCTGCCAGGGTCTGCCATTGGTTCCCTTAAATGCATTGAATGTGTTGTAAACAGGACACCTGTTTATTGTCTCATCTGAAAGACTAAAAGCCAGACAACTACTCTAGGTCTAGTGGGGGAGGGGGGAGTGCAGGTTCAAACAGGGATCAAACCCACAACTTTTTTTTAGTTGTTTTTTTTTTTAGCTGTTGTTTTTTGGCTAAAAAATGTAAGGTTTACCAATGGTGATATTAGTGCATATGCGACCTTTTTGTCCACAATTAATGCAGCCATGAACGTGTTCCACAACTTCATCGACTTCAAGAAGGCTTTCACAGAGTATGGCACGAAGGCCTGTGGCAGGTCCTCAGAATGTTTGGCATTGAAGAAGGACTAGTGCAAACCATTCAAGCACTATACAACACCGCAAGCAGTGCAGTCCTTCTGAATAATCAGGTCGGAGACTACTTCAAAACCACAGTTGGGGTCCGACAAGGATGCCTGTTATCCCCAGTCCTGTTTAATATGTTCTTGGAAAACATTATGAGAGAGACCATCCATGACTTCCACTCTACCATCTCCATTGGCGGCAGACCCCTCAACAAATTGCGGTTTGCCGATGACATTAACCTCATGGGCGGAAGTAACACAGAGCTGCAAGATCTTAAGACCAGACTTGAGAACAGAGCTGGAGCATATGGGATGGAGGTGAGCTCGAGAAAAGTAAAGTACTTGTGAACAGCACGAGCAACGCCACTGCTAAAATTTACATGAACGGCCAGCAACTGGAGGAGGTAGACGCTTTTAAATACCTTGGCACTACACTCACAAAGGACGGGCGATCGACGACAGAAATCAAAGTCAGACTAGCCATGGCAACATCTTCCATGACAAAACTCACCACCATATGGAAAAGTAAAGAAATCAGTTTCCCAATCAAACTAAAGCTCTTCAAAGCCCTAATTCAGACTATGCTGCTGTACGGAAGTGAAACCTGGACATTGACTGCTGAAACAGCAAAGCGAATCCAGTCATTTGAAACAAAATGCCATAGAAAACTGCTGGGCATATTCTGGAGAGAACGAAAGACCAATGAATTTGTCAAGAGTCAAATAACACGGCTGGCAGGTCCACAGGAACCCCTTCTCACCATTGTCAAGAAGAAAAAGCTGACATGGTTCGGCCACGTCACCTGCCACAACACTCTGCCAAAAACAGTACTGCAGGGAACACTCGAAGGTGGCAGAAAGAGGGGAAGACAGAACAAGTCATGGATGGACATCAGAGAATAGACCAGGATGAATGACTCGGCACTACTGCGCAGAGCCGATGACCGAGATGGATGGAGGAGGCTTACCACGGCATTGTCTTTCGTGTCTCCTCCACGACCGCCAAGGTCCCGGGACTGATGATGATGATGAATGCAGCCACATTCCAACATTGGGGATGATGTCTAAACACAATACCAGTGTGCATGTGTGTTTCTTTTCATGTTTATTTTTTTAACATCTCTTCTTACTGGTATGAATGGCCTACTCTTCTGAAAGGTGGAATGGGTTTTAACATGTATACAAGATGTTCTGCGTGCATTTACACATTGGGCTTTGGTTTATAGTCTCATCCGATCGATTTTCACGAGAGTGGAGTCATTAGTAATGTTGAGTCCGGAGGAAATATCCCTTTAAACGGGTGTTTCAGTGATGGCTCATTCCCGGGGTGTCAAACAGCAAGCACAATGCTCTGACCACTATGTTATCCTGTCCCCGCCTCTCACTTTCCACTTGGGTGCATTGCCTCAAGGCCATCGGTCTATGGGGTTTTGATAAGTGTACAAGATGCGTGTGCATCCGTGTGCTCTATCTTGGCTTATGCTTTCATTGAACAACTTAAAGGAAGGAAGGTGGCAGGATGGTTAAGACGTTCGCCTGCCAACAAGTAAACCGTGAGGTTGTGGGTTCGATTCCCAGCCTCGCCCTTTCTTCCCAGTTTGACAAACAAATCGAACTGAATGGCAAACTCCTTTGGATGAGACTATAAACCGAGGCCCCGTGTTCAAACGCATGCAGAACATCTTACACACACGTTAAATCCTGTTCCGCTTTTCGGAAGAGTAGGCCATGTGTGCCGATGGAAATAGATGACAAAATTTACCAAAAAAACACGCATACACACGGGGACTGGATGTAAAAAACCACATGAGTGCTTATTCCATTATCCTCCATATAAACGAATAAATAAAAATAAAATAAAATAGAAAAAGGGAAACTGAGTTACCACTGATGCTAAGGGGAAAATCCTCTCAAATAGATATGCCAGCAGTGTCCTGAACCTGTGGATTCAGATTACCATATGATCATAAGTTGGCCAATGCCCAGTTAACTATTGGACTTTTTTTTTTTTATCCTACCAGGTACCAACCAGTCTATGTTTTACGTTTATTTATTCATTCATCTACCCCCGAAGTGGGAATGCGCTACCTTAATGGTTGACAAAAACGGTAGCATACACAAAACTGTCATCTTTGGCAAATTTAATAGCTCTATCTGGGGAATGAAAAGAATCAATTTATTTATTGATCTATTTTTGCACTTTCATCCAATATAAGGTATGGATCATGATCTATGCCTAATTAATGCTCTTGATAAAGGAAAAATGAATTCATATCAAATTCGCATTTGCTCAAGTGAACGAGAAAAACCGAACGAAACAAAACAAAAAGACACTCTTTAAACCATGCATGCTTTTGAATCACATTAAGCTCAAGACAAAGGATCATCCTTCACAGGAAACGATTTCTTGTTGTTGCTTATGTTTTGTGCTGAGCATGACCCGGTCTTGAACTCTTTGGCCCTAATTGACATCTATAGATAGGAATAAGACCTATGTAGGGCCATATAAGAATAGGCCTTTTCATCAAACTGTATATCGGATTTTGTCAAATAAAATGCCTAATTCATAAATATATTACTATAATAACCGTTGATTGCTGTAATAGTGTTGATCACAAATATATTAGTGGTTTTCCTTGTATCTCTAAATGGCTAACATGTCAAAGAGAACACTATGCACCGTTTGTAACTACAACAACTTGAGCCAACCGGCTTTCTGGAAATTTCTCCATCTGGTATCAGCGGGTGTCAAGATTCAAAGGGAAGTTCATTGTTTCAAACAAAAAAATAATTATGGCAGAAACACAAGAGAGTCGTAGGGATGTAACCGAAGCTAAAGATGGAGGGATCCTATTAGAAACTCTGAAAGAAGGAGAGGGAGAGGCACATCCTTGCCCAGGAGATCGAGTAACTGTGCACTACGTCGGCACGTTGGAGGATGGAACCATGTTCGACAGCAGTCGAGACCGCAAAGAGCCATTCACTTTCACGATCGGGAAAGGTGAAGATGATCAGTGGTGCCATTTGCATATACCAGTTATTTTATAAGTCGATTGCATAGCTAAAAACAGAAAAGATATGTGTTGGAACCAAGAAAGTAATTGCAAAGTGACATACTGATTAGACACGATCCCGAGAAACTTGACTTAAAAACGAAACTGAAAGTAAAGGGGGCAAGAAATACAAAGGTTTTCTCTCACACACACACACACACACACACACACACACACACACACACACACACACACACACACACACACTCATATAGTCATACACATGGGGTGGGGGGTCCAACTTAATTGCAGGCCCTAAGTTGCCTAACGCTATTAAGTCACCTTTGTAGATAGATGTGCATAATACATTATTAATCGTTATCATAATAATCAGTTAATGCCTCTGGCTCCACCTTGGGTATAGACTAAATATAATTGTTCAGCAAGACCTGAATCTTATCACAATATGGGATCACTTAAAACATCCATCCAATTTCTTGCCAATCATTCAGAAACTAATTCTATAGTTTACAATATTGTGTAACATCACTGCTTATCATTGAGTGTTAATGTAATCACTATCATCAGAAATCCAAGCCTGGAAAAACCAATCAGTGTTACTGTTAGTGTTGGTCAAATGATGAAGCTACTACAGTCAAGGCCTGGTGTTTTTTTAATAGGAAAAAAGGAACCACATAAAACACTGGAGTGTCAGGTTTAACATTCAGATCATGAGTAATCACTTTTCCCCCAAAAAAGACAGGTGGACTAATAATGATCAGATAGGTGCTGGGTACACAACTTTCTTTATCCTTATGCCCAATAAGCTCTCTTCAGCCACTATGGTCTTGAACTTTTCATACTCTTTGTCCTAATCTTAGGCATTTTTCAGATCTTACTTTATCTTAGTCTTTAGGTGTTATGTTTTCACACCACTTACACACACACACACACACACACACACACACACACACACACACACACACACACACACACACACAGTGACACACAAACAAACATACACACACACACATACACACACACACACACAAACACACACACACAGCAAACACATACACACACCTTGTTAACTCTGACTGTCTGTCTGTCTGTCGCTCTTTCTCTACTCTCTCTCTCTCTCTCTCTCTCTCTCTCTCTCTCTCTCTCTCTCTCTCTCTCTCTCTCTCTCTCTTGCTCTCTTGCTCTCTCCCAGTCCTCCCTCACACACTTACACATGTATCTGTAACACATGCAGCTTGCATGCATGTGAAATGTAGTGTGTGTGTACACATGTGTTGTGTGTGTGTGTGTGTGTGTGTATATGTGAATGTGTGCGTGTGACTGTGAGTGTGTGTTAGAACTTCAGTTTAACATCCTTATTTTTATATATTTATTTTATTCTTTTATATTGAGGATAATGGAATAAACACTTATGTGCTTTTTTACATCCAGTCCCCGTGTGTATGCGTTTTTGTAAATTCTGTCATCTGTTCCCACCGGCACACAATAGCCTACTCTTACGAAAAGCAGAACAGGATTTAACGTGTGTGTAAGATGTTCTGCTTGCGATCACACACAGGACCTCGGTTTATAGTCTCATCCAAAGGACTTTAGGGGAGAGTGGAGTCTGCACTGATGTTAACTCCAGGGGAAAATATCCCCTTGAACGGGAATTGAACCTGGGTCGTCAGATTGCGAGTGCAATGTTCTGACCACTAGGCTATCCTGTACCCACTAAGTGATATCAGACGGGTGTGTGAGTGTATGTGTGTGTGTGAGATACAAAGAATTAGTTCGTCTTGTGCAGATGTATTTTTATACCCAAGTTTAACTTTAAAAAATCAAAATGTTTACAGGGGAGGTGATCAAAGCATGGGACACTGGAGTTGCAAACATGCGGAAAAACGAGCTTGCTCGCATAACCTCTGCACCAGCTTATGCTTACGGAGAGAAGGGAATGCCACCCAAAATTCCACCCAGTGCTACACTGACCTTTGAAGTAGAACTTCTGAAATGGACTGGTTTGTATTCTGCACAGTTTTCTGTCTGTGTGATATTATTAACCAGATTGTTATAGCCACTCCATATCTCTTCTGTGAATTACCAGCTCACAGCCACTCCAAGTATCAAAAAGAAAAAAATAATCACTCCAATCAAGATGTCCTTGATAGAAAGGTACCTTTGCCCCCCCCCCCCACAGCTACCACCTTGCTCCATTTCTACCCCTCTTCTTCATCATATTTTTTTTGCTATTTGGCTACCATGACTGTGAGCTGACAGTGTGTGAGTGCTCTCATCAGTTTTAAACATTCACAAAGTATTCTGCGGTGTGTACTGGTTTGTATTTTGCATTGTTTGTCTGGCACACAATTTGTCTGCACATGTGACAGTATGAATTAGAATGTGTAAATTGGACAGTTTTCCTGTATACAGTAGGTACCGGCAGCCTCTCTTTGCGGGAAATCTCCCCTTGAGGGTAAAATTGTGCATTTTTCACAGAGAATTGCCCTTAAATATGAACATGAATAATACAGATCGATCTTTCCTCTAGATACTGAGTTGTATTATTTGTTTTTGTTGTAAATGCAACAATACAGTACTAATGATCCAACAAAGTCTCAAGCGATTGAAAAAAACCTACAGCATGTCGCGAAATTTCAGCCTCCTTACACTGTTATGTAGACTGTGGCTTCGAATTTGATTAGTTTATAAATTTACAGGTTGCTGTCAACTAGTATGATTAGTTAACTTTGTGCTGTGGTAATATGAAAACCGTGTTAGTTTGTATTAAGAAAAGATGGTATTTTGTTATGCATGTGATCAATGAAAATATTGTTCTGTTGATAAAAACTAAAATTAATTATGTGTTGAAATATTATTAGTCTGGTTTTAAAAATTAGAGATATGTGCATTATGTGCAGATTGAATACACTTTTAATCAGTCTAATGAGAAGATTTTTGTATAGTTTTGTCAGTGATTATAGAAATCGTTTTGTAAAGGTATATATTCATTAAATAAGTTCAGTAGTGATACTGAGATATATTTCCATTTGGTAAACCAAAGTCTTATTCATTTTGAGGCTTTTTTCCTAGGGAATTTTGTTTTTTTTAAATGACGATCCGACAATATAATATTTTGATAACAATCATCATAGAAATAACACAAAACATGTTTGATGTATGTGTATGTAATATCTTTTTTCCTGTTTTTAGAAAAGAATTGTACTCTCACAGATGGACAGAATCAGGTACATATCATTATCAAGAATGACACTTTACATATATAAAGCAGTTTTTCACAAGGGGGATGAAAGTTTAATTAAATTATAAAATGTGTGTATGTGCAGGACAGGACCTGACGAAAAGCAAGGATGGTGGCGTGATAAAAAAAGTGTTGCAGCAAGGCGAGAAAATTTCAACGCCCAATGATGGCACCCTAGTGAACAGTGAGTTGCAGATTTATGTATTGTTTATACTGTGGAGGGGGGCAGGAAAGCCTAGTGGTTAGAGTGTTGCGCTTGTGATCTGGTGGCCTGTGCTCAGCCACCATGGAGGCACCTTCTTTAGGGAAGTTTACCCAAGAGATAATATCACTACTGACTCTGCTCCCCGAAAAGTTCTTCAGATGAGACTGTAAACTGAGGCTCCATGTGCAAATGCATGCAGAACTTCTTGCACACTCATTAAAAACCCATTCCTCTTTTCAGAAGAGTAAGCCATTTTGTGTCAGAAGGAACAAATGACAAATTTTTAAAAACTGCATGCACACAGGTGTCATACCAACCCTGAAGTTGGAATGCGGCTACCTTAAAGGCGGGTAAAAACGGTTGTACATGGGAAGTCTCACCATTAGTGAACCTCGGAGCTCTAGCCAAAGAATGCAAAAAACAAAACAAAACAAAAAGCAACTGTGGAGAGTGATAGACCAAGAATCAAAACCTTCCTAACTTAAATGATATATATAATACTGATTCAGTAAGTGTTGGAAAACAAATGGAGATTTTAAGATTTCAGATGACACTATTTTCATTTATCATGACATTATACTGCCTTTTTACTGACGTTCATTGAGTTTGTAGTAGTCACTTGTACATACCTTCTCCAAAAACGTGTCACATAATATTTGTGGATTAAAGTTATAAATGAAGTGTGACTTGTCAGATATACTGAGAGACACCAATTTTGTGTTTTTACAGTCAAATATACAGGTACACATGAAGGCAGAGAATTTGAGAATCGGGAAGTGACCTTCACCCAAGGTGAGGGAGATGAGAACGGCATCATTCCCGGATTGGAACTGGCTACTTTGAAAATGAAAAAGGGAGAAAAAAATGAACTGACTATTGCTCCTAAATATGCATACGGAGAAAAAGGCTGCCCAGAATTAAACATTCCACCCAATGCCACGCTAGTCTACAATGTGGAGATGGTCAACTTTGAGAAGGTACGCAAACTGTTCTTTTTTTTTTTAGTGTGCATATTTTTTTTTTTATGTCTTCATAATCATAACATCAGTTTAAAGTGTCATTGGAAGTACTTTAGGGGGGGTGGGGGTGGGGTGGGGGGCGGTTGAGTTCGTACTGATATTAACTCCAGGAGAAAAATCCCCTTGAACAGGTTGAAACACATGCTGTCAGCCCACCCCCTCCCTACCACCCTTTCCCCTTCCCTGGTCAAGAAAATAGAAGTTTGTCACTTCATTTCAGTGGCAGTCATGTTTGATAGTGAAAAGACATTCAGAAGTTCCTGTATGTTCTTTTTTTTGTGTGTGTGTGGATATGATATGCATGGTTTTAAGAGATCAACCCTCAACATGTTTCATCTGTTCAGATTGTATAGTCTTGTATAGTATGTAATTCATAGGGGTTTTTTTGTGTTGTTTTTTTTACTGAAATAATGTCATTTTTAAAATTAATGAATGGGTTCTCTGTTGTCTGTGGTTCTTGATGTATTGCAGATACTTACATCATCATCTTTGGATGTTTTTGTTGTATAGTTCATTGTTAATAATCATGTTACTGATATCAATATAATGATCTAAGGAATATTGTACAACCCAATTTATTGTTGAAGACATGTTTTTAACATTTGCTTTATCATCTTTGAATAATTTCACTGTAAAGGTTTTGTGAGTGTGCGTGGATGTATATATATATATATATATATATATATATATATATATATATATAGATATATAGATATATATATCTGTGTGTGCGTGGTTGGGCTTGGGGGTGGGTTTTTTGGGGGGGTGTGGGTGTTCTGATATGTCACTGAAATTGATATCACAATATTTGAATCGTTTCATTGTACAATTAATGACGACATGGTGTGTGCAGGTCAAGGAAACATGGGAAATGGACTCAGGAGAGAAGATAGAGCAGTCGAAAATCATCAAAGAAAAGGGGACAGCAGCTTTTAAGGTAAGGCTAGTGTGCTGGTGTCATTGGGCATTCCCTAGCTTAACACCTTGGTCTCACTGATACCACCTGGGAATAACGGTGAAATTAGGAAAACATACTGAGTGAGAAGATGGTGTGTTTGACTCAAGTACCTTGCCATATAGGCAGCTGAGCTCTGACTTAAGAGGATTTCAGGGTTGGTAAGGTGACACCTTGTCATAGCAGAAGACTATCTTTAGATAATATTTTACAACATAACAACATTTTGATGTAGGCTTCAACACTCTGCTGACATCAATAACTGACAAAGCTTTTGGCCTGGGCCAAGGCTAATACGTCAGTTGATTGACTATTTCTGCTAATCTGATCTGTGCGTTGGATTATGTGTCTTGTGTCAGGTTCTTTATTTTGTTGATTTGTCTGAACAGGGTCTTGTTTTGTTGTGATGATGATGATAATAATAACAATCATAAGAATTATATTAATCGACAACTCCTTTAGTGCCTATCTAAAAGCTCTAAGGGGTTTACAGTATTTTTACTATCCCCCACACATATTTCTCCCTTTACATATATACACACAGCACACACAAATGCATGCACACACTTTGTTTCTGTAGGACAGTTGAATCAGCATAGCACTGACTGAAAAGGTGATATTAAAGATTAATTTTCAAAGAGGTGATTGCTGCGCTGTTTTGCTCTAGTTCTCTGTTCTTCTCTTCTCTTCTGCCTGTGACTGTTTCCTGATTTGTGCTTGCTGTAAAAGTTTTCATTGTACTGCTGTTGATTCTTTTAAAATTGAATACTCGGCTGGACCCTTAACTCTTGGGGAGATGTTGGGGCAGTGCTCTGAATTTTTCAGGCAGTATGTCTTGGGCAAGTTAAACCTGGTGGAGCCCAGAGAATGCATGCTGTGTATGTTTGTGTTTTCCATGCTACCAACCGTAGCTGTCTTTCTTTTCTGTGAAAGTGGGATTTGGTGTGGGTAAGATGTTCTGCATATGCTCACTCAGATTTATGACCTTGTTTGAAGAATGTGTGGGGGAATGGAGTCGGTATCAATGTTAACTCCAGGGATAAATTTCCCTGAATGGACACCTCAGTGGAGACAGTGCCCTTGGCTACAGTCGGACCATAAGGTTGACACACTAACCACTGGACTATTTTGCCCTGACAAGAAAAACACCGCTAACGTATGTCTTGGGCCCTCTCCTCATTTTCTTTTCATTTTGCTTTCGCTTTTGACAGAAAGGGAAATACGCACGAGCTCTGACCAACTACGAGAAGATTGTGTCGTTTTTGGAGCACGAAACCTCGGGCCTGAGAGACAATGAACCACAGGAGAGAGAGCAGCTACTGCTGGCAGCTCACCTCAACCTAGCCATGTGCCAGCTCAAGCTGAAGAATTTTCGAAAAGTATGTTCCGCAGAAAGTTGAATTTGACTGGTAAAAATGTTTCTTTTTTTTTTCAATGTCCACTTTTTGTCCAGATATTTATGTTTTTCTGCTGGTTTCTTTTATAATTTTAGTTTGAAAGATATCGTAATTTTGCCTAAACTTGTTATCTCATGCTGTCAACACATGCACTTGCACACAAACACTCACACTTTGTCTATCAGTCTCATTCATTTCTTTTGTGCATGCACACATACATACATGTGCACATGCTTGCTTGTTCTGTCTTTAAAATTTCACTCTCACCAAAACACACACATATCCACACACATGCACGCACGCACAGATGCATAAACAAAAAGGTAAAGGAGTCCCATAACCTATGAGGTCGTAGGGGAGCGAGGCGTCAGAGACCTCACTTCTCTAGGGCCAGCATATTGAGGGCGGCGCCCATCTCCTCTCCCTCGCTGCTTTACCTTCCCTGACCCTAAAGAGGGCAGGTACCCATTTACAGCTGGGTGAACTGGGAGAACTGTACTGAAGCCAAGGCGCGCAAACGGTTACCCATCCAACTGGTAACTACGCTCGATGCTGCTTAACTTGGCTGGGGGAAGCGAGTGCTCCGACCACTGAGCTATCCACAGATGCATACAGAGATACAAACAGACACATGCACAGATACTTAAATTGAAAAGATGTTAAATTGAAGAACAAACAATTCACAGACATGTACATGTGCAGACACAGACTCACCCCCCCCCCCCCCCCCCCCCCCTACTCTTCCTCTTATTTTTCTCCTCCCTCCTTACTGTCTTCTTTATTGCCTCTCATCTAACAACCATGCCACTTTTTGTGGAAAGATGATAAAATTATACATACACATACTTGTACATCACACCACACCATGCCACACCACACCATATTACATCTGTAGATATATTACATAAAATATTTGATTGCAGTAACCTCAATCAGTGTCTTTCTTTTCAGGCTGAAGAAGCATGTAACAAAGCTTTGGAGTTGGATGCCAACAATGTCAAAGCCTTCTTTCGTCGAGGACAAGTAAGTTTTGATCTGTGCCTCTTATTACCATAAAGTCTATTTAGTTCATTTAAACTGATAATGAAATGATGTTTATCCTCATGTGCCTGTACTCTCTCATACTTTTCTGATAATGTTTTAATGAGGAGGATTTTGTACAGGTGCTGAAAACCTTGAAACACCTTTGATAACAAGAGTGTTGAAAGCGTGCTGGATTTGGTGGAGGGGAGAGAGAGGGCAGAGAGATAGTCTAGTGGTTAGAGCCTTGCGCTCGTGATCTGATGGCCCGGGCTTGAGGCACCATCAAGGCATCTGTTCTAGGGGATTTTTCCCCAGCAGTTAACATCTGGACTGAGTCAGAGCCCTTTGATGAGACTATGAACTGAGGTCCAGTGTGCGAACACACTCAGAGCATCTTGCGCACATGTTAAAACTTCCACTTTTTGGAAGAGTAGGCCATTGTGTGCCGGTAAGAACTGATGACAGAATTTTAGAAACACCTACACACTGGTGTTGTGTTTAGACATCATCCCTGAAGTCAGGAATGTGGCTGCCTTAATAATTAATGGTGGGCAAAAACGGTTGTATACACAAAGTATGCTGAGGAATGAAAAGAAAAAGAATGCTGGAAAATCATCACTGGCCAGAACCAGTGGAAAAGTCCAGGAGTTTTCAAAAATGTATTGTTCAGTAATCTTTATTTCAAGCCTCGAAAATGCTATCAGTGACCTAAAGGTCAACTAAAAGGGGAAAAACTGTTGGTATGTCCTCTTCATCCTCTTTTTAGTACATAGCTGTTTACATGAACATTGTTGTGTATATTGGATAGATCAAGGTGGACATTAACTTGATATGACCAGCCAGGCCGCAAGCTCTGTCGGTTATTATGTCAGCTAAGTGCCAAGACCTGTATTAAAATGTTGAGATTGTCTTCAGCCATTACAAGCTCTTAGCCTAACACCACACTCTCTCCATTATAGGAGAAAAAATGCTCATTGGCTGGAGTTCAAGAGGATTTTTTTCTCTGGAGTTAACATCAGTGCCGACTCCACTCTCCCCAGAAGTCCTACGGATGAGACTATAAATCGAGGTCCCGTGTACGAATGCATGCAGAACATCTTGCGCACACATTAAAACCCATTCCACTTTTCGGAAGAGTAGGCCATTTTGTGCCAGTGGGAACAGATGAAAAAATTTACAAAACTGCATATACACAGGGATTGGATGAAAAAAAAGCATGCAAGTGCTTATTCCATTATTCTCGATATAAAAGAATAAATAAAACAAGAGTATGGCTTCCCATAAAGCGAAATTCTTGAGAACAATCTTACACACAAAAACTTCTCATCCAGTTTGTACTTAACAATCTCACAGTGATTCCCAGGAGAGATAAATGAGTCAAGAGTGCACATTCTGGGTGACCCCCCACCCCCGGGTGTTAAGCTGGGGAATGCCCAACACAGTAACACCTTGTGATGCCCTGCTTCCAGGCCAAGGTGGAATGTGGGGAGTACATGGAGGCTTCGGAAGACTTCAGCAAAGTGGTGGAGCTGGAGCCCGACAACAAAGCCGCCAAGAACCAGATCATTGTGTGCCGCCAGAAGGAGAAAGACGACTACGCCAAAGAGAAGGCCCTCTACACCAACATGTTTAAAAAGATGGCAGAAAAGGTGCAGCACGGGGATTCTTTGCCTTTTGTGTGTGTGTTGTGTGTGTGTGTTGTGTGTGTGTGTTGTGTGCGTGTGTGTTTGTGTTGTGTGTGTGTGCGTTGTGTGTGTGTGTGTGTGTGTGTGTGTGTGTGTGTTTTCTTTGGTTGGAGGACAAGGCAAAACTATAAGCAGTTTGGGAGATGATTCTATGTTTTGTGTTGTTGACTTTAAAAAAAATTAAAAAAATTATCTGTTGATTTTAAGCGGGTTTGAAAATGGTTCGGGCCAGATGCAGTACACTCTGAACTAGGATGCTTGGCTTTAATTAGTTTCAGGTAGTTTATTTGCTGTTAAAGTCATTATTTTAAAAATTATTATTATCATTATTATCCTCCACATTGTCATCATCGTCATCATCATCGTTATCATCATCATCATTATTACTATTATCATAATCATCATTATTATTATTATCATTATCATGACTATCATGATTATGAAATATACACATAGATTCCATTATGCATGTCACCAGTAGGTGGGCTATGGGAGTACACATGTACCCAGCATGCACCCTATATATGGAGAGAATGAGCTCTGCCAGGTTCAACTTGCCCAATACACACTGCCAGAAAATTTTAGTGTTAAAAAAAAAGAAAAAATAGTGTAGTATCCCATTGCTCCTCAGAGGTATGAAGAGAGAGAGAGACAGAGACAGAGAGAGAGGTGGGTGTTCTGGGTGACCCCCAGGGTGTTAAGCTGGGAAGCGCCCAACACGTCTGTGGACTGGAGTGTTTGTGGTGTTGCAGAGTAGCAGCGGGTTCAGCCATGGGCAGGGCATGCCAGAAGTGGGGGAGTGGAACAACGACATGGCCAAAAACATGATGCCGCTGCAGGACGAGCGCGACGCCTTCGAGGATAGCGGTGACGGGGACAAGAAAGAACCTTCCCTTGAGGCAGTGGAGAACATGGAGGACTGAGATGATGCCTAAACCAGACCTTGTGGACCTTTTCTTCATTATCCATGATTCCGTTTGTTCATTGTTCATGATTCTGTTGATATGTTGCTTGAAAGAATTGTCTGCAGGAAAATTGATGTTGTGTTTGGGAGAGGGAGAGAGAGCATCTCTGTAGTTGATATAGTTAACTGATGTGAGAAAGTTTTTAGGCTACAATTTCGTCGTTGTTTTACTTGTTCTTTGTGTTTTCACTGGTGTGAAAAGTAATGCAGACAGAAACTTTCCAAACCATTAAGTTTGAGCAGTTTGTTAAGACATCGATTCATTGTTCAGGCATACTTGAAAAAATGTGGACGTATAGCTTATGAGAGTATTTTGTGCAGGTAATTGCCGTTTTAGAAACAAAAATTGAAAAGATTTTTTGTTGTTGTATAAGTGTTGTTCAACAGGTTTTAACCATGTTAATTTTGTTGTCCTGGACATAATGTGAATCAGCCACCACAAAACGCGTCAGCCACCTAATTATCATCGACTAATGACTATTACTTGACCTTGCTATACAAACAAAAAATAACCTTGATTTTTGTGGATTGAAAAAACTAGGCAATGACTTTGCATGGGAAGAATGTGTGGTGTAATATTTCAAATTGAAATTTTTATTTTTAATCTTTTGTGACAAAGATAATGTGAAGAAGAATAGAGGCTTACAAAGTAGGATTTATAGTACTGATTTGAAAAACATGACACTAGCCATTGGAAGCTTTTTTGCCTTTGGCCAGAAACATTTTTCATTTATTCAGTTTATTCTTTTCTTTTTTTTTTGATGCCTCAGCTAAAGCTCAAGAGGTTCACCAATGGTAAGATTTTCTTCATATGCAATCATTTTTGCGCACCTTTCAGGTAGCCTCATTCCAATGTCAGGAACTTTGTTGGGTTTTTTGTTTTTGCTTGCTTGGATTTTTTTTTTCTAATTCCTTGGTTATACCTCCAAGGTTTTTGCCAGTGGTGAGATTGTTGTGTATGCAACTGTTCACCCCCACCCCCACTATTAAAGTAGCTGTATTCTGACTTAGGGGATACAGCTGGGAATTGAACCTTCAAGTTTTGCCAGGACAGTTGGGACGTACCTCCCTGCTCTTTCCAATTTTCAACTGTCATGGGTTCTTTTGAAGTTTGTAAGCACATGGATCCGACTGGTTTAGAGTCTCTTCTGAAAGACTTGACATTCAGTTTGATGTCTCTGTCAAACTACGAGGAAGGGACAAGGTTGGGAATTCAACCCCAAACCTCTTGTTTACTTGCTAGGCACAGAAACTCTAAACCATCCTGCCACCTTCTTTCTTTCTCATTTATTTAGTTATTCCCTTTTTCAATTCTATTGCTGTTGTACTTACTCCCATAGTGGAAAGTATGAAAGGGTATTATTTGGAAAGATCTAAAAAATCTGCCAAATTCAGATTCTATAGAGGAATTAGTTTCTGAGGACATTGCAGTGTTAAAATCTATTGAGGACATGTATTCATATCATCGTCATCAGTCCCTTGACCTAGATGGTTGTCCAGGGGACTTGAGGGATGTTTGGTTGACAGTTTTCTCCAGGCTGGTCTTTAGCAGCAGCAGTGCTGTGTCAAGGTTGGTCCAATATTTGACAAACCTAGTTACACGCAGAGACTTTTATACAATTGATCTACATAGGAACATACATTCTGTTGTACAAGTAAGTCCCCCTCCCTCCCTCCCATCCCCCTAAAATTGAGTGAGAAACTGCAATAAAATGTGATTGTAAGTCCTATAGTTAACAGCATTTTAACACAGACATTCATGTATAACTTTGGGATAAGAACACACTGTTACCTTTATTGAACAAATTAGTCAAAACAAAACAAAAATCAAAATTTTAGTCAGAAAGTGCAATAAAAAGTATGACCATATGCCACACAATGCAGAATGTTTTGAATGCTCTTCCTTGGAGCGAAATATGCACACTGTCACATCTTGTTAAGTTTTTGTTGTTGTATTTTTTTAAAATGTTATTGATGACAAATATCTCAGGTGGTTAGAAAATTCATTAGCTGTAAGCATTCCTTGTTATATATTCATTGCTTCCTGGAAATTTTGGGAGTGAATCTTTTTAAAGTTTTAAAATTTTGTGGTTTGAAGTGTGTGCTTACCCTGCTTTGGTGCTAAGAGTAAGATGGAGTTTCATCTTTTTTGGATTGAAGTTGGAAAGAAAGGGGTAGCTAGAGTAGTTTTTCATGTTCTGCGCAACAAAAAACCCCACCCAACCCTCACACCATAATCATTCATTGAACCACAATTCGTTTTCGTCCATAAATGGGTGTGACTCTTTTCATTTGGGTATTTTGTGTATGAAATGTATTTTGTACTGTGAACATTATGCTGGAAGAAAATGAAATCTAAATCCTTAGCCAAGATTTTGTTGTTGTTCAGTGGTGGTTTTTTGGTGTCATAATCCGTGAATGAAATGAGTTCTGCATGTCTGTGAACCAGGAATACATTCTTTAGTAAAGCAAAGCAAAACAAAACGCAACCCCCCCTCCCGGCCCAATATGATTATATATTAATTTGTGAAGGAGGATCTGGCCTGTCCCCATCCCAGTGGCCAAGAAATTCTACTGTGACTTGGAGGTCCTGCAGCATACTGCTGCCTTCTTCACAGAAACTGAACTGTCCATCTGTTGAACACGAAAGAAGGAAAAGAAATATGATTGTTGTTTCAAGTACTTGCAGTAAATTATTGTTCATGTAATCAGCTTGCTTCTGAATTGCATCCATGAATATCTATGATTTGTATGTCATCTGTGCACATTAAGTACTCAATATTTCATGTATTGGAGATAGAATCAGTATGTCGAGAAATTTGTTCATGTATACTAAAAATAAGAACGAATGTCAAAATTTTCTTGTGAAAAATCTATAAATAGTATGACAAAAATCCATTTTTTCAGTTGTATTTCATTTTATTTGTATGAAGTTGGTTGTGGTTTGTGTGTGCAATGAGGAATGAATAAAGAATAAAGAACCAATTGCGTTCTTCTTCTTCTTCTTCTTCACTGAATGCTCAGCCAGCAACTATTGTTCTCTGTCATATGAGCAAAATGCATTGCGCTGCTGTTGAGCACCTAAAACGTCAGGCACAGCACATCCAACTTTGGTGTGGGAGAGAATTGGTATCTTTTAAGCCTTTCTGAGAAAAAGACTGAAGAACAGACTAAGAAGGCAGAAAATGGACAAAAAGGAGATGAATGACAGAAAGAAAGAGTAAATAATAGTTCGTTCAGGGCCTCAAGATCTGGGTTGGCTTCCTTTGTAATCTGGTCCATGTAGATCACGAAGAGAAGGGGAGAGAGTACGCAGCCTTGCCTGATCCCTGATGTAACCGGGAACCAGTCGGATGTTCCACTGGCTGTTCGGACTGCGCTCATACTGTTGGCATAGATTGCTCTGATGTTATCAAGCAACTGCCCCACCAAACATTGAATGACCTACAGGATATTGAATGCTCATATAATTATGATGTTCTGCATATGTATTTACACAAAGAGATTTAAACCACTAGCAGATCTGTACTTAAATCAGCCTGGGCGATTGCAAAAATCTCCACCCTTGATTCACAAGACGCTGCTGCTGCTGAGATTTCAACCTAAAAGCTCATGGACTGGGCTAGGATGGAAACCGAACACTATCCACTCAGCTACATCTCAAATTCAAATTAAAAAACTTTATTATCTCAGAGACAGAGAAATTTTGGCAGCCATTCACATCTACATGTGAATGAGCTGTGAGATTGATAGCGATACAACGATAGTCTGGGCAATGTTCCAGTGCAATCTCAAAAAATGGTAAAAAAATAATATGACAGTCCATGTACACATCCAATGCACTCAGGTCAACATGTACACATACTACTACTACAAATGATGATAATAATGTATGGAATTTATATAGTGCTGAATCTTGTAAAGTAAACAAATTGAAGCACTTGCATTCAAACATTTACATGCATGCCACAGTCCACAGATACTAGGTTTAACAGATGTCAAACTTACACACACACACACACACACACACACACAGATGAGACTTCGGATCCTTAGGATGAGACTATAAACCGAGGCCCCGTGTGTGAACACATGCAGAACATCTTGCGCACACGTTAAATCCTGTTCCGCTTTTCGATAGAGTAGGCCATTGTGTGCCAGTCGGAACATGACAAAATTTACAAAACCGCGTACACACGGGGACAGGATGTAAAAAAGCACATGAATGCTTATTCCATTATCCTCGATTAAAAAAAATTAATAAATAAAACACACACACACACACATGCACATGTTTGGTTTATTTTTGTAAAGCAGAGTGAAAGATGAATAACAAGGTCAAACTTTCTAAAACAATCTGGAAATGTCCATATTCTAGATTTAAATATCTCAAATTGGACAATTATGAGTGATATTTCAAAACATACACAACATAGATTAAACTGTATAGATTAAAGAGTAACACGCATCTTTACAGCACTTGATGTCACAGACACCTTATACAAACAGTGATCTTAACAGTAACTCCTAGGCTAACAAAAACAAGGCAACACATACCAAGGGAAGTAACTCATGATATTATGTCCAAATCATAATTCCTAAGCATTATTCCCCGTGAACTATTCACCGGAAGTATTTACACATATGGCAAACATGGCGGCCGACGGCGGCGGCGATATGACCTTTGCCTTGCCGGATTTATCGGGTTTGACTGAGGCGGAACGCCTCCAGGTCATCGCTGTGATGCAGCGAGCCAAGGTGGGTGTATCCCGTACACTGTTTTATCCATACTTAGGTGCTGTTTGACAGATTGAGTCGTTTTTGGGACCAATCAGTGGGACAGGTATCTCGTTTTCTATGAAGACTTTTTACAGCAGACTTCGTTTCACAACTTATCTTAAGGGAGCGTTACGTTCTTGTTTACTTTCAAAGCTTTGAAACTTTCTTATGTAAGTCATACGATATGTCGTCACCAGCACACCTGTGACACTTATGACGTGTTGTCACTTTTAGGCGATGACTGCTGCAAGCAATGTGAACCAAGTTAGCGCTCTGCTCAGATATCTATGTGATTCAGATTGAGTTTGAAACCACGGTCGATGAGTCAAGGTACTTAAAAATGTTTCATTGCTTATGAGGATACAACGCAGTTTACGACATACATTTCTGTGTTTGCTAAAGATTATAGAACTGATAAAAGTTATCAATGTTTTCACTTGTTGAGCTGAAATTACTTCAGTGAGGTGTAGTTTCTAATCATCCCTTGTATTAGAACTATTAGTTTAGTAAGCAAGTATAGTGCTCAAGAAAGGAAACAAACAAATAGACAAACAAATAAATAATAACACAATTAAGATCATTGAAAGGTACATTTGAAATAGTTACTTGTAATGGTATTTCATAAAACATTTCTTTTGATGCTGAACTTGTGTATTGAAAAGTTATGAGAAAAAAGCTGGCTTTGCTGTCATGTGTTTGGTAAATATACTGTTACCAAGTTGGACAATGTTCAAACTTTAAGAGGGCATTATATAGTTATGCAATAAAACCCTGTATCTGACTGAAAAGATTCTGATTTGTCACTTAGGAGTTATGGCCAGTGTAGGCATTGTAGCACTAGAAAAACAAAAATGTATTGAAATTGAATTGTACTCCACTTCATAGTTCATTTAATTTTTGCTCAAGTGTAAGCACTTTGTAATTTGTTTTTGAGCAGTGGATCAAGCAAAAGTGTGTTCAACTCGACTGCCATGATCTAAGCCAACAAAAATAAAATGTTTGTGGAGTTGGGACTTCCTGAATATTTAAATGTTTCTGGTTGAACTAGCCTAAATTCTTTATGAAAACTAACATTAGTCTTAAAAACAACCCGCCCCATTCTGTGATAGGACTAAAAGATAGTAAGAGTTTAATACATTGCCCTGGAGCTATTTATGTTTATCTAAGGTATACTGATGTTTGGGAGATTGTTATCAAAATCATTTGGGAGTTGTCTGAAAGCTAGCAAACAGAGAATTGAAAAACAGATTCTAAAGCCCAAATATCTGTCCACCATAACTTAGTTTGGATAATTCACTGTAAAATTTTATGTGCCTGAGCTCTTGTCCATTACCAAGCTCCCAGCACTTGATCTTTCCTGTTACAAATCCTGAGACTCTGTGTGTGTGTGTGTGTGTGTGTGTGTGTGTGTGTGTGTGTGTGTGTGTGTGTGTGTACTGTGTATGGGTGGCGTGGGGGGTTGGGGGTGGAGAGAGAGACTGAGAGTATGTGTGTGTGTGAATGTATGTGTGTGTGTGTGTGTTTGTGTGGTGTTTTAAGTAGGCTTATATTGTTAAATAGGTAAAGTTAAGGTAAAGATGTTCCCAACTTATGTGATTGTTTGTGAGTGAGGTACCAGAGGCCTCAGCTTTTTTAAGGCCGGCATATTGAGGGAGGCGCCCATCTCTCTCTTGCTGTTTTACCTTTCCGGTGCCCTTAAGAGGCAGGTACCCATGTACAGCTGGGTGAACTGGAGAACTGTACTGAAGGGAGTGAAGCAAAGGCACGCAAACAGTCACTCATCCACTTGGTAACCACACACAATGCTGCTTAACCTTGAAGTTAGCTTGGGGAAAGCGAGTGCTGTGACTAGTGTGACTACTGAGCTGTAGATCCCATCCTCTTGTCAAATACTGAAATAGATGACCCCCCTAAATCTGAAAATTGGAAAATTAATTTTATGTACATGGACTGATGGAGTCTCAATCTCTTAGTTTCCCGGATATAATTTTCAGTCTCTGTATACATGTATATTTATAGGTAAAGGTAAAGGAGTCCCATAACCTATAAGGTTGTAGGGGAGCGAGGCGTCAGAGACCTCACTTCTCTAGGGCCAGCATATTGAGGGCGGCGCCCATCTCTTCTCCCTCGCTGCTTTACCTTCCCTGACCCTAAAGAAGGCAGGTACCCATTTACAGCTGGGTGAACTGGGAGAACTGTACTGAAGCCAAGGCGCGCAAATGGTCACCCATCCAACTGGTAACCACGCTCGACGCTGCTTAACTTGGCTGGGGGAAAGCGAGTGCTCCGACCACTGAGCTATCCTGTCCCCATATTTATAGGTAGTTAGGTAGATTATGTCAAATTCAAAGTTCTAGTGGAGTTATATTAGATTATCACTATCTCATTTAGGGACTGAAGTAGTGTATAAATTCAGTAGCTTGTACATGTATACATGTATTGTATAGTGTATTTTTGTCTTCACTTTGTCATCAAGGCAGAGTGAAGAGCTGGAAAAGTGCCAGCACTGCAGTCCTACAGATCTGAGACTGCATTAGTTTTTAGTAGAAGAGTAAGCTGACCATGTTTGTGGTCAGTGGAATTCGTTCTTTGGCTAGCACTCTTGAGTTAAATTATCAATGGTGAGATTTTTGCATAAATGCAACTGTTTTGGCCCACCAGTAAGGTAGCCCCACTCCAATTTTGAAGATACGGTTGGGAATCGAACCTACCAATTTTGTCAGGACAGTCAGAAGGTACTTCCTTGCTCTTTCTAATTTTCAACTGTCGTGTGTTCTTTTGCATAAGTCTGTAAGCGCATGGGTCCGGCTGATTTAGACCAGAGTCTCCTTTGACATACTTGACTTTCAGTTCAATTTCCCCATTAACTGGGAAGAAAGAGCAAGGCTGAGAATAGAACCCAGAACTTCATGGTTTACAAATTACTTTTTAGGCATGTGATTCTACCCTGCCACCATTCTTCTTTGTAGAATGAATGATTTAGCATTCATTGAATGCAACCTGCATCCTGGTTTACTGTATCATGTAAACAAAGAATCTTTGGATCAGAGTAGTCTTGACATCTCAATTTTCAATTTTCCTCTTTGAAAAAAAAGAGAAGAAATTGCTTTGTTTTTCAAAATCTTAATCTACTATCTAGTTGTCTGTCTTTTGTAAAATTGTCAAAACAAAAATGAGTGATTATTTTAGTTTTACGTCAAACCTTTGAAAACATTCATAGTTTGGTACATAAGAATATTTTGTACATTCTTTTTTTAAGTATGTTATTGATATAGTAATGTAAAAAAACACCAACCAACTATCAATAATGATTGCAGTAATTTATCTGACAGTGATAACTAACATTTTGGATTGTGGCATAATCTTGAAAAAAAAAGTACTTAGAAGGAGAAGATGTTGGATGATATGATCTTGAAGAAGAAGAAGATCCAGAAGAAGATTTAGTAGAAAAAAAAAAGAAGAAAGAAAGTAGGAAAAAGAAAAAAAAGACATTGTAGGCTGTTCTGTGGAATCATTTTTCTTTGATGTGGCTTGGACCTAAAAATTTTTGTTTTAGAGAGAGAGAGAGAGAACTGAGAGAGAGAGAGACTGAGAGAGAGAGAGAGAGAGAGACAGACAGACAGACAGCAAAAATGTATATTATGCCTCTGTGTGTGTGTGTGTGTGTGTGTGTGTGTGTGTGTAATGCAATGCATACATGGGTACAGTATATACATGTGGGGACATGCATGATTTGCATACATGTGTACATTGTTTTTTTGACTGTTTCCAGTAATTGTGTTTTGTCTGTCAGTATCATTTATGCCAGTTTTCTCTACCAGTCCTGTGGA
>CM054158.1:12893694-12926194 GCA_028751875.1 Rapana venosa
AGGTCGTGTGCAAACACACAGAGAAATCTTGCTCTTATGTTAAATCCTGTTCTGCCTTTCGGAAGAGACCATCGCGTAACAGAAAAAATGGATTTAACAGCATTCATAAAATGGCATGCAGTCTGGTGTTGTGTTTAGACATCATTCCCGAAGTTGAAATGTGGCTACCTTAATGGTGGGCAAAACTGGCCTCGTATGCAAAAATCTGACCATTGCTGGCATTGGTGAACCCTGGAGCTCTAGCCAAGGGATAAAACAAACAACCCCTCCCCTCCAAAAAGCATAGTTGGTGTAAATTTGAAAACTGCAAATATCATCTTGAAGAAGAAAAATAAGGGATAAAATAAGTGATTTAACTTTGAATGAAAGAGTTGGAAAAAAGTCAAGCAAAATAATTTGTTGTTGTTGAAAGATCAAAGTTGATGTACTCAGAAGGAAACAAAATCACTTCTCTTTTTTGTTTTTTGATTTTTTTGGGGTTTTCCAATGTAAAAGCTCTGTGTTTTGTAATGATAATATTCTGTGTTATTTACAGTTTTTCTGAATGGTGTACAAGCTGATTATCTAAATTATTGTTTTTAATATTTAAAAAGTTAAAAAAAAAGTATTCTTTAGCTAAAGTTAATAGCTTTAAGCACACATACACATGTATGTATGCAAGCACACATACATGATGCATGTGTGTATGAAAACATGCAGTGCACACACACACAGTCACACACTTACACACTTTCTCGCTCTCTCTCAGTTAACAGCAGTTCCAACTCCATTCCCCAAAAAGTCCTTCGGATAAGACTATAAACTAAGGTCCTGTGTGTGAACGCATGCAGAACATCTCGTACACACATTAAAACCTGTACCACTTTTTGGAAGAGTAGTCCATTGTGTGCTAGTGGGAAGGGATTAAAAAATGTACAAAACTGCATACACACGGGGACTGGATGTAAAAAAGCACATGAGTGCTTATTTGATTATCCCTGAAATAAGAAAATAAATACGATTTTAAATCTCTCTCTCTCTCTCTGTCTCTCTCTGCTCTCTCTCTCTCTCTGTCTCTCTCTGCTCTCTCTCTCTCTCTCTCTCTCTCTCTCAATCTCTCTTCCCCCTTCTCACACACACTCCTCTCTCTTTTTATCTCTCCCTCTTAGTTTCTGACACACTCACACGTACAGGCAGAGCACACTCATAAGTCACATGAAAATAAAATAGAACACAAAAAACCCCCATCTTTTGTATAATGCAGGAAAGTGTGTGTGTGTGGTTTTTTTAAAATTACGTTTTCTCAGTGGGAAAAACCATCAAAACTGATACCAGGTAATAATATATCTGCAGTAATTTCACTGACTGTATTAGTATCATTCAAGTGTGTCTTTTAAAAATATTATTTTTTATTATTTGTTTCAAGTGGACTTACTCAAATGGCTTATAAGTTGTATGGAATTCTGAAGTGTAGTTTTTCTTGGATGGAACACACAGTATACACATATATATGCACACACATTTGCACTTGCGCATGTGCTCACAGCACACACACACACACACACACACACACACAGTGCGCACACACACAACACGCGCACACACACACACACACACTAATATCACTGTTAGTGAAAAGATGTAAAATCTGAAGAACGAACGAACACACACACATATTCACTCACACACACACACACACACACACACACACACACACACACACACACACACACACACACACACACAGTCATTTGGTTTTAATCTCTTAGTAATGTTGTGTTTAACTTCAAAGTTATCAGATTTCAAAGCAAGATTGATTGACTGTGTGGTGGTGGTGGTGGGGGGGGGGGGGGACTTTTCATGTATAATTTATTATTTTTTAAAATAAATATATTGTGAACTGCATCCCTATCATCCAAACAGACTTTGTTGGATCATGAAAACACACACACACGTATACACACAACACACACATACACACACTCACACGCATGCACATATGCACACACACACACACTCACACACACACACACACACACACACACCACACACACACACACACACACACACACACACACACACACACAACTCTCACACACACAATGACACACACACATATAGTACACACACACTCTCTCTCTTTCTGTCTGTCTGTCTGTCTGTCTGTCTGTCTGTCTGTCTCTCTCCCTGTCTCTGTCTCTGTGACAGTGTCTCTTCCCCCCCCCCCCCTCTCTCTCTCTTGCTCTTTTTCTGTGACAAACACACATGTAGTATGTACACACCCACCCACCCACACACATACACAACACAACACAACACAACACAACACAACACAACACACACACACACACACACACACACACACACACACCACACCACACCACACCACACCACACCAAGAGAAAAACAGCAATTTTAATGACCAGTTAGTTCAAAGGTCTTGAAAAAACATCAGTTCTATCTGCCAGTGTCTTTTATCTCGGGAGTTTGATAAGCCAGCTTAGACAAGGCACTGACGTCAGACCAGTTTGCATAAAAGGGAAACTAATCTTCCACCCTCCCCCCTCCTCCCCTCTCCCATCCCCTTCCATTCCCTTCATTCCATGAATGATTTCAAAGGATGCGGTGTCGTCTTGATGTTCCCAGAAAGGGATTTGTGACAGGTTTTCGCTGTTTTGTTTCGTTGTATTTAATAATTTATTGATTGTGTGCTGGTTGTGACTCGCACAACTGACAAATGGAGGAATTGGGTGATCTGCTCTTCAGTTGTGTACCCTATTGACTCTGCACAGAGTTAAAGAAAGAAAAAAATTTGACTGGTTGGTGGTTGTTGTTGGTTTTTGTTGTTGCTTTTCTTCTTTTAGAGCGTCGCCGTTCTGTATGTGTTTTACAAAAAGACACGTGTATTATGTTTTGTTTACTTTTTTCCCCCTCAGCTAGAGCTCCGAGGTTCATCAATGGTGAGATTTTTGTGTGTGCAATGGTTTTCATACTTTTAAGGTAGCTGCATTCTGACTATGTAGTTAAACATTTTTTAACAACAAGGATTGTCGGGTTCTATATATGTAATATGCAACTGTCTAAAGAGTCTGACTATGCAGAGTTTTTAATTTTTTATCAAGAAGGATTGTCGGGTTCCATGTATGTAATATGCAACTGTCTAAAGAGTCTTATGATCTTATAAAACAAGTTGATTTCTGGGAGGTTGAGGACCAGAGCCCTAAAAGCAATAAAACCAAAAAAAGTCAGGGGTGGGATAGCTTAGTGGTTAGAGCATTGCGCTTGTGATTTAAAGGTCCAGGATTGAGCCGGGTTTGAGTCACCGCTGAGATGGCCATTCCAGGGGATTTTTCCTTTGCAGTTACCCATCAGTACTGATTCCACTCCCCTGGCAGTCCTTCAGATGAGATTATAAATCAAGGCCACTGTGCAAAGAGATTATAAATCAAGGCCACTGTGCAAAGAGATTATAAATCAAGGCCACTGTGCAAAGAGATTATAAATCAAGGCCACTGTGCAAAGAGATTATAAATCAAGGCCACTGTGCAAACACACGCAGAACATCTTGCACACATGTTAAAACCTGTTCTTCCTGTGAGAAGAGTAGGCCATTCATGCCAGGGAACAGATTCAAGACAAAAACAAAAATTGCATGCACGCTGGTGTTGTATTCAGACATAGTCCCGAAAAGTCAGAATGTGGCTGCCTTAGTCAATTAATGGTGGGCAAAAGCAGCTGCATATATATATGCCAGAATCTGGAGCACCATTGTGGACCTCAGAGATCTTTGCGAGGAACAAAACAAACAAACAAAATGGCAGAGGCAGCTGAAAAGTGTTTCAGTTGGTTCTGGTCGAGGAGTTGAAAAAAACAACAACAAAAACAGCCCCAAAACAACCCTTTCAAAAGGCATACATTTCCTTATTGATGACAGGTGTCTTGGTAACACAGTAGGTAAGATATCAGATTTAAATGGCAACTTGGCCGTGCTATGCCCCAGATCCTGGGGGGCATGGGTTCAAATCCAGGTCTGGGCAGGGGAAAAAAGCAAAATAAAAAGCAGCAACATAAGGGCATCTAGAAGTCATGACCTGGATACAGACAGCCTGCCTCTTCTTGTCATATGTTTTCCAGCTTAATACCCTGGGGGAATCACCCAGAACATGCACTCATCCTGCCTGGGAATCACTGTGAGATTCTAAGTACACACTGGATGAGAAGCTTGCATACATATGCAGCTGTTTTCAAACACCTCACCATATAGGCAGCCATACTCCCAACTTCAGAGGATTGTTAAAAAAAATCTAAAAAGGATTGTCCTGGTTGTTATGCTAAGAGCTTGTCATGGCTGAAGATAATCTCAACATGATATTTCAAAGCATAACAACATTGGATGCAGGCCTTGGCTGTCAGCTTCCATCAATAACTGACGGAGCTTTCAGCCTGGGCCACCCCCTGGGGCATTAGAAATTAACCCATTGCAGTCGCATTCAAGTCTACACTCTTGCTGTACTGTGACACACAGCTCTGGCCGTTGTGTAAGAATTCAGTTCAGTTACAAACATAATGCAAGAGCTCTACAAGCTTGTTGTTGCTGTGACTCCAAAATGCTGTTTGTTGTTTTCAATGTTTATTCCCATTTCTAAATAAAAACTATTTAAACCGACATAATGCAGTTTGTTAAAACCAGACTGTGTTCTTCCATACAAAGAATTTTTGTCCATCAATGTACCTTTTTTGTCTTTAAAAAAATGTTTTACACAAGTCTGAATACTGAAAAAACAGCAACAATCTCCCCCTCCCACCAAAAAAAGTTAGGACACACTCCCATGCTTACCTTGACAATGACAGGGTGTAACTATAAGTATCTGTTAGGTAATCGATGCAAAAAAGAATCATACTGATTTCACACATGTATGATAAAAGTTTCCTTCGCTTCTGGCTTCAGTTTTGTAGCAAAAAAATTGCTGTATTTACTGAAAAATCAGTTTGCCCGCCATCAAGGCAGCCACATTCCAACTTCGGCCTCTCTTTCTTTCTTTCTTTCTTTCTTTCTTTCTTTTACAGTTTGTCATCTGTTCCTGCTGGTATACAATGGCCTACTCTTTCTAAAAGGTGGAATGGGTTTTAATGTTTGCACAAGATGTTCTCTGTGTGTTTGCAGACAGGACCTTGGTTTATAGTTTATTCTAGGGGCTTTCATGAAAGGGAGTGTAGTTTATACTAATGAATGTTAACTCCAGGAAAAAAAAATCCCTTGAATCTCAGTTGTGGCTCAAACCCATAGCATAAGATCACAAGCTGAAATGTTCTAACCGCTGAGCTATCCTGCTGCCCCTTAATCTGAGATTTAAACTTGAACAAGACGACCGCTCTCATGGCGTCTGTGGTTGGTGGCAAAGCTGTAGACAATAATATGTGACACTGCTCTCGAAAATCATGGGAAAAGGGTCAAAATTCAGAAAATGAGATTGAAGTGTAATCTTAAAAAAACTCATTCTGAACAAGACACAAAAAACCATACTTCAATTATCTGTATTACTTTTTGAGATACACACGTTGGAGTCTCCAGGTGAACAGTGACCGCGGCTTTAGCGGTGTTCACTTTTAGCAGCGGGCACAGCACAAAACTACAGCTGGCGACTTATCCATGATTTTTGCGAGCAGCGTCACAAATGGTTGGATTGGATTGGATGGGAGTATGTTTGGTGTTGCTGCAGCAAGGAGTGTTGTGGTTGCAGCATGGCGCGGCCCAAGATGGAGGGTCAGCTGTTGAAGTACACCAACGTCATGAAGGGCTGGCAGACACGATGGTTCATGCTCGAACCCGACTCCGGTATGCTGGAGTATTTTGAGGTGGGTGGTTACGTCGGTCGCTTGTTTGTTTTGTTTGTTTGTTTGTTTTGTGTGTGTGTGTGTGTGTGTGTGTGTGTGTGTGTATGTGTGTGTGTGTGTGTGTGTGTGTGTGTGTTTGTGTGTGTGTGTGTGTGTGTGTGTGAAGTCAAGTCAAGTAAAATCAAGTCAAGTCAAGTCAAAATGATCTTTATTGAGAGTAAAAGAGTAAGCTTACAAGCTGTTTTTCATCCTCCCCTCACACACACATAAACTCTCAGACACATGCACACACACACACATACACACACACACACACACACACACACACACACACACACACACACACACACACACACACACACACATACACACCACACACACACACATACACACACACATACACACACACAGCCTCATAAAGCACACAATCAACTTTAGCAAATCATATTGAAGCAAAAGAACGAAGCAACACAACTGTCAACATATATATATATATATATATATATATATATATATCTATATCTATCTCTCTCTCTCTCTCTCTCTCTCTCTATATATATATATATATATATATATATATATACAAATTAAAAAAATTCCGTTTGAAATGTGACAACAAGATCTAAATGCAATATCCATCAACAAAGAGGTCATCAATGCAAAATTCTCGGGCATAAAAAAAAGAGCAAAATTAGACAACAAAACAACAGACATAAACATGGTTCATAAAATTATTTAGACTCATTTCTGAGCAACAAAACAGTTTACATTGATTCTGTCAAATGTTTTCTTTTCAGTGCTTTCTTGAAGCTTTGTTTTGATCGTGCTGACTTTAGAAAGGGTGGTAAACTTTTCCAGGTTGTTCCCCCAGAATATGTTAAACTTGTCCTAAATAGATTATTACGAGGCTTTGGAAAAGAAAGCTTGTGTCTATGTCTGTTTTTGTTTATATAATATCAAAATTTTCAATAATTTTCTTTGGTACTACTCCATGAACTATGTTAAACATACATAAACATTTATTAAAAATAGTCTGTCTTTGAATGGTAGAATATTAACTTTGTAGTGGGCTCTGATCAATGTATTAGTGTTACGCGTTATAAGTTTTATAGCTCTTTTATGCAGACGACTTAGGTGCTTTAAGTTGCTTTCACTGGCGTTATCCCATAAAGTAGAGGCATAATTAATGAGAGATAAAATATGTGCATGAAAACACATTTTTCTAGCATGAAAATTAAGGATATATTCTTGTGGAATTACGCTTTCCTGTGTCAGTAATGTGGTCTGACCACAATAGGTTATTGTCATTAGTAATAGTGTGTGTGTGTGTGTGTGCGTGCGCATGTGTGCATGCATACATGCATGCATGTTAATACACATAGGGGTTGTTAGAGGGGAAAGAGACCTGACATTGAGATGCTTAGTCAAGCATGCAGAAACACTCTCTCACTTTCCAGCTCTGGAGTGTAGCCTACTTTTGTCCTTGACCTTGTACTGAGTGGTTTGAGGGATGGGTCCTGTCACAGTATAACTCATCAATTACGCCTTTCAGATTCTTTGATCACGTAGTGTGCAGACAGTTTTTGAGGATTGGTCTACACAGCTCATCAATTTTACATGTTAAGCTAAAAAGAAAAAAAAATTCATAGCTATATACTGTGCAGGATGGGTACATACAGCACATCGAATGTTACATGTTGAGCTATCAGTGAAGTTGGAATGCGGATACCTTATTGGTGGGCAGAAGCTGTTGCATGCCTAAAAGTCTCACCCTTAGTGAACCTTGGGGTCCTAGCTGAGGAACAACCTCCATCCCACCCCCCACTCACCAAACAAGACAAAACAAAGCGAAAAAACCCAGATCCAAACAGAAAACCAAACACCCTGCCCCCTCCCCCAACCCCCCCAAAAAAAAAAAAACCCCAACCCCCCCCCCCCCCCCCCCAACCTCCCCACACACAAACCTAAAACCACCTAACCCTGAAAATTAAAGAACACCCTTCTTCCCCAAAGCAAACAAGACCCAGATAAAATACATGTAGCTGCTGTATGCAGGGCAGGGTAGGTTTATAAACTATTGATGTTGATGTGTGCTCCCTAGCTTACCACACTGGGGGGTTACCTAGAATATGATATGCATTTGTACTCACTCCCCCCCCCCCCCCCCCCTGGAATCACTGTGAGATTGAAAGTACACACTCTGGATGAGAAGCTTGTATGTGTGTGTGACTCTTTTCACATGTGCGCGTGCGTGCGTGTGTGTGTGTGTGTGTGTGTTCATGCGTACTTGTGTGTATGTGTGTGTGTGCATATGTGTGTGTTCGTGCGTACTTGTGTGTTTTTTATTCTTTTATTTCGAGGATAATGGAATGTGCATTCATGTACTTTTTTTCATCCAGTCCCTGTGTGCATACTGCTTTGTAAATTTTGTCATCCGTTCCCACTGGCACACAATAGCCTACTCTTCCGAAAGGTGGAACAGGTTTTAATGTGTGCGCAAGATGTTCTGCATGTGTTCACACATGGAACGTCAGTTTAGTGTGTGTGTGTGTGTGCATAAAATGGCAAAGTCAGTTGAAACAGAATTACATCAACAGTGAAAAAATCCCAACAAAAAACCCTTCTAAGCTGTCCTTATATAAACCTGAAAACGGGACTATATACAAGGGATTGAGCAATTTCAATCAAAAGAATCTGATCTGAGAAGTTTCTTCAGAAAAATTAAAGTCTTTGAAACGTTTCGGAAGAAACTGGAACACTTTACGACAGTTGTATAATATATGACTTGAGCTAAATTTTTGGCCACAAAAACACTTTACGTTTGTACAACATTTCATTTTCATAGCATTCAATAAAATTTGGCAGATCATACCAGAAATTACCCTTGAATAGAAGCGAGAATGATTTGGAGGGGAATGAGAAGAAGGGGAAATGGGAGGGGGGAAAGGGGTGGGGGGGGTAAGCAAGAGGAGATGACAGCTGGGACCATCTGGTCTGCTGTTGTGTGTTGGTCTGCTGTTCAGGCAACATCTGTGATTACAGTCTGTGTGTGTGTCTGTGTGTGTGTGTGTACCTTTGTCTATGTGTGTGTGTGTGTGCTCATGCATCCAGTTGTGTGTGTGTTGTGTGTTGTGTGTTGTGTTATGTGTGTGTGCATGTGTGATGGGGAAGGGGAGTCTCGCGCGTGCATGTGTGTGTGTGTGTGTGTGTGCGTGTATGTGATGGGGGGAGTCTCTGTGTTTGTGATTGTGTATGTGTTTTTGTGTGTGTGATTGGGGAGGGGGGGGGGGGGGGGGCACTGTGTGTGTATGTGTTTATCTATTTATCATTTTATTCCTTTGTTTTGAGGATAATGGAATAAGCACTCATGTTCTTTTCCAGTCCCCATGTATATATCCAGTTATGTTGATTTTTGTAATCTGTATGTGTGTGTTATGAGGGGGAGGGGGCAGAACTCTGTATATATGTGTGTATGTGCACGCATGTGTGTGTGTGTATTCGTCTATGTGTGTGTGTGTGTTCAGCAGTCTGAATACACAGATACTGTTGCAGCTGATGCTGTACTTTTGTGAAATTTTTGTGTAGGAGTCGGCATGTGAACACAGTGTATGTGGGTGTGCAAGCGTATGACAACAGAGAGGCACATGCATGCACAAAGCTTACAAATAATACACACACACACACTCATGTGCATGTGTGTGCATACACATACATGCACACATGCATGCACACACGCATGCACGCACGCACACACACATCCAATAATTTTTCGTCTAATATCACTTTAAGTGAACAGACGTAAAATCAAACACACTCACACACATATCACCATCATGCCACCTTTATTTTTGGCAAACACTTCAATGCTCCCAAGCAGGCTTATACACACAATAACATAATCATGTGCAGAATATATATATATATATATATATATATATATATATATATATATATATATATATATATATATATATATATGTATATATATATATATTTATATATATATATACATATACATATATATATATATATTATTCACACAGAGACCCCTCCACCATTTTTGTCCACCCCATAGCTCCTCTATCTGTCTGTCTGTCTCTTTGTCTATCTCTAATTATCATTATACTGGAAATTTATTTGAACCATTAATTTTTATAATCACCCTTTCAGTGAGAGGCCTTGGGCCTCAGTGGGAATAAACCATATTTCAGTCTTTGTGCTCATACTCTCTGCCTCTCTCTGTCTCTGTCTCTCTCTCTAATTACATCCCTGTTAAATATAGTAGACAGCCTAATTTATTTAGACTGTTTACTCCTGGCATCAAGTCATCCTGAGGTTGTGCACAGCCTCACTTTATATTTGTGTAAAGCTTTCGGAATAAGAGAGATATTGTTATCCTAAGTCATATTTTTGTAGCTGACTTTTTGTTATACAGTAACATTTTGTCGTTACTATTGCTTTTACCCCCACCAAAATACTAAGCAGTTCAGCAACCCCCTTCATGTATGGGCCAATGGCCTTTTTGTGAATAAATCATTCGAGTTCGAGTTTGAGTTCTCTTTCTCTTTCTCTCTCTCTCTCTCTCTCTCTCTCTCTCTCTCTCTCTCTCTCTCTCTCTCTCTCTCTCTCTCTCTCACTCGCTCTCTCTCTCTCTCTCTCCTCTCTCTCTCTCTCTCTCTTCTCTCTCTCTCTTCCTCTCTCTCTCTCTCTCTCTCTCTCTCTCTTGTCCTCTTCTGTCTGTCTCTCTGTCCCTGTCCTCTCATCCTCTCCTCTTTCTCTCTCCTTCCCCTTCTATCTCCTCTCCCTCATTCCTCCCTTCTCCTCTCTCTTCTCTTTCTTCTATCTCCCTCCTCCTCATTCCCTCCACCTCCATCTCTCTCTCTGTCGTCCTTGACTTCTTCTCTACTCTTCCCATCTTCGACCTATTCTGTCTCTGCTCTTCTGTATCTCTAGTCATTAGCTGTTGTATAGGTATGGACTGTCGTTCTGGGGGAAGAAGGTCCTTGTTAGCTAAGGCCATTCTAGTCTTGTGTTCTGTCTTCTTTGTATGTGTGATGTGTTATGTGTAAGACTGTGTTACTTGGAGGAGAGTTGTGTGTTTGTTAGCTAAAAATGCTTTGTTACTTGTTTTCTGTTTATTTGGTATGTGCTATGTTTTTTGTTATTTGTAAGACTTGGTGGTTCTTCTTGGGGTTTTTATGTCTTTTTCTGTATTTTTGCTGTATTGTTTTGCTGTGGTGTTATTTCGGGATGGTGTAATTTTCATTGATTCATTTTTCAAGTAGGGTGCAGCATCTCGTTGATGTGAAAATATATAAACAGTTCATGATATATACATGTATTTATATAGGCATACTATGTATACATGTAGTGTACATACATACATCATGTATTACATACACACACATTATGTATATGTGACGGGATAGCTCAGTGGTCGGAGCACTCGCTTTCCCCCAGCCAAGTTAAGCAGCGTCGAGTGCGGTTACCACTTGGATGGGTGACCGTTTGCGCGCCTTGGCTTCGGTACAGTCCCCCAGTTCACCCAGCTGTAAATGGGTACCTGCCCTCTTTAGGGTCAGGGAAGGTAAAGCAGCGAGGGAGAGGAGATGGGCGCCGCCCTCAATATGCTGGCCCTAGAGAAGTGAGGTCTCTGACGCCTTGCTCCCCTACGACCTTATAGGTTATGGGACTCCTTTACCTTTTTCTTATATATATATATATATATATATAATCCATATGTCATAGATGAATAGGTCAGCGATGGCTGGGTGGTATGGATGACACCTGTTCGGTCAGGAGACATTCATGTTATTGTTAGGAGTGCGGAGGTGTGAGCATACACTAAGCATGCAGACTTTTTTATGATGTGGAGAGGGATGGTTTCCATCAGGTCTGCCTTGCCCAAAACACTCAGATGATAGAAAATGCCAGTGTGGTGGCCCAAGGAATCTTTGGAGTTGAAAGAAATGGAGAGGGGGGAGAGAGAGGGGGGGGGGGTATGGAGAGAGAGGGGAGAGAGATGGGGGAAGGGAGAGAGGGGGGAGAGAGAAAGGGAGGGAGGGAGAAGGAGGTTGAGAGATGGAGTGGTGGAGGGGGGGGGGGGGGGGGGAGACGAGGGAGGGTGTTATCATAGACAGTGAAAATGGGGGCAAAGAGACACAGTTGAAACCAATTGTACGAACTGAGCAAAGATAAAGGCGAAGGGTGTGAGAGGAAACAGAAAAGAAAAGATTAATATCTAGAATGAATAAAGCCTCCTCTGAAATGAACCACTCTGTGACAGCTCCTGATTCCACCAGAAGGGGGCTTCTCCTTTTCTTCTGATGCTGTCCAACTCTCTCTCTCTGTCTCTGTGTCTGTCTGTCTGTCTGTCTGTGTCTGTCTGTATCTGTCTGTCTGTCTGTCTGTCTGTCTCTCTGTCTCTGTCTCTGTCTCTCTTCTCTCTCTCTCTCTCTCTCTCTCTCTCTCTTCTCTCTCTCTCTCTCTCTCTCTCTCTCTCTCTCTCTTCCCCTCCCTCCCTTCCTTTCAGAGTTCCTTCTTGGTTTTTTTGGGTTTTGGTGGTATGTAATTTTTTGAAAACAACTTTGATCTGAAACATCTTGCATTTTGTTTGTAGTGCTACCTTTCGACTTAAACCTTAATACAGTAGGATGTTCCATAACATGAGGTTATCTTCTGCCTGCAAGAATGAGGCAAGTCAGCCAAGGCTGCTATAAGACTTGCACTGTTTTTCTGGCCATCGACTTTTGTTTATAATTCATCCCTGAAGTCAGAATGTGGCTACCTTAATGGGGGGGGGGTGGGGGGGGGGGGGGGGGGATGGTTGCACACACAAAAATCTCACTGTTGGTAAACCTTGGAGCTCTCACCAAGGGGGTGGGGGGGGGGGGGGGGGATATTGCCTTTTGATTTGAATAGTGTGAAGATAATGATTCTGGTACAAGTGTTGCCACTGAGATTTATAACTTTTGTGAAGGCATTTTGATTATTTGATTGAATGCATTGAATAATGTTAATTTCATGGGTCACGGACCGTAGTGAGTATTGTATCATCGTGGATATTTTTGTCTGTTTGATTTCAGAAAGAGGAACACAAGAAACATCGTCCCAGAGGCTCAGTCCATTTGGCTGTGAGTTGTTCTGCCTTCATGTCTACTGACGCTTGTTGTTCCTTTCTCTGTGTGTGTGGGTGTGTGTAAGTGTGTGTGTGCTGTATGTGTGTTTGTGTGTGTATGTGGAGAGAGTGACTAAAACAGAGAGAGATGGAGAAGGCTCATCAATGTCAAACCTCCCCTGGGAGAAACATGACAAAAAAGGAAGAAGAAGAAGTGGAGAGAGTGAGAGAGAGAGTAAGAGAGAGAGAGAGAGAAAGAGAGAGAGTATAATAATGTGTTTGTGATATATACACATGCATATGTGGATGTGTGTGAGAGAGACAGAGAGTCTGTGTGTGGGTGCATGCATGCTTGTGTGTGTAACTTGCACACGTATGCATGTTTATTTTTTATTTATCTATTTATTCTTTAATATCGAGGATAATGGAATAAGCACTTCTGTGCTTTTTTACATCCATGTATGTGTGTGTTTGCATCCAAACATAGTGTGTGCATGAAAGAGAGAGAACACTCATCAGCCGCAGACTCTTTGCGCTTTCGAACTCCCAGATTCAAACAAACCACTGTTGGCTGACGCTCTTTCTCTGTTTCTGGTCCATCCACATGGAACGACCTCCCTCTCCCACTTCGCCAAAAGCCTTCATTTGATACTTTCAAATCCAGCCTCAAAACGCACTTATTTTCTACCTGAGGTCTTTCCTTCTTATCTGTTTCTACATTTCAATAGCTACCTTCACCTCCACCACCCCACCTAAGCATGCTGAGATGTATGTGTGTGTATAAATTTGATATTCGTTTATCCTGATATTTGTGGACGGTTGCATGCGTGTGAATGATTTGAATGCAAGCGCTTCGATTTGTTTACTTTACAGGATTCAGCGCTGTATAAATTCCATACATTATCATTATTATTATTATTATTATTATTATCTATCAATCTGGCTTGCCATATATGTCTATGTACAGGCGGCTGTTGTCAGCCCATCAGACGAGGACTCCCAAACCTTCACTGTGACTGCAGCTAATGGGGAAGCCTTCAAACTGCGAGGTAAGATCAGTACTACGGGATTGAATATGTAGACATGGCTTATTTGAAAACAAACACATTAGTGAATAAACACATACATGTGTGTGTGTTTGTGAATGTGTGTGTGTGTGCATATGCACATGTGTGTGTGTACATGCGTGTGCATGTACCTGACTGTCTGCATTTGTACATGCATGTATGTGTGAAAGTGCTTTTGTGTACACATACATGCATGCATACCTACCTGCATACATGCATGTGTGCACACACACACACACACGCCTACCTCATGCATGCATGTCTGTATATGAAGGAATGGTATATCGTATAGCCAGTACTAACTTTGAATTGTGTGTCACAGCTTCAGATGCTAGGGAGAGACAGCACTGGGTGGACCGGCTGAGGTCAACAGCAGAATACCACACTGCCAGTATTGGATTTGCTCAGGTCAGTCTGTAGGTCTGTGTGCTGTAGGGATTATTTTCACCGTCGTTGATACAGTGTGTGTGGGTAGGATGTGGGGGTGGCGGGGGATTGTTATTATCATTCTTTTATTGTGAGGATAATGGAATGAGCGCTTATGTGCTTTTTTACATTCAGTTCAGATCAAATGGGAAGACAGGATCACGAATGAAGAACTATGGAGAATGTGCAAAGTTGATGATCTGAAGTCTGTAGCTAGTACCAATAGACTGCGCTGGTTTGGGCACGTTCAAGGGAAAGCAGACCACCTCATCATAAAAAGAGCAATGAACTTCATCGTGGATGGAAAGAGACCAAAGGGAAGACCTAGCAAAACCTGGGCTACCTGTGTTGCAGATGATCTTAGAGAAAGGGGCATAAATAAGGAGGAAGCTCAAAACAGAGAGAGATGGAGAAGGCTCATCAATGTCAAACCTGCCCTGGGAGAAACATGACAAAAAAGGAAGAAGAAGAAGAAGTCCCCGTGTGTATACAGTTTTGTAAATTTTGTCATCTGTTGCCACCGGCACACAGTGGCCTACTCTTCTGAAAATCAGAACAGGTTTTGATGTGTGAGCAAGATGCTCTGAGTGTGTTTGCGCACGGGGCCTCAGTTTATAGTCTAATCCGAAGGACTGTAGAGTGAGTGGAGTCAGTACTGGTGTTAACTCTGGAGAGAAGATCGCCTTGATCAGGCGACTTGATGGTGGTTCAAACCCAGGCTTAATCTCGGGCTGACAAATCATGAGCGCAGCGCTCTAACCACTAGGCTATCCCATCCCCTGATGTGCCATCTTTGATACAGTGGACCCACTAAATACAAGTTATCAACAATGAACTTCGTAGTGGATGGAAAGAGACCAAAGGGAAGACCTAGCAAAACCTGGGCTGCCTGTATTGCAGATGATCTTAGAGAAAGGGGCATAAATAAGGAGGAAGCTCAAAACAGAAAGAGATGGAGAAGGCTCATCAATGTCAAACCACCCCTGGGAGAAACATGACAAAAAAGGAAGAAGAAGAAGAAGTCCCCGTGTGTATACAGTTTTGTAAATTTTGTCATCTGTTTCCACCGGCACACAGTGGCCTACTCTTCTGAAAATCAGAACAGGTTTTGATGTGTGAGCAAGATGTTCTGAATGTGTTTGGGCACAGGGCCTCAGTTTATAGTCTAATCCAAAGGACTGTAGAGTGAGTGGAGTCAGTACTGGTGTTAACTCTGGAGGGAAGATCCCTTGATCAGGCGACTTGATGATGGTTCAAACCCAGGCTTAATCTCGGGCTGTCAAATCGTGAGCGCAGCGCTCTAACCGCTAGGCTATCCCATCCCCTGATGTGCCATCTTTGATACAGTGGACCCAGTAAATACAAGTTATCAACAATGAACTTTGTAGTGGATGGAAAGAGACCAAAGGGAAGACCTAGCAAAACCTGGGCTACCTGTATTGCAGATGATCTTAGGGAAAGGGGCATAAATAAGGAGGAAGCTCAAAACAGAGAGAGATGGAGAAGGCTCATCAATGTCAAACCTCCCCTGGGAGAAACATGACAAAAAAGGAAGAAGAGAAGAAGAAGAAGTTGTTATTATTCTATTGTTGTTATAGTTTAATGATAATAACAACAATCATCATCATCATCACAACCACCACCATCATCACCACCACCACTATCATCATCATCATCTGACATCGTCATTTTCATCTGCCTCATCGTCATTATGATGTTAATTTTTCTGTTTCTCTTTTTATTATCATTCTTTTTTGTTATAATTCTTAACATCAATTTTTTTTGGTGTATTATCATCATCATCGTCACCACCACCATCATCATCATCATCACCACCACCACCACACCACCACCATCATCATCATCCCTCATCGCCACCATCATCACCATCGTCACCATCACCATCATCATCACCACCACCACCACCATCATCATCATCATCACCATCACCATTAAATTATGATTATAATAATAATAATGTATGGAATTATTCTTCTTATTATAATCATCATTATTAAATCATTATGATATATCTACCCACACTGGGCAGCATCCAGCAAACATGAGTCGGAGGGACTCAGGGGGCAACCTGGTTCCCAGGGACGGCACCCCCAAACGTCTGGAGGCCTCCCAGAGACACAAGGGCCAGTACAGCAGTGAGGAGAGCGTCCACAGCACTCCGGGAAGGTCAGTCACCGTGGGGTGTTTGCCTCCTGGGTGGTGGTCAGGGTTTGAGGGGGAGGGGGGTGGAAGTTGCTTAGAATGTGTAGGGGTTTCACTTTTTTGGGCAAATTTCTGAACTTCAGATTTAAAAAACCAAAAAAAAAACCTGGGGTACCTGTATTGCAGATGATCTTAGAGAAAGGGGCATCAATAAGGAGGAGTAAGCTCAAAACAGAGAGAGATGGAGAAGGCTCATCAATGTCAAACCTCCCCTGGGAGAAACATGACAAAAAAGGAAGAAGCTAGAGCTCTGAGATTCTCCAGTGGTGGGATTTTTTGTGTGTATGTGACTGTTTTCACCCCCCCCCCCCCCTCCCCCCAAATGAGGTAGAAGTTGCATTCTGACTTCAGGAATGGTGGGTGTCTAAACATGAGACTAGTGCGCATGCATTTTAAAATTAAAAAAGAAATTTTTGGTCATCCGCTCTTACCAGCACAAATGGCCTACTCTTCTGAAAGGCAGAATTAGTTTCAGTGTGTGTGCATGATGTTTTGCGTGCGTTTGCACACAGGACTTCAGTTTAAAATCTCACCCAAAGGACTTTTGGGAGGGGGGGAGGGGAGTAGGGTCAGTATTGATGGAAAGTCCAGGGAGAAAACCCCCGTGGAATAGGCATCGCTGCGGTGACTCAAGCCCGGGTTTGATCCTGGGCTGTCACATCATGTGCGCAACGCCCTAACCACTAGGCTGCCCTGCCCTCATAAATAATGAAAAATCTGTGAGAAAAGAAAATGTCTGTGAACATTTTTTGGGATACAATTGAGGTAGGGAAAAAAAAGATTGAATGAAGTGGTTGGTATTCATGAACCATTTGGGGTTTTTTCCCCCATGCAAACTGCACTGACTGTGAGGTAACAAGATCTCTGTAACATGCCAAATGCATCCTCTGGCAGTTGGAACAGCAGTATAGAGATGATGATAATTGCTTGATGATGCTGACGAAAGATTCACCCGAACAACAATGATGACGTTAGTGACAACATTGACATTGTTTGTTTGGTTGTTGTTTTTTTTGACAAAGTTTTTAAGCGCAGTGTGTGGCTAAGTGTGATGATAGCTGTGGTGTCAATAGATTGTGTCGTTCCAGGAAACAGACCCCAGTGTCACGAGGAGAGACCCCAACGCCTTTCCTGGAGGTGCAGGAGTATCTCACAGAGGCCCATGACTATTCTCAGAAACTCAGTGAGAAAATCGCTGTAAGTCACTCTTTTGTCGGCAGTGTGAACAAGTCAGTATTGTTGTCACCCTCCTGTACGGACGCCGAAGGCTCTTTCAGCATGAATAGTGTCCCCACTTTCTGGACATTTTGTGCTAGAAATTTCTCCTTTTCTATCACTTCCCCTGTTTCTGCCTTTTCCCTTTCTGTCCTGTCTTTCTCTCGCTTGTTTTTTGCCTACCCAGCCCATTCTACCATTATCAACTGTTAATATTATGTGTGTTAGTGTCAGCAGACATACAGATATCTTTGGCATGGAACAAATTCAGTAGAAAAATTGATTTTAAAAAAAATTGTCAGCTACACCAGATTTGTTAAACGAAATCATTTTCTGTTTTGTGTGCACTTTATCTTCTGCATAATCCCATGCACTAGTGAAGCCTAAAATGCATGCTGGGTACTTTGGTATCATGACAGTGCTGATGTGACTTATGGAAACTTTAGCATGCAGACTTGATCTTTTTTATGAATCGAAAGGAAGTAAGGTACTCGCAGGTCTGCACAGACATGTCCACTTTATTAATCCACAATGTGTTAAAAGATTCGAACCTGTGGATCCTGACTTCACAGCCATTAGGATAAGAAGTTAGTCATCATATTCACCAAGCTATCAAACTTCTAAACTAAAAAGTAAGCCTATGATTTAGTACAAAAGCAGATCTGTAAAAAGAAGAAAGAGAATGGGGAAAAAAATAGCAAAGTTGGTGCTCTTAGTCTTCTTGGGTGAAGGTACTGTGACTGCCTTAGGGTTTTTTGTCTTCATCTAGACTTGCACTAGTGCATAGACTGTGTGGTGGGTACGCTTGTATCATCCATACCACTGGCCTAACTGGTCTTTTTTTGTTGTTGTCTACAGACACTACCGTATTCTGGGGATAACTGCTTCATGACTGGGCTGGACAAGGTAAGAGTGCTTCCCCCCTGTTTGCAGTCTTTATTCTTTGTTTGGATTGAAAGTCATCTTCTTTATTTTCCCTTCGTACTCCTGTTAAATTAATCATCAATTTTTTCTTTCGTTTTTTTTTTTAATAGAAGCTTGTGTAGGGGTTTTAAAGCTGTTTAGCTGTTGATGTAATCTGCTGCTTTTGGGTTCAGCTTCAGTTGGGTAGATTGTATTTTTTAAATGTTATAGGGTGTATTTTTGCGCAACTTAGAGTATATCCATATTTGATTTGTGCCCCGAGTTACATGATTCCATTGGTTATGTTTGGTCTACTTGGTTTAACTTACTAGTAGACAGATGTAATCTTTAGATTTTGGTATTTGTGTATTTTGAGCGTATTTTGAAAAGTTTTACACACACACACAACTTTCAGGAAAGTTACAAGTAGAGTAACATAGTGGCATACACAAAATCTCACCACTGGTGAACCGTATAGCTCTAGCCAAGGAATGAAAACAAAAAAAATGTTACATGCATAATAAACATAAACATGTCAGGTTTAGACTAAAAGACTTATGGCATATCACTGATATCAGATATCACACACATAGCAAGCATGAACATTTAAGTGCAGACAAAATGCAACAGTCTTAGAAAACATTCAGCTGTTAAATGGTATAGACATTCCTACACATTCACAAGGGGACGGGATAGCTCAGTGGTCAGAGCACTTGCTTTCCCCAGCTAAGGTTAAGCAGCATCGAGCATGGTTACCAAGTGGATGGGTCACTGTTTGCATGCCTTGGCTTCAGTACAGTCCTCCAGTTCACCCAGCTGTAAATGGGTACCTGCCTTTTTAGGGTCAGGGAAGGTAAAGCTGTGAGGGAGAGGAGATGGGCGCCGCTCTCAATATGCTGGCCCCTAGAGAAGTTGAGGTCTCTGATGCCTCACTCCTCTACGACCACATAGGTTATAGGACACCTTTACCTTGTTTACACATACACACATGCAGGCACATGCATATGCATGCATATACATCTGTAATTGTACAAGTGTCAGTTGAGTCTGGTAGTGTTTAGTCATCTCAGTTCAGAAAGTGGTGTGTCTTAGTTGCTTTGAGATTTACCTATGATCATTTTTCCTTTTTTTCCATGATGAAAAGATTTAATCTTTCTTGATTTCCATACATGTACAGTTTTAATCAGTTGTTTGTTTAGTAAGTAGTGGTTTGTTGTTGTTGTGAATTACTTTTAATGTATAACTGAAAAAGTATCAGTGTTGTGAAAACATTCTTTCCTCATTTTTCAACTTTGATTGTCCTTGTATTGTCATTTTCTGGTTTTGAATTTGATAGAGTGTGTAGATTTTGGTTCAGAATTTAGTTATTCCTGTTTTGAGCTGGCAGCTGAGGCATGGTGCTATCTACCCCCCATATACATCATCATTAAAATTGAATATTTTGTTTTAACAACCACACAAGTGCTGTTACTTTTTGCTGGGAAAAAAATTCAGAAAACTGAAAAATGACTACTGTTGTGAAAAATAAGACACACACAAGCAACTCAACAAAACATCTTTTATAGGTCCTGCTGTTATTAGGAGGAGTATCTTTGTTGTTATTGTTATAGGCTTTGCAGCTAACTGTTGATTAAAATCTTACATCATATATTTGTTTAACCCCCCCTCCGAGAAACAAACAAATCATGAAGAAAAGTGGATGAAAAGAAATGCACATAAGAACAAAACAAATAAAATAGTCCACCAAAACAAACAAAAACGTAGTGAAGAAAAGTGGAAGGAAACAAACAAACAAACTGTGGATATCCAGAAGTACCTAACATTGTACTTAGCCCAGGCCAAAAGCTTTCTCGGTTACTGATGTGAGCTAAGTGCCAAGGCTTGCTTTAAAATGAGTCATACATGCAAACTTCTCTTCCAGTGAGTATTTTCAATCTCACAGAGATTTCCTTGTGGGATGAGTGAGTCGAGAGGGTGTAATCTGGGTGACCCCCCAAGGTGTTATGATAGGCAACGTGTAACAGCCACAGTAAAAACAACATAGAACAAGGAGAAGAAAAAACCCAACAACAACAAACAACCAAAATGCCCGAAAGCCTCTCCAAAAGTACCATGCCTTGAAATGCAGCGGTGATATTTCTCATATTTTGGGTTTTGTGTTTGGACTGGATTGTAACGGTGTGATGTGTGTGTGTGTGTGTGTGTGTGTGTGTGTGATGTGTGTGTGTGTGTATATGTGTGTGTGATGTGTGTGTGTGTGATGTGTGTGTGCGATGTGTGTGTGTGATGTGTGTGTGATGTGTGTGTGTGTGTGATGTGTGTGTGTGTGTGATGTGTGTGTGTGATATGTGTGTGTGTGTGTGTGTGTGTGTGTGTGTGATGTGTGTGTGTAATGTGTGTGTGTGATGTGTGTGTTTGTGTGTGTGTGGTTGACTGCAGGATCTGTTGATGTTGAAAGCCACCTCAGGGGCCACTCTCACCTGCATCCAACAGTGCCTGTCTTTGTTACAAAACAATCAGGTTAGATATTACTGTCCTAGGGCAGTTTTTCAGGGGAGGGGGGGAGTTTTTATGGGGGAGGGGTTGTTTGGTTTTCTTTGTTTCGATCATTTTGCTTAAATAGTGTCTTCTGCATCTATCGGTGCCTGCCTTTGTTGTAAAACAAATCGGGTTAGATATTATTACCGTCAGTTTCTTTGTTATACATTAGAGCTTGTGTTTGTTGTTTAAAAAAAAAATCAGGTTATATGTTACTGTTATAGCACAGCATGGAGGTTTTGTTGTTGTTGTTTGTTTGGCGAAAGGGGAAAGCTGCATCAAATAGTGCCTGTGTTTGTTACAAAACAAAACAGTGGAGATTTTGCCACAGTACACTGGTTTTTAGGGGGTGGGTGTGTGTGTTTGATTTTCTTTGCTTGTTTGGCAAAAGTGATTACTTCTGCATCTGGCAGTGTGTGTCTGTGTTAAAAAAAAACAATCAGAAACTACCATCAAAGTGCAGGTTTTAGAAGGTTGTGGTAGTTTTCTTTGAGTGAGTGTTTCAGTGTAGTTTTTAAGAGGGGTGAGGGGTGGTGGTGGTGTTGGTTCTCTTTTGTTTATTTGCTTTGTTACATAACTATCAGGTTGGATATGACTGTCGTTTTCTTTGTTTGTTTGCTCGACACTTCTGTGTCCATTATTGCCTGGCTTTGTCAAAAAAGAAAAAAAGTGAGAAATTCCTGTTGTTGTGTCATGTGGTTTTCTTTTATTGTGAGTGGGGTGTGTGTGTGTTTTCTTGTGTTGGTTTTTTTGTTTGTTGGTTGGTTTGGATTTTGTGAGTGTGTGGTGGGGGGGTGGGGGGGGGGGGGGGGGGGGGGGGCGGGCAGTCAGTTAAAAGCAGTCAAGTTAGAATCTGCTTTGTTCATTTCAGGGTTGTCATAGTTCTGTTAACACCTGGGTTTTTGTGTGTGTGTTTTGTTTGTCAATTTAGAAAGAGCAAATATTTTTGTATCCTGTTGTGACCGTCTTTGTAATGGGTTAGACATTTCATCCTTGGAAGGATCATCGTCGTGCATATCTACAAGTGATTGCTTAGGGTTGTTGTAGATGTTGTAATGCAGTTTTTAGTGTTTTAGATTTAAAAAACAACAACAACTTTTGTTTGTTTGTTTGGGAAGAGTGATTATAGAGATTTTGTGTGTGTTGTGCTGTTGTGTTTGGTTAGAGTGATTGTTTATAATCTTCTTTTTTTTTGTTCAGGTAAGAGTGATCATTTCCCAGCTAACTAAGTTTTGTCTTTTTTTGTTATGGTGAGTGACAATTAAATGTTGTTGTGAAGGATTTTTTGGTTCAATTATTTTTGTTAGTTTGTTGTGATATCATTTATTGGTTGCTTTGCTTCAGTCAGACTCTTGTGTTGTTTTAAAGTGTGTTTCAGCCTACAAAATGATCATTTTTGTCAACTGAAGCTCAGAACATTTTTAACTGTCAGAGTTGTAAAAAGCGCTGGCTGGTATCTGTCATTATCATGCTTGATATTGGAACAATTACAGAAACACTAATTCAAACGACAGCTGTTACATATCATTTCGTTAATCATGTCTCAGCCAAATTGTTGTTAACTATCTGTGCCTGGCTGTGTGCCAGTGTCACGAAAACTGCTGCCATTGCATGAACAAATGCGGGTATAGTGGGTGTGCTGTGAAAACTGCTGAACATTCTCATCAACTGTGACCTGGACAAAATTCCTGTGGTGTTTGCTTCTGCTGTTTTGTGTTTGTGTGAGGAAACTGCAGGTAGATCGTTAAGCCTTTAACTGGACAAAAAAGAGAATTAGTTCACTGTGAGATAGTGATAGAGAAACTGATATGGTTGTAAAGAGTTATGTTGGGGCATTGTGTGAGTGTAGCAAAACATAATGTTGTTTCTTAATCGTAATGGGCTGTGTTAACTATACATGATTGTTGTTCAGGGTTAATTATATACTGTCTCATCTGTCAGCGTCATGAAGTACGGCATTAGCTACCACCCTAACTATATACTGTAAAATACTGAAAAGTTGAAGTTAGTTAGGTTTGTGAAGAGTTATACATGTTGCTGCATTAGTTCAGCAAAGATTAACTCTTTAAAAAAAAATCACCTTGTGCCTTAAAATGTGTCTTTAAGTACGTAATGAAGTGTACAGGTTAATTACCAATGTTGAAAATATAATATCCATGAGCACTAGTGCACTGGTTTATTGCCCTCAGCTTATGGAGGTGTCTTTGCTGTAGGATTCTATTGTATACTGTGTCCTAGCCAGGGACTCTTTAAAAAAAACCCATTGAATCAGATTTTCCCATTGCTTTAGGAAGAGTTGGCTTTTAGTTGATCTTTTGGTGTGAGTAGTGTATGAATCTAGCTGGTTTTGGCTTTTGAGTTTTGGCTTGTTGATGGCTTTGTTTTGGTTTTTGATGTTTATTTTTGGATTGATGGCTCTTTTATCATTTCCCAACATTTCTGTAGTTCATTCAGATTTGTTCTGAAAGAGATTTGGTAATGGGGTTAGTCTGCTGGTTTTTTTGTGTTTTGCCCCCCCCCCCCCCCCCCCCCCCCCCCTCCTCCATAGTAGTTTTGTGTGTGTGTTAGAAAGAGGTGGAGGGCAGGACAGCCGAGTGGTTAGAATGTCAAGTTCGTGATCTGACAGCAACAGAGTTGTGCAGGTTTGAGTCTTCACTGAAGTGTCCTATCCATTCAAGTAGAGCTTTGTCCTGGAGTTAACATTGGTAGTGACTCCACCCCCCTGATGAGACTCCTTTAGATGAGACTCCTTTAGATGTGATTATGAAACGAGGTCCCCTGTTCGGACACATGTGGAATATCTTGTGCACCTCGGAGCTGTAGCCAAGGAACAACCCCCTCCCTCCCATCTACCTTTCATGGAAGAGTAGGCCACTGTTGCCTGTGGTAAAGATATCACCAACATACTCAGCATGCGTGCTCTGCTGACTTCAGCTTACCTAGAGCATGCTGCCTAATGAAAAAAAAAAATCAGAGCAGTGTTCCAAGGCCTTCTAGATGGATCAGTGGTCTAGAGGTAACGCGCCTGTCTAGAAAGCGAAAAGTCCGGGTCTGAAGTGTGCGGCGGTTCGTACCCCGTTTGGACCGGAAATTTTTCCCCCATCCATTAGACCATGAGTGGTGGTCTGGGCGCTAGTCTTTTGGATGAGACGATAAACCGAGGTCCCGTGTGTTACACCTAATTATTTAGCGCACGTAAAAGAACCCACGGCAACAAGAGAGTTGTCCCTGGCAAAATTCTTAGAAAAAAGCCACTCTGATAGGGAAACAAATACAGTTGCAGACATGGAAAAAAAAAAAAAAAAAAAAGGGTGAAAGGGTGGCGCAGCGCTAGTCCGCTCTCCCCGGGGAGAGCAGCCCGAATTTCACGGAGAGAAATCTGCCATGACTTAAAGTGGTATGAAATGAAATCTGAGCGCTTTGATTTGTTGCTTTACAAGATTCAGCGCTATATAAATTCCATACATTATTATTATTATTATTATTATGAAGAATTTAGGGCCAAGTCAGCACAAGTCATTTGGAAGAGAGTCTGTGACATACTGGTTTTGTTTCGGTTTTTTCTTTTTAACTGTCTCAACTGTGGGCATCACTGAGTTCAGAGTTAGCCGCCACACCCAGTAATAATGACATGATCCTCCTCCATCTCCATTTGCTCCTGTCTTTGCTGACTTTTTAACTGTAGTGCAGTTGAAAGGCATCCTGAAGTCATGATGTGGCTGGTCTTTCTACAGTGTCAGAAGGTGCAGGCTGAAACACTGGCTAGAAGGGGGCTTCTGTTTCTCTGAATGCCTCCTGCTGTCCACCACCTCTCCCTGCATAGAGCTGCTTTCCTCTTTTAGAGATTTCAGGATTGGGCGTAGTATCATAAAAATCAGGTTACTGGACGGATGCTGCTTGTGAATAGTAAAAAAATATGGCAGAAATTAATTATCTCCCAAATTTCTTTTGATGGCATTTGAACGATATTGTGCTTTCTTTTTGTATTGTTTGTTTTGTTTGTTTTATTTTTTTTATGATGAAAGAATGCTCTTTCCATTTTTTGTGTGTGGTCACTTTGCTATTTGTGGATTATTTGTATTATGGAAATATGGGTATGGAGTGTGGTGTTGTATGTTATTGCAGATATCATACCCTGGAGTCAGTCACAGTTCATCCATGCCTGTCCAGATCACCTCTAGAAAACCACCACCCATGTGAGTGGGTTGTTTGTGTGTGTGTGTGTGAGGGTGTGCATAGTGTGTGTGTGTGCATAGTGTGTGTGTGTGTGGTGTGTGTGAGGGTGTGCGCATACATGCTTGCATTTGTGTATGCGAGTGTTTTTTGTTTTTTTAAATGATAATCTTGGTGTGTACATATTGTAATGTGTTGATGCTCTCATAATTATGAAGGGACTTTGAGCACAAAAACATAAAACTGTTTATTTGCAGTTACATTTGATATGGACAACAAGAAATTTAACATACACATATCAAAATTTTACAAAGTCTGATACATAACCACAAGATTACCATAGTATTTCACAATACTGTGTACCCACTTTTCTCTGAATGCATTTCTTTATTTATTGCAAAAATGCGTTAGGAACTGGTGTATTGAGTGGGCATAGTACTTTAAAATGATTCATAAACAGATCACTATTAGTAAGAATGGTTGTTATGTTGTTGAAATTGTGATAAATGTACTAGGCTGCTTCTGATTCAGTTTTGACTTCCAACATTCAAATCACCCGGCAGCGACTTGCAGCTGTGTTGAAATACTTTAAAGTGTCTGGTTGCTTTTGATTTTGTTGTCCCTGAATTGGAAATTTCTGCTTGGACTTTATATATGATCTCAGCAGCAAACAACAACATCAGCATCAAAACCTAAGATGATGATATTGAAAATAGGATGATCTTAAAACTAATATGGCAAAAGCTGTTTATGGTGCACAGAATATAAACAGTTCAATAGTGAACTTTATCACCCATTTTGTGCCTGTGACATCTTAGAAATTGTGCATTGTTGATACCTGACAGAGTTAAACATTTGTGTGTGTGTGTGTTGTTGTTGTTGTTGTTGGACTGACTGCAGGAGCCCGTCGCTACCTGCTGACCTGTCGCTGAACCAGAGCTGTGTGTTGTTGATACCTGACAGATTAAAACATTGTGTCTTGTTGTTGTTGTTGTTGTTGTTGTGGTGCAGGAGCCCGTCGCTACCCGCTGACCTGTCGCTGAACCAGAGCTGTGTGTCGGCCACTTCTCCGGCTGAGAGCTTCACCTCCGCCAAGTCTGTGCCATACGCTTTCCTCGACCAGTCCGCTGAAGGTGTGTTGGTGTGTTCATGGTGTGTGGTGCATAGCTGTGTTTTGTTGTGTGTGTTAAAAAAAATTTGTGTGTGTGTTTTTGTTTTATGGAGGTATAGATTATTTATCCTTTGTCACGAGATTTGTGTCTGCGTGTTGGTGCTCTGGGGAGGCAGTGTGCAAGAGCGCGCCTGCCATTTGTTTTTGTGTTTTTTTTTTTTTTGTGCTAACTGTGATTGTTGTGTCGCTTCGGTGGCTTTTTCTAAGTTTTGCCGGGGCTCTGTTGGGGTTGCCGTGGGTGTTTTCTTTTTTGTGCGTGGTAATGTTTGCTGTACATACGGTGTTTTGTTTTCGTAGTGTGTTTTAACAAATTTATTGTTTTTTTTATATAAAATGGGAGGATACGAACCGATTTTTCGCTTTACTAGACAGCGCTTATCTAAAGTCCATTACATTAATTATTATTATTTATTTTATATGGGATAATAAGCATTATGTGCTTTTGTCACCATGTGTATGTGGTTTTGTAAATTTTGTCATCTGTTCCCACCGGCACACAATGGCCTACACTTACGTAAAGTGGAACAGGATTTAACGTGTGCGCAAGATGTCCTGCGTGCGTTCGCACACGGGCCTCAGTTTATAGCCTCATCCGAAGGACTTAGGGGAGAGTGGAGTCTGCACTGATGTTAACTCCAGGGGAAAATATCCCCTTGAACGGGAATCGAACCTGAGTCGTCAGATTGTGAGCGCAGTGTTCTGACCACTAGGCTATCCTAGGTCCTATTCCAAGGTGTGACAGTGGTAAGATTTTGCGTATATATGTCACTGTTTGCCCACCATTAAGGTAGCCACATGCCAACTTCAAGGAGGATGGATTTTTAGTACGTGCGCAAGATTCTCTGCTTGCTTGGGTACAAGACCTCGGTTTCTAGCCTTAGTTCTAGGACTTGCAGGCAATGATCCACAGAGAAAATATTTTTTTAAATCCCCTCAAAGGAAGACACTTAAGCAGCGACTCAGTTACTCAAATCTTGAGTCACATTAAGATCACAAAGCTCTGTGTGGTAGCCATTAAGATATTCCATGGCGACCCTTCTCAAGATAAACTTGGCGTCAGGGTTTTCACTGCAATTTAAAAATTGGTGCAGAATCTTATTTTGCTTGTGACTGTATCGTTGTTGTTGCATTGTAGTTTAAAAATTGGTGCAGAATTTATTTTGCTTGTGACTATATCATTGTTGTTGTTGCATTGTAATGTAAAAATGGTGCAGAAAGTCTTAGTTTTTGCATTGTGAGTTGGCTTATACATTATCGTTGTTGTTGTTGTTGTTGTTGTGATGGCAGGGGCCATTAACCATGAGGAGGAGGAGGAGGACGACAGCATGTATCGGGATTCAGAGCTGGGGGCGGTGGAGGAGCACAAGAGCATCATCCTTCACCTCCTCTCACAGCTCAAGCTGGGCATGGACCTCACCAAGGTCAGTTGTTCACAGTGCTGTTGGTGTTGGGCATTCCCCAGCTTAACACCCTGGGGGGTCACCCATAATGTACTCCTGTTTGCTTATTCATTATCGTGCCTGGGAATCCGTGTAAGATTGCAAGTAAATGGTTAAGAAGTTTGTTAATATGAGTCTTTTCAAATAGCTTGCTATATAGGCAGTCATACTCCAAAATTAATGGAACAGATTTGAAATACGTTCAAAGTTTCAAATATTTAGGTTCTACAAGACGTGGAGGCTAGAATCAGTATGGCCAAGCAAAAGATGATTCAGTTAAACAACATTTGGAAAGACAGAGGCTCTCTGAAATATCTCAAAATTAGAATTGTCAAAACAGTAAGCTGGCCTGTTTTGCTGTATGGGTCAGAGGCTTTTTCATACTATGAAAATTGGACAGAGACAGTGCAATGCACCAACTTTGCAAAAAGTTATGGAGAAGTCATGTCACCAAAAAATTCAGTGCAGTGCACAAACTTTTCAAGTTCTTGAGGTCAAGTCAAGTCAAAAACACTTTAATATCACATGAAGGGCAATTACAATACATGTTAAGATTTCTCATCATTATCCTAGGAAAGAGATTGCTGCTGGAGCAAATTGTTCATGCATAATACTTAACTGTACTGGTTGTGTTTTGCCATGGTTTATCTTCAAGATGTGATTCACTCCTGTTGGAACAATACACAGCCTACATGACTGCATGGTGTTTTTCAGGTTGTACTACCCACCTTTATCCTGGAGAGGCGATCGCTGCTGGAAATGTTTGCTGACTGCATGGCCCACCCTGACATCTTTTTGAGGTGAGAGGTTTGTTTGGTGTTGCTGTTGTTGGGTGTTCCTCAGCTGAACACCCTGGAGGTCACCTAGAATATGCACCCTTGACTTGCTCATCCCTCTTAAAATCACTGTGGTATTGCAAATTACATGCTGGAATTTTTGTTTGTTTGGATAGGCTAACAAAAATGACAGCAACGTTAAAGCTTTTGTGTGTGTGTGTGTGTGTTTATCTGTTCTGTTTTTCTATTTCGTCAGTTTTTTCATGCTCATTTAAAAATTTCTATTTCATTGTGTTTTGAAAATGTTTTTTCCCATCATGTTTGTCTGTTTGTTCCCCCCTAGGTTCCTTCCTGTCAACAGTCTTTTTTTTTTCTCACTTTTAACATTTTTTTCCCCTTCACATTCTGTTTTCTCCTTCATCTCAATGCAGTAACTTTTGTGAGTACTTTCTCATTTGGTCAGAAGATGTTGAAGCTTCCACAGTCTTTCTGTTGTGTGAGCCTTTAAAAAAAACAACTTTTATTTCAAGGATAATAGAATAAGTACTCGTGTGCTTTTTTTTTTTTTTTACATCCAGTCCCCTTATGTATAAAGGTAAAGGAGTCCCATAACCTATAAGGTTGTAGGGGAGCGAGGCGTCAGAGACCTCACTTCTCTAGGGCCAGCATATTGAGGGCGGCGCCCATCTCCTCTCCCTCGCTGCTTTACCTTCCCTGACCCTAAAGAGGGCAGGTACCCATTTACAGCTGGGTGAACTGGGGGAACTGTACTGAAGCCAAGGCGCGCAAACGGTCACCCATCCAACTGGTAACCACGCTCGACGCTGCTTAACTTGGCTGGGGGAAAGTGAGTGCTCCGACCACTGAGCTATCCCGTCCCCTTATGTATGCAGTTTAAAATTTTTTGTCTCTCTGACGTGTGCTGTCTGTCTCTCTTTGTGTCTGCCAGGATCCCAGATGTCCAGAGCCCAGAGCAGCGCATGCTGATGGTGCTGGAGTGGTACCTCACTTCATTCCACGCTGGACGACAGGTGAGAGGTCAAGTCAAAAACACTTTAATCATCCCATGAAAGGCAATTACAATACTGACAGGCAGATTGATACACATAAAAAATATCAAAGACACAAAAAGCTATATTTCATATTGGTTTTCAAATGACTTCAAATAAAATGTCACGAACACACACACACACACACCAACACGCACACGCGCGCATTGCGCACACACACACACAAACACACGCACGCATTCGTCTAATATCACTTTGAGTGAACAGACGTTAAATTGAAGACAACAACAACAACACGCACGCACGCACACACATCAATTGTGAACACAAGTTTAAACCCATTGACTAGAAGACATAAAAACTTTTTTTTTACGCACGCATATACGCAGCACGTACACACGCACGTACGTGTGTGTGCGAACACGTCCACGCACACCCACACCATACACCAATATATAAATTCAATGTTTTAAGCGTGGTGTGCTGTTGTGAGAATTGTGCTGTGTGAAATGAGGCAGGATGGCGTGGTGGTTAGAATGTTGAGGTCACGATCTGACACCACAGGTTTGAGTCGCCTCTGATATGCCTGTTTGAGGGGCTTTTTGTCCTGGAAGTTCACATCAGTATTAACTTCTTTTCCGCAAAAGTCCTTTGGATGAGACGATAATCTGAGGTCCCGTGTGTGAACGCATGTAGAACATCTTGCGCACAGGTTAAAACCCGTTCCATCTCTCGGAAGAGTAAGCCATTTTATGCCGACAAAACTTCAACCGAAAGATATAGGCACAGTGGTGTTGTGTTTAGACATTGCCCCTGAAGATGGAATGGGGCTACCTAAATGTTGGGCAAACCTTTGCATCATCAGAATCTCGCCATTGGTGAACCTCGGAGCTCTAGCCAAGAAACAAAAACAATGCACGTTCAGAGGCATACCTACCATCCTGGAGGGGTTGTGTTTTCTTCTGGAAAAGTGTCGTTTTTGATGGAGTAGCCTGGACATCTGTTTTTTGTGTGGTGCATTCTGGAAAGTTAAAATCCCAGAAGCAAATTTCATTTGAAGCCAAATTGTAACAAGCTTTTTTTCAGTGTTGATTCTAAGCTGTTTTATTGCAGGATTCCTGCATTGTCTCTTGGGAGCAGAAAATTTCGCACAGTGCACCAAAAAAACGCCACAATACTGAATGTTGAGTGCGCTATCGTGGCTGCCGTGTGCATAGCCTGTGTTAAACTAAAACCAAGCACTATTTTCTGTCAGTGTTTCTGATTGGCTAAGAGCATCAGTTCTGACCAACCGTAGTTTCCCTTTTACCACCAATGCATTTCACTTTGAAAACCAGACTGAGACCAACGCGAAAGCTTTGAGATGTGGCTAAAAAAACAATGAAAAAAGGAAAACAACAGTAACAGAGGGCTAGAGTTATTAAAGTCATGTCACAATGATTCAATTCATCCACATCAAATATCAGCGGCATAAATCGCAGGAATGAAACTTGTGCCTACAGAAAATGGCCATTGGATTTTTGTTCAGGGCTCCGTGGCCAAGAAACCGTACAACCCCATCATCGGGGAGACGTTCCACTGCTCCTGGCAGATTCCTCATGAGGCCATTGGCATCAGCACTGACGGCAGCAGCACTGACTCCAACGGTTACCCTGAGGGCAACGAGCAGCAGGTGCAACTGGTGTACAGCGCTGAACAGGTGTCCCATCACCCTCCAGGTGAGAGAGTGGGGAGGGGTGTGAGGTGTGAGAGTGGGCAAAGGATGCAGGGGTGGGAGAAGGTGTAGAATCGTTAACAGCAGGTGTTTTTTTTTTAGAGTGGTTTATGTATGGTTTTTTTCCCCCTCCCACAAAAGCGATGTTTTAGTTAATCTGTGATTTCTCTGGGTAAGGGATAGTGTAGAATTGTGAACAGAAATGTAATGTGAACAAGAGGATAAAAGTTTGGTAGGAGCTTTGTTCCATCCAGTATGTACCTTTGCCATACAAAGTTTGTTTCTTTTTGGCACACATGGGGATGGGATCAGGGATGGAGTTAGAATTGTTGATGGTATTGTAAGCAACGGGTGAGGACTATTTAGTCTTTTGGTTATTTTTTGTGCTTTGTTCTGCTTATCTGTACTCTTGTTGCAAACTGTTGGTTATTACACACTGATCACTTTGAAGGAGGTGGAAGAGGTTAGAGTTGTTTGCAGAAACAAAACTAGAGAGGAAGGCCTTTTGTGGATGCATACTTCAGTGTTTCTGTACCTTCGCCACAAGTGTTTGTACATAACACATCCCACAGGCTTCTTGACAATAGGGGCAATATGATTTTGTGTGTGTGTGTGTGTGTGTATATGTGTGTGTGTGTTGTCTTCAATTTAACGTCTGTTCACTCTAAGTGATATTAGAGCCTGTGTGTGTGTGTGTGTGTGTGTGTGTGTGTGTGTGTGTGTGTGTGTGTGTGTGTGTGCAGTGTCTGCCTTCTACTTCGAGTGTCCAGAGAAGAAGATTTGTATGAACGCTTCCATCTGGACCAAGTCCAAGTTTATGGGCATGTCTATTGGGGTCGGCATGGTCGGCAAATGTGAGTGATGGTTTGTTTTTTGTTTTTCTTTATGGTTTGTTGTTTTTTTTTCCTGTGGTG
>CM054158.1:12928694-13066194 GCA_028751875.1 Rapana venosa
GCCACCGAACACAAACGTTTCGTGAGTGTGTAGACCTAACTTTGGGGACTCAGAGCGCACTGCTGAGAGATCGTGAACTAGCGTGAAAAATAGAAGTTGCTTCATATCATTTTGTCACCAAAGCAACATGTCTCTTTTACAGTTACAAATACTGACAATTTTATTATCTCAGAAAGATGAGAAATTCGTGTGAGTACTTGCATCATTTAGTGAAGTTGGTAATACTGATAGGCAAAGTATTGCAGATCAGATGACAAGATTGGTGTAGAGGTTGGCCAGACTCCAGTGTATTTGTACATGAGGGGAGAACTGTTACAGCACTCTGCTTTTTCTCTTATTTGGCAACGTGATCCCCCCCCTGCCCCCCTCATCTTTTTTTTTTTGGGGGGGTCTAAATCCTAGACTCAGGGGACGGGATAGCTCAGTGGTCAGAGCACTCAGTTTCCCCAAGCTAAGGTTAAGCAGCGCTGAGCAGAGTCATCTTAGATGGGTGACTGCTCTTGCACTTTGGCTTCAGTAGTTCCCCAGCTATATATGGGCATTTGACCTCTTTAGGGTCAGGAAAGGTTAAGCAGCAAGGAAGAGGATATTGGCATCGCTTTAAAACTGCTGTCCCCTAGAGAAGCTGAGGTCTTTGACACCTTGTTCCCTAATGGCCACATAGGTTATTGGAACGCCTGTACATTCTTTAGACTCTGTATGGTTGGAAAACTTGATAGCTTGTACGTGTAGCTTTTCCATAGCCTTTGGCTTAGATCAAAGAGTAAAGAGAATGTATTGATGTAGCACACTTCTTGGCGTATGTTGAAGATTTTGGCAGGTCAGTGATATAACATGTACAGCGCAGAACCCATCTCTGTTGCACAGCGCAGAACCCACCTCTGTTGCACATCTCAGAACCCATCTCTGTTATATATCACAGAACCCATCTATGTTGTACAGCACAGAACCCCTCTATGTTGTACAGCGCAGAACCCATCTATGTTATATATCACAGAACCCATCTATGTTGTGCAACACAGAACCCATCTCTGTTGCACAGCGCAGAACCCATCTCTGTTGTACAGCGCAGAACCCATCTATGTTATACATCGCATAACCCATCTATGGTGTACAGCACAGAACCCCTCGATGCTGTACAGCGCAGAACCCATCTCTGTTGTACAGCACAGAACCCATCTGTTATACATCACATAACCCATCTATGTTGTACAACACAGAACCCCTCTATGTTGTACAGCACAGAACCCATCTCTGTTATATATCACAGAACCCATCTATGTTGTACAGCACAGAGCCCCTCTATGTTGTACAGTGCAGAACCCATCTCTGTTATACAGCACAGAACCCCTCTATGTTGTAGCCTACAATGCCATTCTTGTGTTGACAGCTGGAAGAACGGCAGCGTGAAGGGGAGAGACACAGGAAAGAAACAGGAGCCAAATTTCCCACCAAGGTATGTTGGACCTCATTCTGATGGTGATCACATTTTGTGAGGATAAGTGTGTGTGTGTGGGTGTGTGTGTGTGTGTATGTGTGGGTGGATGTATGTGGATGTGTGTGCGTGTGTGTGTCCAAGATGATGTTCACGGTTTTTAATCTTTGTTTTTATCTGACAAGAAGATGTCTTTAAAATTGAGCAAATCTATAATCGAGAGAAAAGCTGCTTGAAATTATTTTATCGAAAATGCTGATAGCTATATTTCTGTCATGTACAGTTTTTGTTTTATACAGATTATGTTACGGTTAATGTCGTTGATCACAGGCCAGTTAAATCTTTATGTGTGTGCATGCACATGTGTTTGTGTTCCCCCATATACAAGCATGTGTGCACGCGTGCTCATACATATATATAACAGATTTATTATTTTGGTTTTTTATATGAAGAAAATGTATTCTGAATAATCGAAATTGTGAGAGAAAAACAAAAAAAAAGCTGCTCTGTAGAAAATGTTAAGTGTTTTCTGATTGTGGGTCGATGTTGTTCTTGATGCATAGTTTTTCCGTGAAGAGGGCGAGATGTGGGTGTACAACAAGATGCTGACGAAAACGGCCAGTGAGAAGGGAAAAGCGACAGTATGACGAGGCGAGGGCGGATGCTGACCTGAGCTTTGTTTGCGTGCAATCTCTCACCACTCACTGTGTAGAAGCCTGAGGGACTTCGCCCTTCCTGTGTTTTGTCAAAACCTGGCAAAAGTGTGGACAGTGGTGTTGAGGTTCAGGATGTGTCAGACGTTTTTACTTCCTCACCCCTTCCCCCATTCTTGTTAATCTGCTGCATTTTCTGGTTTTCCCTCTACTTGTCTCATCCAGAATTTGTAGGTGTGGGTGCATGCACACAGTCTGGCATACAGGCAGGCAAGCGTGCATGCACTTGCGAGCTGGCGCATATGTACCTACATGCAAGCATGAGTGCGCGTACATACACACACACACATGCATGTATCTGCGAGTGTGCACTTACATACGCACACACTATTTTGTTGTTGATATCTAACATCAATGTTTTGGTGAACAGACGTTCAAATGCAGAACAACAACCGCACACATAACCACACACCCTCCCCCACCCCTCAACACACGCCCCCATCCCCACCCCAGCACCCAAATATCCTAACCACCCCGTGCCGGTGTTTTGGTTTCTACCCGGTCTCCTGACGACGAAACAATTCCAGTGTGAGTTGATGGGGTGGAGATAGCGGCATTCACATTTCCGTTCTGTGTCAGGGACTAGGTCAACAGAAAGCTGAGCGGCGAGCCAACTCGAGAGGATTGAGTAAGAAGTGTGTACGTGTTTCGGCGTGTCAACGCGAGAGAAGACTAACCGTGTGAACGTGCGATATGTTTTGGTAACATTGATGCTTGTGACCTGTCGTTCTGTACTGGCAGTGATTGATGTTTTATTGTTAAAATTTTTTTAATGTTTTATTTTTAATGAAAAGGAAAATAGTGAGAGAGCTCATGTATGCTCTTATGTCATGGATGCAAGTTTTCTTTGTGATTTTTTTTTTTTTTGCTTGTGGGGGAATATGTGTGTGTGTGTTTGTTTTTGTTGGGAGGCAGGGGGAAGGCAGTGTTTATGTGGAAAGTTTTTTTTTATAATTTTTTTTTTAATGTGCTGTGTATGTCTTTCAGTTTTTTTGGAGAATATTGTTCGAGTAGTAGAGAGTGTGTTCTGAAGTGCTGAAGATATTTCAAACAGATAATGGCAGTTATATCCATCAGAATTTTTATTTTTTGTGGGGTGGGGGGTGGTTTGCGTTTGAAGTGCTGAATGATAAAAAAAAAATAAACAAAAAAGGTAAAGACCCTGTTAAATGTAGAAAAGATGGTAAAAGCTACAAAGGACAAGATTTGCTGTTAGCAGTTACGTACAGTATTGGAAAAAAACAAAGACATTAGAAAGCACAAGACCTAAAACCACTTGGAATAGATCGCGTTGCACTTCCAGACATTGTGCATATGCATTAACAAAAAAAGAAAAAAAAAAAAGAAACCCTACCCTGCAGATTTTTACAGTAAGAAAAGACAATGCAATTTGCTTTTTAAAAAACAACCACCAGTAGTGAATCAATCATTATACTATTGATGATTTATGTTTAAATTGGCAAGATATAAAACAATGAGAATGAAATTTTCATCTGCACGAGTCAATTGTTGATCTACTTCATAATCTTTTTTTTCGTAGTTCTCAAATGTTTGGGAATATTAGAAAACACCTTTCACTGAAAAAAACCAAACCACACACAAAAATTATTTGCAGTGATGTATGGTGAATGACTTTACAATTGCAGCAGAAACATGTCTTTGTTGTTATCTGTCTTTTACATTCAGAGGTGTGTGTTGTGTTTTGTTCCAGAATAAGTTTGCTGGCAGCTGTCGTGGCATTAGGACTTCTTGCTTAGCATGGTGTAATTATGTTCGTGAAAGAAAATGTCATCAGTGTGTCTTTTTCTTGATCTTATTGATTGCTTGTTTGATGGCTTCAGGTGATTTTTTTTCCTCGTTTCTTTCATTTCTTCTCTTTCTTTCTTTCTTTGTGGCTCTGTGTTCTCTTCATTTTTTTCTTTATCTAGTCAGAAACGATCTCTTATTCAAGGATAACATGCTGCAGTCACATTCTCTTAAAAATGTTTTTTTTATTTTAAAACTGAACAGTTTCCTTTTTGTGTTGTGTTATGGATGATTATACTTTGTCACTGTTGACACATTGTCTACAACAACAGAGAAAACATTTCCTGCAAGTTCTGTTAGTCATTCACATCATGTGTTCATTGGTTCCATCATGGAGACTTCTCGTGATTAGTAATTAAAAAGTAGAGTCCCCAAAATCATCTCCCACTAGAATTTGTTCCTAAGTTTGTTCCTGAATAAACATCAGAGTATAACGTAGTTCTTTCAAACATATTTCCACTGTAAGTGACATGACATGGTTGGGAAAAAATGAATATTACGTGGGAAGGAATGGGAGAGGGAAGAGATGGCAAGATGCACATGGAAAACGAATCCAGAATGTTTAATAAAATTGAAAAAGGGGGTGGGGGACTGAAAAGATGGTTCCCAGAATTAAAAAACAACAAAAACACATGAAGGTAAATATTAGGAAATAAGATGTATGAACAAAATTTGATTTTTTTCTTCTTTATTTTTTTTTGGGGGGGGGGTGGGGAGGTGAGAAGACCCTGAGGTGGGTGGTGCTGAAAACTGGTAGGAATGTCCACACAACTGTAGAAAAAGAAAACATTTGTCTGCTGTTTACGTAAGCAGAGTCTGGAGATCCAAGAGTGGTGAAATGTTTTTATTTCTGTTTTGTTTGTCCATTCATTGATTCCCTCATTTCAAGACAAGGCCCTTGTTGTCTCAGAAAATATTGCAACCGAAAGTGTGAAGTAAAATGCACAGAAACTATTGCAGACCGAAAGTGTGAAATAAAACTACAAGACGAAGAATATTATTAAGAAACGGTTTTTGTATAGGTTTTGTTTTGTGTTTAAGCCTGAAAGTGGCCTCCCTCAGAAAGATGGCAGGCATTGTTTTGTTTTAGAGTGTGTGAGTGTGTGTGTGTGTGTGTGTGTGTGTGTGTGTGTATGTGTGTGTATTGTGTGTGTGTGTGTGGAAACCTTGGTTCAGCTTTTGTCTGTTGGGGTTGGTTCTATTTCAGTTCTTTAAATTCTTGGTATTCTGGATATGCTTTAGTAGCCATCAAATTCATGGGATTAGTTTCAGCATTGTAAAGTGATGTAAATTAAAAACTTGTGTAGCGCTTTATCCTAAGTAGCCCAAAGTGCTGATATTCAATAACATAGCTGGGCCTAAAGAAAATGATGATGATATTATGACATAATTGTTGGACAGTGGAGTTTAGGGCAAGTTCCTGTGAAGATGTATCCTGTATGTATTGTATGTCTAAAGTGTGGAAATATTTGTGTATACATGATTGCTTGACTGTGTGCTTTTATTCTCTAAATTTATACAGTTTTTAATAAATAACCAGTGTGTGTTTGAACTGAAAAGATCAATTGACAGAAATGTATACAGTTTTTAATAAATAACCAGTGTGTGTTTAAACTGAAAAGATCGATTGACAGAAATTAATAGAGTTTTTAATAAATAGCCAGTGTGTGTTTAAACTGAACAGATCGATAGACAGGGAAGAGGAATAACAATATGTCAAAGTAACACTGGAGTGCGCTTCCACTGTAACAATCTGCTTCATCAGTCAACTACATTCTCTTTTTGTATTCCTGTGTTTGCCCTTTCCCAGTGATTGTATGTTACTACATAGGCTGATGTTGTCATGATAGCGTAATGGAAACAAGATATTCTTGAAAGCTATTAAAATAGTTTTGCCACATTCCACCTGTTCTACCTTGTGCAATCAGTTTGAACGTCTTTTAAGCAGAGGCATGCAGTGATGCGTCAGGCAAGTGTAGATTTACAAACTTTGTGTTAATGCGCAGTAGGGGGAACCTTTATCTGTTGTTCGCTTTGTCTGTTAAAATCATTTCAGCACTGAAAGAGGTATGAAAATGTATATAGGGTTGAGATGAAAGTAGAAGTCTTCATTACCAATTTGTTAAAACCAGGAAAAAAATCTACATGATTAAAATCAGAAGGGAGGTTATGAATAATACTGCTGACAGTTTGAAGAATACGGTTCTGTGATAGTTTTGAAACAGGAAAAAAAAAAGAAGGCTGAATTGAAAAGGTTTCATGTGGGATGTATGTTTGATTTTCCCCCCCAGCTAATTGAGGTAATAACTTGGAATAGAAAAAAAAGTAGAACTTAGTCGTTAAGAAAAGAAGAGTGTATGTGACTAGGTGTGACTTCCAAACATCAGTGGGCTTGAAACGGGACTTTCTAATAATAATAGCATGTAGGTTGTACCTTGGTGATGTCTTGTTTGCCAAAAGTCTCTGTGTCTGCACCTGTGTATGTCTCTTAAGTATGTAAAGAAGTTAAGCGTATTATGTACAATTTTTCAATGTTCTGATTGTTGTAGTGAACATATTTGTCAAGATACTTTGAAATAAACTTTAAAAAATATGTTTAAAAAAAGGGATACTTTATATTAAACCTGAAGAATGCTTTGGAAATTCTGTCATGTTACAATGAAATATCATCCATGGTTTTCTTTGAGTTTTTTTGGTGATAATTATCTCTGAACTGAATCAAAAGAGAATGCCCAACATGTGATAGTATGAAGCCTTTCCCACAGGAAAATGATGCATTTCAAAAGATGTTTCATGTTTTTCTTCAGGTCACAAATTCATGTTAAAATTCTTGGATAAACCTATCTTTTTTTTCATCATGATTTTATTGGTTTGAATGTATGATTTACAGTTGTGGAGCTTCTTACATTGGTAAATTTCTTCTCAGTGTTTGATAAAACCCCCAAACTAAAACAAACACATTGTGAATGCTAAACCACACCCCCCTCTCCCCTCCAAAAGTTAGTTTAAACAATCTGCGTAACTGCTCTTTGTATAGTCTTTTTGACCAATCCAAAACATCTTTAGGTTCAAGTTAGGCATGATTGTTGATAAACGTGTCAAAAGTCAACAGATTCAAGAATTTCTTGCCCTTTACCTCCACACTGTCCACACATAATAACACCTCTTTGCTGCCACTCTTGTAGGTAGGCCCTTAAAACCCTAGTATCTTTCAGTTTTGTTCTCTTACTTAGTTTGGTTTTATTCAGTGTAAATTTGTACCATGTTTAGTGGGTGTATGTATGTAAGCTGATAAATTTGAAATAACTTGTCAATGCTCACTTTTCCATGAATATTGTTTTGTGTCACAGACAATTTGCAGGCTGTTTTTATCAGCGTATGGTTGAGAAAAGTGTACATGCACACAAACAAGACAGACACATTTTCATAGGATATTGCAACAGTTATTCTTTTTGTTTGTCTATGTCCTCATTGCCTTTTATTTCTGTACACCCATCAATTTTCTAGCATTCCAATGGATTAATAAGACATGTCTACCCAGGCCGTTCTTTACCTTTTTCCTTCTTCTAGTGGAAGAACCTCTGGAAGAGCACTCACACTGTTAGAGTGTGTGTGAGGGTGCACATGTTTGGCTGCATCTATGTTCTTAGAAATGCATGTGAATTTTTAGAAATGTGTGCTGTGTGTGTTCAGGATTGGATGTACGAGAAATGCATGCATGTGTTGAAAATTCAACTTGCGTGAGAAATATATGTTGAGAAATGTGTGCATGAAAAAGGTGTGTGTGTGTGTGTGTGTGTGTGTGTGTGTGTTAAATGCTGATTTGTTGAGAAATGTGTGCATGAGCAATGAGTACCAGTGTAGAGAAATGTGTCCAACACCATTTCTCTTAAAACACACTGGGAAAGGAAAAAAAAAGAACCACAAGCCAAGAACTATTTCCTGTTTTCCTGAGACAAACCAGAAAATGTGTGAGTGTGGATTGCACAACAACAAACCCCCTTACGTCCCCCCCCCCAAAAAAAAAAAAAAAAAAAGCAAAAAACCCCAAACCTGAATGAACATAACGTGTGACTTGGTAGATATACGCAGATACAAAATTGAATTGTCATTTATTGCTCTTTACAGAAACTGCTTTTCCGAGGAAGGTCTTGTTTGAAAAAAATCTGCTGACACAAAATAAACTGATTTGTAAATTACTAACATTGATTAGTCTAAGGTACTTTGTAGGCTATCTTAGATCTCTGCAAACAACGAAATAAGAAAATAACTTACCAACTTCAACAAGTTTGACAAATAAACAAACTTGAACTATTTCAGTGCTTTGATTTGTTTGCTTTACAAGATTTAGTGCTTTATAAAGTCCATACATTATTATCATTAAGACTTTATTAAAATGATATATCATATAGAAGACATATGGCTAGACAAAAATGACGCTGACATCGTTTTAAAATGAGACCTTAGGAAGCATCGATACACCCTATAGAATAGATGTGGTTCATATGTAGGCGTATTCCCAGAATCAGAACGCGCTACCTAAATGGTGGCAAAAATGGTCGCATATGCAAACATTTCACCACTGATGAACCTCGGAGGTCAAGGCAAGAAATGAAGATACAAAATATCATGTATGCATGTGGACATTTGTAGTATCAACCTCCTTTAGAAACAGTAAAGAAACACCCTAGCATCAAATATACATGGTGAAGTTTTGCATCAGTGTGTGATTACCAAAAAAAATAAAGAGAAAAAAATGTAACTAATGATCTCATTTGTGCTGTGCTTTTGAGAATGCAAGATTGTTCAGTATAGACATTAGTCTGTTTTTCAAACCCAGGAGTGAGTTTGTTCTTAGTTACCCCCCAAGCTCAAGTGATACTTATGTGTTTAAGCAGCTGAACTCTGAAGAATATTGGAGTAGATTATTGATAGATGAACACGTGTATGGTGCATTTTTTCAGCTTACGCATTGAACAGAAATCACATTTGATTAGGTTGTATCTAGTGAAAATGGTCTAGTGCTAGCCTGAATGAGAATGCAAATTTCTATGTGAATGAATGGGTTGTAGACAGTACTGTTATGCTGTATGTATAAGTCATAATGTGTGGACAGTCGAAGCAGTTTATAAGTTAACACCAGATTCAATGAGTTTATTAGCATTTTCATCTTATTTTGATTAGTTTCAGTAAAATACGTGTATATGAATACTCATGTAGTATCCAGTCACAGGAAAGTATGATCATATCTGCACACATGTGCTTGTTTTGTGTATGCATTCACACCATCTATGGCTGTTTTAAAAGAATCTTAGTGCAATTATTTGCGAAACATTCCTATTGTGTGTGGATGCTCAGTTTTGTACAAAAATTTGTATGTTTTGATTGTATGGCATATATTTACGAATTTGTATGTTAAGATTTTGTGGTGTGTGTTTCTTTAAAGTGTATGAATTCGTATGTTTTGATTCCATGCTTTATGAGTGAAAATCGTGATGAATGTGTGGATTTTACTTATGATTTAACATGCAGTACATTTCGAACAAATGAAGGGAGCTTGTGTTTTCAGAACTGCAGCACCCCCCCTAAGAAAAGCATAGTTAGTGTATTTTTAATGTTCTGTTGATAAAACCATTATCGTTACAATGATTGAATAGTATTGAAAGTTCTGTATATGTGCTGTATGTGCTTGGCTATGTCATCCAAAATGCAACTGATTATTTGTATATGTGCACCTGTTAGTACAGAAACATATATCTCAGGCATGTATATTGTAGGACAGTGTAATACTGTATCGTGTTTTGTGTTATCGTATACCACTTGTAGTCAAGGCAGATTTCTCTGCATTAAATATGAGCTGCTCTCCGTGAAGAAAGCTGGTTGCCTCAAAGGTAGTGCCAGTTTTTAAAAAAAAAGTCATTTGCTTTGAAAACACACAACAGATACTGCATGTACTGGTGGTCACATGGGTGAAAAGTGAAGCATCTTAAAATGAATGATGAACACTGCAAGTGTGTGCTTATGTATACTGGAAGAAAAAGCACTGCTGAACATGTTTTAGATACACTGCAGCAATTTTAAAAACAAATTTTTTTTTAAAGGGATATGCTGCAGCATGTACAAGCTTGCTGATTAGTAACAGTGAAACTGGAATAGAAACAATATCAAATGGCAATGTGTGTATTATAGTGTAACTGAAAATCTGAATAGAAGGTATAGAAAGACATGGCATGCTAACTATCTGAGCTGTGATTCTTAACAACACCATAGTTATGATGGCTTCTGTGGTCAGTGGAGCCATCCACATGATTGGATTAGAAATGGCATGGTCCTTGTATTGTAGAAAATCTGATTGTGTAGCAAGACAGCACACAGACGAGCAAATATTTTTCCTAACACTGGCACCATCATCACCCCACGGAATGTGACGCCATTTCATCAAGACACTGCCAAAGTGTTGTGCGTGTCATTCTGTGTTTGTGTTCTGTCCTAAGTCTTGTGTGTGGGAAGGGACAGGTCATCATTGCACTTCTGGGGTGAAGTAGTGATTGTCTCTCTCATTGTGACTGATGTGTATGGAGTAGAGTGGTTGTACAAGTTTGTTTTTTGATGAACCTTTTGTGGAATCTGTGCTTGTGAGGCTTTTATTTTTATATTTAGGTGTGGTTGGCTGGTTGGTAAATTATTTTTATATCTCTTTTTTTAGGTAACGCAATAATTTTCCATTTTACCCCATTGATAAAAAGGAGCAAAACCTTTTGAGATTTAAGCAGAACATTTCATCCAAATGGTATTTTGTGGTTGTGTTTTTTTGGTTTTATTTTTAACATTTATTCTTCTTTTCAGATATGAGAGAAGCTTCAGAGATATACTTCTTATCTTTGTTCTCATCAACTTCAGAAATACATTGATTTTCTTTTCCTCTCCTCACCATCAACAGTATTGAAGTCGGTCACAAGTTGTTCCGACTTCTTGCCATCATGTTCAGTAGTCTGCCACAGAAGTCTGCCTATAACTGCTTTCTAATCTAGTATAGCATTAGTTTTGTAGTGTACCTTTATTCAGTTAAGTTGGAAGATCTCTATATTATTAGCTCTGTCAGTTCTGTTGGATGTTTTTTTTGGGTTTTTTTTATAATTGTTTTGTTTTTTGTGGTGAAGTGCATGGTGTTTGAGATGACAATATCATTATTATTATATTCCAGCTATGCATCAAACTTGCATTGGTTCAGGAGAGCTAAGTTAGACATATATCTTGCATATCATTTATGGATGATGATTCTTGGGTTAGATATTGAATGTAATTAAATGATACACAGATACTGTGAATTATGCCTAAGGTGTGTGCAATGGTTTTGATCATATTGGTATTTCTGTGTATTTTGTGATTGTAAGTTTCTTTCATGTGTTAGGCAATCGTTTATGGTTTTAAAAGAGTAGTATTTGATGAATGGCTATTTTTAATGGGCACATGATCAATGAAAAAGTTTGGAGTTTTTTTGTGAAGTATGGATGACCGATGTTGATTCTGAAGAATTTTGTGTTAGATGTTCAACTGAAAATGGTTTTTGTGTGTGTGGTTTTTTTTTTTTTTCTCACAGTGGAGTTTAGTAGAGATGTATGTCTGTGCGTTTGTGCGCACATGCATGTGCACAGGTGTGTAAGATGAAGAGAGCAAACTGAAGATTACCATTGTATGCATCGTCTTCCATAGACCTGGTCTGAGAGTTTTTGCTGTTTCTTATGACGTTAGTTAATTCAATATAAATTTTTATATTTAAAAAAAAGTTACAAAAATGCTGCAGTTTATTCGTCATGTGTTCAGAACTAGTTGTGTGGTGAACATGAAAAATTCAGTGGTGTTGCAGAATTCAGTAGGTTCTGTAGTTACACAGCTTTTAGCAGAAACGGTGCAACTCTTCCCTAAGTGGTGTAGATATGTTGATGGTCTGAATGTTAACACCAGAGCAAGATTAGTGAATAACTTGATACCACTACAATGAGTGTTGTTGTTTTTGTCAGTGAATGAATGGAGATATGTGCATTGTTCAAAATAATTAATTATCTGCTTACAGCTTTGAGAAGTTTGGTTACAAATTTCATTCGTATTTTGACATTTTGAGGTGAAAAGTTGCTGTTGACGTTGATGTGAATCTTCCTGTTTACTGGGGATCAGCTTGAAATCATATACTTGCCCTCTCTCCCCCCCCCCCCCCCCTTCTACCACCTCCCTTCCACACCCTGAACCTTGAGGAATTGTCATACATCTTGTGATAATTCCCACCAGCTAAACATAAACATTTGAATCTAGGCATAAGGAAAAGAAATATATATCAAATGACAAAATTTTGTAATGTAAATTTTGTTTCTTTAATTCTGGAAAAATGTAACCATTAAATATCTTTGTTTCCAAAGAGGCTGCTGCCCATTTCAGCCATCTGTCAATGAGTACTTCCCTCTAAAGCAGTGAGGGAAAGGAGATGGGCATCACAACCAGATGCTGGCCCCGTAGATAAACCGAGGTCTCTGACGCTTCAGTTCCCAACAATTACACAGGTTCTGGTACACCTTTACTTACCTTGCCTATTAAAGTTCTGTAACAGTGTGTGGCTTCCAAAGAGTTTAACATGGGATTGTAGTATAACATACACAAATTCAAAGGTCTAGATTTCATTTTCTTTCTGAACAAAATGGCTTGTTTTCAGTTTGACAAGTCTGGCAACTGTACCGTTTCTCAGTGTTGTGGTTGTCTCCAAGTCGCCCTAGTGAGGGATTTGTTCCTTTTGCTTTTAAGCGAAAATGAAAGCTGTAAAAGTACTTGGTTTCAAGCAGGTCCCTTGTTCCAATGTTTTCAATAACATGCATGTAGAATGATTCATGTCATATCAATTTCTGTGATATAAACATGATACGCTTTTGAACAGTTTTTACTGGCTTGGTGTGTGATGTTAAAAAGTGTGTGTGTGTATGTAAAAATTCAAACTAGATACAGACAGAAACGTGTGTGTGTGTGTGTGTAGCAAATCAAAATAGACACATACATTGCTGTTAAATTGAAGAGCAACACATTTATTTATGTAAAACCAAATTGTACAAATGACAAACTGGCACCAACTCCATGCATGCACACACAAACAGCAAGCCTGTCTGTGAACAGTTCTCTGAAATCTTGTCAGTATGGATCACTCACCCCTCTCCCTCCCATGTCTTTGAGTGTGTGTGTTCCTCTGTAATGGTATTCAACTGGTTCCTGCTGTTGTGAAATAGTCTTCTGAACCTTAGTACCTGAGGACACGCAGGTATTCCTATTCCAACCCTGACAGGTATTCACAAACTTCTTATCACAGTTTCACACCTGTCTATTAAAAAAGAAAAAAGAAATGAATAATATTTAAAACACACACAAAGTTCCCACACACTGGTTCTGTGTGCCAAAATGCCATCAAGACTTTATAAGAGCAACCTGACACATTTTATATACCTGTATACATTCTGAGCACAGGCATTATTACTTTCATAAAAGCCTGCACTCACACTTCAACATGTGAAATAATCCCAAATATTGATGAAGTAAATAATAAGCTTCTTGCAACCAAAATAGTCATTAACGACAAAAACTATTTTGTGACTTTTTCCTTTCTCTCTCATATATACACACAGCAAGTCTATGACAGATACATATCATTAGCTTTCTGCATTTTTACACAAAATGCAAATCATCTATCTTATTTTCCAAGCTTATTTTAAAATATTTTCTGTCAGAAAAGAATGATAATGCTAAACTCTCTCTCATCTCTCTCTCTCTCACACACACAACATACGCACACCCAAAAAGAAACAAAAACCCCCAAAATCGACTCCACAAACCACCCCCCAAAAAAAACCCCAAACAAACAACAACAAAAACCACACACAAGGCCTGAAAACACAAAGTCCCACTTCCCTCCCCCCCCCCCCCCCCCCCCCCCCCCCCTTCCCTTTAAAAAAACCCATCAACCACCCCAAATTAAAGACAGATCTCAACAGGTAGAATAATCATTCATATGTCAACATCATCTTGCTTCATACACACACAAGTCCACTCCACCCTTACCCACCCCCACACAAAAATGGAAACCAGCAAAAACCCTACCCCCAACAAACGAACAAATACACAAACAAAACAAAACCAAACAAAACCAAACCAAAGACCTGAAAAGGCAAACCACGTACACGCACATCATCAACATCAGCATCATCTGTTTCTGTTCTTGACGTTGACTTCGCTGTAGAAGTGTTTGCCAGCCTTCTTCTGTCGGCCTTCCCGCTCCATTCGCCGCCTCTGCATAACACACCATCAGCAAAACACGTCAATTATCTTTCCCTGTAATGTTACTGGACTAAGACAAGGGGGGGGGGGGGGGGGGTGTGAGTGGAGTGGGGGTGTATGGAAATGGAAATACAGCTTTAAGATTGGACCGGGTGTTTTCTTACAATCGATACTGAATGCTTGGAGCTCACATTCATTCAACATGGTTTCCATTCAAACCACATTCAGGACATTCATAAACAAGGAAGGCTTTAGAGAAAGGGATTTAAGGAGGATGGGGGTGTGGGGAAGAACAGACATCTCGGCACACGGTTAAAACATTCAGATCCATGACCTAGGGTTGTCGGACGAGATGTGAATTCAAATCTATGCTGATAAGCAAGTAAGTTATCAGAAGATCACACACACATATATATATATACACAAAAACAGACAGACACACGCACGCACTCCAAAACATATGTATGTATGTTTGTCCATCGTGTTCGACGATGACCAAAACAGCAGAGGAGGCAGCTGCTGTTTCGAAAATTGGGCAGAAATTTGATTATAGTGGAGATGCCTTGCCCACAGTACATCCCCACTCTCTCGGCCAAACAGGCATAAGGACAGCCAGCGTTGGAGATGTTCTCCAAAGGCCAACTAGCCACCCAGGGCTGCAGCACGTAAGGACTGTGCAAGTCAAGCCTCCTAGTCAGAGAGTCATAGTCGATCACTAAAGACTAAGCTGTAAAGTGGAATTCCATGAATGGGAAAGAAAGCCACTGGTCATACAGCCTCTCACTTTGCTGTTGCCCCCAGCGTCAATGGTTTAATCAAGAACTGTGATAAAGCACAGGCGCTGACGGTGCATAATAATCACAATAACTACCCCAATAAACGCCCTCAATCACCCTGAGAAGAGGAAAAAGCAAACGAACAAACAGCATTACCACTTTGCTGCTCAGACGAGGAGCATCATCCTCAACATTCTCATCCACTCTCTGGCGTTTCTGGCGCTGAGGCTTGACCTTTGGCACTGCCGTTTTTCTGCTGGAGGCACCGGCTGCCTGCGGCTGAAGTCTGGAGCTGGAGGAGGAAGGCAGGAGCTCCACGGTCGTTACGTCGCTGGAGTCGTTGACTGTGAAGAAGGAGTTGCTTCCTGTACACGACACGGGATGAATAATACATGTGTAAGTGCAAAGGTAAAGGTGTTCTCATAACCTATGCAGTCTTTGGGGAGCAACCTGTCATGTAAGTACAAAGGTGTTCTCATAACCTATGCAGTTTTTGGGGAGCAACCTGTCATTTAAGCACAAGGGTAAAGGTGTTCCCATAACCTATGCAGTATTTGGGGAGCAAACTGTTACGTAAGCACAAAGGTAAAGGTGTTCCCATAACCTATGTGGTCATTAAGGAGTGAGGCATCAGAGACCTCAGCTTCTCTAGGGGCCAGCATTTTTAGGGTGGCGCCCATCTCCTCTCCCTCGCTACTTTACCTTCCCTGACCCTAAAGAGGCGCAGGCACCCATTTACAGCTGGGTGAACTAGGGGACTGTGATCAAGCCAAGGTGCGCAAACGGTCACCCATCCAAAAGATAACAATGCTTAACGCTGGTTCATCTTTACTTTATTTTATTCTTTTAAATTGAGGATAATGGAATAAGCACTCATGTACTTTTTTACATCCAGTCCCTGTGTGTATGCAGTTTGTAAATTCTGTCATCTGTTCCCACTGGCACACAATGGCCTACTCTTACGAAAAGCGGAACAGGATTTAACGGTTGCACAAGATGTTCTGCATGTGTTCGCACACGGGACCTCAGTTTATAGTCTCATCTGAAGGACTTCAGGGGAGAGCAGAGTCTGCACTGATGTTAACTCCAGGGGAAAATATCCCCTTGAAGGGGAATCGAACCCGGGTCGTCAGATTGCCAGCGCAATGTTCTAACCACTAGGCTATCCTGTCTCCCATCTTAACTTGGGGAGAGTCATAAATGAATGTTTATACTTATCATTTTAATCAAACACTCAACACAGGAGGTATAACTATAAGTAGATGCCGTATATCCATACATGAATAAGTTCATGATTAACTTTTCAATTATATGTTTGTATCAGGGGAGAGAATCCCTAACAATGCAACATCGTTGGAATTGATTCTGTGTTGGTCAGTATAAAAATACTTTCATCATCTCAATACCTAGTGTTATTACGGTAAGAGTGTTGCTGAGTTTAAGCCACCAAGACACGTGTTGAAGAGGATTTTTTCCCCCCTGGAATTAACAGCAGCATTGAAAGCAACAGTGATGATGACGAGAACAAGAAGAAGAAGGAAGAAGTAGAAAAAGAAAGAAAAGAGGAAAAACAACAATGATAAAAGTAATAATGATGATGACGATGACAACACAGCAACAATATTTACAAGAAGAGAACAAAATAAGAAAAAGAAGAAAAAAAGCCAACAATAATGATAGTAATAATACTGACAACGACAACAACAAACGAAGCCATACCTGATTGCTGTACTGTCTTTCTGTCAGACACAGGACCGTTGCTGGACAACACCGTCCATTTTCCGCTGGAAGATGGCACTTTCCCGTTACTTTTGCCCACAACTTTACTCTCCTGGGACCCAACTGAATCAGAACTTTTAGCAGACGCACGCGAAACAGCAGCTCTACTCTGCATTTCTGCAACTGCAGAGACTTTCCTGGCTGGAACAGTTTCTTTTTCAGATGGTTTCTCTGACAAGACAGACTGGTCGTCTTTTAAAGGTTTTGCAACAGCTTCTGTTTCGGAAGATTTCTGTGGCGAGGCGGACTGGTTCGCTTTTGAAGTTTTCTGTGTCTTCAACTGTTTGCGTTTCTGTTGTTTTTTCTGGATTAGGTCCAGTTTCTTCTGAATCCGCTTGCTGTCCCGTTTGATTTGCTCCAGTTTCAGTTTGGAGGGAGCGAGAAAAGCGTGGGCGGCTAACCCGCTCGTGTCCTTTCCTCCTCCTCCTCCTCTCCTGCGCTTTTTCTTGTTGGATTTTCCATCTTTGTTGGAGTCGCCTGTTTCCAAGGACAGGAAAGTGACAGTTTTCGATGTCTTCTTTTTGGGCTGGGTTTTGTCGTCGCTTTCCTTTTCGTCGCTGTGACTGGCTTTTTCTTCAGCATCATCTTCTTCAGGGTTTTCGTTTGGGGGGTTTTCTTTTGGGGGGGTTTCTTCAGCGTTTTCATCTTGGTCATCTTCGTCGCTGTCATCAGTGTCATCTTCATCACTGTCGTCGTCATCATCATCATCGTTGACTGCTTCAGGGTTTGGGTCTACTGGTTTGACGTCCTCGGTGTCAAATTTTGGATCCACTTTGATGGAGGAATAATCTTGCGTCACTTGCACTGATGGTTCTTCGGTGTTCTCTGCTGGTTTAGACGTCTGTTCTTTTCCCAGTACTTCTTCCAACTGCACACACAATGAAGGGATTGTAAGTTTAGTGTCAATGTCCTGTGAACTACTATCAGGACAACTAGTGTTGGTAATCACTGCCAGGTACAATGTTCTGGAACCGATAGTCTTTCATGAAAACAAAACAAAACATGAAACAACCACAAACAACAGCATTTCAAATTTCATTTTTATCAATACTTGATGACAATCAACATGGAAAATCAAAACTTGCGTTTTCTTTTATTCTAGTATAGTCTCTTCTCCAGTTTACTTAATTAAATATAAACAAAACAAATATTATAACTTTCGGCTAACTCCTACCAAGTGAAAAATGTCTTAATTTTTAACATTTTCTTGATCAAACAACATGGAAGGCCATGATCGCCGATGTCTGCAACAGACCTGGCACATGAAGAAGGAGAAGAAGTTGATCAAACATGATAGAAGTATTAAGCTCGTAGCTGCTCTAATCACACACATAGTGTTGTACAACTGGGAGCTGCTTTCCTTGGAAAGCAAAACTAGGCAACACACAGGCTGGATGCCTGGAGAGGTAGAAACTTACTGGAGGTTCAGGGGGCCTGACAAAGTAAGGGATCTTCCCTCTCTGGAAGTCGTTCAGCACCATCTTCGCCACCGTGCTCACGTCCGACTCCCCGCCCTGAAAAAAACCACCCCCCAGCAAACAGTGAAAAATACAGCGTACACACTACAGTGAAAAATACACCCCCACAGCAAATAATAATAATAATAAATGGAACTTATATAGCGCTATATCTTGCAAAGACAAATCAAAGCGCAAACAGTGAAAAATACACCCCCACAGCAAATAATAATAATAATAAATGGAACTTATATAGCGCTATATCTTGCAAAGACAAATCAAAGTGCAAACAGTGAAAAATACACCCCCACAGCAAACAGTGAAAAAATATACACCCCACAGCAAACAGTGAAAAATACACCCCCCACAGCAAACAGTGAAAAAAAAAAACCACCCCCACAGCAAACAGTGAAAAATACACCCCCACAGCAAACAGTGAAAAAATATACACCCCACAGCAAACAGTGAAAATACACCCCCACAACAAACAGTGGAAAAAAAACACCCCCACAGCAAACAGTGAAAAAAAACACCCCCACAGCAAACAGTGAAAAATACACCCCACAGCAACCAGTGAAAAATACACCCCACAGCAAACAGTGAAAAATACACCCCACAGCAACCAGTGAAAAATACACCCCACAGCAAACAGTGAAAAATACACCCCACAGCAACCAGTGAAAAAAAACACCCCCACAGCAAACAGTGAAAAATACACCCCCACAGCAACCAGTGAAAAATACACCCCACAGCAAACAGTGAAAAATACACCCCCACAGCAACCAGTGAAAAATACACCCCACAGCAAACAGTGAAAAATACACCCCACAGCAACCAGTGAAAAATACACCCCACAGCAAACAGTGAAAAATACACCCCCACAGCAAACAGTGAAAAAAAACACCCCCACAGCAAACAGTGAAAAATACACCCCCACAGCAAACAGTGAAAAAATATACACCCCACAGCAAACAGTGAAAAATACACCCCCACAACAAACAGTGAAAAAAACACCCCCCACAGCAAACAGTGAAAAAAAACACCCCCACAGCAAACAGTGAAAAAACACCCCACAGCAACCAGTGAAAAATACACCCCACAGCAAACAGTGAAAAATACACCCCACAGCAAACAGTGAAAAAATACAACCCCACAGCAAACAGTGAAAAAAACCACACACACACCCCACAGCAAACAGTGAAAAAAACACACACACACCCCCAGCAAACAGTGAACCCCCTACATACCCTACACACTACAGTGTATGAAACAGTAAACAAGAACGATAGCCAGTGTGAGAACATTGCGCTCGCAATCCGACGACCCGGTCGATCCCGTTCAAGAATATTTGTCTGAAGTTAACATCAGTGAAGACTCCACTCTCCCACAAGTCCTTTCCGATGGAACAAACCAGTCCTTCGACGCACAGAAACTCGCACACATTGAAATCCTGTACACGTTGTAAGAGTAGCCATTGTGTGCCGTGGAAACAGATGAAAATTACAAAAAACCCAACCACACGGAGACTGGATGTAAAAAAGAACACATACAAGACTTAATTCCATACCCGAATAAAAGAATAAGATAAAATAAATAAATAAAACTAAAGGACTAGGTTAGGTTCAAGATTCAAGATCTTGCTACCCATGGATCAGCACACCACACCACACGTTATTTCTTTTGGTTTCTAGACCCCCCCCCCACCCACCCCCCCGAAGCATCCAAACCTTATGATGAACTCACAGACTGAAGTCAAACGGTCACTAACAATTCAAACAAGTGTCTGGTGGACTGGTGTAGAGAATTACCTTCACAGTTTTCCGAGGCAGCCACTTCTCCAGAAGTCGTCACGTCGTCACTGGACATGTCAATAGGCCTTTTAGGTAGTCCTCCTTCACTCGCTCCAACATGGCACCCACGTAATCTTGGGGATCCCGGACATTTTCAATCCGTACCTGAAAACAAAAAACAAGTTTCTTTTCTTACTTTTTAAAAAAAAATTCCTTGGCGAGAACTCTGAGGTTCATGAATGGCGAGATTTTGTACGTGCAACAATTTTGGTCTTTGTAATAGTTTCATAAACACATGATGAGTTTTCAATTTGTACCCACAATGGAGAAATTGTAGTTTCATAAATATACACTGTAGTTTTGGGATGACAAGCTTTCTGCGTTCATACCAGGTACAAAAGTTTCATAAATAGATATGTGGTCTTGGTTGGGGGGTGAGGGGTCCAAGAACATTCTTGATTCGTATCTGTAATGGAGAAATAGCTGTTGCATAAATACATGATGTAGTTTTGGGAACAGTGAACATTTTTAATTCATATCTGCAAAAGGAGAAAGAAAAACCTGTTTCATAAACTTATACAGACTGTAGTCTTGAAGGTTGTGGTTATTTTTATCTGTGCCTGTAATAGAGACGTAATAATTTCATGAATACGTCTTGTGGTTTTAGATACTGCAAACATTTTCAATGCATTTTGGTAATGTAAAAAGTGTTTAAACTGATATACGGTATGTCCGGTTTTGATAAACGTTTAAACTGATATACGGTATGTCTGGTTTTGATAAACGTCTCAACTGATATACAGTACGTCTGGTTTTAATAAACATCTAACCTGATATACAGTATGTCTGGTTCTATCAGTTTTATTACATTTTAAGGGATCCAGCCTGTGACTTCTCATTGACTAGGAGGACGTGTTACCTCTAAGCCACCAATGTCCACACCAGCTCTTCCAACATAGACTGTGGCTGTCTGAAGTCCGTCATAAAGAGTCTATGTGAAGTCAGTCATGAAGAGTCTATGTGCAGCCAGTCGTAAAGTCTATGTGCAGTCAGTCATAAAGAGTCTATGTGCAGTCAGTCATAAAGAGTCTATGTGCGGTCAGTCATAAACAGTCTGTGCAGTCAGTCATAAAGAGTCTATATGCAGTCAAGTCATATAGAGTCTATGTGCAGTCAAGTCATATAGAGTCTATGTGCAGTCAAGTTATATAGAGTCTATGTGCAGTCAAGTCATAAAGAGTCTATGTGCAGTCAGTCGTAAAGAGTCTATGTGCAGTCAGTCATAAAGAGTCTATGTGCAGTCAGTCATAAAGAGTATATGTCAGCCATAAAGAGTCTATGTGCAGTCAGTCATAAAGAGTCTATGTGCAGTCAGTCATAAAGAGTCTATGTGCAGTCAGTCATAAAGAGTCTATGTGCAGTCCGTCATAAAGAGTCTATGTGCAGTCCGTCATAAAGAGTCTATGTGCAGTCCGTCATAAAGAGTCTCTGTGCAGTCAGTCATAAAGAGTATGTGTGCAGTCAGTCATAAAGAGTATATGTCAGCCATAAAGAGTCTCTGTGCAGTCAGTCATAAAGAGTCTATGAGCAGTCAGTCATAAAGAGTCTCTGTGCAGTCAGTCATAAAGAGTTTATGTGCAGTCAGTCATAAAGAGTTTATGTGCAGTCAATCATAAAGTCTATGTGCAGTCAGTCATAAAGAGTCTATGTGCAGTCCTCATAAAGAGTCTATGTGCAGTCAGTCATAAAGAGTTTATGTGCAGTCAGTCATAAAGAGTCTATGTGCACAAGTACGCTCACACATGAAAACTGTCACAGGACAAATGAAAAAAGTACAGATGCAAGAAAAAGAAAAGAAAGTGGTGAACTCACCACTCCTTTCAAGACGCTGTCTGTGCGGGTGGCTCCAGTGGGGTACACAATACCTGGACAGTCCACCAGGTAGATTCGCTTCATCAGTGCCACATACTGCCACACCTGACAAACACAGACATCAATATTTCATTTTGGAACACACTGTGTTGCGTTGTTAAGTATGTGAATCTCTCCCTGGGGAGAATGTGTGGCTGCAAGAGCAGTTCTACCCAATCAAAAATTTAAAAAAACAACAATTATTCCTGTCTGTGTAAATATTTATTTCCCTATCAAAGTGATTTTATTTTCCAACAGAATTTCGCCATGTACACTTTATTACAGTGGGTTCTTTTACATGTGCGTTTCCAAAGATGGATTAGTTTTTAACCTGCGCACAAGACCTCTGCACATTTGTACAGGGGACCTCAGTTTTAAGTCTTGTCCAACGGACTTTCAGAGAAGTAAAGTGCATACCAATGCCAACTCCAAGGGAAAAATCCTCTTAAACAGACACCTCAGGCCTTGGTAACTGTCTGATCATGACTATAACTTTCTAACAATAGAGCAGTCTACCCCCTTGCAGGAATACCCAGGTGGTCAGAGCGTTGCACCGTATGCTTGCAATCTAACAGCCCAGGTTCGAGCAACCACCAAGACGCCCATTCAAGGGGGTGTTTTCCCCTTAACCCTTTACCATTCGCATTTCTTACAGAGAAACTCTCTGTAGTATTCGGAAATTTACGCTGTTTTTTCAGAGAATAAGGTACCTCAAGTACACATAGTCCTGTACAGTTACTATTGTTCGCAGAGCAGTCATATTTGGCCAAAGTATTCATATGATGTCATACTTTGTTCTGCACCCCAAGATGTGTGTCCTACCTACATGTGTCGTGCTGCTGTCCCCTCTTTGTCACCAAATACAGGTAACATTGCAGTGACATCATGCTGTTAGTCTACAACTACCCTCTAACATGCGCAATATAGGTATGTGATTAAAAAAAATAATATGTGTGGTCCTGCCTGAATGTGTCCTCCATCGCATCCACCGTCATGGTAATCCAATCGAACATTCACACGTCACAAAATTACTGTCACCAAGTCTACACTTCCTCAGTGGAAAGTATTCAAACATATTGAAAACGACGTTGACTAATGCGCGTATATACATTATTTACAAATATATGCTGACGCCTACTATTTACAGACACTAGTGTGTCCTTCACCAATAGCTAGCTACATGACTGTCACAATGCAGGTGTCACAGCCAGTGTCGCGTCCAGGTGTGTTGGCGTGTTTCTCAGGTGAAAATACTGATTAATTTTAAGAAATCTGGTTTTCATCATAATATTACTGATCCCTGACTCAGAAAATGTCAAATCAGTAGACCAGTAGAGATGAAGCCTCGGCAAACGCTTGATCCCCATCATGATCAAAACTGACAGGAAAGCCCAAATTTCATCAGGTGTTGTTTCTGTCCGTAATGGATCTATGACTAAGCCTTTCACAGCGATCTTTTGCCTGGCATAGTTGTTAGTTTCATCTGCTACAATTTGAAAAAAATGTTGGGGCACAAACAAAACAAAGTAATCTAAGAGCTTGGCTTTCAGTGGGAGAGTTTGCCCGGCCCGTCTTGTACTGAGCAAGGCACTTGTGCGCTGCGCCATGTCGTCTGCTATGAAGCCAACGGAATGTTATCCTAAGCATCACTTTCCGACTCACTACCTTCTCCTATTTCATCTCTTTCTTCTACATCTACTTCAACATCGGATTCAACATTTTATTCTCTTTCGAACTGTTCCCCTTGCGCCAAAATAGCTTCAATTTCCACATCAGTATATTCCTCCCAAATTGTATGCTCAATCTTTGCTGCCATTTTTAGCTACAAGAAAGTGTGGGAAAGACAAAGCCAGTCACTGGCCAATTTCTTGTGAAAGGGAGGCTGTGTAGCACTGAATTTGGTGTCCATTCCTTCCTTAGTTTATGCTGACCTCAGTGGAATGTTCATTCATAGTGTGCGTGTACTAGGTAGAGCTTAGTGCGTGAGGGAAAATCCCCACTAGGTCGAAATGACGTCCGGCGGGCTACGGCGGGTATAAATAGATGCGGGCGAGTGGGCAGCGGCGGGCTACGGCGGGTAAAAATGGGAAAGGGTTAAGTTAACATCGGTGTTGACTCCATTCCCCGCAAGTCCTTCAGATGAGACTATAAACCAAAGTCCCATGTCTGAACGCATACAGACCACCTTGCGCACACATTAAAAAACCGGAACTGCCTGTCGGAAGAGAGGGCTATTTGTGCCAGTGGGAATGTATGACAAAATTTACAAAACAGCATGGACATGGGGATTGGATGGAAAAAAAACAACACAAGTGCCTATTCCATAATCCTTGAAACAAAAGATTTTTTTTGTTTAAAGATAATAATCACAACAGCAGAACTTAAATTATAACACTTCAACCATAAGCATGATTCTGATATTCAGTCCTGACATAAACAAGCATGATTCTGGTATTCAGTCCTGACATAAACAAGCATGATTCCGGTATTCAGTCCTGACATAAACAAGCACGATTCCGATATTCAGTCCTGGCAAGTTACCTTGGTCTCCCCGGCCAAAGGAGCCACCTTGCAGACCTTCTTGGCCTTGAGGGCGTTGATGATGGAGCTCTTGCCCACGTTGGGATAACCGATCAGCCCCACGCTGATCTGCTTCTTGTCCAGGTGCAGCTGCAACACACATCATCATCATCATCATCATCACCATCATCATCACCATCATCATCACCATCACCATAATAATAATCTAAATAATAATAATAATAAATGGAATTTATATAGCGCTACGTCTTGCAAAGACAAATCAAAGCGCTTGCACTCAACTCAGTCTTACACAGTCATGCAATCAATAACAATTAATAGTCCCCATAATCCAAATGCGTACGCGCACACACACACACACACACACACTAGTTATACACTTTAGCAGGGTGATGGACTTTGTTTGTTGAAGGCAGGGACAGTTATGAGATGAGACAGGAGAGGAAAATCTTAGGTTTGAAATAAATATGTCTTGAGGCTGGATTTAAAAGTGTCATAAGAAGGCTTTTGGCGAAGAGAGAGAGGGAGGTCATTCCAGATCGATAGACCACAAATAGAGATATAGCAACGGCCAACAGTGAATTGTTTGAATCTAGTTATTCAGGTAGTAGGTAATCATCAGAGGCATTCAGGAGATGACGGTGAAAGTTAGGGAAAAGCTGGACAGCAGAAAGTCTTTGGTGTAGATGTCCTCTTCTAGCAGGTGTTTCAGCCCTTACAAAAAGACACTTGGTAGAACAGGGCTTCTTCACGTAACAAATTGCCGGGGAAGTAAAAATTACATCTACACTGCTTCGAAATGCAGGTGATGTCTTTTTTGTTTGTTTTGCTCCTTGGCTAGAGCTACAAGGTGCATATGAACCATTTTTCCCTGCACCATTAATGTAGCCAGATTCTGACTTCAGGGAAACAGGAATTAAACCTGTCAATTTTGCCAGGACAGTCAGGAGGTACCTCCCTGCTCTTTCCAATTTTCAACGGCAGTGGCTTCTTTTGAGTGCATGAGACCATAAGCACACGGGTCTGACTGGTTAAGTATCCTCCAAAAGACTTGACATTCAGTTTGGTTTTACCTGTCAAACTGGGGGAATAATGCAAGGCTGGGAATCGAATCTAGAACCTCGTGGTTTCCTTTGTAGGCAGGTGAATGTCTAAACTTCCCCCCCCCCCCCATTCCCTTTTGGAATCACCACTACCATCACCACCACAACTAATTTTAATATCATTATCAGCAACAATAGCAGCAGCATTACCATCACCACCACCACCTGTCACCTCCACAGCCACCATCACAACCACTACTCTCCACCCTCTGTCTGCTGCCCCCATGGCAACAGTGAAGGTAGACTTGTCGCAGCACAAAGACAGAACAAAGCAAGGACTACAGAGTGAAGCAAGTCTCACATTTTTAAACTGTCACAGCACATAGAACAAATCAAGGATGAAGTCTCACATTTTTAAACTGTCACAGAACATAGAACAACAAAAGAGTGAAGTCTCACATTTTTAAACTGTCACAGGACAAAGACAGAACTAAAGAAAGACTACAGGATGAAGCAAGCCTCACACTTTTAAACTGTCACAGCACATAGAACAACACAAGGATGAAGCAAGTCTCACATTTTTAAACTGGCGCAGCACATAGAACAACACAAGGATGAAGCAAGTCTCACATTTTTAAACTATCACAGCACATAGAACAACACAAGGATGAAGCAAGCCTCACATTTTTAAACTGTCACAGCACATAGAACAACACAAGGATGAAGCAAGTCTCACATTTTTAAACTGGCGCAGCACATAGAACAACACAAGGATGAAGTCTCACATTTTTAAACTATCATAGCACATAGAACAACACAAGGATGAAGCAAGTCTCACATTTTTAAACTGTTGCAGCACACATAGAACAACACAAGGATGAAGCAAGTCTCACATTTTTAAACTGTTGCAGCACACATAGAACAACACAAGGATGAAGCAAGTCTCACATTTTTAAACTGGCGCAGCACATAGAACAACACAAGGATGAAGCAAGCCTCACATTTTTAAACTGTCACAGCACATAGAACAACACAAGGATGAAACAAGTCTCACATTTTTAAACTGTCACAGCACATAGAACAACACAAGGATGAAGCAAGTCTCACATTTTTAAACTGGCGCAACAGGTTGATGAGGGCTCCTTTGCCAAAGGGACTGGTCAGGCTGGCGTGGAATGCCATGGTGGGGAACTCGGAGGAGAAGGTGGCCACCCATTTTTGCTGTGCAGAAAAAAAAGACAGAGAATCCATGTTGATATCTCCCGTTCAAATAAACCATCTGTAACATACCTGCTTTTCCCCTTTTTCACTGTACTATGCAGCAACAAATGCTATGTGCAAGTGCACACGCGTTTGCACACACACACACAGACACAGACAGACACACACATACACACACACACATACACACACACACAGACACACACACATACACAGACACACACATACACACACATGCATACACACACACACATCCCCCACACACATATATAACAAATATAAACACACTAAAAGCCTTAGCTGCAAGCAATGAACAAAAATCCCATCCTACATGATGGTGACAGGGAGTCTTACTGCCAACACCTTCAAGTACAATAATGCACAAAGTATTGTTGTACAACACAATGCTGACACAAGACCCAAAAAACAACCCAAAGGAAGAAACTACTCACTGTGGCCCAGGCTGGAACAAGATCCACCTTGTTGATCACCAAGATCAGGTGTTTGTGTGGCTTCTCCTCCTTCAGGTATTTCTCTACCTGGTAACACCGCGTACCTTTAGGGTCGCGGGCGTCCAACACTTCCAGCACAACATCGGAAGAATCTATAACCTGCACAAATCCCACAAAAGCTACAAGGTGTGATCTGAACATCTTCAAAATCCAGGAGCATCATTAGCAGAACCCTATGACTGGTTCTACCAAGAGAATCACAGTAAAATTGGCCTGTCCATATTGCCGTGATGAACAAATCTGGCCATAATTTTTTTGGTTAAAAACCCATCAATATATGAACACAAAATGACAAAAAACATACAAATTAGGTAAAGGTGAAGGTGTAAAGAGGAAGTTGTAATGGGGGATTAACCATGCATTGATATTAAAAAGTCTTTAAAATGTGTACTTATGGACCAAAATTCATGTGTAATTGTGCCTTTGCGTTAAAGCCCCCACCTCCCTCCCCCCAATTTCCAAAACATAGTATTTTTTAATTTACTTATGAACATTAAAAAAATAAATATCCACAGCTCACCAGTGATTAAAGATAACAAAACAATCTAACAGGAGTTAAAGGTCATACCTTGTACAGTTCGTTCCAGATTCTTTTAGACTGCCCAGCCTTGAAGACGATTTCTGGCTCCTCTTCTCTCACTCCTTCGTCCTCTCGAACAATGTCGCCATCTTTGTCGACGTCATAGTTTCCTTGAGCCTCCATCGCTTTTTCCATCATTTCCTGTCGTCACCAGATCATCCATGAATACACATGAGGTTGGAAAATGTAAGGAACACTGTGGAATATTCATGTTAAAGACTAAGTTAAAGTGCCTGCTGTGACAGCTAAAATAGGTAAATTACTTGTGTGTGTATGACATTTGTTTCCAGTTCTTTTATGCATCCCCCCACCTCCCTCTTTAACATAAAACAAAAATACTGATACATAAGTATGCCACATAACCAAATTTGACTCGAAGAAATAAAATGGAAATTGTGCACACCTGAGTCCATCTTATATACTACAGATTTATCTCTACAACTGTATGTTATTTCGTGTTTATAATTGTATTAAGTCTTAAATCATTCACCTGTATCTTCTCATTTCTAAAAAGAATGTGTACAAAAACAATTCAATATAAACGAAGAACAAATCCACTTGGTTTAAGTGAAAAAGATGATGTAAACAATGGGCATCATCATCAACATTATAGCAAAACATTTACAGAGCATATTCCCCAAACATATGTCGAGTTTTGACTCTTTACAAAGGAAAAGGTCTCATTATTATGCCATGAACACATGTATGCATGCACACCCAGTCACACACGCACACACAAACAAACATACATACACACACACACACACTCTCACTCTCTTTCTCTCTCACACACGCACACACACACTCACTCAATCTCTCTCTCTCTTACACACACACACACACACACACACACGCACATGCGCACGCCTGAAATCAAACAGCACAAAGAAAAAGCACAATGACTAACCTCCAAGCTAGAACACTGAAGAGTAGGTCTTTTTCTTGTTGCTTTTTTGCCAAAGCATTCACTGAAGGACATTCTATCCAGGATGTGATCGTTTGTTTTCTGTCACACAAAGAAACATTCGGCACATAAGACATTCACAGCCATTAAAATAGTACATTGTGACAGGAAAAAAAATGGAAAAATAAAAATGTGAACTGAATCTCTTGTTCCCAGGCATGCCAACTAACAAGTTTCACTTTCAGGGACATCACCACTTGAAAATGGGGACACTGGCAAATTTTCAGGGACAATCATGCAATCACACACACACAAAAGCGCACTTCTTTAAAAAACAACAAATAACACATATCATTGTGTTTTTCTTTTTGACACCATCTTTCTGCTAGAACATGCTAAAACTATGAAAGTGAACGTCATCTAAGAACTTAAGGAATTTCAGTCCTTGTGATGCTACAGCGCTTGACACAATTTCCATTTGTGAACAAGTTTTCATGATTATTTTCAGTGGTCAGAGCACTCACTTTCCCCAGCTAAGGTTAAGCAGCAAGTATGGTTACAACTTGGATGGGTAACCATTTGTGCACCTTGGCTTCAGTACAGTCCCCCCATTTCACCCAGCTGTAAATGGGTACTTGCCTCTTTTAGGGTCAGGGAAGGTAAAGCAGTGAGGGAGAGGAGTTGGGCGCCACCCTCAATATGGTGGCCCCTTCAGAAGTTGAGGTCTCTGATGCCTCGCTCCCCTATGACCACATCGGTTATGGGACACCTTCACCTTTACCTTACAAAAGTACAGAGCTCTAGACAGTGAGACTGACAAGAAAGATAACTCACCTTGCAGACAGGGTTGAGGAGGGTGACAGGGTTTTTTGTCTGTCGCATCACCACTTTGTAGGGGTCGTTCTTCACTTTCTCCATCTCTGTCTGGAACTCCTGCAGTGCTGACTGCTTGATGGTCCGGGTATTGCCTGACCACATGGCACACACATTACTGCCCCTCTTCACCATATTACTTTATTGCCCTAACTACAATATGATGATCAGGAAAACTTAGTAATCAGAAATGATGTTCCTCACATGGGGGTGCGGGGGGCCTGTCAGTATAAATAGCATCCCTACCTTCTGGAAATTTTGAGCTACGAATTGTCTCTTTTCTATCTCTCTCTATATTTCTGCCTTGTTCCTTTTCTTCCTGTCACCTCCTTCCGTGTATTTCCTCCCTTCTGGGTCCATTCTCCTGCCTTTTTTCCCCCAGAAAGACTTAAAGTATAACAATTCTCTCCCAAGCTGAAGTTGGATGTGCTGGGCCTGACTTGTCAGGTGCTTATCGACAGCACGACAGAGGATGCTGTATTTAAATACTGACAGGCCCCCAGCATCCCCATGGGGGACTTCAAAGGTCTGAAACATGTGTACCATATCATGGCATACAGTATGTCATTTGGGGATGTCAAGACTGCCACAGCTATAGCTACAGCACAACTTCAATGAGGTAACAAACCTACAGTCTACCTATTCATATTTGTGGTGCCTTTCTGTTTATGATCATTTTTATTTCACCATAAACCACTGAAGTAAAAACGAGGCTACCTTAATAGTGGGTAAACGGTTGTGTACACAAAATCTCACCATTTGTCAACCTCAGAGCTCTAGCTGAGGAACAGATAGGCAAAAAATCCCACCTTATAAACAGCCTTACTCTTTTCTTTGTTGAGACAATGTTATCAATCATTACTCAGGTTTCCCCCCCCCATAGATCCAAACAATCAAAAAATGATTATTCATTTTGCAATTCAAGACAGAGACTTACCAAACCATCTTCTGTTGGGTTCCACCCGAGCTTGTGTGCCTGAGGCCAGAGTGTTCTGAAATACAGCTGCCTTCACTATCTTTCCTGCCCTGTTCCTGAAAACACAAGATCACATCCTTTGTCCAATGAGTTAGGTGAAATACTAAAAGAGAGAGAGAGACACAGAGAGAGAGAGAAAGAGAAAGAGGTGTATGTGTGTGTGTGTGTGTGACAATCATCTTAGGTTTTCAGCTACTGTTACAAAAATACACTAAACAACACAATGCTGCAATTTAAAAAAAATCCCCAAACAACCCAACATACAACAAAACACAAACAAAATATCTTCCAATCTAATCACTATTATCATTGTTCATAACTGTCCATTGCCCTGATGACCACAATGCTATCAACTCAACAATGATTGAATGAAAGCTTATGACTTAAGTACATTAACCTGTGCAACATTTGTCTTTTTTTAAATCATAGATTCAAGCACCACTAAAACCAGCTCTTCTGAAGTTCTGTTGCTAACTCATATCAATAACCAAGGCCCAAGCCAACCATAAGGGTCAACCCAGAATGATCACCGCATTGTGACTGAGAGACTCACATAGACAATAAATGCCATGGGATAAAACAAATGCCTGAGACCCCCAAAACAACCATGTTCCTAATATTTAAAAAAACCCACCACACACACACACGCACACACACATACACACACACACACACACACACAAACCCAATGTGAAATGCTAACTCAGACAGAAATATACCCCCTTTTTCCTGAACAAAGTCGCCATTTGAAAGTTGAAAACATTAACAAAAGCAGGCACAAACCTTTTCGGCTTTCCACCCCGGTACATCTGTAGCCGTTTGATGGTAGACTTGTCCCTCATGTTGTGCCCCGTCCCTTTCACTTTCTCTCGGTCTGTCACACAACGAACATAACAACGGTGAAAGGTACTGACACTAAGTAATTATACTCAAAATGTTGACTGTACATGTATACTGTGTACAGAAAAAAAGCCCATCAGTTGTTACTGCGCAATAATTCTATAATCTGTACACAAATATTTTTCTTGAAGGAAGTAAGTTGAAATCCATTATTTGCTATTAATGTTATTGTGGTAAACCTCTTAAACTGAGTTAAACTTATTTTGTCTGGGTTTTTTTCAACTACAAAAGAATTTGTACTGTCAAGTGTTCATTACATGTATGTGTGCAACCTTTGAAAATGTTATTTATAGTCTATCAAACAGAAGACAGGAACAAAATATAATTTAAAAAAAAAGTAATGCCACATCATCACCATGGCAACATCTTTCTACAGAGAACAGCGAGAATTTAACCAAAAATGTGTCACAAAGTGCAAAAGATAATACAACATGACCTTTTGTAATAATAATAGTAATACAGTAATAGAGTAGGCCTGTGGTGTGTGTTGTCATTTAATTTAATAAATTAATGTCTATCCACTAAAAAGTGACTTTAGACAGAAGGCCTGTGGTGTGGATGGCATGAGCATACCATGCACAGGCTACTAATGTATTATGCATTGTAAAATTACAAGTAATAGTTTAAAACCAAACATTTCCTGGAGCAAAAAATTATATCCATTTGGAAAGAAGTGAAAGGAATTTCTATGCAGATCTATAGATATATGCACACATACATGAAATTGAAAGGATTAGAAGATATTCACAGCTCATCTAATTTTTTTAGGACCACAGAAAGAGAAAGCAACAGAGACTAAAAGTAACAGTAAAAACAAAATTACTATTTAGTTATCATCACCACCAGATAAATTCTTGATGATTCCTTGATCTTGATTGGATTGGGGTAGTTTGTACTGCTCCAGCATTCAAGCAGACAATATGATGCACACTGCATGCTGGGTACTTCATTTCATACCATCCAGCCCTCAGCCACAGTGGCATACTCTTCTACTAAAGATGGGTACATGTTTTTAAGATGTAGAGCAATATGTTAAATATTGATATAAATGTATTGATGCAAAGTTCTACAACACATCACTTATTGTCTCATCTAAATGATTTTGTTACTGTAAGGGGATGGAGTCAGAACCAACATTAACTTTATGGATAAAAAGCAGTCTTCAGACATGCCAAGATGGCTACATGGAGACACAGAGTGTGTCAGACTAGCACTTTCAAATCATTCAAGATCATGGGTTTGATGTAAGTCTATTCACTGACTGATCTGCCAGACCCATTGTGAAAATCTCCAGTTATATACAAGTTATACAACCCTCCCTTAAACTAAAGACAGAGAAAAATATTATTAATAATAACATTCTACATGCAATCCATCAACCATACCCATGGTTATGTGACTCAAGCCAATCAAGGCAGTAATGATTACGGTGGAATGCATCATGCCCTTTCTTAACCATCTCCTCTTTCCTTCTGACTGGAACTAGCCTGAAGAGATTTTCCAAAGTCAATCTGCCTGTGTATAATTTATTAATTACATTAGCACAATTCTAGCACATCAGCAATCTTGGGCATTGACCCTCTCTCCTCAGGTCTTGTTGTTGTGAATGCATAAATTTATGCAGCAGAGATTTTTGATTTGAGATATTACACGAAGGTAGCTATTGTCTAGTGAGAGTTGGAAGAAAAAATTTTAAAGCTGAATTAGTAGAATGGTCTGAGGAATGGGGCTGTCTTAAAAGATGTCTTGCAAAGTTGCAAACATGTAATATGCATTGTAAAGTTAGTCTTCTATAATTTATAGTCAGTTGGAAGACATAGCAGGGGCGGTAAAGTTCTGCCAGGTAGAACTGATAGTGATACCTAACTACCCAACACACACTCCTCGCTTGCCCTCTCCTTCGCCCGTATTTATGATCGTAGCACTGAAAAAAACCCCACTTTGTAAAACAATCTGATAGTGTTCCAGACAATTTCAACATGTTAATCATATTCATAGTATTCAACAGCAGTGCACCACGATCGAGCGAATCTGGCGTCCGTTTCTGATTGTATTTGAATGAATAAAACGTTAACATTTCTTTCTAATCAATTACAAATTGTCAGACATTACCTGGATTCATGCTGTGTCCAGCTTTGTTTACTCTGTTCTTTGGTTTAGCCATGTTTTTTGTGCTTCTGTTTATCCGAGTTCTCATGTACACATCCACGTGAATCGGTCCGGAAATGGCTTTGCATGTACTCCGCAGTAAATATTTCTATTGACCAAATTTCATCAAAATTAAAACGATTTCTCTAATAAATTTTCAACAACCGTCTCGTATACAATATTACTGACTTATCATGGATTTATCAGAACGTATTTAATATCCATAGAATGCTTTCTGATTGTTTCACTGCTGTCACCCATTTAAAAAAATCTTTTTACCCAACTGCAGCACAAAAAGCCCCCAATAGACTAGGTACTATAGCCTAGTATTAATTTTTTGTATGTGATCATTTTTATCTTTAGAAAGATAGTTTTAGGATGAATCGCATTGTTATGTATATTTCTTTTATCTTTATTCTACCACAGCTTGGTTTCATTTCCCTTCTCCTACAAGTCCCTTGGGTGAGATTATAAATAGTTTATAATCTGTTACATGGTGAGGGATGGGCTCAGCCATGTTTGACTTGCCCATAACACACTGCCCTAGACGGCAGAACATTGTGCATACTCGTTAAAACCTGTTCTGCCTTTGGGAAAAATAGGCCATGTTGTGGCCGTGTAAACAGGTGACTGAATTTACACAAATGTAGGCACACAGGGACGTAAAAAAGTGCATTTGTACTTATTCCATTATCCTCGAAATAAAAGAGTGTGTATATGAATAAATATAAATAAACTATTCAGTTCAACAGCCCGACTCTAGAGAAAATCTAGAAACCTAAGGCACACGGTGTTACGTGTGTAGAGGCAGAAGATTTTTTTAAAAATAAGTATCTGATGCAGAAGTTCATTAGGATAGTCTTGAGGTACTCATGACTCTCCATCAAAGAAACTGGATCGTTCTTCTTTGATTCAGGTGTACCACTGAACAAGATGATGTAGATCCCCATTATGTAGCTTTGTCGGGAAGCTGGTCAATCCAAAAACACTAAATCTCCTATTTCCAATAAGGAATGTTTAGAGAAGCTAAGCTAGTGTGTGGCTAGAAAGTGATATGCAGCTTGTTGAAAAAAATCTGCAGAATAGAAGCATCAAAGATAGTGTGAGTGTTCCCATAGAGTGAGACACTTCTTGCTGACAAGGCTTTTTTCTCTCTCCATCAGTGAAGCAGAACAATTCAACAGTTGGCAGCAGCTATCAAACAGGTGATGGTGATATGATGATGACATCAAAACCTCTTGAATGTTTTTTTTGGGCATGTTTTTGCTTTATTTGGTTGTTGTTTTCGGTCAATAACTTGGGTGAATGTAACAGAAAATTATCCTCACTGACGGCATTTTATCATAAGAAGCAAGAAATGACTGTAATAATGTGAAAAATATCCCATCCAAATTTGAGAGACAGTCCCCACCCCAAAACAAAAAAACATTCAATAAACCCAAACAAAACAAAACCCAAACAACTATAGCAGTTCAGTTTCCCTCCTGAACAGACATCACAAACATTTAAGGATAAGCATTCTATAAATTTTAATAATAAGTGCTATTAGTATAGTCAGATTGGAGATCCTTTCATGAACCTATCAGTAGTCTCATGTTCTACCGACTCTTCAGCCCTCTGATCAAACCCAGCTGCTTTCATGTGCACCCCTCTCCCCCCCACCCACTCCCAAACACACACATACATAGGCACACACACACACAAACACACGCACACACACTCAAAGTAGCCAGAACACTTGAACGTGTTTGCAATTTTATTATATGATCTGGAAAATGCTCCATGCATGTATTGATTTACCAGAAATTTCCAAACTTTTGCCTCATTTATATACTTTTAAAACAACTGCCAGTCAGACTCATTTCCAAAACGATTTACAGACATTTCCAAATAATTGTCACATTCAGAAACGTTTCCAATAATTGACAAATCCACTTATTCAAACAACTGTCATATTCAGACACATTTCCTGATAATTACCACATTCACAGACTGTTTCAATCACCATTTTCAGACACACTTCCTAACAATTGCAATATTTACAGACATTTCCAAACAATTTCCACATTCATACACATTTCCAAACAATTTCCATTCTCACACATGCTTCCAATTTCCACTCACACACTTCCAATTTTCAAGCTCAAATTTCCAAACAATTTCCACACATTTCTAGTTTCCACACTTACATTTCTAATCAATTTCCACATTCCCAACAACTGCAACACTCAAACACATTTCCAAATAATTTCCACACTTTCACACATTTCTAAACAATTCTCACTCACTTCTAAACAAAATTGTAATATTCAAAGACCTTTGCAAACAATGTCCACACACACACATTTCCAAAGACCTGCAACATTCATAGGCATTTCCAAACAGCTGTGACCTCTACAACATTTCCAAACAATCGCCACATTCAAACACAAGTATTTCCAGACACCCAACGCTGTACCAGAATGAACACATAGAGCACAACTCCATAGTCTTACGAGGCTGAAGGATGCCTACAGGCATTTCCAGACAACTGCAACACTCAAAGACATTTCCAAAGTCTTTTTCAATACCACGTTCATCTACCCTCTCCCCAAATGCCTTTTCAAGATAAAAGTTTTGGTTATAATCATAGATCTACTTTGACATTATTCCTCCCCTCCCCATTCCATTCTTTACCATCTGCCTAACAGCCTTGGCAACCTAACTAAACATACCATGTGAATGTGACAAACAAGCAAACAGTATTGACCAAAAAAAAGGAGTAATAATCTAGCAATACCCCCCCCCCCCCCCCCCCCAACAAGTAATAAGCAACAATCACTCAATTTCAAAGGCAAGTCATACACACACAAGCTTGTTTTGATAAGTTATAACATGCGTTTCTTTATACAAATGCAGTACTCGCACAAAGGTAAACAAAAACTTTACATCATAAAGGTACTGCTTCTCAGCCTAAGAAACCCATGAATCTCCTCTAAGCAGCAGCACCTGTAACACATCAACCCTACATACCCATACTACATAACCCCCTCTCACTACACTAAGGATCAGATGATCTTGTGATAACGTGACCATCTACATCATGAGAAGTTGTAAGGATAATTCCTATCTGAAACTGGACTTTCCCCATGTTCATTAGACAGTGAGTGGTGGTCTAGGTGCTAGTCTTTTGGATGAGAAGATTAACTGAGATCCTGTGTGGAACATGGATTAAGTGCACCTAAAAGAACCCACTGCAATGAAAGAACTATTCCTGGTAAAATTCTGAAGGGGGAAAAAAAAATTCTCATATGGAAACAAATAAGCATGCACAAAGGAAAAATACAAAAAAAGAAATGGCTAGTATTGCTCTTGTGTCAATTTGCTCTCCCAAGGGAGAACAGCTAAATTTTTATGCAAAGAAATCTGCCATGATTGGAAATGATTTAGAAAGCAATACAATAGTTTCCGAAAGAAAATCTGGTGGTGGATTTCCTGTGACAACACATTCTTCCAGAAAAATTTTTTTTTTTTTAAATCAGAAAAAAAAACCAGCCTGAATTTCACACAGAGAAATTCAACCATGACTTTAAGGCGGTATACAATCCCAAACAACACAAAAACAGCCAGAATTTCACACAAAGAAGCTGTTTAGCAGCATACACCGCAACACGCCCCATATCCCGCCAACCCATCACACAGCATGCACACTGGTTCTGGACAAGGTGGGGAACTGCTGATCCAGTTGTTTGAAGCGGTAAGCGCAGCGGTTTCTTTCGCTGGTGTAGCCAAGCTGGTGGTAGAGGCGGGCTTGGTAGTACAGAGCATCCTTGGCCCTGCGAGAGGCGTCCACTGTCTGGAATTTGTTCACCACCGTTGTCATCATGCTCACCGCTGCCATGAGAGCTGGAAAAGGGGAATGTTTTTTGTTTGTGTAATGCATTTTGCTATGTTCTACACACACACACACAAAAGAGAAAAAGAGAGAGCGAGAGAGAGAGAGAGAGAGAAGAGAGAGAGAGAGAGAGAGAGAGAGAGAGAGAGAGAGAGAGAGAGACAGACAGACAGACAGACACAGACAGGAGAGAGACGCAGACAGAGAGAGAGAAACACAGAGGGGGGGAAGAGAGAGAGAGAGAGAGAGAGAGAGAGAGAGAGAGAGAGAGAGAGAGAAGAGAGAGAGAGAGAGAGAGAAGAGAGACAGACAGACAGACAGGAGAGAGACACAGACAGAGAGAGAGAAACACAGAGGGGGGGAAGAGAGAGAGGAGAGAGAGAGAGAGAGAGAGAGAGAGAGAGAGAGAAGAGAGAGAGAGAGAGAGAGAAACACAGAGGGGGGGAAGAGAGAGAGAGAGAGAGAGAGAGAGAGAGAGAGAGTAGAGAGAGAGAGAGAGAGAGAGAGAGAGAGAGAGACAGACAGACAGACAGACACAGACAGGAGAGAGACACAGAGAAACAGAGAGAGAGAGAGAGACAGACAGACAGACAGACAGACAGAGACAGCAAGCACTAAAATTGCTTATTGTCATTGCTAATTAAATAAAATCCTCTTGACAAAGGCAGGGGGGAGATTTAACTCATTGAGGTTGTGCTGAAGCTTAAGCTTCGGCACTCTTTTCCTTTACTGTGACGTGCCGAAGCTTAAGATTTGGCAGACTTGCGATTTTTTTTAAAAACACAAAGTAATGGTTAACTCAAGGGAAATTACTCTGGCCTGTAGGGCAATCATTTTTCTAAACACAGTTGCTTTCCTTGACCATAAGCTTGCCTAGTTTTTATCTGTTGGCCAGTTTTCTTTGACATGTCAACAAGTGATATCTTTGGGATTTCAGGCACCCCAGTGTTATGATTCTTTTAAAAAAAAAGTCTGTTGTACAAAAAGTGAAATCACATGGATTCAGCCAGCTTCAGGGAAGTTTACTTTGGTGAAAAATCATCACATTGGTTCAAGGGGACTAGTTGTTGAATAGTTCAAGCCATTTAAGATACCAACCCTAATTTTCAAAACTTTTTATTTTTCAGCATTCAGTGACATATTTTGGAAATTTGTAAAAAATAAATACAGTCATCTATTAAAAAACTGTGAAACAATCTCAACTTTTCAATGATATATAATGAGTATGTCATTATTATGTTGGGTAAGTCTGCTAAATTTTTCAAATATAGCCAAAATCATGCGTCACCACAAAATGGCGGGATCCATTTCACTGCGACTCCAATGAGTTAAAGCCCTGCAAAACCTAACAGAACAAACACCCACACACTGACCCACTCTCAGAGCAATCCACTGTTTAGATCAATGAAAACAGACACGCTGCCCTTTCCTCTCCCCAATGATCTTTTGGTACATGTTGCACATCATTTCTGCACTCACCAGCCTTCTTTTCTTCATCACAGGCGTGCTGTGCAGCGGCCACTTTGCATCGAGCGTAGGCGTAAAGGAGACAGGCGCTGTCGTACATCCCTCCGTGTGACAGAATACCCAACATAGCTGTTTCAATCAGCTGCAGTGCTTGGCTGGCCAACTTCATTTTTAACTGAAACAGAAACATCTCAACATCACAAACAATCACTTTCTAGAATAGTCTTTCAGAAGTATTGATTGAAAGAATTTATGATGAATGAAGCACACAAAAACCTCCACACCTAAAGAAGCAATCATAGAGCTTGTGAGACAAAAAAATATGCACCAAGTAGATTGCTAAAAGGAATATTTTGTCTGATGTTTACAGTGAAAAGATAAACTTTCATTTATATTGCTTAAAAGTATCATTTCTTTCAGTTAATTTCATGTATTAGTTTTTCAAGACTGAAATCTTCACTTATGAAACCCTTACACAAATATAATGCATAGCTTTCAGGGTGTGGGACAGCCTAGCGGTTAGAGTGTTGAGCTTATGATCTGATGGCCTGGGATCAAGCCACTAAAGAGGCGCCCATTGTAGGGAATTTTACCTTAGAGTTAACATTAGAACTGATTCTACTCCCTGTGAAAGTCTTCGGATGAGACTAAAGCACCTGTTCAAGGCAATTTTTTCTGACAGAGTTAACATCAGTACTGACTACACTCCTCTTAAAAGTTTTGGGATGAGACTATAAACTGAGGTCTCATGACCAAACACATGCAGAATATCTTGAGCACATTTCAGAAGAGTAGGCATGCCAGGAGAAACACATGACAAAATTAACAAAAGACACATGCACATTGGTGTCATGTTTAGACATCATCCCAAAGTTGGGATGCAGCAATCGTAGTGGTGGGCAAAGGTTCACATACGCAAAATCTCACCTGTGGTGAACTTTGGAGCTCTAGCTGAGATGGAAAAAAAAAGTGAGACATTCAGTGAAATACAGCACATTACCTGAACTACGGCCAGATACAGAGTGGTGAGACAGGCCAGGTAATGCAGGTGGTGAGATGTGGCATGCGTCAAACAATGCGTCAAGTGAGGAAGGGCTGTTGTGTGGTTGTCGGTCATCATTAACACTTCTGACATCAGCAGCAGCACCCTGTTCACACACAACATAAAAACACCGTTCATCATCATCATCATTACCACCTTCACCATCATCATCATCGCATTAATTATCATCATCATCACATTAATCATCATCATCACCACCACTTTCATCATCTTCATCCTCTACCCCAGGAACCATAGAGGCATCACACAACCCGCCTTCTCCATCTCTGGCTTCCTTAAACATGATTTATTCAGTGCAAACAACACTACAGCAGGGGAAAGGCATCAAGCTACAGGTTATCTTCAGACCCATCCCATGGGAAGTTAACATATGTTGCATGCGCAGACAACTGACATTTACATATACATGTAAACAAAATCATGTTTGCATACATACCCCTGCCCATCAACAACAAATATAACACCAAACGGAAGTAAACAAGAAGTGCAACAACAACAACAAAAAAATCAATGCATAAAGAAGCCATTGCAGACACCAAGTGAAAAAATCTTCATGTATTACAGCTGCTCAATAATAATTTTCTACCTCTGCATTTCAAACACACAAGAAGGAGCTTTCCATCACAGAACTATATAAATTTCTCATTATTCGTAGTAAAAAATCTTTTGAGATTTTTCAGTAAATTCATATCACCACCATTTTTCAGTAAATTCAGATAATTGAAAAACCTCGAAGATTTTTTTTAGTAATTCATACACAGTATTATCATTAATTTTTTGTCGCCATATAATACAGTCATTTGAATCCTTCGATTCGGTTTCAGAGCATCAATGATCTCCATCTAAGACAGCATTTTTCACCCAAACCTCCAGCCACACACATGTACTGACCTGCACAAGAAATCTGGCGACAAGTCTTTCCCCTCAATGCCTTCCTCTTTCAACTTCTGCAGCACAGCCAAACTCTCCGTCATCTGCCCTCGCTCTTGCATCAGCCGCGCCAAATGCAGCCGACCTTCACGGTCGTCAACAGCCCGCAAATTGTGAGCGGTTCTTTCCGCCGTGTTCCACTGACCCTGGAGTAAAGCGCGTTCAAAAGTCAGCGACTGTTCGCAGGATTGCCATAAGTGGGCGTGTTGGGTGTGGGCAGGGAATTGTTGTCGAGCGTGCTGAAGAATGTCCTTGGCGCTGGCATGGTCTCCCTTGTCGGCATGGTGACGGGCCAGAAGACAGAGCGAGATGCAGACAGACTCCCCGTTGTAGAAGACCCCTTTCTCTTCCGTGTCCAAGCAGAGAACCATTTGTGCGCACATGGCGGCGCACTCCCTGTGGGCACACACAGATATATGGATGATGGCGACTTTATATGCTGACAATTTACTGAACTGTACTGTATTATTGAACTGTTCCGAACAGTGTTGTACTGAATAAAAATGTCAGTACTGGCAGACTGGTAAAATACAGACTGCTATTCTCAGGGAGAGCATGTCATTACAAGAGTAGGACCACCTTTCTTCTTTTTCTTTTCCTGTTTGCAAGTGGATGATCTCCTATGAATGACTTTTTCCTGCAAAAATGTTCAAGGTAGTATTCTCGAATTTACTGTGAGTTTTGCAAATGTGCTGAATGAATATTGCTGAATATGAGACTTTGGCTTATCATCTCATTTGAAAGGCTAGTACCCAGGCCACTACTCACAGTCTCGTGGATGAGGAAAAAGTCTAGCTGCAAATGGTTTTTCAAAGTTCTCTCTTAGCATAACATAGAACAATATATCTTTTATATACAGGAAGGTATATTGCACTTTTCAAAACACTCTGACCCATGCCAGAGTGAATGCAGTTGTAAAGCCTTAGAAGCGTGCTAGCAAGGTTTATATTTCCACAAACCATTATATGCTGACATTAATTTCAAGAACTCAATACACATATCATCCCTGAAGTCGCACTGCAGCTACTTTAATGGTGAGATAAAAGGTTGCATAAGCAAAACTCTGACTGTTGGTGGACCTTGGGGTTCTAGCTAAGGAACAAACAAAAAAAGCCAACAAAATCACTACATTGAATCTTCTTGATATGTACCCACATAGGCATTGATAGCAAATGACTTCAGCTACAAGAAGGTGACAAGCTCACAAATAAGAGAAAGGCACCTGGAGCTTATGACCTGAAAATGGCCCAGATTGTCAGAAGTTGCAAGCTAAAACACTTGCTAGAAGGGGTTCCTTCTCTAAACCCATATTGCTGTCCACCTCAATCTAAAATTTCTTTCTAAACCAAAAATAGATTTAAATAAAAGGAGAAAAAAAAGTGTCACCAACCTGTTGCCATAGTAACTCCAGAGGCCAGCACGTTGAGCCCCGCCGATGCTCATCATGCCGTACAGCGAGTTCTGACAGTTGATGACATTGCTCTTCATCATGTATTCAAACACACTGCAACATCCAACATGATTCACACTTAAGTACTCAACAGTTATATTGCAGTTATAGTAAAGGAACAAACAAAAAAAGAAACTGTTTCAATATTTTTCTTTTTTCTCTTCCTTAAGTCCCTGAGGAATCTTCAGGGCATGCCACTAAGTTTTTCAAGCCTTGTATCTTGGGCAAGTTAAATCTGGCAAAGCCCATCTCTCTGAAGGTACAGGGTGCATGCTGGACATGTTTGTGTTTCAGAAACCTACCGAATGCTGACATCCATTGCAGAATCTTTTACCATGCATACCTGATCTTTTGCATGAGTATAAACTTGAAAGGAATTAAGGCACTGGTAGCCTGTGCTCTGAGTTGACCTAGTAGATCGTAACAATCCCAACCCATAATTTGCAAGACACTGCTGCCAAGATTCAAATCCATTTCATGGACCCTCAGGATGGATGTTTAACACTCTAACCCACTCAGTTCCAGTGTAACCGGTTTGCATGCTAGCAGCGGTATTTGAATTAAGGGTAGAGATTTTTTTTTATAATAACCCATGTTAACTCAAAATGCTGACATGTTGGTGTTTTAATTCCTTTCATAAGTATAGCCATGTTGACAACCAGATATGCACATTAAAAATTCCCTGAATTGAAATCAGCATTTGGTGAGTTACGGAAACACAGACACACCCAGCACAGACCCTGCACCTGGAGAGGGATGGTCTTTGCCAGGTTCAACTTACCCTAGAGACACAGCCTAAAAAAGTAAGAGCAGTGTCCCCAATCATACCTCAAAGAATTGCAAAGAAAAAAGAGAGAAAATAAACAGAAAGCAAGAACACAATAAAAAAACAACACCAAGCTTTTCATGTTATATTTTTTTCCCCATCCATTCATGTATATACTTTTTTAATCATTCAACATAACCTACTTGCTTGTTGCTGCTGTGCTGATTATGTTCATCATGCTATGCTTGTTTCATGCTTATTAATGAATAAGCCTCATTTAAACCAATCATTAATTTATTTATTTATCTAAATCTATGTATTCATATAAATACTTTACTTATTTGCGATATTTTAAGAATTATGTATACAATTGTATCCTACAGTAAAAGTGAACTAAAAGCCAAAAAATCATACTGGTAGGCAGTAATTCTGTAAGTATGTATCCTAAGTACAAACCTGGATGGCACTGCAGTGGCAAAAGCATTATGCCTTGCAAGGAACTGTACTCCTAAAGAAGTCAGGTACTGCACACAAAGTAAGAACCATGTGGTGTCATCTGTGCGCTTTGATTTGTTGCTTTACAAGATTCAGCGCTATATAAATTCCATACATTATTATTATTATTATTATTATCTGCATTTCACATTTATCTATTACTATCAATAGCTTTTTAAAAAAAAATGACCATATCTATAGAAACTAACACACACACACACACATATACACACACATTGTATGCCGGTGGGAACAGATGACAAAATTTACAAAACTGCATACACACGGGGACTGGATGTAAAAAAGCACATGGTGCTTATTCCATTATCCTTGATATAAAAGAGTAAAATAAAATAAAAAATAATTAAAATAAAACACACACACACACCGACAGCGAACAAAACAGCATTATTCAGAGACTTTGATACTCACCGACAAGTTCAAGTCTTGGCTTTTCCCCACAGAGCGCTCAATCTGACTCCTTGGTTTATATGCTTCCTGGTCTGAGAGCAGGTTTAGCCAGGACTGCACAGACACACACACAAAAAAGAGGACCAATTTCATTTCATGCTGTTTACAGCCCCATGAACCATGAAAGCCATATTAGGGCTGTCACCTCACTCTGTTTCACTGACTTCAATAACATTCACTTAAAGCTCAAAACCAACACCTCCTAACCCTTTCAAATATTCAACAATGACATCCTGAGAAAAAAAAAATCACACTGAATTACAAAGTACCTTAAATATTTCATTCCTTAAGGCCAATATGACCAGGTTGTGCTGAGGAATTAGCTACTCTGACTGATTTATTATCCCCAGGTTACAACTAGTAAGCGTTAAAAAAAATGAAGCCCCAATTCTTCAGTCATCAAAAGTTTTTTAAAAAAAGAAAAAGAAAAAAAGTGCCACAATACGGGCAAATAACACAACAGACTGGACATCCTGTGCCCATCTCAAGTGTTTACAATTTCACTGCCTGGTCACCAGAACAAAACAGAGAGAGCAAGAGAGAGAGAGAGAGAGAGTAATGACAATGATAAAATAAAGGAGTGGCAGAAAAGAGGAAATTTCTAGTGGTGGTCTCATTTGATTTGTTGCTTTACAAGATTCAGCGCTATATAAATTCCATACATTATTATTATTATTATTATTTCTAGGTTTTGGAATGAGGCGATAAAATGATGTCCCATGTGCAGCTCATAACACAATACACATTCATGAAAAAGAACACATGGCATCAAGAAAGTTGTCCATGTGGAAGAAAACCACTCTCACAAGAAATCAGACAGGCACAGAGAGGGGAAAAAAAATAATGGGTAGAACCGCCCTGATGGCGACATTCTGACCCAAGTGAAAGCAACCTGAACGTCACCTATAGAAATCTGCCATGACTGAAAGTGTACGCAATGTCACACACAAAAAAGGAGTTATGAAAAGATACTCACCAGGGCATGCTGTAAACAAACATGGTCGTTGCTCTCTTGGGCCATTCTAATGGCTTCCAGTAACGCTGCTTTCGCTTCGTGTCTGAAAGAAAAAAAATTAACGCTTTTCACACATACAAGCAAGCACTCTTTTTTTTAAAAGATCAGATTTTCAGTTTTTCCACTGTGCATCTATGAAGTGATGAGCAAGCACTCATAACACATGTAACTTGCAGCCAAGCTCAACCCAAACTAATCGTATTTTTTGTAGCCTTGCCACCCACAGAACCCTTATCAGGGCTTTCATCACATAAAATGTTAATGATTGGGTTATTAAAAGTGTGCAATTATATACAGACTAAAACTCCAAGATTAAAACCAACCCTTCAGTCGTTCTTCATATCATTGCCCTTGGCAATCACAAGAGTCAAACTAGGACAGTCACTGTGTTGTGGGGAAAAAAAAATCCCATATAAACGACTTAAAATGGACTGAAACTGGACTTGTGTAAGGGCAGAGATAATGATTCATTCTGAGATAGCAACAATTTTTTTGTTGTTGATGAGATACTGTATTCACTCATCTTTAACAAAAAAACTCAGCCCCCCCCCCCCAAAAAAAAACCCAACAAAAACAAAAAAACAAACAGGATCCATAAACACTTCACTCCTAAACTCATGTTTTTGTAGTCACTATCTTCCATGATTCGCCATCACCACTCACCCTCTACCCACCCTAAAAAAAAAAAATGTGGCAGCAAAAAGCAGAAGGCAACTCCCCCCTTCCAAACCCCCCCCCCAAAAAAAAATATTCACAAAGAAAAATAAACATTTGTATAATTACCATTTCAACAATATTTCTGGGATGTCTGCTTCATTTTCAATTCTTAACAATTACCCCCCACCCCACCTCACCAACAAAACAACAACCCATACCCAAAACTGCACATCTATACTCCTAACCAAGCAAACTGAAACACAAAATAACACATATGAATGAATCACACACACATACACCCACACACGTAATGATTGAACCCACTCATGTCCAAATTTGAAATGCAAGGCCGCGAGATTGAGAGCAGCGTATCGTCGACTGACTTCATCTTCCAACCGCTTGGTGTTCCCAGTGGCCTCCCCTGTGATCTGTGTGGTGCGATCAAAGTAGTGGTACAGGTTGTGTACAGCAGTGCAGTACTCTTTCACTCGCAGGTTGTTCAGGTAGGAGAGAAAATGCTGCAATGAGACAAGTTTCAAGGATTAAGTCCTTTGGCCTACTTTGGTGTAAGAGTTAGCGCCTTTTTCTTTAACCTTCATTCAAAAATAAAAAGCAATCTTCATTGTTGTACTTGATAAGAATATTGTTATTTTCCTTGCTTGGTCCAGTCTAAAAGTTCTGTCAGTTATTGATGTAGGCAAAGTGCCAAGACCTACATTACAATGGTGTTATGCTTTAAAATGTTATGCTGAGATTTGTCTTCATCAATGACAAAGTCTTAGCATAACCTGTGACGGAGTATGGCTGCCTCTGTGGTGGTGGGGTATTTGAAAACAATCATACATGTGAGCTTCTCACCCAGAGCGTAGTACTTGCAACATTACAAGGATTCCCTGGTGTGATGAGTGAGACAGTGATATTCTGGGTGACCCCACGGTTCTGAAGCAAGGCAATGCTCAACAACAACAGAATATTTACTGTTGCATCATGTTCTTGTTTATTCTTCTTACAACAAGGAAAACAAATAAATCCATGGATTTGTAATAACAGTTAATGGCATTCCTTATTGAAAAGCTATAAAAAATATTCCTTTCTTTGTACAAGGTTGAACTAAAATTGGCAAACATAATTTTAAAAAAACACCCAAAAAACAACCTACCAAACAAGAACAAAACCCAAAACCAACAAACACAAAAAAACATCTGAAAATATAGCTAAAAATACCATCATAATAATAATAATGATAATAATAATAAATGGAATTTATATAGTGCTATATCTTGCAAAAACAAATCACAAATTCTGGATATATTACAATGACAGAAATTACATGCAGGCAAATATGTGTAAGGCTGGGGTGAAGAGATTAAAATGAGTGGGGTGGGAACAGCAGACATGAATGTCACAGATGATGAGACAGCAACAACCAAATGAACAAAAAAGAGAAAGAAATCACAAGCATCCTCATACATATACACTTACAGCTTCTGCGATATCTGGATGCTGTTCCAACAGGGATGAAACTTTCTTCTGCAGTTGTTTGGGTGACAAAGCTTTGTTTTCATCCATGGACAGCAGATTGGTCTGAGGGAGAAGCAACATTGTAAACAGCATGAATTAAAAAAAAAGAAAGAATGAATCTAATAGAAACAACATTGTCAACAGCATGAGTAAAAGAATGAATGAATCTTTTATGTAACATCTTTTCACTACTAAGATGATAAAAGATGGGAATAATAATATAAAAACAAAAATGAAAGCAACTGTATCTCACAACATTTCCATCACACTGCAAAAGTCTACCAACTGGAGATGCTATAACTGTTTTTATGACATCAACAAGATAAGCAAATTTGCTACTCAAAATGTCTATAGAATCACTGAATGTTTTGGATGAAATCCAACAATTTTCCTCCATACTCAGTGACTAATATAGATCACTTACAAAGCAGATGACAGATAGAAGTAACTTTTTGTTTGTTTGTTGCATATACACAGCTATTGCAGATATTTTGTTTTCAACAAATTGCATCTCTGTCTACATACTCTATAGATTAGAAATACTATATTCTGATTAAAAATGAATAAAAATGGACAATTAAACCATGGGAAAAAAATCACACTCAGAAAGAAGAAGAGGGGAGAAAGACATACAGAAATGTACAAGAATACAAACACACACAGTTTCAAATTTCATTTGACTTTCCACACACACATACACACAAATTGTTTCAAATTTCATTCGACAGTCCACATACACACTTTCTCTCTCTCTGTCTAACACACACACACTGTTTCAAATGTCATTCCACAGTCCCACACACACACACACACACACACACTCACACCCTGTCTCTCTCTCTCTCTTACAACACACACACACACACACACACACTCACACACACACACACACACAGAATACCTGTTGTGCTATGAAGAACTCTGCTTGTTTCTGGGAAAATGGCAGCTTCTCTGGTTCACTGCTGCGATAGAAGCTAAATCAGTCACTCATTGTATTATACTGGATCCCCTCGGTTTCAGAGTAAAGTGAAGTGACTAATAAAACAATCTTTTATTTAATGTCAATTCTGACGTAACTGAGGAAATAAAAAAAGCATATGCAAGTGAATATCATATTATGTGATGTGATCTAGTGTGATGTGGTGTGCGTGGTGTAGTGTGGTGTGGTGTGGTGTGGTGTGGTGTGGTATGGTGTGGTGTGGTGGTACCGCTGCTGTGTGTGTGTGCGTGTGCGCTTGCATGCATGTGCACATACTTGCGTGAGAGTGTGTGTGAGTATGTGCATACACGAATCTCTGTGTAAGTGTGCATACATCTCTGTGTGTGTGTGAATGCACACATGAATGCACAGGTAAGTGTGACTACGCATGCACAACAGGACATGATTATATACAAAGATGACTGTGCTTACAAAAAAAAACCCACACAGATAAAATAGGACAGTGAATGAAAACAAAACTTTTTACTCTGCATACACCTCAAATATTCTTCAACTAACAATTTCACTAACATGATTATAAAATACACATACCATACACTTCTTGTTAGCTGTGCTGCTGTTCCCACCTCTTCCAATCCCATCCCTACCTCCTAGGGGTGGTATAGCCTAATGGTTAGAGCATTGCACTTGTGATTTGATGGCCTGGGATCAAGCCACCATAGAGGCTCCTGTCTGAGGGGAGTTTTTCCCTGGAGTTAACATCAATATCAACTCCACTCCCTCAAAAGTCATTCGAATGAGACTATAAACTGGGGTCCATAGTGCAAACGCACGCAGAACATCTTTTGAATATATTAAAACCAGTTTTGCCTTTCAGAAGTGTAGGTCATTGAGTGCTAGTAGGAGCGGATGACAAAAATGTAAAACAAACAAACAAAAGGCATGCATTTTGGTGTTGTGTTTAAACAGCATTCCTGGAGTTGGAATGCGGCTACCTTTATGGTGGGCAAAAACTGTCACACATGCTAAAGTCTCACCACTGATAAACGCCAGAGCTCAGGACAGGGAATGAAAAATTTGTGTGTGTGTTAAACTTACTGCCACGATCACAGCACTACGAAGAAAGAAATTCAATAAAGAGATGGTCAACAAACAAAAAAAGAAGAGGGAGGAATAAAAATACACTCTGCGGCTTCATTTCTCCTCACATATCAACATAATCTAAAACACTAAAAGGGTAAAGGTGAAGGTGTTCCCATAACCTATGTGGTAGTTGAGGAGTGATGTGTCAGAGATCTCAGCTTCTACAGGGGCCAGCATATTGAGGATGGCGCCCATCTCCTCTCTCTTGCTGCTTTACCTTCCCTGCCCCTAAAGGGGGAAGGCACCATTTACAGCTGGGTGAACAAGGGGACTGTGCTGAAGCCAAGGTGCATGGAAGTTCACCCATCTCCTTTGTGACCACGCTCAATGCTGCTTAGCCTTAGCTTGGGGAAAGTGAGTGGTCTGACCGCTGAGCTTTTCTGTCCACACTAGCCCAACATAAACTAACAGCATCATACCTGGCAGCAGATCTGGGGTTCAGGTCCAAAGGATGCAGATCTGACGTGGACAGTTGGAACATGGACGCCATAATGGGATCCGACATCAACCCTCCCAGCGAATCTCGGCTGCTCTGAATGTCCACTTCCTCGTCTCTGCAGCCAGAGGCGATGACCTCACTGTAGGTGGTGATGGGTTTCCCTGTCAAGTACGACTTGAGCTGAGCTTGGAAACTGCAGAGCTGGCTGAAGGACATCTGATTGTAGGCCAGCCACATTCGTCGAATGAACAGACCTGCACCAAAAACAAACGCCACATGGGGTGAGACACATAACACACCATCCTATTTTAATGAAATCGACCATTTCACAACTCTAAAGCCAAGACACACACTCCTACTTTCCAAAGCAATGATTTAAGTTAAAGAAAAATGAATGGGTTCATTAACAACAATTTGTCACGCAGAAGATCAAACACTATCAAACCAAAACTAATTCTGTACTTTCACACAAACACAACCTATTAAAAAAAAAAAAGCACTGGTATCAAAACTGACGAACTAAACAATGATGTAACAATTTAAAAAAGGTTCCAATGTACTGGACTGCAAATAGTTTTTCTTTTAACAATGTATGATTATGAACACTATGCCAAAATCTACAAAACATGTGCACATTCCAGGATCCGACAATTTTTTCCATAAATCATTCCAAGCTCAACATGCGCACAGCGCTTCCAATCCACATGGCGATTTTTAAAAAAAAACTTACCACAGGAGAACCTTTGCATATTCTGATTATGACTCACCAGCAACACTGGTGCGTTCGATGCAGATTGAAGCAGGGTCATTATGCTCGGCACTGGACACAAGTTTGCCAAGGCCTTCCATGAAGCTGGCCACTGCGATGAACCCCACTTCCTCAAAGCTTTCCATCCTGAGAAGAAAACTGATTACCTAGACATCAGTCACGTTGAGCTGACTTGATGAGTTAATGTCTTTTGTGAGGTGCTATGGTGAATATGCTGATGTGCAACCACAGGGGGTTGGTTAGGTTGTATGCAAGCAGGAGATTAAGCTAATGATTAATTCTGATGATGATGATGATGATGATGACGATAACAAGTAACAGACAGTAACAACATCAATGGTGATAACAATGTGATGAGAACTGTAAATTAGAAATGATGATGATGACAACAATAATAACAACAATGATGATGATGATGATAATAGTATACAATAACAATAAAGATGATAACATTAACAATATTGCTAACAATAATAAAGATAATAATTTTTCTCTTCAAATAATGATGATGGAATAAAGGAAAAATATAAAATGTAAAAATGATGAGCACACAATAATAAATAAAATACAGACCATGAGCCCGAAATATACAAATCAGTAACAATACAGCTAACACTCATTGTTCCTCTTAGGATTGCAATGTATGCTCTTGTACCATGAATTGAATTTAAAATACATAAATCTACTTTCAGTTTTAAATGATCTACAGTATCTGGTTCTGTTAGAAAATTGTATAAATTACCTGACCAAAAGTAAGAGAAAGCAACATCACAAGCAGATAGGCAACGTTCCCTGATAAAGCTATTGTGAAACTTGGACACTTTTTTCACACTTAATGTCCTATTATTAAACACTACAGGTATGACTGTTTGTTGAAATATTCTCTATGTCATCCAAACATTGTAAAATTCAAATTTTGATGCATACAAAACATAATATCAAAACTTGTTAAAGTAGCAAAACCAATCTCCATTTTATTGAAAATGTTCTCATGGTTCAATGTAATATGAACATAAACCATTGTTAATGTTATGATTTAATTATTATAGTAATACCATTGTCTATATTACTATATTGAACATTACATTTGGTAATGTGGGTTTATTGATTTGTGCTTGATTTTCAATATCCTATGTAACTGCGTGGACTTCCACCATGTTTTGATGCCTTAGCTTACAACACACCTGGAGCCAAAGGTGAAATAATAAAATGTTTGAATAGCTTCACACACAATCATGCAAACAGTGGAACATGCACACACACAAACCTGTCAGTAAATTTGGCCATCAAAATTGTTTTCATGACATGATCCAGTTGGGACCTCAGTTCATGAAAAGACATGTCAGGACTCTGTCACACAGAAAATCAGACATGTTATCCAACATTTTAACATATGTTCATTACAAAGACTGCCACATTATATAGAAATATCTATAAAACTAATATATATATGCATACATCATTTTTCCCACCAGCCTGGACCAGGGTACAACTTTTTCTAGTTTGCATATGAAGTTGATGTTTCAATCTATCATTGGGAACTGTCTAGACTAGTGGCTGTGTGATGTAAACTACAAAGAAAAGGGAAAGACATGCTACCCAACATTTTTGCATTACTGAATTTTCATCATAAACTGAAAGACTGATTATATATTTCTGGTATAAAGGAAGGAAAATGAATTTGCTGGTTTATATTGAAGCAAATACTTCAAATCTTGCTGTTTCGAATTAGATACAGGAGAATGTGTAAAACACTGACAGTCTGCATTATGCTATGAACACATAGTGATATACTGTCATGCAATGAATGCGCCAAGTAATACACCTGTCAATATATAATGCAAGGAGGGAAAAGATGCTTCATATAACTGGTATAACAGTATCTGGGGTAATGTTTGGAAACTGTCTAGTGTCTGCGTAACATAAATTACAAAGAAAAAAAGTAAACAAACCCACCACCCCCCCCCTCCAAACATAAAGCCCCCCCCCCTCCCCCCCCCCCCCACAATTTTATCCCCAGTTTGAAAGTTCCCAAAACATACGAAAAACAACACGCCCTCCCCTCTCAAAAATACAAAAACAAAACAACAACAAAAACAACAACACAACCATATATAAACAAACCAAAACCAAACCATAAATCTATTTTTTTTAAATGAACCCCCTCCCCCACAATATGAATATACCCTTCGCCCTAAAAACAACAAAATAAAGCAAAATATAAATTTGGTAGAAATTAGTGAAAAAATATTATCTGTAATAACTAATATCATAAATAAATAGGAAGCGGCAGCCAAAATTTTATATAGTATTTGTGTACATAAAAATGGTATTTTTGAAAAGAACTTTTTAAAACAAACACAACAAAAAAAGAATTATGTCTCTATCTCTATTTTTTCAAAAGTTATGGGTGTCTAAAGATGGCAGTACATTTTTCGGCCATTTTAACTGTATGGAAGCCTTATTTGGAAAGGACCTGTAGCGGAAGCACTAACAATCACACCCAAAAAAATTTCCACTTTACAATGTCTATAATTTACTAATAATACCTACAAAAAGAATCAGCTCTCTATCTTGAAGGGGAAAAATGATATTTCTTGTTAAAATTGCCTCATCATGTGATTGGCGGTTCACTTCCCAAAAAGCACGATAAAACCATGTTTGAGGTCCAACAGGTTGGATAAGAAAAGCATCTTATGGCTACATTTTTACATTGCTTAAAAGATATGCATACATAGATTATGTCCAATTTTTTCTAGGGCATCCTAGACAAATGTTTAAAAGGATGGGGTTCAATTTGGGCCAAAAAACCTAAAATGCCCTGCAACGGACCAAAAGACATGACATTGGGAGATTTTATTAATAACTTTTGTACCTTATAAAATTTTTACTTGGAAATTGGGGGTGTAAAATATGGTTTTATATGCTATTTTAAAAAAACATTTATTGATTTTTTCATCAATTACATAATGTGTTTTCAGATTCAAAATGGCCGCCAAGTGGCTAAATATGTGGGGAACATTTAAGTGAAATGTTTGTGAAACACTATTTTTGTGAAACATGCTTAGAAAAGAAACAAAAATCATTTAACTCATATTTTTATGATTAATCAGATGAATAATCCCCATTTTAATGATTAATCACTTGCATGCATTTTATATGTTTGATATATCATTCTGAGAACCAGCTTCACTAATGCCTAATTACAGGTGGTAGAGGAAGGACAGGTTCAGACCGTTGGGGCAGCTCAAATGCTCCCTACTAAACTTGTAAACCTCTGATGTCAGAGAACTAGGCTGTGTGAATTTGATGCTACAGTGTTAGAGGACACTGAGATGCAGAAGCGCAAAGCCAAAACACTTTAATCAGCCAAAGCCCCTCAACCTACTAATGATGAAACACACATTTGAAGGAGAAAGAACCACAAAAGCAAAAAAATTATTCCATCTTTTTATAATTTTTCTCTGTAGGCAGTGAAGCCAGCTTTTGATGTCTTATTTTTAATTTTTTCCCACTGTTGTGTACAAGGCTGCCTCTTCCACAAATTTCCTGTCAGTTGCTCCCACCACTGGTACAAAATAATATCATTAGTGTTTTCCTATGCCCGTTTTCAAAGCAATAACAGCTTTCAAAAGTCCACATGAAGGGGATGCATAACTCCAGATGATGTCCATGTTGGGTGGTTACAAACATTTCACACAATCCTTAAATGACACAGCTTCCTATATGAACTGGCTTGGACAAAAATGTCTTTCTATTGGTGTATCCTGTAGTACATTTTCTTTCAACTGGTCAGAAGACACTGCAACCCTGGAAGCTCAGTTAAAACAATTGAGTTGACAGAGAAATGTGGCTGTTTTCATCAAATTCTTCTCACCTCTTGCTTTAGTACCAATAACTGAAATCAGCAGATGTTTGCAAATCTCTGCACACACCTTTGGATGACAACCCGTTTAGAGTTGCCAAAAAAAATAAACCTCAGCTTGTTTAGTTTAATTCCATTTCTATGTCAGCATTTAAAGAAATGAAAAACTAAAAGATTTATAGAAACTGTTATGCATAGACAAAGAAAATAATAGGGAGACACACTATGACACACATAAGAAATCCAACAAAGTCTTCATTCCATTGGTGCTATAACTGCTGGTAATGACTGCAGACAAATGTGTCACAGATTGATAAAGGTTGAAATAAAGAATATTTTACCTGAAGCACATCTGTTTAACTTCTTTTATTTTTAACATGTGTGTGTGTGTGTTGTGGTTGTGTGTGTGTGTGTGTGTGTTGTGTGTTTATGCTAGCACTGGAAGCCAATCAACCCAAAATAATGGAAAAGGGAATGAATGGGGTGGGAAAGGGGGGGGGGGGGGGTTGCTAGGCTGATAGACACTGTACTAATTTTGTATTGTGTATGGTAAAAATAATACAAAGATAATAATAACTCACTATTGAGTATTACTGCACTGACATGTAACTCTACCTTGTATATGTTGCTGGAGAAGAAACTCATTGATATAACATTAATTTATGGAAAGATGCGCAACTCAAAAATCCCCCCCACAACTAAACAAAGTAAATAAACCCAAACTCCACTTTCAAATTTACCAAAAATGATACTAAAGTGTGAATTGGTCAAAACAAAAACAAAAACGGGGGCGACGTTTGGGTTCATAAATCACTGATCACGACGATCTCAATTATCTTTTTCTTTGTTAGGCTGGTCATTCGGTAAATCGTTAAATACGATCGCTATTTCACCCTGTAACCTTACCAAAAAAATACATGTATAGAGATTTCGTTCAAACTATCTTTTTTGCAATCATCGTAAATTTGTGAAGTGATTTGTGGAAATATCTGACGAAATGGGCCCTGGGTTTTTTCTTTCCGGGTTTGCACATGCGGAAGATCGACAACGATCGTAATAGTCCTTTACTAAGTCTTCGTTTTCAAAACGATTTGCACGAATTATTACGCAAAACCACGCGATCTTGTATAAATAAACTGTTAATCGATGATCTAAAATTGAAAAAATTAAAAATTTACCCCGTAATCGAAAAAAAATTCGTCGATCCTTGACAAGATCGGTTTTAAGATCGTTCGCGATGTCCGTTCGTCCTTGCCCTTGCGTTAACGAACTTTCCGCAGTTTGAACACTTTTTCTTTTATTGGTTTGCGGGTGGACGACAGTCCATGAATACATTAACCCATTCCCAAATTAGTACAAATAGGGCGTCTAGTTTGATTTTCACCTTGAGTATTGGCATTTTAAGCTACAGGTTTTTTCGGAGTTTTGCCGTCAGAGATCGTGTACCGCCAAAAATCCTGTTTTTTGCGAAAATTAGCCAGTTATGAAAAAATTTCACCCATCTTGGTATTCTACAATAAAATCTGAAACAATATACCAAATATAGTGAAAAATAGTTGTCTGTTGCGAATACGCATCAGATTCAAAGTGGTAACGTCTCTTTTTAAGATTTGTCCATGTGCCCGAAAAGGCGGCCCCCGCAGCGATTTTTTTTGCGGGAAAGGGACACCTCATTCACACGCTTTGCGTATTGACGATACACAAGCCACAGAAATAAAAATGCATTCAATGAAAAGAAGAAAGATTGAACTTTTTTCGGATATACAGTGTTTTTTAATCAGTAAAACAGAAGCGGAGTAATAAGGAAGTGAAAAGACTGAAAATTTGCCACTTTTCAGCAGTGATGACAGAATTCGCCTGGGGCTGCCGCTACCTATAAATAAATTTAAAAAACCAACCAATTAAACTTTTCTTAAGTTTAGTTGTGAGTTTAGAATTTTCTCATACTGTATTTTAATTAAAAAAACAACAACAGTTTAGACGATAAACACATACACCTATTGACCTAAGCATCTTTCATGCATAATACACAATATAAAGAATATCATTTTATGAGATTACTGAAATATTTTCTAAAAAGATACCTGCAAAAGGTCCAGAATAGTTGTCATAAGGTGACGTTTTTCCCGTTCTGTATACGGAAGCCAGGGATACTCATCATCAATATCTAAGTCTGAGAAGCAACGTTCCGTTCGGTGCAGGCGAAATTCATCCCAAATCAATGCAAGCAGTGCAAACTTGTGCGGAGTCAACTGCTCTTTACTGGGCTGCACTTTTATGGGGTGCATGGTGAAAGTTTCTTCTTTTGGGGAAGACATGATGGTTGGTCTGGAAAAAAAAAATTACTTGCAATAAAAGTAAAACAGTGCAGAGCTCTCCATATCTTAGTTTTGACAAATTATTTGTGGATTTGATAAAATTAGACAAATATTTGATCTGGGGGGTGGGGGTGGTGAACCTCACAGCATTGTTCTTACTTTTTGGCTGCCAGAAGAAAGCAAAGTTATGATTAGTTAGTGTCTGCATCAGTGCATGTCACTATAGTATAGTATATATATTATACATATCTTCTGTATCAGTGTGTGCACTTGAATTTGTATACTTTGCATCTAGAGCTCTCAGTCTCACTTGCTCCCCCTCCCCTTCTCTCTCTCTCTCAGTGACACACACAAGTCCTTCAGATGAGACTGTAAACTGAGGCCCCGTGTGCGAACGCACGCAGAATGTCTTGCGCACATGTTGAATCCTGTTCCGCTTTTCGAAAGAGTTGGCCATTGTGTGCCGGTAGGAAAAGATGACAAAATCTACAAAACCGTATGCACATGGGGACTGGATGTAAAAAAGCACATGAGTGCTTATTCCATTATCCTCGATACAAAAGAATAAATAAATAAATAAATACACACAGACACTTGAACACGCAGACACATACACACACAGACTGTGCCAGAGTGAGAGTCACATACACACATGTACATGTAAATACAGACACAAACACACACACACTCAGCCAGTTTTCCCTAGTCTAGGCAGAACCCCTTAGAAAGTTGGGCTTTTACTAGTTTAGATTCAAATTACAATCACTACCCATCATGACAGACTATACACTGTATATAGTTACTATAGTCGTTATAGACCCACTCTCTCAATCTCTGTGATTGCACTTATGATACATTCATAAAATGATGAAGACTAGTGAGTAGTGATGTTCAAAAATGGAAAGAACAGATCACTGAGAGTAGGCTAATACTAATAATAATTTTAACACCAAAGAGTTAAAATGACTATAATAAAGCATGTGCACATGCACCCACCCTCACACACACATGTATGCCTGGATGACAAAATTTACAAAACTGCATACACATGGGGTCTGGATAGTGGATGTGGATGCAAAAAAGCACAGAGAGCTTATTCCATTATCCTCGAAATAAATATAAAAGAAAAAGACAACACACACACACACACAGATTGACAGAATGCCAATACGGAATAGTGAGAATACCCCAATTCATTCACTGATTCAGTGAAGATGGGAAAATCAAGAATTACACTTTTTACCAGTTACAAAAATAAACATAACCAAACGTTTATTACTACTGTCATTAAAACCATGTTACTACCGCAAGAACAGACTGGGGGAAGGAACTGAAACTGACTGATTACACCTATCATACAAAATTGAAATGCTAAGACAGTCTGGAGAGCAGTAATCATGAGTACTGCCAATGGTTTCCACGGCGTGTGTAAACTAAAAAATACTGCAATTAATTTTTCATATAAAAGGGTTTGCACTCTACTCCCACTCCAGAATCAAGGATAACATCGTTTTATCCAATGACAGAGTACCTGATGAATCGGAATCGGATGCAAATCGATCTCCAAATCAGGATCTACAAATCACCCGCCATCTTTGCATAGAGTGTCAAACCAATCTTTTTGAATATTTGACAAAGTAGGAATATCAGACTGTATGAGAATAAAAAGGGTAAACACACACACACACATACACACACACACACACACCTATCTATCTATGTGTGTGTGTGTGTGTGTGTGTGTGTAAAACAAACAAAGCAACTGTGATAGCATAACGATTCAAACGTAAACCATAATTATAGCTAGAAGCCCCCTACCTCCTTATCCCTCCCCCCCCTCCCCCCCCCCCCCCCCCCTTTCCCCACGTACACCAACACGCACGCATGCACGCACACACACACACACACACACACACACACACTAATGTCTTTGTCAGCAGCACCAAAAGTATGCCGATCGTCATGAATGGCTGCCAATTTAAAGCTTTAAAGTCTTAACTGTCCAAACCCTTCAATAACGAAACACTGATTAATCTAATGGTAGGATAGCATGTACAGTTGCTGACATCAACCATGCTTTATTGTGTGCGTAAACTTTTCAGAAAGGGTAGAATGACTCAGCTAAATACTTTTATTTGGCGTGCGTGCGTGCGTGCGTGTGTGTGTGTGAAGTGTACAAGTCAAGTCAAGTCAAGTCAAAAAGATCTTTATTGAGGGTAAAAGATTTAGTTTATACAACTTCTTTTCATCCTGCCCTCACAACAACAACAAAAGAAAGAAAATCAAGAAAATTGACATATAAAAGCAATCAAAATACAATGTTCACACATGTTGAAGACAAAATCTATGGAGATTTTTAAAAATATAAATCCAGACTAACAAAACATGATAAAGCAAATCAAGACAGTATAACATAAGCTCAAGTCATACAGATAAATGAAGAAAATTTAAAAATAAACAAACAAACCCAAAACAACAAAAAACAAAAACAAACACACACAAAAAGCAAAAACAAACAAAAACAAGACTCACAATACAAGATAAAACAAAACCAAGACAGTATAACATAAGCTCAAGTCATACAACAAATGAAGAAAATACAAATAACAAAGGTAGGAATAACAACAAGGTAGCCTGATGTAAAATAACTCGAGTATAAAAGTGGCTTAATTTGTCCATCAAATGTTACTTCAAGAGTTTCTTGAACGTTTGTTGAAGAAGGAGCCATTTTAGGGAGAGAGGTTAGCAATTGCCACCTGTTCAATCCTGAATAAGCAAGCTTGGTTTATAGAGATTGTTTATAGGGCCCGGGCAAGGACAATTATAGAGTAGGACTTGTTTTATTAACGGCAAAATGTTTCACAATTTTCTTGGCTTTTCTTAATATTGTACATACATGACACTTGTTTGAAATGCAGCTGTTTTGAGTGGAAGAATATCTAATTCTTTGAGTTGTTGGTGTCAATTATTAGAATTTATCGGATAGTTTAATAGCTTTTTTATGTAGGCGGCTTTAAGCTTTAGGTTTTTTTTTCAATAGCTATCTATAAGGTAACATTGTATAAGAGATAGAATATTGTGTGAAAATATCTTTTCGTGATTGTTGGTTTTAGAAATGTTTGATTTTTCTAAGTATGATATAGTCTTATGAGATTCGTTTTCCTAAAGATTCTATGTGTTTGACAAGATAAATCATATGTCAAATACTGCACTAGTATTTGGTGTGAAAAAATTCTTCAATTTTCGTCCTGGTTAAATATTGGTGCGAATGGAAAACGCAATTTCTGGTCTTTTTGCAAGTCCGTTTGAAATACATGGAAAAGCATTCGTCTTTTGCATCGTTTAACTACTTTGTTTTTTTGAATTAAGAGACATATGATTGAATTTTGTCCATTCAATAAGTTTATCGATATCTTCCTGCATATCATTCACAAGCTGGTTAGGATCACTGTTGCTACATTGAATTGATGTATCGTCAGCAAACATTTCACATGAACCATGAATATGCAGAGGTAGGTCATTAATATAAATAGGGAAAAGAAGTGGTCCTAGTATTGATCCCTGTGGTAATAATAATAATAATAATAATAATAATAATAATAATAATAATAATAACATATGGAATTTATATAGCGCTGAATCTTGTAAAAACAAACAAATCGAAGCGCTTGCACTCAAATCATTTACACGCATGCAACTCTCCTTAAACATAATGAACAACATATTTCACATCCATGCGCGCACACGCACTACGCACGCACACACACACACACAAACACACGCACGCACGCACGCGCGCGCGCACACACACACACACACACACACACACACACACACACACACGCACGCACGCACACACACACGCGCACGCACGCGCACGCACGCACGCACGCACGCACATACACACACACACACACACACACACACACACACACACGCACGCACACACACACACTCACACACTCTCATTTGTTAAAGTTTCATTAACGTTAATCACTTTTTATGTTTGTTTGTTTGGTTGGTTTTTTAAAATTTATTTATTTATTTATTTATTTATTTTTTAATTGTATCTTTTGCTTTGTGCGGTTTCTTTTCATGATTAGACTACTTTTCCCCCCTCGCATTTTTCAGTAGGGCCTCCACCACCACCTCAATTCTCATACACCCCTTGTATATATATATATTTTTTTTTCTCGTCTAATATCACTGAGAGTGAACAGACGTAAAATCGAAGACAACAACAACAACAACACTCTCGAGCACACTCAGGAGGTGAAGAATGCTGTTGAAAATTAGAGACAGATATGAGGGAAAAGTCTCAGGTAGAAAATAAGTGTTTTGAGGCTGGATTTGAAGGTATCAAATGAAGGCTTTTGGCGAAGTGAAAGAGGGAGGTCATTCCAGGTGGATGGACCAGAAACAGAGAAAGAGCGACGGCCAACAGTGGTTTGTTTGAATCTGGGTGTTCGAAAGCACAAAGTATCTGCGGCTGAACGAAGGGAACGGGATGGAGTATACTGGTGAAGACAGTTACAGAGATAAGAGGGTGCAGATTTGTGGAGACATTTGAAACAGAAGGTATTGATCTTATACTCCAGTCTTTGTGAGACAGGCAGCCAGTGACGAGATCGCAGAAGAGGAGTGATGTGTTCAGATTTTTTCTTTCTTAGGACCAGTCGAGCTGCAGAGTTTTGAATGCGTTGAAGAGAGTGGATGGATGATGCTGGTAGGCCAACCGAAAGAGAATTACAGTAGTCTAAACGTGAAAGAATGAGAGATGTGACAAGCTTGGAAGTTGCATCAGTGGACAGATACTTGAGAATCGCGCTTATGCACCATAATTGATAGTAGCAAGACTGGTAGGTCTGGGTGATGAATTTTTTCATAGAGAGTGTGTTGTCAAGAACTACTCCTAAATACTTCACAGAATTGGCAAAAGGAACTGACGCTTTGCCGAGTTCTATTGAAGTTTTTGTGATGGAGGAGAGTTTATGTTCGGTCCCTATGAGCATGGCTGCGGTTTTATCGGCGTTAAGTTGTAACTTGTTCTGAGTCATCCAGTTTTGAATGTCTTGAAGGCAGTAGGACATATTTGTCAGGAGGGTAGGCAAGTTTTCAACAGTATCACTGCACTGAAGATGAGTATCATCGGCATAGAAATGATGATCAATATGGTGGTTATTTATTATATGTGAGAGTGGAGCAGTGTAGAGAGTAAAGAGAACAGGGCCCAGGACTGATCCCTGTGGGACTCCACATTACATTTTGACAGGTTTTGATTGAATTTTGTTTACAATAACTTTCTGGATTCGGTCTGTGAGGTATGAAGTAAACCAGGTGAGGGCTGTGCCATTAATACCAAACGTATTTTGGAGGCGAGAAAGAAGAATTGAGTGATCTGTAGTGTCAAAGGATGTAGATAAGTCAAGAAGAGTAAGGAGGGAGATTTTTCCTGCATCAGAAGCAAGTAGAAGTGTATCTAAACTGTGGACTAGGGTGGTTTCGGTGCTGTGGTTGGGGCGATAGGCAGATTGAAAAGGGGGAAGGAGATCATTGGAATGAAGGTGACTGTTGAGCTGTTTGAGAACAACTTTTTCTTGTACTTTAGAGACAAAGGGTAAGTTTGAGACAGGTCTATAATTCTTCGGAATGTTGGGATCGTGGTCGTGCTTTTTCAGTAGAGGTGTGACTATTGCGGTTTTAAGAGCGGATGGAAAATTTCCTGACACAAGAGATGAGTTTACTATTTTAGTGATAATAGGTACCAGTTGTGGAAGGCATTGTGAGAAAACAGGAGCAGGTATGGGATCAAGGTCGCATGATTTACCATGGTATACCATATATCACACGTAATGAGGTTGATCTCCTGGGCCCGATTTCAACAAGCTGTTGACGATTACTGAGAAATGAATCTAAAAATGATAATGCTTGGTCGGAAATTCTGTAGCGTTTTAATTTATTAATGAGGAGAGAGTGGCTTATAACGTCAAACGCTTTTCACTATTATTAATATTCAGAAGACATCGCTCGGTCAGTTGTATTAAGGCAGTATGACAAGAATGGTTTTCACGAAATCCTGACTGGTTTTCATTAATTAGATCATGGATTTTAAAATGAGACTGCAAGTGAAATTGTACATGTTTTTCTAATGGTTTAGATAGGACTGATAGTATGGATATTGGTCTATAGTTAGACGGATTGGTTCTGTCTCCTGATTTGTGTAAAGATATTACTTAAGCTTGTTTAAACTTCAATGGGAAATAATTCTTGTCAATACACAAGTTAAAGATATACGTTAGAGTATCAGTTATAGCATATGCGCTGATTTGTGGTATTTTACTATCTATTTTGTCAAGGTCTCTTGATCCTGATTGTTTTAATTTGAGTAAGCTATTAAGCACTTCTGTTATTGTGTTTGGGGGTATGATAAATTCAGAAGAAATGCTTTTTGATGAACAGTAATGTTTTTATTCTGTCAGCTCATTTGTTGTTGTTCTATTATTTGATATTACAGATTAGCAATGTTTGCAAAGTGAGAGAAGGTTTTCTGCTGTTATTTCTTTTATGACTTTTTGGGTGTTGTGTCTTGAACTATTAGTCAAGGTATTAATGGCTTTCCAAATCGTTTTGGGATTCGGGGCTGAAGACAGCAAATCTTGAAAGTATTTTATTTTCGCTTTGCGCTTCATTGAATTGACTTTGTTTCTTTGCTTTTTATATTAATCTTTTTACTTCGATTTTAATAGATAATCTCTTAGATTCATTTCCCTTTGGACTTCTTTTGATAACCATGGTGGTTTTATGAAATGTTTTATGTCTTTTCTTAGTAAATGAAGCATGTTTATCATAAATAGCTATAAATGTCTCTATCCAAAAGTTAATAGCATCATCTGGATTTGTAATCTGATAAACACATCACCAGTGTGTGTGTGTGTGTGTGTGTGTGTGTGTGTGTGTGTGTGTGTGTGTGTGTGTGTGCGCGGCGCGCGGCGCGCGTGAGTGCGCACGTGCATGCAGGTGCGTGTTTGTAATTCTGTCATCTGTTCCCACCGGCACACAATGGCGCAGAGAGAGAGAGAGAGAGAGAGAGAGAGAGAGAGAGAGAGAGAGAGAGAGAGAGAGAGAGAGAGAGAGAGAGAGAGAGAGATAGAGAGAGAGAGAGAGAGAGAATCTTCTTCAGTCGCTTCTCTAGTGTGCCAGTTTAGTAAAAATGATTAATATGAACTTTAAATTAGTCTGCATAATATATTGGGTTTTTTTCCCTTTCTTTCTTCCTCTTCTTTGTTTTTTGTTTTGGTTTCTTCTAATGTCTAAAGATTGTTTTATCCTGAAAAAGTTCGCCCTGTTTCATCCGAATAAAAAAAAAAACAGTGACAAAGTTGGCTTTCGAAATTGTTTTCTCTTTGACTTCTTCTTTAGTACAGATACCAGCATTTACATTGTTTGCTTACAAGGTGCATGCCTAAATCTCATTTCTTGTCTTTCTGTTCACTTTTTTGTTTTTATTTTTTGGGTGGGGGAGGGTGTTGTTGTTGGTACTGTTGTGCCAAGGGGTGTGTAGCATCACACAAGCAGTACTAGATTTTACTGTGAACATGACAGTGCAAGTTATCTGACCAGGAAATATATATATATATATATATATATATTATTAATTCTATATCCCTCCTCCCCCCTCCCCACACACCGCCCCCCCCCCCCCCCCCCACACACACACACACTCACTCAATCTCACTCACTCACACACACACACCAGTGCGTCTGCTTGTTTGCTCGCAGAACATCTTGTGCATACGTTAAAACCCGTTCCGTTTTTCGGAAGAGTAGACCATTGTGTGCCGGTGGAAACGGATGACAAAATGTACAAAACTGCATACACACGGGGACTAGATGTAAAAAAAATCACATGAGTGCTTATCCCATTATTCTCGAAATTTCATAATTAAATAAATAAATAAATATAACACACACACACACCGCCTTTTTTCATCCCGTCAATAATTGGCCCATAAAAAGTTCTATAATTATATGTCGATCGTCAGTGGCTCCTTGTCTGCGTGGCAATCACAACATAATTTAAATAGCTGCACGTACGCTTGGTGACATCAACCGTTGGGGAAGGGGGAGGGAAGGAAGGGGGGGGAGGGAAGGAGGGGGGGAGGTCGGAGGTCAGTGTGTGTGTGTGTGTGTGTGTGTGTGTGGTGTGGTGTGTGGTGTGGTGTGTGTGTATGAGAGGGAGCATTCATAAATGAATGAATTATTTTTAACGCGAAAGAATAAAGATTTTAAGATAAACCCAGCCATACGACGTGTCACTGAAAACACACAAGCTTTAGAACAATCAGTAAAACACTGGGGGAAAAAAACCCATATTAAATAGCAGCACAAACGAGTCATAAAAAACACAATGTGATATCAGTATATTCCTTTTTGAAAAGAACAAGAACAACAACGCGCGCGCTTATATATAATTACAAAGGAAATATTTTGAACATCATAGCACAGTTATACCTACATGATTGGAGGAGAGAGAGAGAGAGAGAGAGAGAGAGAGAGAGAGAGAGAGAGAGAGAGAGAGAGAGAGAGAGAGAGAGAGAGGAGAGAGAGAGAGAGAGAGAGAGAGAGACACAGACAGACAGACAGACAGACAGACAGACTGAAAGTCAGACAGACCCAGACACAAATAGAAACGCATACAGAGCAAGACACAGACAGGAAGAGAAACAAATCGAGACGTAAAAAGAAAATGTCCAATCATCACTGATTTAACCGAAAACAAAAGGAAACGTGAACACACAAATGGGCAATAATTCAACACATTAAACAACACGTAAGCCCTAATTTCAGTTAAAGGGGAGGGGGGGGGGGGGGGGGGGGTAAGTGCTGATTTTACTAGGACCGCCCACATCAGATATATCCTTAGGGATGATTTTTCATAAGGTAAACGTGTCATCATAGTGTCGGACTTTCATTCCTGTGGATTCATGGAGTCGTGGGTTCGAATCTCGACACCGGCGTCTTGTGAATTAGAAGTAGGGATTTTCTTTTAACTAGGGGAAAAGAATCTGCCGGGTCAACTTACTGCACAAACCTGACATCGTGCAGTCTACACACGCATTCTAACGATCGACTATAAAATTATACACTTCAAAGATCTGGTAATTGATGTCAATGTTCGGCGGGTTATAGAAACACAACCGTACCCAGCATGCACCTGTACCTGGAGAAGGATGGGCTCTGCCATGTTCAGCTTGCCCAAGAGACACGGCCTGAAAAATTCAGTGCAGTGCCCCCATGACTCCTCAAGGGGTTGAGGGAGAGAGAACATTTTTCATGATACGTCTCAGTCGTTACACTTTCGACTGATCTGAAATTTGTAGACCGTATACATTCTCAGAGGGGACAGGATAGCTCAGCAGTCAGAACACCTGCTCTCTCCAAGCTACGGCAAAGCATCGTTGAACGTGGTTGCCTCGCGAATGGGTGACCACTCATGCTTCTTGGCATCAGTGCAATTCCTCTCCGAAAAATGTCTCTTTCATTCATTTTGCTCTTCTGTATTTTTCTCTAGGGGTAGGAGTAAGCAGGGGAGCCATTTTACAAACATAACACCGACACAGTAAGCATCAGCAACAAATACATCATACCAGCCTTGCCCGTTACAGTTTTAAAGATCATCTTTCTTCTTTTTTCGGCCTCGAAGGAGCAGGCCTAGCCTAGGCATGTAGCGACAGACGTTTGCACCATCTGCGTTGATGACGATAGAGTTGTTTTGCTGACTTGTTTCGATGCAGTATAAAGCATTCATTTGTTCAGAAGCCAGGGCGTTTTGCTACTAGGAAACGTCTTCTTACAGGTAAGATACAATCATTTACTCAATCTATCGATGGTGCATTGATTATTCTTGTTGTTGAAGTTGGTGTTAACGTTGCTGCTACCGTTGTTTTAGGTGGCTATGATGGTGGTGCTATTTTGTCTCCTTTAACTAAAACTACTACTACTGCTACTACTATTGTTCTCTACAACAGCAGCAGCAACAACAATGACAACAGAAGCAGCAATTACTACTATTAGTGCTGCTGCCGCTGCTGCTCTGCTGCTGTTGCTTCAGCCACTGTTGCTACAACAACTACTGCTGTTCCTGCTGCTGCTACTACTACTTCAGCTGCTGCTGCTACTACTACTACTTCTACTACTACTACTACTACTACTACTACTACTACTACTACTACTACTACTACTACTACTACTACTACTAGCACTACCACTACTGCTGCTACTGCTGCTGCTATTTTGTTTCTTATCATTACTGTCACCGTCATCATCAGTGATATTTTATTTTTCTTTATCGTCATCATCCTTTTCAACCAAATGCAAAGTCTGGACTCTTTCACGAGTTATCTCAGAAAAGCCTTCCCACGACAGACTACCCAACTAAGATGAAGTCCTTTCCCATAGGGATGCTGGGGGCCTGCTAGTATAATTAGTGTTCCCACGTTCTGGAAATTCTGTGCAAGGAATTCACTCTTTTCTATCCCTCTCTTTACTTCTGTCTTGTTCCTTTTCTTCCTGTCACCTCTTTCTTGTCTTTTTTTCTGCCTCTTCGGTCCGTTTTCCAGCCTATCCAGAAAGACTTAAAAGATAACAATTCTCTCCTACGCCAAAGTCGGATGTGCTGGGCCTGACTTGTCAGGCGCTGAACGGCAGCACAACGTATTTTCGCTCATATGACAGAAAACGAGTGTTGCTGTCTGAACGAAGAAGAAGAAATCAAGTACTGGATGACAAGCAAAAACCAATACTTCAAGGGCAATACAACAGGTGGCCTTTTTATAGCCACTAAATGTCTCTTGAACTATGTACTACACCACTTCCCCATGCAGTTTATTACTCCTAGTGGTGTGCCCCAACGGCCTACTAGACTACGGGATGAATAAGTAAGGTGAAGGGGTTAGAGCGTCGATCTAACGGTAACTGAGCACACGGGTTCGAGTTCCATTGAGGTGTGCGTTTGAAAGAATTTCTTCCCTGGAGGCAATCTTGGTTATGACTTTGTTCCTTTGCAAGTTCTTTGGATGAGACTTTAAACCAAGGCCAAGTGTGCAAACACACCCATGCCACCTTGCTCACACGTTAAAAAACAAAACCAAACAAAAACAACAACACCAGCCGCCATGGCGCAGTGGTTAGCGCCTTGGGTTACAGACTGGAAGGTCGCGGGTTCGATTCCCATAAGAGTCATAGGGATTTTTCGGACTCCGGCCGGCTCCTACCCAGAGTGAGTGTGCTGTGGGCTCAGTGGAAAGACTGGGACCACACAGTCGAGCTTCATCCACTTAACGGATGCGAGTTTGAGAGTGTTGCGCAAATTACCTGACCAACACTGCAGGTGTCTGTATCTCTCGGGCCCGATTGACGCCAGGATATATTATGATAGTAAGCGTAGAGTACAACCCTGTCAAGTAGTCTCAAAGCATATGCACTTCCACAGAAGCATAATTACGTCATCCTCATTGTCATTGATCATCATGCAGTTAAAAAAAAAAAGCCTGATTCGGCGGTCCCAGATGCTCTGGTCTCATGGTGACCTTAGATTCGGTTTGCCCATACACTTCTGTGCCTGTGGTGAGTTCGTGTCAGGGCCTTTGGGGCTGGAGGTTCACGGGGGACAGTCGTTGGAGGGACGTTGTGGTGGTTGCCACCTCGGGTGGGCAACTCACTCAGTCTGGCTCCGCGACTGAGCTAATACTGTCGTTAGTAGGGGGCTTAGTAGGTGGTGTCCTGCGTATGTTAGCTCAGAACAGGCACCACTGAACACCACCAAAGTGAACCAGCAGCAGTGCAGGGCCCCTCTGGCTGGTGACCCTACGGCGGCCTGAAAGTGATGGGCTCCCTGTGGACCTCCGACTCTGAGGATGAGACGGACAAATCTGGGTATGGCTGTGGCGGGGAGATTGGAATGAGCGGCGTGGGAACAGCAGGACGGGGGACGTCACAGAAGATGAGGCAGCAAACCCCCCCCCCCAAAAAAAAAACAAAAAAAAAAACCACACACACACAAAAACACACCAAAAAACAAACCAAACACCACCACCACAACTATTTTTTTTTATCGTAGAAGAGTAGGCCAGCTATGGCTGGTGGTACGGATGACAAACACACCCAGCATGCAGTCTGTGACCTGAAGGAAATGAGCTCCACCAGGTTTAACTTTCTCAAGACGCAATGCTTGAAAAAACAGTCAGTGCAGTGCCCCCAGTGACTCCTGAAAGAAATACAGTAAGGGTCCATCACTTCAAAAGCTGCAGTTCATAATGTGTGTCAGGGGGACGGGATAGCCTGGTGGTTAGAGCTGTTGTGCTTGTGATAATGACGTCCCAGGATCAATCCCAGGTTTAAGCTGCCACCGAGATGCCAAGGGGATTTTTCCCATGGAGTTAACCTAATGTTAACGTTTTACATGGATTGCCTTCATCCATGACAAGGTCTTAGAAAACAACCTGCACTTTCCATTAAATGAGAAAAAATCCTCTAAAGTCAGTGTATGGCTGCTTTTGTGGCTAGGTATCTGAAATTGCCATACACATAATCTTCTTTTTTTATAATAATTATTCTTTTATATTGAGGATAATGGAATAAGCACTTATGTGCTTTTTTTTACCCACAGTCCCTGTGTGTATGCGGTTTTGTAAATTCTGTCATCTGTTCCCACGGCGCACAATGGCCTACTCTTACGAACAGTGGAACAGGATTTAGCGTGTGCGCAAGATGTTCTGCGTGCGTTCGCACACGGGGCCTCGGTTTATAGTCTCATCCGAAGGACTTCTCATCTGGTGTGGACACTTACTGTTTCACAGTGATTCCTGGATGTGAGGAGTGCATTAAAATGGGTGACCCCATCCAGTTAGGCTTGAGAACACCCAACAATTCATGGCTACAGTGGGACAGTCTGCAGTTTCTTATTAACCTGTTCCCTACGGGTAACCTGCTACAGGGTAACCAATCATCTGGCAATGTAGTCAACATACAAAAGGCAGCCATTTTGAAATAATAAAAACACCTGCTTCTGATTCATTTTCAACTTGAGAAGTAATCCTTTTTCTTCTTTTCTTCATCTTTCAGACATAACATTCACAAATCAAAGACACAACCAGTTGACCAGAGGACAGGGTAAAGCAAACCAAATATGCCTATGTCATTTGACATCAACCAAATCTTGGAACTCAGGCCGTTTGAGAATACCAGCATATGGAGAAAAGTGACGTTTAAGAATTCGACCGTTTGGGACTGGAACTCTCCTAACCCACACAGGAGTGACTGTCAAAAGTGCCATGGATACTTAGGTGCTGCTGGCAAGCGTTGCAGAATATGGAGTCTTCCTACAATTCGTTGTTTGATTCTACTGATCGTCTTTTTATCAGGTGAGTTATGTTTTGTCATTAAGCGAAACAAGAGAGAGAGAGAAGAGAGAGAGAGAGAGAGAGAGAGAGAGAGAGAGAGAGAGAGAGAGAGAGACAGACAGACAGACAGACAGACAGACAGACAGAGGGAGGGAGGGAGGGAGGGAGAAAATCAAACAAATCAAATCAAATTCTATTTTTTCGAGGACAATGAATAAGTACCCATATGCTTTTTTACATCCAGTCCCCGCCCTTAGGGATACATCATATACAAATACAAACCCAATATCCACACACTCACATAGTAAAAACCAACCAACCAACCAAACAACAACCACGAAAAATAACAAAATTAAAAAAAACCCAAAACAAAGCAAAAACCTCCACGATATAAAGGAAACCACGTAAATAGTATCATTTTTGGAAAACGAAAAAATAAATGTCAACCATTTCATTAGACTTTTTTCAAATAGGAAAAGCAGTAGCAATAGCAAACGACACAAACAAATGTCATATAATAAAACAAAAGGAAATTACACAAAAACAAATCACACACACACACACACACACACACACACCGTGCATCAACTAGCTGGCTACAATAAAAAATATTTTATAAATTCAGAGAGAGAGAGAGAGAGAGAGAGAGAGAGAGAGAGAGAGAGAGAGAGAGAGAGAGAGAATGACAATGACAATGACAAATTCTTTTATTTCGAGGATAATGAATAAGCACACATGCACACATGTGCTTTTTTACATCCAGTCCCCGCCCGTTAGGGATACATCTTAATAATAATAACCCAATACTTATACAGTCCCACAATAAAAACAAGGGGAAATAACCCTTTTCAAAACAGCTCCCCCCCCCCCCAACAATTCCCCCCCCCCCCCCCAAAGCAAGCAAAATAAAAGAAAACCCTAAAAATACCCCCCACCCCCACCCCCCCAAAAACCCTAACCAAAACAAACAAACAAACAAAAGAGAAAGAAAAAACCAAACCAACAAAAGAAGATAAAAAAGAGAAAAACAGACAAACAACAACAACAAGAACAACAACAGAGCCAAGAAAAATAACACAACCAAACTTAATAAGTCATAAAGATAAACATCTACACATTGTCAAATAGTACACATACTTGTTACACATAACTATAAGATATTGAAATAGGGCACTCATTAAAACTTAAGTACAGAGGCAAGTCCAATAAAGTATTGAAAATATAAAATATGAATCCTTCATCAGGATACACTATAACTATAAGCAAGACGATAAAAGGTGAGAGAGAGAGAGAGACAGAGACAGAGAGTGTGTGTGTGTGTATTTCAGAGATAATATCCAATATATAATTCCCAAAACAGTATGCGATCCCATCAACTCTCATTTTAGATTATACAAATTGAATGTCATGATAATAAAATAAGTGCAATACCCATACACTCACATAATAAAGAGGGGGAAAAGCCAATAAAGTCATAAAAAGAACATCTACACATTGTAAGTAATAGAAACAAATTCTTATTTTCCAGGATAATGAATAAGTACTCATGTGCTTTTTTACATCCAGTCCCCGCCCGTGGGGTCACATTTAAAAATGCACTCAGTACTCATACTTTCAAACAGTAGAAGCAAAGGGAAAAAACTTTTTTTTTTAAAAGAAAAAGAGAGAAAAAGAAAAAACAAACAAACAAACAACCCCGGACGAGCAAAAGACAAAATAAACCCCAGACCCCCCCCCCAAAAAAAACAACCAAAAAAACAAAAAAAACAAACAACAAAAACACCCTCCCAAACAAAAAAACAAGAGAGAGAGAGAGAGAGTCTTTATCTCTTTTTTATATACATCTTTAATATGTCTTTGATGCCTATGCTGTGAAGTTATTTTGCTTGTAATAGTCACATTGAGTCACCCCCACCACGCTCCACCTTTAGTACGCATGTCAGGTTTGTTGGTGTCCCCATTTTTCAGTGTGTGTGTCTGTGTGTGTGCGCGCGCGCGCGCGAGCTTGCATGCGTGCACTCGCCTATGTGTGTGTGTGTGTGTGTGTGTGTGTGTGTGTGTGTGTGTGTATATCGATGTAAGCTAGCGTTGGTTTTTGCACTAAAAGTTAATAATAATAATAATGTATGGAAGAGTTCATAGGGATTTATAAGCCACAATAAAATCAAATTATTCTTGTGAATACGATAAACACTTTTAAAATCTGAAAAAAGTGTCTCGCTGTAAGGCACAATACAGGACGAAGCTTTAATCACCTCCGTCCCGGAGCCGAAATTCGAGTCAGTTCAGGTCGAAGGCATGGTCCTTAACAAATAAATGTCTCAAATAATGTCTCAAGTGCTGTCATTGGCAGATTCTGTCTTCTAGTGGCTTTGTTTGTTTTTGAAGCTTTGATAAATAGTTTTTATAAATGGGAAGAAGTTGTAAACTAGTTAGAATCTACTTGCACTTGTTGTCCACCATCACTTTTTTTTTCTAATTTTCATCACTTGTTGTTGTATTTTTAAAATATTTTTTTGCTGATGATTAACCCACTCATTCTGTGTGATAATCCTGCAGCGTTGCTTCCATGCGGCGCGGCACAGGGAGTTAATACGCAGACTCGACCTGAATACTTCGTGGATTTGCTGGTTCTAACAGATGTGCCCTTATACAATGCGTATGTCTCTCTGTTTGTCTGTCTGCCAGTCTGTCTGTGCACTGTTGTCTGTGTTTATGTCTGTTTTTGTCTTACTGTCTGTTTGTTATATCTGTTTCTGCCTGTCTGGGTGGTTGTTGGGTTTTTTAATCGTCTCCCTTCTCTTTGTTACCTGTTTTCTGTTTGTTTGTTGGTACTTTGTTAAGAACCTTCGTGCTGTAGTGGTGGTTGGTTTGTTTTTTTTAACCTTTTGTTTGTTTTGTTTCTTTCTTACCTTTTCTTTCTTTTTTTATTTCGTCCATTTTTTTTTTTTTCATTGGTTTTTAATGCGTCTTTTCCGTCTTTCTTTCCTTTTTTTGTTTTGGGGGGGGGGGGGGGGGGGGGCTTTTCTGCTTTAGGTATGTCCATATTCCATATTCTTCTTTCATTCTTTTTTTTTCTTTCAGTTTTGGTCTATGTTTATATGTCTTTTGTTGCCTACCTGCAGGCCTGTCTGTCTCTGCCCTGTCCTGCATTGCCTGTCTGTCTGTTTGTTGTCTATCTGTCTGTCTAGTCTGTATGTCTGTCTGTCTGTCTCTCTCTCCTCTCTCTTCTCTTCTCTTCTCTCTCTATCTCTTCTCTCTCTCTCTCTCTCGTGGAGCTCAGTGTTGAAACAGCACCATTGAAAGCGATCGGTCTCGGCTTGTGTCGAGGTGATTGACGTGGATTAGGCTGAGATGTAGCAGATGTAAATCCATTAAGAAGACTGCCCTTATATCATATTTCTTTCCACCTCTGTTCCTTCTTCAAAGGGGGATGGATTAGCATAGCAGCGCGCGCGGCGCGCGTGTGTGTGTGTGTGGTGTGTGTATGTGTGTTGTGAGGATGTGAGTGTGCTGTGTATGTGTGTGTGTGTTGGTGGAGGAGGGGGATGGTGCGTAACTATGGGTGTGTGTGTGTGTAGTGTGTGTGTGTGTGTGTGTGTTTGTGAGTGTGTGTTGTGTGTTGTGTGTGTGTGTGTGTCGTTGCGCGCGCGTTTGTGGTGCGCGCGCGTGCGCTGGTTCAATTTTTTATGCTTAAATGAATTTTAACACAATCTAGATATCTATTAGATAGCTTTATGGTTGCACGTGTGTATTTTAAGTTTTATCTATGTTTAAATCTACAATCTAGGACACTTACTTACCAGATAGCTTTATTGTTGAAGGTGGGCATTCATATTGTGAGAGATTCTTGGCATTACCTGTGTCTGTGATTGTGAAAAATCTAGTAGCAAACATCAGTGTGTCACTGTGGTTTGTGGATGTGCATATTGAGGTGAAAGGTGTTCGGTGGGGGTTGGAATACTACAGGTCGAACTTAGTCTATTCTGTGATGAAAGCTTGTAAACTGCACCTGTAATAAGTCAGGTATTTGTTATCATTCAGTCAGAGATTCTGCTTATTAAAATAGAATATTAAGGTATTTAGAAAGTGCTTTTATAAGTATACTGAACAAAATATACTAGTTAAAACACGACATTCAAAAACAAATACGAATGCTGGATATTGTTCTACATAACAGACATTTCGGAAAATATAGATTTTACGTATCTTGTGACACATTTGAATATAATAATGTTAGAATTGTTTTGATAATTTTGATGAATTGATTGAGTACATCTGAATGTAAGGAGGGAGGGGAGGGAGGGAGGGGAGGGAGTGAGGAGAGAGAGAGAGAGGATGGGGTGAGAGAGATGGAGAATGGAGAGAGAGAGAAGTGAGAAGGAGAGAGAGAGATATTTCTGTGCTGTTGCATCTGAGATCTTGTGACATCTTACACTTAACACGTCAGTCATGAATGGAACTCTGATACAACAGACCCTGGTAAGTTTTGATAGGCTTTATTTTTTTCCATCACGTTTTGACAATATTTAAAAAAAGTCACTCTGCAGTTTTATTAATATTTCGTTTTATTTCAGCTGCGAGCCGGCTATCCAGCACTAACTCCAGCTCCTTTTTTTGGGCTGAAGGGGGAGATAGGCTTTTCCTAATGCCCTGACCAGCAATGACACAATGACTGACCACCTGACTTCTGTTCGCTTTCGAATTCTCATACCATTAAAAACATCTGACAAGAATGATGTTTTCATTCCAATACGTGTCAAATACAAAAAGTGACTAAAAACCTCAATTCCAGCCATATTATCTTTACAGCCAGAAAGCAAACACCCTGAATGAGTACACGCAAAACATCAGCTTGTAGGTTTTAAAGAAGAGGGATTTGTGCAAACCTTGTAGGTTTCTCAGGAAAGAAAGTCATCTGGGTAATGTAGTGCCAGTGGTGTGTGCTTACCACTTTAATGAACAAAAAAGGAAAAACCCTTAAACGGCAATTCAATTTAGTACAGGGTCGTTATGAAATTCAGAAAAAAAGGAAGCAATGCTGGTTACAAAAAATATCTTTTATGTAAATCCTCTAAACAAACTGCCATATGTTTCTCACTGATTCGTATGGCAGCTGGGATTTTATAACACATGATATAGGTAATCAAAATGGTATTGTTTAAGTTTTATCACACTTCCTACACTACCAGTAGGGATTCTGAACAAGATTATCTGGATTCGGGGTATTTTGTTGTTTCAATGATATGTCCAAACAGAGCAAAGCAAATCATGATTAATACTTGCAACCCAAACACAAAAAACAAACCCGCACATGAACATGCTGACAAAAAAAAAATGCAATTTCCAATTTAACCGTTCACTGGAGTAAAATAGATTGGAGAGCGCTTCAAAATGTAATATATTTTCAGATAATGCGCATAAAACTCAACTTCAAATGCAATACGTTTTAAAATAATTCAGATAATTCTAATTTTGACCTCGGAATGATAAGAAATAGGGAGAGGGGGCAGCAAACAAAATGGAGGGCATTAACTAAATAACTTAAACAAATATACCGGACACTATGCAGAACTTAAAACAAAACTACCCAACACTTTGCAAAACCATTGTCTATGAATTTTCACACAAAGAGGATAAGCTATAGACATAATTCAAGCCATGTTCAGATTGTTATGATAAAAAATGATACAGGCAAAAAGGTACAAACAGACACTATCCATTTGATGGTGAAAAAAATATGGACATTACTTGGAATGGTTACATGCAGTAAATCAAATACACATGTCCAAATCAACGGGTAAGAAATTTCCAAGGCCCCTTTTCCTTTTTTTTTTCCCCCCCCCCCCCCCCCCCCCCCCCCCCCCCCCCCCAAACCCCCACAACTAACAACAACATTGAAACATCAAATACCCCCACCCCGCCCACAAAAAACAACCAAACCAAAACAAAACAACTACCATTACTTGAAAACAGTTTTAAAAGCATCGTCTAACTCATTCAAGAAAGGGCAATGTTATGTAGCACTCCTAAATTGGGTGGCGCTGCTCTTGTGGCGTCGTGCTCGTCTCGGGGAGAGCAGCCGAATTTTACGCACAAAATTCTGCTGTGACTCTAAGTGGTATACAATTCAATGCAATGCAATACCAACCCCTAAGAAAAAAATGTTTAGCCAGTGTGTCTGTACACAGTCATGTTATCTACCTGCCTGTCGTGGCCACATGCGGGGCCAGGGTTAGAGTTGAGGTGAGTGTAAGGGTTAGAGTTAGGAATGAAAAAGCGGGTAAGGGTTGTCTGTCAGCAGGTCGGTCTGAATGTAAGAACACATGAGGACATAATAGCACTTAGACACATGGTGTGTAGCTATAGACAATGGCACATAGATCGCAATAGTATGGAGCTTTAAATCAGAATCACCAGTCTCAACAGCAGCCAAGTTAGTGTCCGCAAATTTCCAGTTTTGCCATTATTTTTGCTACCTCCCGAAAGTCCTTTGGATAAAACTGTACGCCGAGGTCCCGTGTGTAAATCGCACGCAGATTATCTTACGCACATGTTAAAACCTGTTTATTTATTTTATTTCATTTTATTCTTTGATATCGAGGATAATGGCATATGCACTCATGTACTTTTTTTACATCCACTCCCTGTGTGTATGCGGTTTTGCAAATTCTGTCATCTGTTCCCACCGGCACACAATGGCCTACTCTTACGAAAAGCGGAACAGGATTTAACATGTGCGCAAGATGTTCTGCGTGCATTCGCACACGGGGCCTCGGTTTATAGTCTCATCCGAAGGACTTCGGGGAAGAGTGGAGTCTGCACTGATGTTAACTCCTGGGGAAAAATATCCCCTTGAACGGGAATCGAACCCGGGTCGTCAGATTGCGAGCGCAATGTTCTATATCTAACCACTAGGATATCCTTCCACCTTTCGAAAGAGTAGGGTATTGTGTGCCGGTGGGAATGGATAACAACACTTTGCACACGGGGATTAGATGTAAAAAAAAAAAAAAAAGAAAGAAAGAAAAAAAAAGCACCTTAGTGCTTATTTCATTGTCCTCGAAATAAAATAGATGAAAAAAGAACGTGATTTCAAGCCGAGACATTTTTGAACAAGTTGCATCAGTTTTGCTTTTGTCATCAAGTTCGAGATTGTTTTTTCACAAGCTGCATTTATTGAAAAAAGAAAAGAAGCCCAAAATAAAGAATGTACGAAAAAATCGATCAGTCAGTCCCCCTTTTTTCTATTTTCACTGCTCTAAATGTTCATTTCTACTACTCCTAAACACCCCTTTCCCTTCCTTGCCTCTCCCTCCAACCCGATAGCTCCTCCACACAACTACCTGTAGTCTGGAAGTAACTTCGAACACGTTGCCTGTTAGATACTTTGGTTTTTTGGCACCAGAACCCCTGAAAACAACATCAACAAGAAACTTTAGCAACCCTCGACGTTTCACTTGATCAATACAAATTCCAGTCCTAACTTTAACAACTATATTCAATATTTGAACATGTTAACGATCCTGAAGAAGTAACATTTCATCTTAGGAAAAAGCACGCGTGAATTACAATTTTCCCAGTCATGGCTCCACTCCCACCGAAAAGACTTAGGGATGTAAACTATGTACCTTAGGCAATTCCGCGTGCGACACACACAAACATCTTGCGCACACGATAAAAAACCAATTTCACCTTTCGGAAGAGTAGGCTATTTTGTGCAAGTAGGAACGGATGGCGAGATGTTAAACGCATTCTCACTGATGTGGTTTAGACATCATCCCCAAAGTCGGAATACGGCTACCTTAATAATGGGTGAATAGTCCATATGCAAAATGTCACCTTTGGTGAATCTCGAAGCTCTAGCCGAGGAAGAACATACAAATCGAACGAAGTAAAACATGACCCAAATATTGTGAACAAGAAAAACGTTTTGCAAAGACGACTTTGATCTGGCGGCCCACATCACCGACGGCAACCTGTTCAAATGGTATTTTCCTGGAGTTTTTTGTATTGACCCCACTCCCCGAAATTTTTTGGATGAGACTCAAAAAAAAAAAAGGTCCATTGCCAAACCCCGCAGAAAATCTTGCGCACATGGCCTTTTAAAAACCCTTTTTCGGGCTTTGGGAAAGGGGTGGGGATTTTGTGTGCCGGAAGGAACAAGGACAATATCTCAAAAAAAAAAAACCTAACAAAGTGCATGCGCACTGGTGGTTTAGGCTCTCCCCGTTTTGGGAAACAGTCCCTTAATTGTGGGCAAACACGATCCCACACGCAAAAATTCACGATTGGGTAACCTCGACGCCAAAAAAAAGAACGAAAAAAAAGTAGTGTATTTAATTTTTTGAGTTTTGATTCTTCGCAAAGCTCAACAGTGACCCCAAGGCCCTGAAAAATTGCTGTATATGTAAAGGCCCCCCCAGTGGCCCAAAGGGAATTTGGCCAAGGGAACTTGCCCTCATCATCGGGGCAGTAGACCAGTTTTTCGGCCCCTCATGTTGGTGTCGGGGGCAAGTCAAAGGGAAAAGTGTTTTCTGTCGGGGGGAGAAATGCCACAGGGGCACGCCTTAAAATCCCCGACTGAAACTTTGATGAAAGGGACTTGTATGTCTAGTCGCATTTCCCCGGTTCTGTTCCAGAATGGTCACTTGGTCTCTCTGTCAGGAGGGGGAAAGCATCCTTACTGTTAAAATCAGGGGGGTTGCAGAAACCACTTCTCTTTTCTTTCACTATTGTCCTGCTTCTTCATAATCACTTCCTGCCACAGGTTGTGGATTGGGTCAAGGGGGTTCCGTCGTGCCTCGAAAGCGAAAAGGGCCAGGTCGAAGTGTGCGGGGGGGTTTGATCCCCGTTTGGGCCCGAAACTTTCCCCCCATCCATTAGACCATGATTGGGGGGTTTTGGGAGCAAGTTTCGGGTAGACATAAACCGGGGCCCCGTTTGTTTCAAAAAATTACAGTGCACGTAAAAAACCCACCACAAGGGGTTTGTCCTGGCAATATTTCTGAGCAAAAAAAGCCCCCTTGAAGGGAAACAAATACCTGCAGACCAAAAAAAAGGGGGCGTTTGTTTTACCCTTAGAAAATTTTTTTTAAAAAAATTTTTCTTCGTGACTGAAAGGGGTATAAAAGAATAAAAATGAAATGAAAATACACGAAGGAAATTGCGCACCGTATTTGCACTTAAATTGCCTGGAAGATCGTAAAAGCCCCCCCACCCCTAGCCGCCGAGATCCAAACCTCTTCTTTATAACCCTTGGGGAAAGAAGTGAATGTCTTTAAACCCCTCGGCTATAGGGCTTGTTATCGTTTGGGGCTCACGTGGTTTCCAGGGGGTACAAACCCCAAAGGCTACCGGCACATTGACGAGAAGGAGGCACTTTTTACGGGCATTGTCGATATCTTTTTCTTTTATTTTAAGGGTAGTTTTTTTTCCCCGGGGTTTTTGATCGAGAGAGATAAAATGTGGTCAGTCGGAAAAGCCCGGATTTGGAGTTTTCAAGGGGAAAAAACAGAGGGAGAGAGAGAAGAGAAGAGAGAGAGAGAGAGGAGGAGAGAGGAGAGAGAGAAGAGAAAGAATGAAATTTCGCTTTTTCCTTTAGACTCTGACCCTGTTAACAAGGGGAAAACAAAAACAAACAAAATAAAACAAAAAACAAACCCCCCCCCCCAAACACACCCCAAAAAAAAACCATATTGATAATTTTTTTTTATCAAAAGAATTTTTTTAACAGTTTTATTAATTTTAAAATTTTCAATGACAATCACTGTAAATTTTTGTTAAAATTCAGTTTGGCTTTTAAACTGGAAGGTTGAAAAAACCCCTCCCCTTCCCCCAAAGGGAAAAAACAATAAAAACCAACCAACCAACCAATATCCCAATAATGAAAACTTCAAAAAAAGAGTTTTCCTGAAAAAAACCAAAAACCCCACCCATTTTTTTTAGGGGGGGGGAAGGTGAGGGGGGCCCAATTTTTAGCGCGCGCGCGCGCACGCACACACACACACACATACGCGCGCGCATGCGCATACGCACACCTACACACAAAACCGCCTAAACAAAACAAAAGTTTTTTACGGGTAAAAAATTGAGTATTTTGACCCTTTTTTATGGCACACACCCTTAACACTCAAAAACCCATACAAAAAGCTAGTTTTAACCCCGGCCTTCCTTTTTTTATATATCAAAAACCAGAAAAAAAAAATTAAAAAACCACGCAGCACTTCCCCGACCAAAACCCAAACAAAACCCCCCACCCCACACCCACCCACACAAAAACTTTTTTACCGTTTAAAAAATTTGTTAGCCACATTGTAATACCGACAGGAAAATTTCAAAAAAGTTATTTAAAAACATTTTGAAAATTTAAACAAAATGCTCCATAAATTGTGGGTTTTTTTGCACACCCCCTGAAAAATAAAAATTTTTTTGACATGCGACTCAAAGGGGGCCCCCCCCCCTTAGCCCAAAACATCAAAACAACTATGTTTATATCCCGTTTAAATTTATTTTTTAAATTGAATTTTTACCGGCAAAATTTTCAGAGTAAAAAACATTACAAAAAGCCGCGCGAAGATTTTTGCACACCTTTCCAAACATTAAAAAATGGTTTTTTTTATTCATTTTTAAAGGGACTCCTTTTAAAAAATCTTTTAATAAAAACACCCCGTGGCGAAAGCATCGAACTGCGCATTTTTAAAAAGCCGCCGAAAACCATTGGGCCGGTGGAACAGTGCAAAAATTTTAAAAAAAGTTTTTCACAGGGGGGACTGATTTAAAAAAAAAAAGCCGCAAGATGCAAACAATCCTCGAAAAAAAAGTTTTTTTGAGGGGTTTGATTTTTTTGTTGACAAGGGTTTTGCTATGTAAATCCATAACATTATTTTAGATTATTTTTTACCACCCTACCCCTCCCCCCCCCACACACACAAAACATAGCCCTCAAGTTAAACCCGCTTAACACAGGGAACAGCCAGACAATGCACCCGTCTCCCTCACCCCCCGGAACCCTGTGGGCGTAATAACACTGGATGGAAAGGGCTGTATGACTGTTTTGCTACCTAGGCAGCCATACCCCGACTTCAGGGGGTTTTTTTTGTTTTTACTTCCTTAAAGGACACAGCGGATTTTCATGCCAAGAGCTTGTCGTGGTTCAGGACAATCTCAACATAACAATTTTACAACATAGCTTTCTTACAGCATAACACTTTCATGTAGACCATAACACTTACCTCACATCAATAACTGACAATGTTTGTGGTCATGGCCAACATCCCCCCTTCCCCCACCGAGTTAACTTTGGGAACGCCCAACGACACGAACACGCTATACTCGTTGCTGTATATCTCAGACGGACAGGGACTCCCAGTGGACAGTGAATGCCCGGACAGGGGCCACGGGACAGGTGGACGCTCAGATAGTCTTGCAGAATTTGGCCCGTTGGCTGGTGTCCACCCCGGGTATACCTCCCCACGACCATGCCATGCTCTTAACTGGGTTAGTGTGTAGAGTGTTAGCACTTGGCTGATCAATGTGTGTGTGTGTGTGTGTGAATATGTGTGCGTGCGTGTGTGCGTGCGTGCGTGTGTGTGCGTGCACGTGCGTGCGTGTGTGTGTGTGTGTGTGTGTTGTTGTTGACTTCAATTTTACGTCTGTTCACTTCTAGTGATATTAGACGAGGGGGAACAAATGGAGGGGTGGATGTCTTATTTACAACAAAAAATAGATAAATTAAAAAAAAAATTAAAAAAAAATAGCCCCCCCAAAAAAAACAACAACAACAACAACAACACACCAACCATGCTTTTACAAAAAAATCACATAAAGAAACTTGGCAATGCAACAGGAATTATAAAAACCTAAAAACATGTCATTAACGTTAATGCAACTATAACAAATGTCCTAAGGGACTGCGATAAAGGCCTTTCACAACTTCAAATGCCAGTTTTAAAATTATTGAATATGCTGGTAAGGGAATTTTCAGAAAAATGGGGCATGAAAGGTTTTTACACTCTGGCAGTTCAAAAAGTATATGAGTATTGGTGATATTCTCACCACATAGACAATTTACCATTTTTACTGAATTTGGTTATCAATGCATTTAATTTCATTCTATAAAATAAAGCAGTTATTCTTCTTGACGTAAAAACATTTACACAATCCTTTGAATGGTTCACGACTGTTAAATTATCGGTGTTAATTGCAGTTCTAGTTAAAGATCTATCATTTTGCTGATTAGTTTCGGTGACCTTTCTCCATGATTTTTGTTCTAGTAAGCTGTACCCCTCTTTTAAGGATAGAGGCACATGCAATTCTATTGCATCCCGTTCATGTTTTGCACCTTTTTTGGCAGCTCTATCCGCCCACTCATTTGGAAAGAATCCAGTGTGTGAAGGCACCCAACAAAATAGAAGTACAATCAGAATTGGATTTTCCTAAAAGAGCGAAATATATTGCCTCTATAATGCCCATAAGTACATATGTGTCTGATCTGGTACAAAACTCTAAAGTCAATCAACTCAGCATGGACACACGAGAAGCAGTCTTACCTTGTCCATCATGGGAGATGAATAAAGCACACTTTGACATAGAGGTGTCTAATGTAAACAAGAATGACAATTTGAATATAATGGTTTCTGATGTCCGATCCCACATTCATCATAAATATGTTGACCATTTACAAATTTATACAGACGGATCACGTCTAGATAATCAAGAAACAGGTTCTGCTTTGTTATACCAGCGTTGAAAATTGAAAAATCATACTATTTGGTAAATATCACTCGATATTTACAGCAGAACTAATAGCAATATTAATGGGTCTTACTTATATTCTTGGATTTGCCATTGTATATATTTCAAATCCTTCTTTGCGTTGATTCTAAGTCGGTATTGTATGCTTTAAAATCTCCATGTTATAAGAAAACTTCAAAAATTATATTAGAAATTAAGCATGTTATCCATCTCTTTAACCTTAAGGGCATAAGTGTTAATTTTTGTTGGGTGTGTGTGTGTGTGTGTGTGTGTGTGTGTGTGTGTGTGTGTGTGTGTGGTGTGTGTGTGTGTTGTGTGTGTGTGTGTGTGTGTGTGTGTGTGTGTGTGAGCGCGCGCGTGTTGATATAAAATGTAAGGGTATAGAAATATCATTTGATTTACCAACACAGTGTTTGTGTTTGTCAGTGATTATTCAAGTTGAATATTGACATTTTATAAGTTGGAACTTGAATTTTCTATGCCCCTATTGGGTTAAAAAAACAAACAAACTCAATTTGCTTATTCTGTGTGTGTGTTGTGTGTGTGTGTGTGTGTGTGTGTGTGTGTGTGTGTGTGTGTGTGTGTGCGTATGCGTGTGGTGTGTTTGTGTGTGGTGTGGTGTGTGTGTGTGTGTGTGTGTGTGTGTGTGTGTGTTGTGTGTGTGTGTGTGTGTTTCAGATATGATCTGGTGACTGACGACGCTGGAGTGTTGTTTCGCTACACAATTGGTAATCATAACTGGCACTGAGCTCTGTCCATTTGCTTAGTTACTTTGGTATTTTTAAATGTTATTTTTCTTCGAGTTACCATACCATAAGTAGATTAACATCTATTGTCACAGTTTAGTTCAACTAACTATACAAATATTAGTGAAAAGTATCGTGATGACATAGCGGTGCTTTATATGAATACTACACCTGCCAATGCTTTATATACACACGCAAAAGATCAAGTATATATGTTTAATATCCCGTAAGTCATGTCAGCATTCGGTGGGTTACGGAAACACGAACATTCCCAGCATACATCCTCGAAGTCAGAATGCAGCTTCCTTCATGGCGGACAAAAACAGTCGAATACACAAACATTTGTGGTGAATTTCGGAGCTATAGCTAAGGAATGAAAGGGAAAATAAGAGGCCATTTTTTTTCATGTATGTATCACTTGTGCTGTACTCGTTTGGTTCATTATAATGTGCTCTATTTTTCAAAATATATGTCGATGTTTCTTTATGTGAATATTTACTTTTGTTTGTAAGTATGTTCTTTTGTTGTCAAGCGCTTTGATTTGTTTACTTTACAAGATTCAGCACTATATAAACCCCATACATTATTATTATGCCAAGATTTTCTTTTCCTTTCTTTCTTTGATGTTCATTGTGTAATGAGTTTATGTCCACTGTGGTTATAAAGATGAATGTGCACACAAAATTGACTTCAGAATTTAAGACATGTTGAAGGTAGAAGATTTATTATGCCGCGCGTATGCGTGAAAGACTGCCTGGTTTCGTGCAAATAGGCCAGTGTTCGGACATTTTTCAACCATATGTGTGTGCGTGTTGTGTTGTGTTGTTGTTGTTGTGTGTGCGTGTTGTGTTGTGTTGTTGTTGTTGTTGTTGTTGTTGTTGTTGTGTGTGTGTGTGTGTGTGTGTGTGTGTGTGTGTGTGTGTGTGTTGTGTGTGTGTGTGTGTGTGTGTGTGGTGTGTGGGTGTGTGTGTGTTGTGTGTTGTGTTGTGTGTGTGTTATGTTGTGTTGTTGTTGTTGTTGTTGTGTGTGTGTGTGTTGTGTGTGTGTTACAGGACGAGCGACAGTGGGGACGGTGTGTTGGGGAGGAGGACGCAGTGTGTCAGTGATAGAGGACAGGGGGGCTTTCCAGTCCGCCCACACGGCCGCTCATGAACTGGGACACAGGTTATCATCGTCTTTGTCCTCCTCCTCCTCATCATGGTCATCGTTATCATCATCGTTGTCGTCGATAGAGGACGGGGCTGGGGGAGGGGAGGGGGGAGAGAGAGGGGGTCTATTCAGTCCGCCCACACTGCTTTTCGTGAATTTGGACTTATGTGGTTGTACTGAATCTCTTGGTCGTCCATCGATCCGATGATGACTGTCCTCATGTGTTGAGTCTTTGTCTTATGTGGGCACGGAGATGGCTGGTTAAGCCAATCCGTGATAGGCAGACGCGGGTGCAGTGGGGGCAAGGAAACTGTCCGGGGGGTTCAGGGTTGATGGTTGACGCCTTTCTCCTAGCTCGTGCTGCAGTCACATCATCTCGCCTCTTCTCCTCGAAGTTGTCATGGCCCCGGGTGGTTAGGGCGCGCCAGCCTGGTCTGTCCATAGCATACAGCTCCAGTGTTTGGGAGGGATGTCAGCGTGTTTGATGTTGGACTTCACGCAGTCCTTGAATCTTTTGCGTGGTCTGCCCTGGTTCCGCTTTCCCAAGGTCAGTTCGCCATACATGAGCTGCTTAGGCAGCCTTTGGTCGTCCATCCGGATCACGTGACCAACCCATCGAAGCTGGGCTTTCAGTAATCATGGCCTCGATGCTGGTCATCCCAGCTCTGTCAGGACCTCGAGGTTTGTGATCCGGTCTTGCCAGTGGATGTTCATAATTGACCGCAGGCTTCTCATGTGGAACTTCTCCAGTGCTTCAGTGTCTTTTTGTACACCGTCCATGTCTCGCATCCATAGAGTAGGCTGGTGAGGACGACGGCTCTGTACACCTTGGCTTTGTGGAAAGCTGGATGTTGTGCTGGTTCAAGACACGAGCTCGGAGGCGACCAAGAGCTTGACTGGCCTTGCAGATCCTAGCGTTGATCTCTTTATCCAGGGTGTTATCATTGCTGATGGTACTGCCGAGGTACCTGAAATCATCCACTATCTTTAGATGGGTGCCCTCAAATGGAGATAGAGGGGGGAGGGGTGGCTGAAGCAGGCGCTGGCTGAAATAGTACCTCTGTCTTGCCGAGGCTGATAGTGAGCCCAAAAAGGCGAGAGGCTTCTGCGAACTTATCTGTGATGAGCTCTAGGTCAGACTCTTTGTGTGCCATGAGAGCACAGTCATCATCAAAAAGTGCTTCCAGGATGATCTTCTCCACAACCTTGGTCCTGGCATTCAGTCGGCGGAGGTCAAACAGTGAGCCATCAAGTCTGTATCGCAGGTATACCCCAGGGTCTAGGTCCTTGATAGCGTGGTTGAGGACGCAGGTAAAAAAGAAGTTGAAAAGGACTGGGGCCAGAAGCACGCATCCCTGTTTGACGCCGTTACTGATATTGAATGGCTCTGATACTTCTCCACCCGAGAGAACCTGCCCAGTCATGTTGTCATGAAACTGGCGTATGAGGTTGACGAACTTGTCTGGGCATCCGAGTTTGGATAGGATGATCCAGAGGGCTTCCTGTTCACTGTGTCGAAGGCCTTGGTGAGGTCAACGAAGACCACATACAAGTCCATGTTTTGCTCTAGGCATTTCTCCTGCACTTGTCGGACGGAGAAGATCATGTCCACAGTGCTGCGGTTTTGGCGAAATCCACACTGTGTTTCCGGCAGGTTTCCTTCGGAAATGTTCTCCGTTAAGCGATTGAGGAGGATCCGAGCCAATATTTTCCCAGCAATAGAAAGGAGGGAGATGCCCCGGTAATTGCCGCAGTCAGCCTTACTACCATTGTTCTTAAATAGGGAGACGACAGTGGCATCCCTGAAATCTTTGGGCAGTTCTTCATCTTCCCAAATGCTGGTGAGGAGGGAGTGAAAAGCTGCAAGGGCCACAGGTCCAGCAGATTTGAACATCTCTGCTGGGATTCCGTCCATTCCGGGTGCTTTGCCTGAGATGGTCTGTCTTATTGCCCTCAAGACTTCATCCATAGTGGGGGGGGGGGGGGGGGGAGGTCGAGGCAGTGTACAATGGGCTTTTGTGGGATCAGGTCAAGGGCGTGGGGGTCTACACTGGAGGGCCTGTTGAGCAGGTTGCTGAAGTGCTCTCTCCATCGTTCATTGATGCTGCTCTTTCTCTTCAGCAGGTTGAACGTCTGCTGACAGGAGTGGGGTAGTACATGGCTTGGAAGGTCCATAGACTTCTTTGATGGCACTGAAAAACATTTTTGAGTTCTGCGTGTCAGCGTATCTCTGAACCTCGTCTGCCTTCCTCTCCCACCATACATCCTGCATCTTGCGCAGCGCAACTTGGGCCTGTTTCTGGAGATGCTTGAAGCGATCATGCTTGGGGGCCGAGGAGGAGTCGTTTTGCCACTCTACAAATGCTTTCTGCTTGTCATCCAGGAGTTTCCTGATGTGCTCGTGTTCTCGTCGAACCAGTCCTGATGAATTCGTTTTCTGGGGCCGATAGTGGTTTTGCTGACTCCGTCACCAGTGTTCTGAATTGCTCCCACCTTTGAGTCGGGCAGCCAGTCAGGGGACCATGGCAGTCAGTCGGTCGTCGAGGTCTTCTGCAAATTCACTGCGTTGCTGATGTTGTTCGAGTTTGGCGACGTTGAACGCTGGTCTGAGGACTTTCGGCGTCTTGCGCAGAGTTGGAGCGATATGCAGGGATAGGATGGCCCTGACTAGACGATGGTCTGTCCAACACTCGGCTCCTCGCATGGCCCTGGTGATCCTGATGTCACGGATGTCTCTTTGGCGGCAGATGGCAAAGTCGATCAGGTGCCACTGCTTGGATCTTGGGTGCATCCATGTTGCCTTGAATTTGTCGGCCTGCCGGAACAGTGTGTTTGTTATAGTGAGGTATTGTTCAGAACAAAGGCTCAGAAGCATCAAGCCGTTGTACTGAATATCTTCAGCATAACTACCACAATCACCACCATCAATTCATTATTGTGCTGATAGTCAATAACCTGGTATGGTATGGTATGGTACGGTCTGGTACTGTACGGAATGATGTGGTGTGGTGTAGTAGCCTATAGTATGATTATTTTATTATTCAATTATATAGCCTTGCTTTGTATCGTACAGCATTGTACGTACGAGCGCTTTGATTTGATTTTGTACGAGCGCTTTGATTTGTTGCTTTACAAGATTCAGCGCTATATAAATTCCATACATTATTATTATTATTATTATTATTGTACTGTGTTATGTTGTGCTGAACTTACCTTTACTTATTTATTTGCTGTGTACTGTATTGAATTAAACAGTGATGTAAATGATTATAATTATGGTAGCCACGGTAGACCTCTCTGCTCAAAAACTGGGCCGTTGCCTCTTGACGAAGAGTAAGATTTACCATTTCCTCCCCTTCTATTTGTATTTTTCTGTCTATGTATGTGTCGCTGTCTCTCTATGAAAGCAGGTTTTAGAATCCCCCACCCCCTAAAAATAAAAGCAAAAAAAAAAAAGCCGTTGTTGCCAGGAATTCTTTCATGTGTAATAAACGCGTGTTGCACACGCGCGATACTCGTGTGCATGTTTGTTTTTTTTTTAAATGTTGTCATCCTTTTCTGCCAGCACATTATGGATACTCTTCTCAAATGCGGAACAGGTTTTAACGTTTGTGCAAGATGTTTTGCACACGGGATCTTGATTTATAGTCTTATCAGAAAAACTATCGGGGGAGTGTAGCCTAGTTGGTTTTGATGTCAACTCGATGGGGAAAATAACTTCGACCAGATGCCTTGGGGATGTCTTGAACCCGGCGTTAAGCACTGAGCTACACCTTCTGCCCCCTTTAACCATCTTTCAAGATATTTATCAATTCATTGTATCCACTACAGTCTAGGAGCCGGGCACGACGGCACGGGCAACAACTGCAGGAAGGCAGATCGCTTCATCATGGCCGGTAACACAGAACCCAGGACAGCAGCCAACCTTCGTAATCCCTGGTTTTTCTCCCTTTGTTCAGCCCGCGAAATTACTCGTTATGTCAACGGTTTACTGACCAGAAGGTACATAGACAATAACCACCACCACCACCACCACCATTATCATCCTCTTCATCATCACGTCAACATTCTATGGCACAAACATGGCGCACTGGGAGGCAAATTCTTAACACATTACAAATGCTAACCCTCCTCTCCTCCACTAATTTACATGCATAATTATTTGCATATGACGGAGTTATGGCCGAGTGGTTAAGACGGTTAAACTTAATCACATGGGTCCATGAAGTCGTGGGTTCGAATCTCAGTGGCGACTGGTGAATTAAGGGTGGTGATTTTTACGATCTCCCAGGTCATCTCAAGAGCAGACCTGCCTAAATTCCCTTTGTATGTAAATACACACGCAGAAGATCAAATATCCACGTTAAAGATCCTGTTATTCATGCCAGCGTTCGGTGGGTTTCATGAACGCGAACATACCCAGCATACATCCCCGAAGTCGGAATGTGGCTACCTTTAAGGTGGGCCCAAAACTGTCACATACATAACATTTCAAAATTGGAGAACCTCGGATTCTAGCCAACGAACCAAAAAAAAATATCTGTCATCATTTTTGGTCGAGATAATTTTCTTTCAAGTACGGATTCATAAAAACACATTTTCTCATAATATTCATGCTCAGCTGTTCACACACAGAATCCAAGTTTTTGTCGATAGTTGTTTTTTCTTCTGTGGAATATGGTACCAGTTTAGCGTCAAATCCATTTCTTTTTTAAAAATTGCTTCCTGGCAAAACAAAGTTTGTGTAAAAGAAGAAACATCCTGACAATTGACACTGATCTCTTGTCATTACACGGATGACTATAGCTGTATATGAATGTTGTACTTCAGCAAACTGCTGTTGTACTTGAGCAAACTGCAAACATCAGAGTGCCTTTCAAAGACCATCTTGCTACGCACGGCCCGGGGAGGCAGAAGACGAAGCAGGCAAAGAAAGAAATGGGCAGCCAACTGAGCCGACTCCACAAAGCTTTGCCGAGACCCAGGCGTTGGCACACCACAGTGCTGCCACAACTAGAGAAAGCTGAATATTTTGGCTGATGCAAGGCCCCTCACGACCACTCTGTAGTGTAGTGTAGTGTAGTGTAGTGTGGTGTAGTGTAGAGAAGGAGTGCAGTGTCATCTGTCATCTGCTCCCATAACCCCTCCGGGGTCGTAGGGGCACTGCATTGACGAACGTTGCACCAGCTGGCTCCATTTGTGGCGGTTGTGTGCAAGTGCCTGGGTTGTGGAGAAGCTCTTCCCTGTCCATTCAGTGATGTTGTCTGCCCTTTTCTTCCTCTGTCTGCCTCGCCCTTCTCTTCCCCTGCACTGTTCCCTGCAGTATGGTTTTGGACAGCCCATCTGATCTAGTCACATGTCGGTACCATCTGAGCTTCCTTTTCTTGACTGGTCAGCAGGTTTCGTAGTGTTTTACTTGTTGGGTGATGGTTTGTAGGACTTCGTTGTTGGTAGTGTGGTCCATGTATGAAATGCCAAGAAGTCTTCTGAGGCATCTCATCTCTAGAGCCCGGATCCTCCTTTGTAGATCTGCATTCAATGTCCAGGATTCGCACGCATACAGATATGTAGAGATGACTAGTGCGGTGCAGTGTAGTGTAGTGTGGTAGAGTGGAGTGGAGTAGTGTAGAGTAGTGTAGTGTAGTGCCGTCGCGTTGCGTCCCATCATGTTGTGTGTAAGCTTGGGGCTTGTTTAAAGATTAGCTACTGATATTTCACTTTTATGCATTTTTGATTAATGAGCGATTTTGTTTTCGGTTTCTCGGCTAAAGCTCTGAGGTTTACCAATGGTGACAGTTTTGCGTATTCAACCGTACATTTTTGTGCATAATTATGATAAGTGAATAAAAATTACCTCTCTAAACCCAACCGACAGATACATTTTTAAGAAGTATTTGACATCTTCAGATTTTCTATATACTCTTAGCAAAGTGAACTGGGTGGGTAGGTGGGTTGGCAGGTACCAGACCATGTCAAGAATAGCGTTCAGAAAGTTCTTTCATCTCACGGGTACATGCGAGGTCGTCTGTAGGTTCTGCTGATAACAAGATTGTCTCCCCTTGGTGTCTATTTTGGTATCCGCCTTTCCCAATATATATACGCTATAATATATTATGGATAAGTCAGTGGTACTTTGCGCACTCACGCAGGTGCTGCGCAAGGGATGTGTGTGGGTTATTTATTTTATTTATTTATTTATTCTATATCGAGGATAATGGAATAAGCACTCATGTGCTTTTTTACATCCGGTCCCCGTGTGTATGCGGTTTTGTAAATTTTGTCATCTGTTCCCACTGGCACACAATGGTCTACTCTTTCGAAAAGCGGAAAAGGATTTAATGCGTGCGCAAGATGTTCTGCATGCGTTCGCACACGGGGCCTCGGTTTATAGTCTCATCCGAAGGTGTGTGTGTGTGTGTGTGTGTGTGTGTGTGTGTGTGTGTGTGTGTGTGTGTGTGTGTGTGTGTACGTTGAAATTGCTCTTCTCTGTGTATTCCTTACCCCCTCTCTTTGACCCGCTCACAAATGCAAGCGCACGAACACACACACACACACATGCACGCACAGACACACATATGCTCACACGGACACACACACACACACATAGAGAGAGAGAGAGAGAGAGAGAGAGAGAGAGAGAGAGAGAGAGAGAGAGAGAGAAGAGAGAGAGAGAGAGAGAGAGAGAGAGAATGCGATCAGATGATGTGTATATGCTGCTATGTGTAGACTTAAATAGCCGAACTTCTAACGCATCTCATGTTTGCAGGAATTTTGATTCTGATGTTGAATTTACATGTGACAGTAATCCTGTTAGTCTAGATCGAAATTCTGAGGATGACAAATTAAATAACTTTGGAAAATTGTTGCTAAACATGTGCACGGTCCTGGATCTACATGTTTTAAATGGCGTTTGTTCTGGTGATTGTGTTGGTCGTTATACTTTTATTTCTGACGCTGGTAGTAGTGTGAATGATTATTTGCTTGTTTCTTGCGATTTATTTTTGATGTTTAATGATCATTGTCAACTCATGGTAAGTGATCGATTAGAATCAGATCATATGCCTGTAGAGTTTTATATAGAGTTCCCTCAAAATAATCCTAACAAGTCAAGTAAAAATAAGCAATCATATACTTTGCAAAAATATGTATGGGATGATAATTGCTGTGAGACTTCCTGAATAAGTTGTGCTCAGAGGACATACAGTATCGACTGGATGTAGCAATTAGTCACCTTGACTCAGATGTTGACAGTGCACTTAGTTTGTTCAATAGTTGTCTGAAAGAAGCAGCTAAATGCATGGAGAAGACTTTTAAAAACAGTGAGTGTAGTAAAGTCAGTAGTTGGTTCGACAAGGAATGTAGTAAACTTAAGAAATCTGTCCGTAATTTGTTACAGAAATATAGACGTACTTTACAAAGAGAAGACAGAGATAAATACTGTCGTGCTAGACGTGAATATAAGCAGCTTTTAGAGCAAAGGAACGAGAATATAACGAGGCTATGATTGATGAGTTGACTCTTTCCGTGAATGATCAGAAAACTTTTTGGAACAATATGCGCAAAATTTCTTCTAAAAGTAAGCAGCCTTATAACACAATAGATATTGATACTTGGCATCAGCATTTTCGAGACTTACTTGAAAAAGATTCTGTAAATAGTTTCTATGAAGAAATAACAGAAAATGAAATAAGAGATGAAGCTTGTGTATTTAATCGTTCAATTTCTATAGATGAAGTTCTTCTAGCCATAAGAAAATTAAAAGATAATAAAGCAGCAGGTATTGATGGCATTATTGGAGAATTTTTGAAGAATTCTGTTAGATGTAGTCGGGTTATCAATTTCTTTGTAACTTTGTTTAATGCTTTATTTGATAAAGGTATTTTCCCAAGCGCTTGGTCTGAATCTATTGTAATTCCATTGTATAAAAAAGGTAATACTGCTGATCCAAACAATTACAGAGGTATATCGATTTGTAATATTGCAAGTAAGATCTATAGTTCAATTATCAATCACAGACTTCAGAGATGGGTTAGAAGCTAATAATATAACAGACGAATTTCAAGCTGGTTTTAAGAGCAATTATTCTACAATAGATCATATATTCACACTTCTTGCATGTGTACAGAAACAACTTAGTCTAAATCATAAGCTATACATTGCCTTTATTGAGAGAGAGAGAGATGAGAGAGAGATGAGAGAAGAGAGAGAGAGAGGAGAGAGAGAGAGAGAGAGAGGAGAGAGAGGAGAAGAGAGATGAGAGAGAGGAGAGAGAGAGAGAGAGAGAACATCGAGTGTGTAGTACACGACTTTACAAAAGAGTGTAACCCAAAAAACAAAAAAAATCCAACCCCTCCAAATCCCCACAAACAAACCAAAAATTCCCCCCCCCCCCCCCCCCCCCCCCCCCCCCCCCCCCCCCACCCCTCACCCACCACCCCACCCCCCCCCCCCCCCCCCCCCCCCAATCCTCTCGAGTAGAAACCAAACGCTGAAATGTAGTACAAGTGTTAAATGTAGAACAATGACATGTGATGATAAGAAGAAGAAGAAGAAGAAGAAGAAGAAGAAGAAGAAGAAGAAGAAGAACAAGAAGAAGACCGACAAAACAACAGCAATAATTATCATTATCACGACTACTACTGATGCTTCCTACAGCAACCTTTACTGCTACTACTAAACAACTCGGCTGCGGTTAGCCAAAAAAAAAATTATTTATATGACCACTGCACTCGTGATGCACTCTTTGCTTGCTAAATCAAATATAATTATCATGAAGTAAAAGTGACAGCTGGTCACGATGCACGTGGTGAGTGTTCCTAGCGATAACACGAACTGTGCAGTATTTGGTATAGTGCAGTGGATAGTATAATATAAGTATCTGTCACCATCACGACACATCTTTCTGTCAGCAGCTGTGACTGCCTGCTCTCCTCTGCTTTCTGTTTCTGTGGATCAGTGGTCTCGAGGTAACGCAACTGTCTAGTAAGTGAGAAGTCGCGAGTTTGATACCCGTTTAAATCCGAACTTTTCTCCCATCCACTAGACCTTGAGTGGTGGTCTGGGTTGCAAGTACTTCAGACGAGATGATAAACGGAGGTCCAATTTGCAGCATATATTTAGCGAACGTAAGATAACCCACGCTAGAGTGTTTCTCTGAAATTATTCCGTAGGAAAAGCCATGTTTGTATGGAAATAATGACACATGGAGACAAATTTTAATTAAAGAAAAAAAAAGAAAGGAAGGGTCACGCTGCTCCTGTGACGATGCGCTCTCCCTGGCGTGATTGAAAATATTAACACATAATCCAATACACATGACTATTATAAGATTACTTGTTGTCTTGTCGTGATTCTGCTTGTGTGTGTGTGTGTGTGTGTGTGTGTGTGTGTGTGTGTGTGTGTGTGTGTGTGTGTGTGTGTGTGTGGTGACGCCTTTCTTTCATAAAATTCTATCTTAACCAACACTCAACTATCTTCATCGCCGATGTCGATGGTAGGAGCTCCACGCAATGCCACCAGGGTTCACCATCTTTCTCCGTCTCTGCTGAGATCTAGTATCTGCTGTAGCTCTCCCAGAACACTGATCTCAGTGTTGTTGTCAATGTAGGATGTTGGGGGGTCTGCCTTCTGCCCTCATCCTTGCCTTGGAGAACTGTGGTCATCAGATTTGTCTGTGTTTCTGTTTGCATGACCAACGTATTTCAGTATGCGCCTACTAGTTTCAGGCAACATTTGTTTTTGCATTGAGAGTTCATCAAGAATGCTTTCATTCGTTCTCCTGTCTGACCATTTGACTCTTAGAAGTGGCATGTAGATCCACATTTTCGGCTGTGTTTACTTTGTCTCTTTCCAACTTTCTTGTGTCTAGTCCTCCGACCCACACAGCAACACGGGCCAGATTAAACGAGCGCCATACACATAAACTTCTCATCCAGTAGGTAACACAGTCTCACAGTGATTCTATGATATGAGTAAGTCACGGTGACTACTCTGGTTGAACATTCAACGTGTTCAAGCAGCAGAATGCCCACACTACGTATGAAGGTGACTGAGAAGGTGATTCTATGTGGTGTTGTCAGGTTTGGTGTCCAGTGTCTGAACACTGCCTTACCCCAGGTTGGGATTCCTGATGTAACTGGAGTGATTCCTGGACAACTGTACAATCCTGATGAGCAATGCCAGCATATCTATGGGCCTGCTTCTAGATACTGCTATGTAAGTACCGTCAAGTACACAGACAGATCGACACAGACAGGCGAGCTGGCACCCCCCGAAACAGACAGACAGACAGACAGACAGACAGACAGATAGATAGATAGATAGATAGATAGATAGATAGATAGATAGATAGATAGATAGATAGATAGATAGATAGATAGATAGATAGCTAGCTAGCTAGCTAGCTAGATAGAAGATAGATAGATTGGTGACATACATGGTGTTTTTTCTGAATCGTTTTTCTCCGCCCACCCCTCTTTTAGTTGAATCTTTATGAAAATGATGGAGAATTGTAATTGGTCACCAACACTTGTTTTCCTCCACTACTATTTTCTGAAAAATATATATTAACAAATTATCTATGATATATACATATATATGAAAGTGCGCCTGTATGCGCGCGCGCGTGTGTGTGTGCGCGTCCGTGCGTATCTGAGTGAAAGGGAGCTATCTAAGTAAGTTAGTTTTGGCGTGAAATCAAGGTAATATGTATACGTAAGCATCCACAGGTATTTGGATCTTTGTAAGTAAATTTCAGCGTGTGCGTATGTAGCATGCGTCTTCGTAAGTGTTCAAGTGAGTAAGGGTACAGGGCTTTTGCATAATTATGTAATACGAAAATATCAAAACTGACTAACACATACTTGTACGAGTTCCTTGTCCTGCGTAAGAATCTCTGCAAGTCTTTGGAAACATTGTCTGTCGGGCAGGGAGGGAACTTTGGTCGTCTGGAAGACATCTGCACCACCATGTTTTGCCTGAAGCCAGTGGAGGGACGGCGCAACTTCTGTGTGGAATACCATGCCGCTCACGGCACTTCTTGCGCCCCTGGGAAGGTACAGTCTGACACTGTCAGAGATGTTTGGTGCTTTCTTTATTTTGTTTCGTTCTCGGCTAGAGCTCCGAGGTTCACCAACGGTGAGATTTTGTGTATGTGACCGTTTTTGCCCACCATTAAGGTAGCCATTTTCCCGACTTTGGGGTTGATGTCTAAACACAGCACCAGTGTGCATGTTAATGGAAAAAAATATTCTCCAATTTAAAAAAAAAAGAAAACGCAGTTACTGCGTTTCACCATGTGGGGGAGGACATAATCAAATTAGTCTAGTTGCTATTGACTAAGGTAGTACAGAATGGTGTGTGTCAGCCCACGCAAAAAGGGTGCAGGTGAAATGAAGGGCTAGTGTTATTGCTGTGTGCAAATGATCACAATCCTTCAGTGTATTCTGTTCTCTATTCGGGATTGTTCATTTCTGGTTTGCCATCTGTTTCGGGTTTTGTTTGGTTTGGGTTTGGCTTGGTTTGGTTTGGTTTCGTTTCCTTTGGTTCGTTTTTTTGGTGGTGAAAGAGGTAGTGGTTAGTGATATTGCTATTGCATTACTGATATTGCAGTTGTGTGTGTGTGTGTGTGTGTGTGTGTGTGTGTATGTGTGTGTGCGTGCGTGAGTGTGTGTGACAGAGAGAGAGAGAGAGAGAGAGAGTGAGAGAGAGTGTTACAATTAAGAGGAATGAATGCAAGGAAAGAATGATCATGACGTGCGTGGTTAGCGTGTGTGTCGGTGTATCGTGATGATAATTTTGGAAGGTGTAGCAATTGCAATAGCCATTACTCTTGTTCTGTTGTTTGATTGGTAGAAAAGTCTTGGTACGATGACGTAGGGCTGATAGGAAAACACGTCATTAAAACGTCATTGCTATAAGATCCGTATCACAAAAAATAAACGGTGTTGGGTCTATCAGTGATTTTAGCGGTCGGGAGTTTGGGGAGTGGAAAGTTTTAGGTTGGAACATGAGTGTGCGTTGAAGTTTGGTACTCGGTGTTGGATTAGAAGAAAAGTGATAGTAGTGTTGTGTGTTCCTGTGGGATTTTCATTGATAGACAATTGATGTCCAATTGAAAAGAGAACCTTGGAACAAACCTGGGAGTTGGAAGCTAGTTCGTATAATTTTATTTTTTTCATTTGAGAATTAAAACTTTATATTCGTTTGAACTTCAAGATCTGGTGTATTTTTGGTTACTGTGGATGAAGGTCTGATACTTAAAAATCAACGAACCTGGAAGATTTGCTATCACATTGCTATATCTGCCTGTCAGCTCTGTTGAGTAGTGTGTTAATAGGTTATCTTCCATTGTTACACCACGTAACATATGACGTGACATTTGGGGGCCAGCCGGGATTTTTTACGTCGGATGTCTTTATTTAGTGACTGTGCACTTGGACTGGAGTTTTAAACGAACTGTTTAGGGTTTAAGTCGCGCTAGATCTACAAAGTTGAAATAGTGCGTAAGAACTCTGTGACAAGTGAGACGGACTCAGTAAAAGGACATTGCGATTAAGTGTCGAGCAGATCTAGGCTAGTTAAATGAACTGTCGCCCGTGACTGTAAGAATTTTTTTTGGAGCACGTTGTGCAGATCTAGGAGTATCTAGAGAGAGATAGCTGCCTTTGACTGTAGTGTTGTATTGAGTGCATTGTTCCGGAGACTGTTTGCCGTCAAAACTTTGTCAAGATGGAATTTGTGAAGATTGGAAAGGAACTAGGCTTGACAGGTGAAGATCTTAAGAAATACGTTGATGAGCAAGAAAGAAAACAGCAAGAAAGAGAAGAGCGAGCTGAAGAGAGAAATCTAAAGAAATTACAATTGGAGATTGAAGAGAGAGAGAGAGAGAGTCAAAGACAATACCAAGAGAGAGAGAAACAAAGAGAATATGAAATACGAATGGCTGAACTGAGATCAGGAAATGGTGAATCTATTGCACAGACAGAAGTTCATATCGCCAAGAGACCTCGTCTCCTGCATTTGTAGATGAGAAGGACAACATTGATAGCTACTTAGAGCGCTTTGAACGCCATGCTAAAGCCATGAAATGGCCAGGAGATCAGTGGGCCACGGACTTGGGTGCTCTCTTGACTGGTCATGCCCTGGAAGTATACTCCGGGACTGTCCCGAGAAGATGCTGACGACTATGAGAAACTGAAATCCGCACTGCTTCGCAGGCTACGATTTCTCAGAGCAAGGCTTCCAGAAACGTTTCGTTCCAGTAGACCAGAGAAGAAGAGAGTCTGCTCAGTTTCTGACGAGAATCCAGAACTACCTTGAAAGATGGGTGGAGTTGGCTGATAAAAATAAAGACTATGAAGGCTTATCTTACCTGGTCCTGAAAGAGCAATTCATTGACTCCTGTCCGAGAGACCTGCAATCGTTCCTGCTTCAAGAAAAAGACCAAAGCCTAAAATCTCTCACTGAAGCGGCACAGAGGTTCCTGGAGTCTCAGCATCGGAGCTTTGACGCCAAACCAAAGCCGGTAACACTGCAGACTGACAAATTGAGACCAGTGCAGGGTTTCAACCAGATCGGATCACCAGTGAAGTGTTTCAACTGTAGACGACTGGGCCACAAAGCTGTTGAATGTAGAGCTCCAAAGAAAGCCAGCTCACAAAATGTCAAACCAGAAGAACGAAAGTTCCAAGGCCAGTTTGGAAACAGAAGAAACGTGACGTCTGCAAACGTCGCCATCAGAGAAGGGAGTCACAACCAATGTCAAAATCAGAACTGGAGTGAAGGACAGGAAAAACCAGAAAAGCATGAAGCAGTTATGTGCGCATTTGTAAACCGAAACGAAAGTGACTTGAGCACAATGCCAGTGGTAAAAGGGCTCTATGATAGCAAAGAGGTAAATGTGTTGAGAGATACTGGATGCAGTGGCGTCATAATCAGAAAAGACCTTGTGCCAGGGGAACAGTTCACCGGAAAAAAAGGGTTTTTCCTGAGATGTGTGCATGGACATGTTGAATCGGTTCCCCACTGCTGACATCGAGGTCTCAACACCATTCTTTGTTGGGAAAGTGAATGCACTATGCCTCCCCAATCCCCCCAATGATGTCATCATGGGCCCAATATTGATGGTGCCAGAGCAGCAAACAATCCTGACCACGAGTGGGGGCACACCTGTGCTGTGACAACGCGTGCTCAGGCCAAGGAGGAGAAAAAGAAAATGACTCCACTGAAAGTGAGTGAGCCACAGGGATTCCTGACATCAACAGAGAGAAACTCATTCAGTCCCAGCAATCTGCCCCTTCTCTGGAGAAGTACAACAACAAGGCAAACACTGTGACCAGAGAAAACGCAGAAGTGTCTTTTGGAAAAAGAAAGGGGGTAAATGTACAGACTGTTTAAAAAAACTGAGTGGAGGCCAAACTGTACGACAAATTCTTGTGCCAGCAGATCTGCGTACCCCAGTGATGAAGTTGGCTCATGAATCCATTTTCGGAGGTCACAGGGGAATCAAAAAGACAACGGACAAGATCATGGCTGCCTTCTACTGGCCAGGTGTTCATGGTGATGTGGCACGCTTCTGCAGATCCTGTGATGTGTGCCAGAAGACGGAACCCAAAGGAAAGACTCCGAAGGTGCCACTAGAGAAGATGCCGTTGGTGGATCGACCGTTCAAGAGAGTGGCCATTCGACCTGATCGGAGAGATCAAACCCGCCAGTGATCAGGACACCGCTACATCCTCACGTTGATAGACTACGCGACTAGGTACCCTGAGGCAGTTCCGCTGAAACGCATCGACACAGAGACTGTAGCAGAGACATTGGTGGACTTATTCAGCAGACTGGGTGTGCCTGACGAGATCTTGAGTGACTTAGGGACTCAGTTTGTGAGTGACTGCATGAAAGAAGTTGCTCGTCTCCTCAGCATCCGGCAGTTGACCACCACTCCTTACCATCCGATGTGCAACGGCCTGGTAGAAAAGTACAACGGTACACTGAAGACAATGCTGAAGAAACTGTGTGCGGACCAACCTCGACAGTGGCACCGCTTCATCAACTCCCTGTTGTTCGCTTACCGGGAGGTGCCTCAAGAATCAACTGGATTCTCCCCCTTTGAACTCCTGTATGGCAGGACTGTGCGTGGGCCTATGCATATCCTAAAGGAGCTGTGGACGAAGGAAATGGAGTCCCCAGAGGTCAAGAACAGCTACCAGTACGTAGTCGAGCTACGTAAACGCCTTGAGGACACCCTGCAGTTGGCCAGGAGGGAGCTAGAGAAATCCCAAGGCAAGAGCAAGCACTACTACGACCGAAAGACGAAAGTCAGGAGATTCGTGGCAGGGGACAAAGTGCTTGTCCTGCTTCCCTCTGATCACAACAAGCTGCTGATGCAGTGGAAAGGACCTTACCCTGTTGAGGCTGTCAAGGGACTGAACGACTATGGTGTGAAAATCAAGGGCAAGCAGAAGATTCTTCACGCCAACCTCCTGAAGAAATACACTGAACGTGAACTGGACGAGGGCACCACTAACGCACAGGTAGATGAGATTCATGAGTGGGCTCCCTACAACTCCTGTGAGACTTTTAATGAACCCATCGACGAAGAATCAGTGAACGATGAGGAGCTCCTGGAGTTCAGTGACTGAGATCTCAAGAGACTGTAGATTGTGTTGCGCTAGGACCCCAGCTGGTCAGTAAACAGCAAACTGATGCTCGAGATCTCCTGAACGAGTACTCGGAGTTATTCACTGAGTTCCCAGGAAAGACTAACCTGGTCCAGCATGATATCAAACTGACGTCTTCGACACCTGTCAGGTCCAAACGTATCCTATGCCTTACGCCACCAGAGAGTCGCTGAAAGGAGATATTCAAGAAAGCTGAAGTTGGGTGTGATACGCGAGTCCACTGGATCTCCTTACGCATCTCCAGTTGTCGTCGTCAAGAAAAAGGATGGTACCAACAGAGTGTGTATTGACTTTAGGCGACTAAACAAGCTGACTCATCTTGATCCAGAGCCCATGCCGACAGCCACTGACCTGTTCCAAAGACTGAGTGGAAGTAAGATCTTCTCCAAGATAGACCTCAGCAAGGGATACTGGCAGGTCCCAAAACCGGAAGAAGACATTCCAAAGACGGCGTTCGTGACTCCAGACGGCACATATGAGTTCCTGCGCATGCCATTCGTTATGAAGAACTCTGGTGCAACTCTCAAACGGGGCATGAGAAAACTCCTGGGCAATATGGAAGGTGTCGTGGTATACTGGGACGATATCCTGATTCATTCAGAGACCTGGAGCCAGCACTTGGACATTCTTCGTGAAGTGTTAAAACGACTGTCAGGAGCACATCTGACGGCAAGACCAAGCAAGTGCATTATCGGGGCAGACAACATTGACTTCATTGGACATTCTCTCCAGGAAGGAGTGAAAGGGGTCCTTGAGGATAACGTGAAGAAGATCCTTGAAGCCCCACGTCCCATACAAAAAAACAGATGCGGTCCTTCCTTGGCATGGTGGTGGTTCTACAGGGAGTACATGCCCATTTTGCCACTGTGACTGCGCCGCTGACTGACCTGCTACGAAAAGGGAAGCCGAACCAGCTGGAGTGGGGAGAAGCGCAAGAGAGGGCCTTCAGCATCGTCAAGAAGTTTCCTGACCGAGGAGCCTGTGCTTCGGTTGCGGACCCTTCCAAGACGTTTGTGCTCGCTACCGACGCTTCTGACGAAGGTGTTGGTGCGGTCCTCATGCAGGAGCATGAGGGGAAGCTGTTCCCGGTGTCCTACGCCAGCAAGAAGCTGTCCCGTGCTGAGAGGAAGTACGCCACCATGGAGAAAGAGTGCCTAGCCATCGTGTGGGCCGTGCGCAAGTTTGAACTGTTTCTCCAGGGTGTGTGTTTTGTGTTGCGCACAGACCATTAACCTTTATCCTTTCTGAACTCTGCCAAATTCTTAAACAACAGGGTCATGCGTTGGGCCTTGTACCTTCAGAACTTTGACATGAAGGTTGAACATGTGAAAGGTACTGAAAATCATACCGCAGACTTTTTGAGCAGAATGTAAATCCCTGGATTTGTGAGTTTGGGTTTAGGCTACTTATGGTTAGATATTCATTTGCCAGGGACATTACCTTTAGTTGTTTTATGTTCATTGTAAGAGTCATTCCCTTGAATTGTAAGTTTAGGAAATTTTGAGGAAAATTTCTTAAGTGGGGGGTTATGTTACAATTAAGAGGAATGAATGCAAGGAAAGAATGATCATGACGTGCGTGGTTAGCGTGTGTGTCGGTGTATCGTGATGATAATTTTGGAAGGTGTAGCAATTGCAATAGCCATTACTCTTGTTCTGTTGTTTGATTGGTAGAAAAGTCTTGGTACGATGACGTAGGGCTGATAGGAAAACACGTCATTAAAACGTCATTGCTATAAGATCCGTATCACAAAAAATAAACGGTGTTGGGTCTATCAGTGATTTTAGCGGTCGGGAGTTTGGGGAGTGGAAAGTTTTAGGTTGGAACATGAGTGTGCGTTGAAGTTTGGTACTCGGTGTTGGATTAGAAGAAAAGTGATAGTAGTGTTGTGTGTTCCTGTGGGATTTTCATTGATAGACAATTGATGTCCAATTGAAAAGAGAACCTTGGAACAAACCTGGGAGTTGGAAGCTAGTTCGTATAATTTTATTTTTTTCATTTGAGAATTAAAACTTTATATTCGTTTGAACTTCAAGATCTGGTGTATTTTTGGTTACTGTGGATGAAGCGTCTGATACTTAAAAATCAACGAACCTGGAAGATTTGCTATCACATTGCTATATCTGCCTGTCAGCTCTGTTGAGTAGTGTGTTAATAGGTTATCTTCCCATTGTTACACCACGTAACATATGACGTGACAGAGAGACACACACACAATTTTTTTTTATTGAGAGAGAGAGAGAGAGAGAGAGAGAGAGAGCGAGGAGCGAGAGTGTGTGTGTGTGTGTGTGCGCCCCGCGCGTGTGTGTGGTGCTTTGTGTGTATGCGTGTGTGCTGTGTGTGTTTTGTGTGTGTGTATGCGTGTGTGTGCCAGAAAGGTGCAGAAAGGCGTGTGAGTGTGTGTGTACCAAAAAGGTGTGTGTATGGGTGCAAAGCGCACGTGTGTGTGTGTGTATGTGTGGTGTGTGTGTGTGTGCGCGCGCGCGCGCGTAAGTGTGTGTGTGTGTGCGTGCGTGCTTGTGTGTGAGTAAGTGAATGAGTGTGAATGTGCATAGGTGAGTAAAGATGTCACAGCTGTTTGACTAATCTTCTTGACACCTCTTTGGCATAGTGGTATCAAATGATCACAGAGCTGGGTGTATTCCCCTGGAGCATGAAAAGAAGTGGGTTTTTTAATTACGGTATAAATGCTACTGGTGTTTTGTTTTCTCTTTATTTGTTTGTTTTTAGAGTAGGTGGGATGGTTTGGGGGTGGGAAAAGGGAAATTTTTGGGTTTGGAAAAAAGGGTTTTTTTGAATTTTTTCCCCTTTTTTGGTTAAAAAAAGTTTTGGGGGGTTTTGTTTTTTTTTCTTGATAAAAATTTGTTAATTGAAAAACCTTAAAAACTGGGGTTGGGTTTCTTAATTTTTTTTTTTTTTTTTTGGTTTTTTAAAAAATTTTTGAACTTAAATTTGGTTTTTTTTTACTTAGGGCTTTTAAAAAAAATCAAAACCCGGGGGTTTTTTTCCCCTTTTCCCCCCTTTTTTTTGGTTCTTCCCTTTGTTACACCACTAAAAACCCCCCCTTTTTTTTTTTTTTTTTTTTAAAGGGGGGAGGGGGGGGAAAAAGGGGGTGGGGGGTTTTCGGGGGGGTTGGGGGGGTTTTTGGGTACGGGGGGGGGGTTTTTTTTTTAAATTTTCCAAAGAGGCAGAATTTGGGGGGAAAACCAAAAAGGGGTTGGGGGGGCCTTTTTGGGATTTTTTTGGGGGGGTTTTTAAAAATTTTTTTTTCCCTTTTTGGGGAAAGGAATTTAATGGAAAGGGGAAAATTAAATTTTTAAAAACTTTTTTGAATCTTTGGGGTTCTTCCGGGGTTTTCCCTGGGGGGTTTTTTTTTTTTTGTATAAATTGCCCGGGGTTTTTTTTTCCCCTTTTTTTTTTTTTTTTTGGGGGAGGGGGGGGGAAAAGGGGGTTAACCCATTTGTTTTTTCCAAAAACCCCCCCCCCCCCCCTTTTCCATCATTTTTCTCCCCCCCCCCTTCCCCCAAAAAAAAAAAAAAAAGGGATAGAAAAAAAAAATTTTTTCTTTTTTCCTTTAAGGGGGAGAAAGGGTCCCCAAACTTAAAAATAAAAATGAAATTTTCCCCCCGGGGGGGGACCCGAAGCCCCCACCCCCAACTTAAATCATCCCTCCCACCCCACCCTCCAGGGCCCCCCCCCAAAAAGAAAAAGAAAAAAAAAATGGTTATTTTTAAATTCCTTTTTTCCCGTTTTTTTAAAACCCCAAAAAAAATTTTAAAATTTTCCCCCGGGGGGAAAAACCAACCCTTTTTTTGCCCCCCCCTTTCCCCCATCTTCCCTCCACCCCCCTTTTTTTTTTTTTCCCCTTTTTTTCCCTTTCCCTTTTTTTTTTCCCCTTTGGCCTTTCCCCTTTTTCCAAAAATTTTTTGTAAGAATTTTTTAAAAATTTTGGGGGGTTTCCCCTAACCCTTTCCCAAAAAAATTTTCCCCTTCTACTTTCGAAAAAAAAGGGGAAGGGGGAAAACCCCAAAAATAAAAAAGAAAAAAAAAAAAATAAAAAAAAAAAAAAAATATTTTAAAAAAAAAAAAAAAATTTTTTTTTTTTTTTTCTTTTTTTTTTTTAAAAAAAAAATTTTTTAAGGGGGGGGGAACCAAAAAAAACCCTTTTTTTAATTTTTTAAAAAATTTAAAACCCAAAAAAAAAAAATAAAAAAAAAAAAAAAAATTTTTTAAAAATAAACCTTTTCCCCCCTTTTTTTTTTAAAAAAAAAAAAAATTTTTAAACTTTTTTTAAAAAAAAAAAAAAATTTTTTTAAAAAAAAAATTTAATTTACCGATAAAAAACACCTAAAAAAAAAAAAAAAAAAAAATTTTTTTTTAAAAAAAAAAAAATTTTAAAAAAAAAAAAAAAAAAAATTTTAAAAAAGGGAAAACCCTTAATTTTTTTTCCCCCAAAAAAATAAAAAAAAAAAAAACCCTAAAAAAAAAAAAAAAAAAAAAAAAAAAAAAAAAAAAAAAAACCCCAAAAAAAAAACCCCAAAAAAAAAAAAACCAAATTTTAAAAATAAACGAAAAAAAACCTAAGGAACCCCCCCCAAAACACGCCCAACAACATCCCCCCCAACCCTGGGAGGTTTGGGGGGGGAAAACCCGCCCCCCAAACAGCTTTATTTCGGGTTTAAGGATGGGTTCGTTTGGGGTTTCCCCCCAGAAAAAAGGACCCCGTGTAAAAAAATTTGGGGTTTTTTATAAAATTTTTTCCCTTTTCTTTTAAAATTTTTCGGGAAAATTGCCTTTTGGGGTGGGGAAAGAGCCCGGTTTTTTTTTTACCTGATTTTTTTTCCAAAGAGGGTTTTTTCCCAAAATTCCGGGCTTTTTTTGCTCTAAGGAACGTTTGGGGGTTTTTTTTTTATATTTGTCAAAAATTGTTGCCCCAAAAAAATTTTCCCCTTTAAAAATTTTGTCCAGAACATTTTTTGAATTTTTTTAAAAAAAAAAATTTTTTTTTTTTTTCAAAGGGTGCAGACCCGGTATTTTTTTTTTTTGGGTGCCCCTTTACCTTTCTTGAAATAGGGGGTTTTTTTTTGACCCTTTTTTCGGGGGGTTTTTTTTTTGGGTTTTTCCGGGTTTTTTTGGTTTTTTGGGGGTTTTTTTCTTGCTGGACAGGATCTGTTTGTTTAGAAATTTTGGAGAAAATGGGGGGGGGGGGGGGGGGGGGGGAAAAAAAAAAAAAAGGGGGAGGGGGGGGGGGGGAAAAAGGGAAAAAGAAAGAAAAAAAAAGGGGAAAAGAAAAAAGAAAAAAGTGAGGAGAAATTTTTTTAAAAAAAAAAAACTGGGGCCTTACCCCCTTCTACTGTTTTTGTTTTCTATCCTTTCTTTTTATCTATGCTGTTTTACCTTCTAAATTTCCCTTTCAATTTTGGGTTTCTTTCTCAAAAACGGGCCCCTTTGGGAATTTTAACAAAAAAAAACCATATACTTGCTTTCCCTCCCAACAACCTCTATTTTTTGCGCGCTGCTGCCCTGCCCCCCCCACCCCTTTTAAAAAACACACACTACATCTTATTTAACTACTCTACTACTAACTTCTTATTCTTTTTCCTTTCTCCCCCCCTTCCCTCTTTTTTCCCCCTTCCTCCCCCCTTAACCCCCCACCCAAACCAACCTTGAGGGGGGGGGGCCCCCTTGGGGATCAATGCCCTCGTTAACGGTCGGAGGTCCCCGGGGGGCCCCACCCCCGCCCTGTTCCCCCCCAAGGGGGCCCCTGCTGCCAACTGTCCCCGCGCCCATCCAACGAGCGGGTTTTACAGACACCCCACACTTCAATTCCCGTTTTTTTTAAATTCGGGCGTTTTTTCAGGCCGGAGAATAGGTTTTTTATAATAATGTTGCAGTGGTGGGCTGCATGTTAGTCTTTCGGATGAGACGGTACACCAAAACAAAACAGGTGGGAAAATATCGCGGCAAGAAGATTTGTACCTGGCGAAATTATGTAGACATGCAGACATTGATTGCTTTTAAAAGGGGGGTGTTTTCGGTATGCTAAAGCTCTCTCCGCAGGGGCGCTCCCGAATTTTTTACGCAGATAATCCCGGACCGATAGTTTTACTATTTAAACAGCATAAACACCCTCAAAGGGAGTTTGCAACCTGCATGTGTGTGTTGTGGTGGTTTTGTGGTTTTGTTTTGGGGTGTGTGTGGGGTGTGGTTGTGTGTGTGTGTGTGTGGTGCTCGGGTGTGGGGTTTCTGTGATTATATAGATATTCCTCAAAAGACAGTAAAAAACAGAATTTGGGGGTGTTTTGGGTAGGGGGTTATCAAATGATCAACAGCTTTTTTAAAAGAACCAACCAACAACTTTTTTTGTAGCTAAATGTTTAAATTCCCCCGGAATTAGTACTTGTAAAATTTTTGTTTTTTTTCCCCCAACTCAAATTTTTTCCTCCCTTGGCGTCTATTCCTACAACCCTTCATTTTATTTTTTTAAAAATTTACGAGTCTGCTATGGATTTTCCCTTTACAGCAAACCCATTCCGAGATTTCTTTAAAAAAACCCCCCCCCCCCCCCCCAAAAAAAAAAAAAAAAAAAAACTACAATGCGGGAACGTGTGTGTTGTGTGTTGTGTTGTGTGTGTGGTGGTGTGTGTTGTGAGAGAAAGAGAGAGAGGGGTAGAAGAGAGAGAGCGAGAGAGGGAGAAAGAGGGAGAGAAAAGAAGGAGAGAGAGAGAGGAGAGAAGAAGAGAGAGAGAATGACAAAAGACAATGACAAATTCTTTTTTGTCGAGGATCATGAAAAACACCCCCGTGCTTTTTTTACAAAACCCGTCCCCGCCCTTTGGGATAATTGATAATAAATAAAAGAAAGCCCTTGCAATACACTCCACAGTATACGGAAAAATATCTATACAAAAAAACCCCCCAAAAATACCGAAGTGAGAGAGAGAGAGAAAAAAAGAAAGAAAGAAAGAAAGGGGGAGAGAAGAGAGAGAGAAGAGAGAGAGAGAAGAGAGAGAAAGAGAGAGAGAGAGAGAGAGAGAGAGAGAGAGAGAAATAACAAGTAAGAAAGAAAGCAAAAAAGAAAAAAACAGAAAAACCCAAAAGAGAAAATAGCAAAAAACCAAAGCAAAACAAAAGCGGCAACAACCCAAAAAGGGGAGGGGGACAAACCCATTTAAACCCCCCTCCAAAACCCCCCCCCAAACCAAAACCAAAACAAACCAAAACAAAGCAAAAACCCCAATAATATAAAGGATAACAAACCACGTAAATAGTATCATTTTGGCTAACAAAAGAAACGTCAAAAATTCTTTGTGCTTTTATGGGGAACAAAACAATATAAAACACACAAAAAAATATTGTTAACATTTGCATCCCCCCTGCACATGTACACACAACACCACACCACGCAACACCGCGGCCCGCCGCATCACACCATGCTCAAGCCAAAATAAAAATCTTTATAATATTGAAAATCATAAAAAAGGACATTCACTTTTTAACTAGCAAAATAATTTTGGACGTAAAAAACAAGTATCCCGATAAACATTCACTAAATCTCAAAACGTCAATACCAATAAAAACTGAAATATTAAATTGATTAAAGCATTCAACAGGAATAATTGGAAAAAGAGAGAGAGGGGAAGAGGAAAAGAAGAGAGAAGAGAGAGAAGGGAGGAAGGGGAGAGAGAGAGAGAGAGAGAGAGAGTTCCCCCCGTTCGGTATTTTTTGTTACAGCGCCCACTATTATTTCAGGGGGTATGTGTCTGTTTAAAAGGGTTTATAGACGCTAACTTTACATTCCCGGGTTTAGTGTACACAAAGCTTTTTGTCTAAAGGGGGGAGCTTTACATTGTAAGGGGATGGGGTTTCAGCACCAAACATTCCATGGTTTTTCTTTGTAACTACAAACCCCATACTGCGAATTTCTAGAACCCCTTTTTCTTAAAACATTTACGCACAAAATCTACTTCCAAAGGTTCTTTCACATTCCGGAGTTAGATAATCTTTCTCCAAAAAAAATTTTAAATATTTCTTCTATAGAAGTAATGTAATAAATATGTAAATTTTGTAAACCGCAAATTCTCGTGTTTTTTTCGATAGTTTTGATTTAGGGTTCAATGATGACAACGCGTTTTAAATACCCCAAAAATACTTTTAATGTTGCGCGGTATTCGCTAGTTTTCTTTATCATTTTATTTTTCTATGTTCCCCAATGTATTTTCAAGAAATTTTCGTTACTCAAAATGCTATATTCCTGGTTTTAATATTTTTTTTTTAAACGCTTAAAACCAAGAAAATAAAAAATTTTCAGGAAGATTCACTCTCAAACTGCAAGGTCAGAAGGAAAAGTAACGTTGGAGCTTAGGGGCCCTTGGGGGATGTGGGTGGACATGTTTTTTGAGCTTTTAAGAGTTATCTTATGTTTGCTTGTGTATTAGCCATGCTCACTTGTTTAAAACCCGTGGTATCAAACAGGCGTATTAGAGATTTCACAATCCATCAACGTAGGATCGTTGCAGTAAACAAAAATTGTCCAACACGCTAACGACCTTCGGATGAGAGTATAAACCAAGATCCCGCGTGTGAACGCATGCAGAACATCTTGTGCACACGTTAAAACCTGTTCCGCTTTTAGAAAGAGTAGGCCATGTGTGCTTGTAGAAACGGATGACAAAAGTTACAAAGCCGCATGCATACAGGGACTGGATGGAGGTTTTTTCGTTTGTTTGTTTGTTGTTTTTTGGCATCTTGTTCTCAGCTAGAACTCCGAGGTTCACCAATGGGGAGATTTTGCGTATGCGACCGTTTTTACCCACCATTGAGGGGACTGGGTGTAAAGAAAAAAGCACATGAGTGCTTATTTATTCCATTATCTTCGAAATGAAAAAAATAAAAATAGGAAATCCACACTCTCTGTTTCAGACTGCCCTTTTGGAGATCGGGCCAGAGGCTGTCAAGCACGTTTGTGTAACACCTTGTTTGCTGACGGCACACCTTATGGCCAAAATTGCTGTGGCACCTGCAACTTCAACGCCAACCGATGGACATGCGCAGATAACCCTAACGGAGTGAACGGGGTGCCGTGTCAAACGGCTGTACGGCAGGGTCAAGTTCAAGGTTGTTACAACGCCACCGTGGCCTTCACTTGCTGCAGGTCCTGTCAGGATCAGCGGAACCCTAACGCACAAACAGGTAAATTTGAGAGGGATCGACTTTTCCCTAAACTCCTTGAGGAGTTGCTGAGCCACTGCACTGATAATTTTCAGGTAGTTTGTCTCGGGCAGATTGAATCTTGCAGAGCCCTTCTTTCTCCGATGTCTCTCTCAATGCATTTGTCAACGGATACAATTATAGTATCCTCACTGAAAATGTGCGGGTGCTGATGATTCGCACATCAGTAGCGTAGGCACACTTTACCACGGTTGGAATAGGGATCTACAGGCAACGCACTCGTTCAGTTTTATTTAACGTCTCTTCACAATCTGTGATATTAGACGGAACTTCATGTAAGTACGCACTCCTCTAGAAAGCGAGAAGTCTCGGGTTTAATTCTTGTTTGAACCCAAACTTTTCCCAACCTAATGGACCTTGAATTATCGTCTGGGTGTTCAGCCTTTTGGAGATGATAAGCCGAGTACCCGTGCGTTACACACATTTAGTGCGCAAAAAGAACCTAAGGTAACAAAGAGAGTTGGACCTGGAAAAATATGTTGAAAAAAACCTATTCCCAGGTTTGAATCACTATTGAGATGCCTCGTTAAGGTAATTTTCCCCCTGGAGTTAACATCAGTACTGAGTCCACTCCACGAAAGTCCTTCGGATGAGACTATATAAACCGAGGCACCGAATGCAAACGCACCCCCAACATCTTTGGCACAGGTAAAACTAGAGTAGCTATCCGAGCCGTAAAGAACGGATGACAAAACTAAAAACCCATGCACACTGGTTTTGTGTTTTGACATCATCCCCGAAGTCGAAATGCGACTACCTTAATGATGGGCAAAAACAGTCGCATACGCAAAACCGCACCATTGGTGAACCTCGAAGTTCTGGCCACGGAACGGACACACACACACACACACACACACACACACACACAGATATAAAAGAATTTTTTTTTAAAAAGAATTTTAAAAAAAACCAGAGACGATATTCGTTTTTTATGTTGTTGCCCTGCATTAAATGATCTTAGAAATAAGGTACTACCTCAAAATACCATACCGTAGAGTGTGTGTGTGTGTGTGTGTGTGTGTGTGTGTGTGTGTGTGTGTGTGTGTGTGTGTGTGTGTGTGTGTGTGAGAGAGAGAGAGAGAGAGAGAGAGAGAGAGAGAGAGAGAGAGAGAGAGAGAGAGAGACGCTTTGACCAATTTATTGTCATTGCCCAAAGTGGCCTATTGACAAGGGGGGTTATACACGACTTTCTTTTGTAAATACAAATAAATACAAGAAAAATCACATGATGCATTTAACGTAATGAAAACCAAAAAACCAAAAATGAGCTCTTATGAACGGATACGACTTTAAGCTCTGACGTAAACTCAGTTTCAAAATGAACACAAAGTAATAACAAGGATGAACAATAGGAACCAATAAGCAATAACTAAAATAATGAAAAGAACATTCTAGAATGCTATATTAGACCATCCATTGACATTGTATGTGAAATTTTCAAAAAATATTCTTGCTGGAGACTACAGCGTAATTATAAATGTTTCTTTATGTGTTTCACAAAATGCTGGAGTTTACATAATATAAATGTTACTTTAGTTTAGTCACAAATGTTAAGCTAATTGGAACTTAGCTGTAATTGTCTTAATTTCAGTGCTTCAGCAATAAACTTTGCAACCGATTTGATCACAATATCATCATCGGACGATAAGATAGAAAAAATATCTTGCCTTCGGAAAGCTTCTAGATTGAGAACACCAGTTTTCACGTATGGAAACATATGATTGACAATGAAACAGGAAATGCACTTCATCATCAAGAATATGACCACACATAGGGCATGGGAACTGTGTGGACGTCTCAGGTTGAAACCATCTTTTGTTTGCATTGAAGCCGAGTGTTCTTAGTCGAAATCTTGCATAAATTAGTCGATGCCATTTGTCAGTGACTATGAGAGAGAGAGAGAGAGAGAGAGAGAGAGAGAGAGAGAGAGAGAGAGAGAGAGAGAGAGAGAGAGAGAGAGAGAGAGAGAGAGAGAATTCATACATTTTCCTATCCTATTTTCCTACAGGCTGTGAATATGGGAACCTGTTACTGGACAGTTGTGAGGCCCTGAGAAACACCACACAGACCTGCAACCGACAGTTGCGTTGGCAATGCTGCAAAACCTGTGGCGACAATGACGCCAAACACCGTGACTTGATTCGTCTAGCTGTTCAGCCTTTTGGAAGAGATGTTAAGCCGAGGACCCGTGCGTTACACACATTTAGTGCGCCAAAAGAACCTAGGGTAACAAGAGAGTTGGACCTGGCAAAAATATGTTGAAAAAAAAACTATTCCCGGGTTTGAATCCCTATTGAGATGCCTATATATCTATCTATCTGTCCCGTAGTCTGACGACCGTGGGGGCACCCTCAAAGACTCAACAACCAGTTCCCTCCATTCCTCTCTCTGTTCTGCCTTTCTCAGGGTTTTGTTGAGTTCTAGGCCTGTCCATTCGCTGATGTTATCCTCCCAGGTCTTCCTTGGTCTGCCTCTTCTTCTTCCTCCTTGGACAGTGCCTTGTAAAACTGTCTTGCAAGTCCTTTGGATCTTGTGACATGCCCATACCATTTAAGTTTACGCTTTTTCACGATCGTTAGAAGGTTCTCATAGGGTCCAATGGTTTGCTGGATTCTGTTATGCACGCTTTCGTTGCTTATGTGGTCTTTGTAGGAGATACCAAGGAGTCTCCGAAAGCATCTCATCTCCACCGCCTGTACTCTTTCTCTCCAAATCTGCAGTCAGGGTCCATGATTCACAGGCATACAGAAATATGGATATGACAAGGGAGCGCATTAGTCTGATCTTGGAGATAAGTGAGATATTTTTATCTCTCCAGATGGTGTTTAGTTTTGACAGTGCTGTTATTGTATGTGCAGTCCTGCATACTACTTCTGGCTTGGATCCCTGGTCTGATACAATGGCTCCCAGGTACATGAAGCTTTGAACTGTTTCCAGCTTCTGGTCATTAACCCTGATATCAGTGCTAATGCCGTTGGTGTTTTTAGTCATCAGTTTGGTCTTCTCTGCACTGATTTCCATGCCGTATGTTTTGGAGGCCTTATTCAAGTGTTCTGTTAGGCTGGCAAGCTCTTTTTCTGATCCTGCTATTCCATCAATGTCATCTGCGAAGCGGAGGTTTGTGATCGTTCTGCCACCAATGCTGACTGATCCTTCATGATGTTCCAGTGCATCAGCCATGATTCTCTCTAGGAAGATGTTGAAAAGAGTGGGTGAGAGTAGACAGCCCTGCCTTACTCCAACTGTTGTTCGAAACCATTCTCCAGTGTTGTTGTTGTAGTACACTGCACTGGTGGCCTCGCTGTACAGCTGTTTGATGACTCTGATCAGGTTTGCATTGATGCTGTACAAATTCATGAGTGCCCATGAGATGCCTCTTTAAGGTAATTTTTCCCCTGGAGTTAACATCAGTACTGAGTCCACTCCACGAAAGTCCTTCGGATGAGACTATATAAACCGAGGCACCGAATGCAAACGCACCCCCAACATCTTTGGCACAGGTAAAACTAGAGTAGCTGTCCGAGCCGTAAAGAACGGATGACAAAACTAAAAACCCATGCACACTGGTTTCGTGTTTTGACATCATCCCCGAAGTCGAAATGCGACTACCTTAATGGTGGGCAAAAACAGTCGCATACGCAAAACCGCACCATTGGTGAATCTCGAAGTTCTGGCCAGGGAACGGGGACACACACACACACACACACACACACACACACACACACAGAGATATAAAGGAATTTAAAAATAAATTAATGAATAAATAAAAATAAACAAGAGCGATATTCGTTTTTTTATGTTGTTGCCCTGCATTAAATGATCTTAGAAATAAGGTACTACCTCAAAATACCATACCGTAGTGTGTGTGTGTGTGTGTGTGTGTGTGAGAGAGAGAGAGAGAGAGAGAGAGAGAGAGAGAGAGAGAGAGAGAGAGAGAGAGAGAGAGAGAGAGAGAGTTCATACATTTTCCTATCCTGTCTATTTTCCTACAGGCTGTGAATATGGGAACCTGTTACTGGACAGTTGTGAGGCCCTGAGAAACACCACACAGACCTGCAACCGACAGTTGCGTTGGCAATGCTGCAAAACCTGTGGCGACAATGACGCCAAACACCGTGACATCAGACTCGCAATTGCGTCTTCGGGGCACTTGGATCAGACTCTGAACTTAGTGCTACAAGTTTTGATGTTGTGTATACCAATGATGTGTACATTAATGTAAAACGTTTTACATACCCATGTAAAGTATTTTCTTTTCTTTCAGTACAACGAATATAAGCTTAGTTGGTGGAGGGTGACTACAGATTAAAGCATATAATCAAAACTGAAAGAGAAATATTCAGCTTATTGAATCAAATAACAAAATTAGATAACAGAGCACCGCCAATTCATGTTAGAAAACTAGATCTAGGTCTGGTTTTCAAACTGTTCACAAAATCCAGTGTTATGTTTGATCTCAAAATAACATTTTGCAAAATGCAGAAATTATAAAGCTTTGTAAAATAAAAGTGACTTCAAGCAAGTATTGTTTCCACTAACTTATCAGATCAAACAGAAAATGGGGTTTTCTTAAACGTTTGAAAAACGTGTTGATGTGTTTTACCGTGGGGTTAGGGCCTAGATCAGATCAGCTAAGGATAGACTAGGCATTGCCTATTGGGAAAGACCGAGATCGTGGTGTCACACTCGTCATTAGTTTGGCAAGGGTACGCGAAGGCCATGGGTAAACAATTTCACTTCGGCATTGTTTGTCCGTAGTGTTCGACGATGACCTCCAAAACAGCAGGGGAGGCAGCTGTTGTTTTGGAAATTGGGCACACAGTTGATCATAGTTGAAAGTACCTTGCCCACAACACTCTCTCGGTCAAGAAGGCATGCGGACTGTCAGCGTTGATGTTCGCCAAAGGCCAACTAGCCCCCAGGGCTGCAGCACATAAGGACCATGCAAGTCGAGTCTCCTTGTCAGAGAGTCATAGTCGATCACTAAAGACTAAGCTGTATATTGGACTTCAATGAGTGGTAAGGCCACTGGTCATACAGCCTCTCGTTTGCCACTGCACCCAGCGTCAATGGTTTAATCAAGACCTGTGATAAAACTCAGGCGCTGTCATGGCAACCTTCGAGATCAATCGGCAAATGATGTGTTTAGCTCTCTATTCAACATGAAGGATTCTTGAATGTTCTTACGACGATTTTTGTAGAAAGTGTGACCATAGTAACCCTGGATATGCATTTTAATATTATATATTCTTGTTTTAAGCGTAAGACATGCTTCTAAATAGCCTACCATGTTGTGATGCTTCTCAGTAATTTTTGACGAAGCTGGAAAGATATATAACCCAATTTGTTTTTCTGGAAAAACCAAATCTGTTAACACACAACAACGTCTTTTGACTGGCTTAGTGCTATTTTCTTAAACTGATAACAAATGTATTTTGAATGTTTTTCAGGAGTGATACTGATGTTATTGTTTTAAAAAAATTGTTTCCATTGTTGAAGAAATTCCATGTATTGTTGTGAACATTTTGTCTATACTATGCAACTTTTTGGTGCAACAACCATGTGTCAAAAAAAGATTTCGCGTGTTTTAAAACTGAGTTTAATCTATCCTTTATTTCAATATAAAGCCACATTAACGGACAATTTGACTGTCATCTGTCGTGAACAGTGTCCACAGTTACAATGTCTGAATTGTATTTTGAGAGTTATATGTCATATGTGTGATATTTTATACATCTCATTATTTTTTTAAAAAATTGCTTTGCCTTGCCATGCCACACCTGCTATGAACCTCATTGTCTTGCTGAGGGGGGACGGGATAGCCTAGTGGTTAGAACATTGCGCTCGCAATCTAACGACCCGGGTTCGAATCCCATTCAAGGGGATATTATTCCCTGGAGTTAACATCAGAGCAGACTCCACTCTCTCCAAAAGTCCTTCGGTTGAGACTATAAACCGAGGTCCTGTGTGCGAACGCACGCAGAACATCCTGCGCACACGTTAAACCATGTTCCGCTTTTCGTAAGAGTAGGCCATTGTGTGCCGGTGGAAACAGATGACAAAATTTACAAAACTGCAGACACACGGGGACTGGATGTAAAAAAAAGCACATAAGTGCTTATTCCATTATCCTCGATGTAAAAGAATAAATAAATGAACTTGGAGAGCCAAATCATTAATCTTGGTTGTAAAACTGCTTTAAACATGAGTATTTTTTTCAAATCTCATTGTGATACTCCTGTGGTTATATCTCAGACTTTTTGTTGCTTTGCTGTTGTTGCTGCTGTTGTTCTAGCGTTGGTGTCACTGGTAAAACACCATGTCATTTGTTTTACATGGTTTTTTTAAAGATAGACAAAATTGTTGTTGCCTATAAATTAGACCACAGTGATTTATTCTTCATAGCTTCGTATTCAAGCTTTACTCACAGACGTAGGATGCACATTTTCTAAGTTCTAGATAACAGTCCAGGTAGAAAAAAATGCATTGCAAAGGGATGCAACTCATCTAAAAAAACAAACCAAAATACACCCCCAAAAAACAAAACAACACCAAACAAAACCCAACCCCAACAACAGGAACAACAACAAAACCACCAACAAACAAGAACAAAACAAGAACAACACGCATACATACCGCCCCCCAAAAAAACCCAACAACCAACAACAACAAAAACCCAAACAAACCCAACAACAACAAAACAACCCCAAAACAAACAAACAAAAACTAACAACTACAAAACCAACCCCAACCCCCACCCCCAAACCCACACAAACACGCAACAAAGTTTTGTACTTTTATACTTTTATAGAGGAAAATCACCTTACTGTTTGTTTCTGTGCGCTTTTACTTGAAGTCTACCTGTTTGCCGGTTGACAGGATATTATATGTGTCAACTGGTTTGAAGTTGTGTTGCTTTTTTAAAGCCTGTGTGCTAGGGATGAAAGGGTATCACAAATATTACTAGTCTGCATTTGTATTCCTTCGCTCAAAATGACGTGTTTTTTTCTTTCTTTTTCTTTTTTTGCATTTGTTTGAGAAAAAATAAATGAAAATTTATAAACTAGACATGTTTTTGTTCTTCGTCTGTTTCTTTTGTTCACATGTCTTTCACCACCTTCCCGCACACCCACACTGAAGGTAAATCTGAAATACAATTTGTTGGAAGCTGATTCAAACTGTTCGGTAAACACAGTAGTATTCCGCGACAAAGAAGAACCCATAGGGGATTCTCGAGCAGTGCTATGCTGTCCGGACGCAAGAGCTATACCACAGAGAAACGTGGACCATAACAGCAGACACTGAAAGAAGGATACAGGCAATGGAGATGAGGTGCTTTTCACAAACTCCTTGGTGTCTCATACAGAGATCACGTCGCTAATGATGAAATGAAGGCTAGAATTAAAAACGCCATCGGACCAAATGAAGAGCTGACTTCAGTGAAAAAACGCAAACTAAAGTGGTACGGGCACGTCACACGAACATCTGAACTGGCCAAGACTGTCCTACAGGGAACAGTACATGGAGGGAGACGAAGAGGCAGACTGAGAAAACGATGTGAAGACAACATCAGAGAGTGGACTGGCCTCAAGTAGAACGATTTGCGACGGAAAGCAGAGGACCATGGGGAGTGGAAGAAGCGTGTGCAAAATCTTCATTGGTGCCCCCACAGTCCACGGGACTGTGAGATAAGTGAAGGTGAAGAAGAATCCTGGCCTTTGTACATCTAACCACAGCCACTGAATGAAGATCATGGAGAAGAATGGCATCAGAGTCAAGAGACAATAACGATGATGAAGATGTTGATAACGGCGGCGGCGGTGGTGGTGGTGGTGGGGTGGTGGTGGTTATGATGGTGGTGGCGGCGGTGTTGATGGTGGTAATGATGATGGTGGTGGGGCGGTGGTATGGTGGTAACGATGATGGTGGTGATGATGACAACGATGATGGGTGATGACAACGATGATGGTGGTGATGATGACGACGACGAAAAGGATATTGGTGATGGTGGTGGTGGTGGTGTGGTGGTGGTGGTGGTGGTGGTGGCGACGATAGTGGTGTGATGGTGATAATGACGGGGTGATGGTGATAATCAAAGCGAAGATGGTAATAACGATGACTAATCTCTTTCAAAAAATAGTATATGCCAGTGTTTAAATCAAATGCTGAGTGAGCAAAACTGCGATCTGTTCTCTCTTTGCGTAATGTTGACTCAGTGTGTTCAGACTATTTACTCCGCTGCATCACAGAACAGACCAAGACATCAAACACTATGTTAAGACGAATGTGGAATCTCTGCATAAATGTATGGCTGCTTGCTATCATTCCAAAAAACCACCAATTCCTTAACTACTGTTCTGTTTGTGTGCTCCACTCAGATCGATTCTTTGGATCGAATGTTGTGGTTTTAAAGAGGGTGTATTGATTTATCGCTTGATAAGAACCATAGATTAAGGAGAAAACACAAAGAAAACCAATAAAATATTCAATCAAACAATGTGTAGGTTGATGGGTTTTTGTTGAAAGATAAGTCCACCTCCCCGCCCCCGCCCCCCAAAAAAAACAACAACAAAAAACCAAAAAACAACCAACCCCACCCAACAACAACAACAACCCAACGGATATGCCGATGAAAAATCAATGGAATACAACCATGCCTTAATCAGCTGACTAAACAGTTCTTCTAAGGGCAGAACAGCGCGGTGTCTTGAGTTTCAGAATTAAGATTGAAGACTGTGGGTTTGAATCCTGCCTGGTCCGTCCTTCATCGAACGCTCAGACAGCAACTATTGTTGTCTGCCATATGAGCGAAAATGCGTTGCGCTTCCGTTAAGCGTATGACAAGTCAGGCCCGGCATATCCAACTTCGGTGTGGGAGAGAATTATTACCTTTTAAGTCTTTCTGGGGGAAAAATGCAGGAGAATGTACCCAGAAGGCAAAAAAAGTAGACAAGAAGAAGGTAATAGGAAGGAAAGGAACATGACAAAAACAAAGAGGGGGATTGAAAAGAGGGAATCCCTAGCACAGAATTTCCAGAAGGTGGGGATGTCCTTTATACTAACAGGCACCCATAATCCCCACTGGGGAGTCTGGTCCGTTCGATTGAAGGAATGTTTATCTGGAATTCACACGGGAGTTAAGTATTTTTGTCTTGACACTTGTTCTTCGGGAGGCGGGACAGCTTAATGGCTAGAGCACTGAGCTCATGATGCGACAACCCCGAATCAAGCCACCACCGAGGCACCTGTTCAATGGGATTTTTATCCCCTAGAGTTACCATCAGTACCGATTCCACTCCGAAAATCCTTCGGATGAAACTACAAATCCAGTCTCCTAGACCAAACGCACTCAGAACATATTGCACACTCGTTAAAAGCCTGTTCCACCTTTCCAAAGAGCAGGCAATTTCGCGTCGGTAGGAAGGGATGACAACATTTAAACCCCCCCCCCCCCCCCCAAACAAAACCGTACGCACAAAGGTGTGTTCAGACACCATTCCCAAAGTCGGAATTTGGTTACTTAATGGTGAGTAAAAACAATTGCATACGCAGAATGTCACCATTGGTGAACCTCGGAGTATACTGGTGGTAAAGCATCTGCTGAAGACATTTCTGGGCCTATATGACGTAGCAGATATGGATTATTCCATTCGCTGTAATGTCTTCTTCTAAATACTAAAGCAGTAAGGATTTTGAATATAAAAAACCAAACAAAAAGCAAATTAAAAAAATCTTCAAAACAACAACACAAAAACAGATAACGAGAAAGATGAACCCCCCAAAAAACAACAAAGGAACAAACAAAAACAAAACATAAAACACCCCGCCCCCCAAAAAAAAAGAAAAAAAAGAAAGAAAGCCAACAATAAAAAAGACAAAACCATGCACAAAGCATGCATGAGAGAGAGAGAGAGAGAAGAGAGAGAGAGAGAGAGAGAGAGGAGGAGAGAGGAGAGAAGAGGAGAGAGAGAGAGAGAGAGAGAGAGAGAGATACATCGATATTCCTGCAAATGGTGATTAATGCATGTTTGAAGAAACTTGTCTCGGCCTACTCCAGTTTCTCCCTCTGTCTTGCAGATGTAGTGTATTCTCTCTCTCTCTCTCTCTCTCTCTCTCTCTCTCTCTCTCTCTCTCTCTCTCTCTCTCTCTCTCTCTCTCCTTCCTCTCTCTCTCCGTCTCCCTACCCTCTCTCTTCTCCCTCCCTCCCTCTCTCTCTTTCTCTCCTTCTCCCTCTCTCCCCCCTCCCTCCCCCTCTCTCACTGTTACTGTCTTTCTGTCTGTCTGTCTCTAGCTCTCTTATTTAGTTTTTGAAAATGTAGTTTGTATTCTCTCTAATGAAGTCCCTGTTTTAGAGCGATTGCCAGATGAAGGAAAGCAAGAAGATGCTTTTCCCGTTACATCTGAAAGTAAATATCATCATCATCATCAGCAGCAGCAGCAGCACCACCACCACCCTCTCTGTCTATCTGTCTGTCGCCAGCAGTCCTGTCATCTGAACAATTAATTCATTATTTATATTATTTGCTTAGGTTATAATGACAAGCTTGTAAACATTTGTTCAATGAATATTTCATCTACGTTCTACAAACATAACTCAACAACCTCTCTCTCTCTCTGTGTTGTGTGTGTGTGTGCGCGTGCGTGCGTGCGTGCGTGCGTGCGTGCGTGTGTGTGTGTGTGTGTGTGTGTGTGTGTGTGTGTGTGTGTGTGTGTGTGTGTGTGTGTCTTCTCCCATTACTTCCCGCACCGCACTGGATTTTTCAGGTCATGCCTCTTGGGCAAATTGAACCTGGCAGAGCCCAATCTCTCCAGAAACAGGAGCATACTGGGTATGTTCGTATTTGAGGTTGATAGAATCCCAGATATTTTAGGTTTGAAAGAATTCGTTACCTATCTTTGTTGAGAAAACAAGGTGCAGCTTAAGCCAATCCCCGCAAGCAGTCCCACACAGACCACCCACGAAAAGACGTCAGTGCCAGTCACTCTGGTGATCCGGTGCTTCCCTCGCACGTTTTCCTCTCTCCTCCCACACAGAATGTGTGCACGAGGGAGGTTGCCCGTGAACAGATCGGAAGTGAGCTTAGTGAAGGCGAGAAGCAATTGCTTCCTCAGCACCGGACTAATGGCAATCTGAGAAGTGGGGAAAGCAAAACGTATTGCTCTGTTCTTCTCTTTCCGGTTAGTTGCCACGAGACTGGAAGCGAGTCAGTTTTTAGAATTGACTGCTCTATTTCCGAGTCAGCAGCAAGTCTGGCTGGTCTGTCGTCTCCAGCACCGCTGTGTACGTGAATGTGATCAAAGATGGAGTCCAGAGAACTACTTAGCGTTGCCAGTCTAACAAAGATGAAGAAAAAGGGGAGTACTGGTTGCACCTGCAAACCAGTTCAGTTCAGTTTTCCTTTCTTTTTTGCATTTTTTGGATTCTGCGTCAACAAAGGAGGTCCAAGGACATAGCAAGAAACTAAGAAAAAACTTTGTTTTAGAATAACAGGTAAGAATTCTATATTCAAAATCTATAAGTCTGTGATGCAGCCTCATCAAGGTTACTTTTTGCATGTAATTTGAAAAATCCTACCACACCAAACTGAAGATTATGACACTACCAATCTGCCAGAGGAGAAATATACCGTTTATGGAGGAACTTCAATGATTGCATTATAGAAATTTACATGGAGGAAAGAAAGGCAAGAATATTACGAACAATTTTAGTTTATCGTAAGAAACATAGCACGCACGCAAACATCAAGTTTAGCTCAAACAATTATAGCAATAAAACATAACTACAAGTTTGTATTTGGCTTCAACATGATCTGGAAGCATGCAGCTCATAAGCAAAATTATTTTTGCCTGTTGCAAGTAAGTCCCCATTCGCGATCAATAACTAACACTTAACATTTTTGTCTTAGTTATTCATTAACATAACTAAAGTAAGAAATCTTTCTTAACTTTTTAATCTTTTTTTTTTATTCGTTCCTCAGCTAGAGCTCCGAGGTTCACCAGTGGCCATGTCACCCTTTTTGCCCACCTTTAAGGTAGCGCATTTTGACTTCGGGCCAGAGTACATGCGGTTCTGAAGTGTTGTCACCCATTCCTACCGGCACGAAATGGCCTACTCTTCTAAAAGGCGGTAACCAGTTTAACGTGAGTGCAAAATATGTTATGTTCTAACCACTAGGCTATCCCGTTGAAACCACTAGGCTATCCCGTCGATAGATTTTCCCAGGCCATCAGATGACAAGCATAACACTCTAGCCGCTTGGCTATCCGGTCCCCGACCATGTTTATCTGAAAGGGCCTGTCTTTAGCAGGTCATGTTTCTTCCTAAATCTGCGTTTACGGCTTGTCAGCTTGTTAGGGACCTCCGATTAATTTAGATTGTGTTTCTAATCTTCTGAACCAGAATCCTCGATTAAGCAATGGTAGAGAAACTCATGCTATGCAGTTAGACTAAAGAATGGGATGCTTCAGAGCAATGGAGATGATAGGAGACAAGGACAGGAGTTTCATGGAATGACAATTGCGACCTCTGGTTTGAGAGTAAACCTATGAGTTCGGAAAACAACCAGTCTTTGGTGCATATTTTACATTCAGCAAAGCACTTCCTTGATAGACATCACACACACACACACACACACACACAACACACACACACACACACACACACACACACACACACACACACACATACACACACACACTCACACACACACATACACACACACTATGATACACACCACTCATACACACAGACTGATACACAACACACTGATACAATGGTGGTTAGAACCTTGCGCTCGCAATCTGACGACCCGGGTTCGATTCCCGTTCAAGGGGATATTTCCCCTGGAGTTAACATCAGTGCAGACTCCACTCTCCCCAAAAGTCCTTGGGATGCACGCAGAACATCTTGCGCACACGTTAAATCCTGTTCCGCTTTTCGGAAAAGTAGGCCATTGCGTGCCGGTAGGAACAGATGACAGAATTTACAATACCGCACAAACGCGGGGACTATATGTAAAAATAATACTTATTCCATTATCCTCGATATAAACGAATAAATTTTTAAAAAAATACACACATACACACACGCACACCCACACACAGATACACGCGCGCGCGCACACACACACACACGTTAAGGGAAAGAAACGGAAAGAAGGGGCTATTGACAGATGCACAAAGAAAGGCAAATTGAGGAAACTGCTGTCTGATACTGACGCTAAGCCACACCGGAACTCATTTCAGCAGTACTGACCTTTCAGCAACATCACCAACACCCAGATCACGTGCAATCACTTCTTACCTCCAACAGTCACATTCTTTCGGTAACTCCTGCAAGATCATTATGACTGTAAGAACACAAAAAATCCCCCATAATTGTATGGGTTTTCATTAGTCCCATTTGAAAGCCACTTTCAGCGAAACGGTCTTATGATTTTCATCGGGCTTTTGGGTCAGTGTTTGGAAAAGAGGGGTCGGGTTTGAATTGAATCGTATTGTATTGCATTGTATCTTTTTATGTTTATTGCACTGTATTGTATTGTATTGTATTGTATTGTATTGTATTGTATTGTATTGTAGACCACTTTCAGTCAGAGCAAACTCCTTTGTAATTCAGGCTGCTCTCCCAGAGAGGGTGTGCTGCAACAAGAGCCACATCACCCATTTTTTGCTTTATTTTACTGTTTGCAAGTATGTTTGCTATTCTGTGACAGTGGGATTTTTTCCCTTAGAATTTGTGCTCTTGTTGCCGTGGGGTTGGTTTTTGTGTGTGCACTGAATGTGTACTGCATATTGGACCTCAGTTTTTCATTTTAGCTGAAAGACGAAGCAGCCAGAACACTACCCAAGGTCAAGAGATTGCATAAAAGTTTGGGTTCTGATGGAGATCAAACATATGACTGTCAACTTTTAGGCAGGCGCATTACACCTACACTTCAGATCCACCTCTGTACAAAGATCTTTCATGTCTACTTATGAGGAGACAAAGTATTGGATTATGATGGATATAAAATGTCTGTTCTCTCTCTCTATACGCACGCACGCACGCACACACACACACACATAAACGCAAAAAACAATGAAGCACTCTGGATATCTAATAATTCAATGTATTTCCCCTAGAACACAACTACATGCACCTGCTTGTCAATAGGCAGGAAGTGTTCCCGCTGAAGACGGAAAACACCTGCCCTTTCAGAGTGTAATCAATTATGACATGAAATGACTTGTGTAAATTGGTTGTGGGTCAGCACAATCCGTTGCTTTGTTTTCTTGCTGATTGTCTTTTAACCCAGGACTGGAAAAAAGCCACTTAATCAATAACCAATCAGGAAGGACCGTTCTACTTCCATTTCGTCATTAGACCAGGCTGATGTTTGTCCTCAGTACTGCTGCATAAATGTGGGTGATTCCAAACAAAAACCATGTGCAGAAAAATACTTAGCGGCAACATAAACAAATTTGAATCAAGGTGATCTTAACTGAAATTTAAAAAATGCATGATGGTTTCCTTTACGTTTTGTTTGTGTGCTTACAAAACTAAGACAGGTTCTCAAAAAGGAAATAAGAAAATCAGATCTCATACTGACTGAAACACGATATATTACACATACATACACCCCCCCACACACACACACACACATATATATTCATGCACATGCAAATAGACAACATATTCACAAACAGACAACATATTACACATAAGCATACATACATACATGCATGCATCCACGAACGCATACACACACACACACACACACACACACACACACACACACACACACACACACACACACACACACACACACACTCACAAACACTTCTCCTTCAAAGATGGGACTAATGTTTGGAACAACATTAACATTTTCATTATTTTGCATCCATGCAATCATAGGATGGATAGAAAGGCAACGAGACCAATAAAAGCAGAAGATATAACAGACACACATGGGTGTCCACACAACCACTAAGAAAGACACATTAGGGAAACTGGTGTCTGATAAGGACACTGACTCATACCAGAACTCCTGTGGTCAGTCTGGACCCTTTTGGTGAGAACAGATTGGGACACTGGTTATTGGCACGCCTACCATCTGGTCTGTAGGTTCGTGAGGCACGCACACTGAAATATATAGCCTTCCATGCCTCCTGCAGTCATGCTGCTGTGTGTGTTCGATTTCACACTGTGTGTGTGTTCATGAGAGTACAAGAACATTATTTTGTGTGTCTACTAATATTCTCAAATAATTATGTGACCTTCCCACATGATGTCTACTTTCCTTTTGCAAACTAGGGCATTTTAACACTAGTTTTATAATAAGTTTTTCACTTTATCATTCTTTACTGTGTACTTCCCTTTTCTATAAAAAAAAAACCTAAAAAGAAAAAAAATCTATGAAAGAAATGTCAATGAGCAATTTTACACTGATATATCCTCTTTCAATATAAAATACACCAAGACATTGCTCCAAACCCTTTTCCGCACTCAATCTGTGATCTTATTGAAATGCACAGCAGCACTGAACACAACAGGCAATCCTCTACATCGGAAACAGAGCAGTCACTTCTGTCCAGTTTCAGCACCCTGGCTTCCAGTCTTGTGCCCAGAACACAACGATCTGTTGTGCTTGCCCAGAAACAATCAAGACAGGCTATTCCAGGCCGCCCTTAAACGGACACTGCAAAGACGGTTCCCTCCCATGTTCAGCAGGTGTACTTCCTGTCTTGACGACATGTGGGGGCATCCAGTTTAGACTGAAAATGGAAATAAATGTGTCTGGGTGAATTACTGGATTAGCAGAGTGACCGGTGTTCATCTGTTTTTGTGGGTGGGTTAAGTGACGTGATTTAGTGAGACTGCTTGCTAGGTCTGACTTGAGCTGTATCTTCTCTTGTGAATCAGATCTGAGTTTTTGCAGTCTTGGTTACAAAGCTCATGACATTCAATCATCCAGGCTACTTGCAATCACTTCAAATCCTGTTTTTCTTAGCTATTTTGTGGTCGTGATAGTGGTGGCGTATAATTTATGTTCTTATTCTTCAAATTCAAATTCAAAAGCTTTATTATCTCAAAGACAGAGAAATTCCGGCGGGTTACTCGCCATACATAAAAACAATAAACATTTAAACATAATATTTAAAACACACACACACTGTCCAACATCAGCACGCACCCATCATGAGATAAAATGCATCCACAAATCAGCAATATCTCAGCCATTCACCTCATTCATTAGGCTTACCAGCTTCTGCCATTCCTTTTTCTCTCTTTTTCGTCCTTTTTCTTAGTTATCTTTTTTATTACTTCTTTTTACTCATGTTACATGTGCTCAATCACTCTTGGGATCATTCTAGTCACTGTTGTTTGATTAGTTTGTTCCATTTCTTCTCTCTTGCCTTTTCAGGTACAGCAATTGATAACAATCACACTTTTCAGCCGTTGTATTTTGCTGTAATTATTGCATTGCTTTGAATCGTGTTTTACTGCACTGAAATGGGTTTGGTCAGATTTTCGTACCTGATTTGGCTTTTCAACTTCAGAACTGATTAAACGTGACCCAGCTGGCAAAACAAAGCTTTAGATCATAAGTCTCACTACACATCAGAATGCTCATATTCCCAAACCCTTCCCTAACCCTAGATTAGAAAATCTGAACGTTCTCTTGGGACAAGACAATTGATACCTAATCCACGATCACAGGCAATAGAGGGCAGTATCTCGTGGTCAACTGTTCATAAGGTTTACTAACAACTTCGAGGTAATGATCGTCACTGTCATCAGTTTAGGAACTGACATATTTGTTTCTGTGTTCCTTAGCTACATCTCTGAGCTTCACCAATGGTGAGATTTTGTACATGCGTCCGTTTTTACTCATTATTAAAGTAGCTGTATTCCAACTTCGGGGATGACAGAGATGAAAATTGATAGCTTTTATCACATTGAAGTGGGTAGCATAGTTTCCAATGATGACAGTAAAATCCTGTAGTTTTGGCCCGATCAATCAACCATTCACAATAACTAAAAGCTAGTCAATAACAGAAGATATTTTGCAAGTTAGTGTGTCTCAGAAGATGGTCATCAGGTGTTTATTGTTTAGCTCCACCTCTATTACTATTTTCCTAGAAACGAGATTTTTGTGTTTGGATGAGAAGTGGTGTGTTGAGTGGTGTGATGATTTGAGTGTGTGTGTGTGCGTGCGTGCACACGTGTGTGTGTGTGTGCGTATGTGTGCATGTACCTACGTGTGTGTTTGTGTGTGTGTGTGTGTGTGTGTGTGTGTGTGTGTGTGTGTGTGTGTGTGTGTGGTGTGTGTGTGTGTGTGTGTGTGTGTGTGTGTGTGTGTGTTTTCTGTGTGATGCAAAACTTATACCTATATACCAAAAACACTTTGCCAAGAACAGAGCCGTTCTTGGTAAAGTTTTGGAAACAAAAAAATTTCATCAGTAAATAACTATCCACTCAAACAGCATGTAAATCAGAAACATTGTGACATAACAACTTTTTTTTTCTTTTTGCAGGCAGCCCAAATATCGCCCGAAAAAATCTTCTTTGATGAAAATCTGAGACAATGTCAGTTGATGCAAACAGTAGCCATTCCCAGTTTAAGAACTGAGGGCCTTGAGGATGATAACGATTTTTAACTTTATAGTGGAAATGGCAGCCTGTGTTGAAGAGAACTGGCCTTCGTTTTGGGTTCATGTGTTCGCAGGTGTAGTCCTTCAGACTCCACGTCTTTTTTGTTCTTTCCTTCCCCTTAGTTGCTGTGGTTAGGCCCACTGCACACAGAGTGGCCAACAATAAATCGTTGCTTTGTTACTAGTGGCTACACTGTTTTAACCACCTTGTTGATATACAGTTGATACATGGTTTTCCTTGCATGTTACGGAGTGTTTAGACACAGAACTCATGACTACTGCTTGCTCCATGCTATTTGGAAGCAGTATTCGTGCTCATTACGTATGCGAAGCGTTTAGAAGCAGAATGTATGTTAATTGCTGGCAACATAGTGTTTGGAACCTAGTCTATGTTCACTGTTTCTGGCCAAATAAACAGATATTATAGCAGTTACACTCTGACTGTAAACAAAGCAAGTGAAAGTACAACTCTTAGGCCCATTACACACATTGATACAACTTCATTGCTTGTTAGAGCATGCATGCGAAAGTACAAAGAATTTGTACCCTTTGCTTAAACATACAAAAATCTTAACAGAATCAAACGTTCTTGCCTGTAACCATACATTTTCATACGAAATACATGCTCATGGCTGCCAGCATGGCAATCTGAAACTGAATCCATGTTCAATACTCTCATTAAGGTATTATCCGAAGAATAATCCATATTTAGAGAATGACTAAGCGCACTCCTTGTCTGTGTCTCGTTGGGGCCAACAGCAGCTTAAAGATGGGAGAGAGTGACGAATGTTTTGTTATTACATGGAGATAAGTGTAGCCTCTAGTGGTGACAGTGGCGCTGAGGCAACAGGCTATTTTGCAACAATTTTTCTGTATTGTTTCCCCCAATGACTCACTTGCTGTTGCCACTGATTCAGTGTGTTAGAGAGTGACAAAATAGTGTGATAGTGTACCCTTGCATGGTTGACTAAAGAAATAAATTTTATCTGCATTGTACAGGTAATCCGAGTTGCAGCGAATAAAATGTTTCCTTACAGCAAGAACTTTTTCTATAAACCGTGTAAATTAATACATAAAATGAGTTCAATGTTTTAATACATAAAATGTGACTTAATCCATGGAATACTAAATATTGTACTAATAGAACATGCTGTTGTTCTAGACTCCTTTCAATCCCCCAAATATTGTTTGATTGCCCAATTCTTCTTGACAAGTATATAAGGAGAGATCTAGATATTCATTAAAATATTCAACTGTTCATGAAATTTTATATGACTCCCAGCAGTTCATAATATCAATTGCTGAAGTTATATATTCTTCTCCCATAAGACATTTACTGTAATTAATTGTGGGATATATCTGTCTGTCTATATGCATATATATATATATACATATATATATAAAATAAATTTTAGATATACATATATTCACAGAGAGTGAAGAGAAAGAAAGAAAGAGAGAGAGAGAGAGAGAGAGAGAGAGAGAGAGAGAGAGAGAGAGAGAGAGAGAGAGAGAGAGAGAGAGAGAGAGAGAGAGAGAGAGAGAGAGAGAGAGAGAGAGAGAGGTGTCTAGGTGTTGTAGTGTGACTGCGGATGTGTCTAAATAACCAAGTAGTGAACAGACATTAAAACAAAACTTGTAAATTAAAAAGGTAAAATAGAAAGAGTGGTACCATAAGTTATACGGTCGGAGGGGAGTGAGGCATTACAGATCTCAACTTCTCTACGAGCCAGCATTTTGGGGGGCAGCGCCCATCTCCTCTCCCTCTCTGTTTTACCTGTCCCTAAAGAGGTCAGGTACCCATTTACTGCTGGGTGGACTCAAAGACTGTACTGAAGGAAAGGTGCATGAGCGTTCATCCATTTAAGAGGTAACCATGCTTACTGCTGCTTAACCTTAGCTTTGGGAGAGCAAGTGCTCTAACCACTTTGCTTTTCCATCCCCATATAAACTATAACAAGTGGGTAAAACAAGATGATAGCTCTAACAAGCAATGAAGTTGCATTTTATCAATGTGTGCAATGGGCCTAAGAGCAACAACAAAGGAGAGGAAAGGATAGTAAGGAGATCGTGGGCCATAGGACCACACCTGCTAACACCTGAACCAAAAACAAAGGCCAGGTCTCTTCAACACAGGCTGCCATGTCCACTACACAGCGAAAATCGCTATCATCCTCAAGCACCTCAGTTCTTAAACCGGTAACGGTTACAGATTGAATCGATAGGCGTTAACCCTCCTTTTCATTAAAAGTGATTTTTTTCCTAAGTGAATTTTGGGTAGCTTGGTCAAACGGCATCTATTGTTATGCCATGGTGCTGCTGATTTTCCTTTTACTTGACTGCTGGCTTGGTTACAAATGGTAACTTTTTTCTGTTTGGAAAACTTTGAAAAGGACAAGTCTTTTGTTGAAAAGGTGTTCCTGCACTGCAGATTTTAGTTTTGATGCGTACATACACACACTTCTTCTTCTTTCTTCTTCGTCCATCCGGATCGATGATGACCATCTATTCATCCTTGGATTGAGAGAGTCCATTTCTGTGGGTGCGAAGATGACTTATTTGGCCAATGCGCGCTTGAAAAGTTCTTGAGCAATATGGACAGGGTATAGTGGCTGCTTTCGGAGACTTGGAGGCTCTATTTTTCCTGTCTTGCCTGCGTTGCTCAGCTGTCGCAATTCTGTTTGCTTCGTGGGCCTTGGCGCCACTGCGTACAGCTGCTCGCCACTGTGGCCTCTCCATTGCTGCCTGCTCCCATGAGTTTATCTCAATGTTGAAGGCTTTCAGTGAGGCTTTCAGAGTGTCCTTGAAGCGTTTCCCTCTGGTCTCCATGGGAGCGCTTTCCATGCTGAAGTTCACCAAACAGAAGTTTCTTGGGGAGTCGATGGTCTGGCATGTGAACTACATGGCCTGCCCAGCGAAGCTGGGTCTGCATCAGGATGGTGTGGATGCTGGGAAGGTTTGCTCTAGTGAGCACCTCGGTGTTTGGGATCTTGTCCTGTCACTTGATGCCAAACAGTTTTCTCAAACAGGTGGTGTGGAAGTGGTTCAGCTTTTTAGCATGGCGTTGGTAGACTGTCCATGACTCTGAGCCATAGAGCAGGGTGGTGAGCACTACCGCTTTGTAGACCTTGATCTTGGTTTCTGTTGAGATGCCTCTCCTGTCCCACACATTCTTTCGGAGTCTGCCAAAGGCAGCGCTTGCTTTGGCGAGTCTGGTGTTGACCTCATCATCAATGTCTACTGTGCGGGATTTTTGTTTTGTTTGTTTAATGTCCATTCACTACTTGGTGATAAGGACACACCCGCATTCAAACCAACTTCTCTCTCTCTCTCTCTCTCTCTCTCTCTCTCTCTCTCTCTCTCTCTCTCTCTCTCTCTCTCTCTCTCTCTCATGTATGTATATTTATATTCTCACAACTGTCTACAGTAGAGGTCTTACTGGGGAAGAATATATAATCTCAGCAACTGATGTTATGAACTGCTGAGAGTCATATAAAACTTCTTTAACAGTGGAATATTTTTTATGAATATCTATTCCTCTGTTTTTGAACAGGTCAGTTAGGATTGGGCAATCAAACAATAAATGGTGGATTGAAAGAGATTGAGAACAGCAACATGTCACATTTTTAGAATATTTAGTGTTCCATGCATTTAGCCTCATTTTATATATTAATACTGTGCGGGAGAGGATACTGCCAAGATAAGTAAATTTGTCCACTGCTTTGAGTCTATGTCCATTTACGGAGATGTTTGGTTCAACGTAGGGCTTCCCTGGGGCTGGTTGGTGCATTACCTCAGTCTTCTTGGTACTGATTGTCAACCCAAAGTTGTCGCAAGCATCAGAGAACTTGTCAACACTGTCTTGCATGTCGGCTTCAGAAGCAGCATTGAGGGCGCAATCATCAGCAAATAGGAAGTCGTCGACGATATCTGTTAAGACCTTGGTTTTTGCTTGAAGCCTCCTGATATTGAAGAGTGATCCATCATACCTGTACCTGATGCTGACACCAACATCCGAAGCTCTGAACGCATCTGACATCATTGCCGAAAACATGAGGCTGAACAGGGTGGGAGCAAGAACACAGCCCTGCTTCACTCCGTTGGTGACTGGGAAGGGTTCAGATGCCTCTCCGTTGTCTTGTACTCTGGCCAGCATACCATCATGAAACTGACGTACGATGGCGATGAATTTTCTTGGGCAGCCGTACTTCGCCATGATTCTCCATAGACCCTCTCTGCTAACAGTATCGAAGGCCTTGGTCAGATCAACAAAGGTGGAGTAGAGGTCAGTGTTTTGTTCCTGACACTTCTCTTGGAGCTGCCTGGCAGCAAACACCATGTCGATAGTCCCGCGATCTTTCCGGAAGCCACATTGACTATCTGGAAGAAGGTCTTGCTCAAGGTGGACTAGGAGCCGGTTCAGCAGTACTCTGGCCATGACCTTGCCTGCGATGGACAGCAGGGATATTCCTCGGTGGTTGTCACAGGCCTGGTGGCCTCCATCATGCATCTATACAAGTCTTGCGGAAGTGTCTCATGCTGCCATACGACTTGGAAGAGCACACACACACACAACACACACACACACACACACCACACACACACACACACACACACACACACACACACATTCCATTATTCTCAAAATAAAAGAATGAAATAACATAAACACACACACACACACACACACACACACACACACACACACGCGCGCGCGCGCACGCACGCGCGCGCGAACATGACGACGGAGCAGGGGGATGAGAAGGGGAAGAAAAGGGGATTGAAGGAAGGGGGGGGGGGGGGGGCTAGTAGAATTAAAAAAAATATGTGCACAGCAAGAGCAAAAATTATAATTATGCCGACCCTCTGCTTTAAACAGAATCTCATCAATAGAAAATAAAAATAAAGAGTGGCTAGCTGGGAATGCTTGTAAATGGGATGGCCAAAGAACAGTTGTAAATATTGTGAGCAACACTACAATTGGAGGCAGTCCTAGAAAGCAGTCATACTAAATGACATCACTTAATGCACAGAAGAAGAAGAAGAAGAAGAGAAGAAGAAGAAGAAGAAGAAGAAGAAGGTAAGTCAAAATAAGGTAGGTGCAGAATGAGGGCAACAACTTTTCTATCCCTATGAAACTAAAAAATATCAAATAAACAAAAAAGGAAATAGAGGAGTCAGAAACGCTTGCCAGTGCAGTGGCTAAAGAATTAGCAATATTTTTTTCACGAAAACCACCAAAATTTCAATAAAATGCTGAGGGAAAAAAGTTTTAAGAACACCTTACAAGCAGTCACACTAAATCAAGTCACGAAGCCCATCCACAAAAACGGATTTACACCAATCACACTGCCGATCCAGTAAACCGCCCACGCACATTTCTTTCCCCTCTCAGTATGAACTAGATGCGCCCACTCATTGTAAGACAGGAACTACACCTGCTGAACACAGGAAGCAGCCGTCCTCTCAGTGTGTGTAAAATGGCAACCTGAAATGGCCTGTCTTGATTGTTTCTGGGCAAGCACAACAGATGCTATGTTTCTGGGCATAAGACGAAGCCAGGGTGCTGAACCTGGACAGAAGTGACTGCTCTATTTCCGATACAGCAGACTCCTCGTTGTGCTCAGTGCTGCTGTGCATGTCAATAAGATCACAGATTGAATGTGAAAAAGTGTTTGGAGCAGTATCCAGATAAAAGAAATGATGCTATTGTATGCTATTTTGTCCTACTGCATAGTTGTTGTTGTTTTAAATTTAACGTTTGTTCACTCTCATTGATATTAGACGAGGAAGATGCAAAGTGTAGCGAAAGTTCAAGAAAGAAGAGGACAGAGTATCAGACAGCGGTTTCCTCAGTTTGCCTTTCTTTGTGCATCTGTGAATACTTCCCTTTTCTCTGTTTCTTTCACTTTGTGTGTGTGTGTGTGTGTGTGTGTGTGTGTGTGTGTGTGTGTGGGGTGTGTGTGTGTGTGTGTGTGTGGTGTGTGTGTGTGTGTGTGTGTGTTTTCAGTAAATTGTTTCGATTGTATGTCTAATTATTGATTTACAACATGGAAAGTTTATTTATTCCATGAAAATTTCCAATATTTTGCATACAATTATGACAAAGCAGGGGACAGAGAAGTTAAATTTAATATAAAAGAGAGAGAGAGAGAGATTCACAGCAATAGCAAAATTTCTATGCTGTCCTCATCGTGCTTTAAATAATATCACATAAATAGAAAAAGAAATCAAGGGGTTGGGTATGCTTGCCACTCAAAAGGATAACGGCTTGCCAGAACTTAATGCTTTTTTCTTCCTAAATAAACCTGCTGTAAACTGAAATTGGATGCTAAGAACAAAATGTAGCATGAGCTTGCTCCCAAAACTCTACACCAAAATGATGTCGCGTAAACCATCCACAAAATCAGAAAAAAAAACTTATCAGACTCTTGTTACGTAGTTCTTTGACAAATGAACGCTTTTGTTTTGAAAACACTCCAGTGGACGTAGGACACTGAAATGCCAAGAGTTTGCTCCCAATTGTTAAGTAGTTCTTTGAGGAACGTACTCTTTGATTTGAAAACACTCCAGTGAACATAGAACGCTGCCTGAAATGCCAAGAGTTGGTTCCTTTTTCTTGTAAATCACATCCAAACAAAGCACAGGTTGACTCAGGAATCCAGTTGAGTTTCTTTTACTCTAGGTGAATCATTGCAAAACAATTTTCATTTCCAGTACAAAAGTTTCCATACAAAAAAGAGAAATCCTTTCCACAATTACCAATGGATCAACAGCGAAAACTTTGTGACTACACTCACTAAATAAGAGCTTAATCATGACTTATACAGTCCTCATAGCTCTCCTTCTTATCCTTCAAGTTCTCTACCCTTCTTCAAGTAATCTCCGTTTTCCTCCCCTGGTCTCTCTCTACCTTTCTTGCTCTCCTCCTATCCGATCATCTTTCCTCCTCTCCTCCCTTCTTTTCCCTGTCTCCTCCCTGCTTTTGCGATAACAGCACCTTGTATATAGACAGTACCAGGCCACCTCTCCTAGCCACTGGTAAAGACTGGAAGGTTTCAGAAATGTCAGGAACTCTCCAGAACATGACGGAAACTACACAAACATCTTAGGTTACAGTAAAGCATTCTGGAAACTTCTGTACTTCTTAGAATACCGAAAACCATTCCGGAAACTTATCGAGCAAACAAACTCAAGCAAGCTACATTTCTCAATAAAACTAATATCCATCACAAATGCATGCGTCATTAAGCAAAGAATGCCATTCATAGCAATCCTAGAAAATTTTGTTCTAGGACATTTGAATCTTTTCATGACAACTCTTCATCGTCTTAATCATCAATACACATTTCTTTCCATTGTCAGCCTGACTTAGATAACCCACCCATTGTTACACAGGAAGTACACCTGCTGAACACAGGAAGGGACCCCCCTCTCAGTATCCATTTAATGGCGACCTCAAATGGCCTGTCTTGGTTGTTAGTGGGCAAGCACAACAGGGCGTAGTAATTCTGGGCACAAGAAGACTGCAAGCCTGATCAATGAACCTGGACAGAACTGACTGCTCTATTTCTGATGCAGATTATCTGTTGTGTTAAGTGCTGTTGTGCATGTCAATGAGACCACAAATTAGTTGTGGAAAAGTGTTTGGAGCAATGTCTCAGTAAAAGATAGGATGCAATTGGGCAAATTTTGTGTCAGACGGCATGGTAAGTTTACACTGATTACGCTATTTCTTCCTTTCCTTGTTTGTCTCTGTTTCACAAAGGCAATTTACAGCTAAAAAAAAAGTAATAATAATAATAATAATAATAATAATAAATAACAGATTAGCCATTTCCTTTGTTATGAAATTAGAGTAAAAAAAATCACAATCTAAATGAAAAACTTATCCAACAAAAAATGAAGACATCAAGATATTTTGGCAAAAGAACAGTTCCATATGCACTCTTGTTTTTTCAATCACACACACACACACACACACACACACACACACACACACACACACACACACACACACACACACAGCATGACTGCAGGAGGCATGGAAGGCTATATATTTCAGTGTGCGTGCCTCACGTGCCTACAGACCAGATGGTAGGCGTGCCAATAACCAGTGTCCCAATCTGTTCTCACCAAAAGGGTCCAGACTGACCACAGGAGTTCTGGTATGGGTCAGTGTCCTTATCAGACACCAGTTTCCCTAATGTGTCTTTCTTAGTGGTTGTGTGGACACCCATGTGTGTCTGTTATATTTTCTGCTTGTATTGGTCTCGTTGCCTTTCTGTCCATCCTATGATTGCATGCATGCAAAATAATGAAAATGTTAATGTTGTTCCAAACATTAGTCCCATCTTTGATGGAGAAGTGTGTGTGAGTGTGTGTGTGTGTGTGTGTGTGTGTGTGTGTGTGTGTGTGTGTGTGTGTGTGTGTGTGTGTGTGTGTGTGTGTGTGTGTGCGCGCGCGCACATGTATTTTGATACAGCATATTCCACATGTGTACATTACATCTGTCATGAGATCTACTTTGTGGGAATTTAACCTGATGCATAATCCAAGACTTAGTTTTCAAACATGAACAAATAAAAGATGTTATTTTTACCAACCCTGCATTTCTTTTCCCTATTAAGTATTGTCAAGTCTTAGAGCACAGTCCAAAAAGCACCTTTGAAGATAAAAAAAAAACTGTTGTTAAATTGTTTTATTCATAACCATGATGATCTTGCAGGAGTGACTGAAAGAGAAAAAGTGTGACTGTTGGAGGTAAGAAGTGATTGCACGTACTCTGGGTGTTGGTGATGTTGTTGAAAGGTCAGTACTGCCGAAAGGAGTTCCGGTGTGGCTTAGCGTCAGTATCAGACAGCAGTTTCCTCAATTTGCCTTTTTGGGGGGCATCCGTGAATACCTCCCTTCTCTCTAGTTAATTTCTCTCTCTCTCTCTCTCTCTCTCTCTCTCTCTCTCTCTCTCTCTCTCTCTCTCGCGCGCGCGCGCGCGCGCGCGCGTGCGTGTGTATATATATTGTGTGTGTGTGTGTGTGTGTGTGTGTGTGTGTGTGTGTGTGTGTGTGTGTGTGTGTGTGTGTGTGTGTGTGTAGACAAAAAAAAACCCGAAGATTCCATTGATCTTTAGATCCAAACATAGAGTGATTTCTTTTAACCTTGTTCTGCCAGTAACTGTCTTTGTGTTTGCATGTCTGCTAATTGATTTAATCCACAAAAAAGGGGTTAGAGCATTGCACTTATGATCTGACAGCTGAGGATCAAGCCACCATCAGGGGTAAAAACGTTGACATACCCAAAATCTCATTATTGGTGAACCTTGGAGCTCTAACCTAGGAATGAAAAAGGCGATGAAAAGAGTTAGCTTTATTCCCACAAAATCTGATATGTAGTGCACATACATAAATATGCTTACATTAAAAATGCCAACAGAGTCATGCCAGAGAGCATGCAGGGAGACACAGAGACAAACTGTTGAGCGGTAGTTATAGTTAAGAAAGTCCTAAAACGAAATAAATATAGCAAAAAGAGACAAGGGAAACATTTTAGATGATAGTTCATACTTCGAGTCAAACACGTAAAGGCACAGTGACAATCCCTATTCCTTCAGTTTCTTATTGTATTTATTTATTTTCATTTCTCCGCTAGAGCTCCGAAGTTTACCAATGGTGAGATTTTATATACGCGACCGGCTGCCCATTGTTAAGGTAGCCATTTCGATTTCGATTCATGATGTCTTAACACGATACCAACGTTTTTTGTTTTTTTCTTTCCAAAAAACATCATTCATTCCTACTGGCCCACAATAGCTGACTTTTCCAAAAGGCAGGACGGGTTTTAACAGGTGCGTAAGATGTTCTGCGAGTATTCGTACATGGGCCTGTGGTGTATTGTCTCATCTGAAGGACTTCTCGATGGAGTGGAGTTCCTACCGATTTTAACTCCAGGGGGAAAAAAGTTACTTCGTACACGACTCTCGGTGGTAGTTCGAACCTCCAAAGTTAGATTGCAAGCCCAATGCTCTAATCACTAGGGTATCCAGCCC